>JAUIMM010003093.1:4777500-5977500 GCA_031769625.1 Taudactylus pleione
GGACAGTGGTGACCTGTCCCCTGTCCTCCTACACCGTCACCGTCTGGATAGCACATGCTGTAATCAATGAAAGCTGCTGTTCATCACATTGTAATTTATAATAAAATATATGTATTTATTTCTTTATATTTATTATGTTTTAATTGAATTTGCACTGGAAGCACTTTGCATGTGTAAGACCACAACCATCTCTATGGTGCCTCAACGATAGCTCAAACAGACAATACTAGAACATTTTTAAGCCTATTTTTGTGACGTCTTCACTCATTTTATTATTCCCTGGGTTATTGTAACCCCCCAATAATAATATATAATATAACTGAGGTACATTTAATTATAGTTACGGTATGTTTACTAATGTATGTTTTGTTAAATATTAATACTGTATAACATATGTACTATTATTGCCATATTAGATTTTGTAGATATTGTTAAAATATTAATGTTTGAAGGTATTGCTTCCCTCTACCCATGCATTCCACAACACACCTCACACGCGCCTCAATGGTCACCTCCGAGGGACACAGATAATATTATATGGAGATCCATGCTAATTTGGTGGGTGTTTCTGTGTGGTAACTGGTGGGTGGCTAACAGGTGGCAGCGCGACTTCTAAAGATGCAGTTCCACTGACACCAGTGGGCGTGGTCCCTTAGACATTCAGGTGCAATGTCCACTGGTGCGGCCGTAGTGCAACTTTGTAGGCACATCCACAGATTTGTACCACTGGCGGTGGGCATCTCAATAGGATAACTATAAACTGCGGAATGTACATAAAGACGCAGCTACTACTGCAACTGTGACCACAGTTATTACAGGAGAGTCTGGACAGAGGACTGAGGCTTATTGGTAGATTTACTAAAGTTACTTAATAGGAAATGTGGGGTGTTGCCTACAGCAACCAAATTAGATTATTTCATTTTCTAGAATTCAATAGAGAGATTATAACTATAACCTGATTGGTGGTTATGAGCACTTTTACTTTTGAGAAACCTTTGTAAATATAGCCCTTAGTACAGTAAAAATTCAGAATTTAGCGCTGTCTAACTTCATTCAGAGAATACTGGCTCCGGTTTAAAAAGTGATCCATGTCCAGCCTCCCTTTATCCCAATGGGAGTGTTTTATGTCCAGCTTACCTGTATCCCAATGGGAGTGTTTCATGTCCAGCTTCCCTGTATTCCAATGGGAGTGTTCCATGTCCAGCTTCCCTGTATTCCAATGGGAGTGTTCCATGTCCATTCTCCCTATATCCAAATGGGAGTGTTCCATGTTCAGCCTCCCTGTATCGCAATGGGAGTGTTCCATGTTCAGCCTCCCTGAATCGCAATGGGAGTGTTCCATGTCCAGCCTCTCTATATCCCAATGGGAGTGTTCCATGTCCATTCTCCCTATATCCAAATGGGAGTGTTCCATGTCCAGACTTTCTATATTCCAATGGGAGTGTTCCATGTCCAGCTGCCAAATATCCCTATGGGAGTGTTCCATGCCCAGCCTCTCTATATCCCAATGGGAATGTTCCATGTCCAGCCTTCTTATGTCCAAATGGGAGTGTTCCATGTCCAGACTTCTTATATCCCAATGGGAGTGTTTCGTGTCTATTCTGACAATATCCCAATGTGAGTGTTCCATGTAAAGCCTTCTTATATTCCAAGGAGAGTGTTCCATGTCAAGCCTCCCTATATCCCAATAGGAGTGATCCATGTCCAGCTTTCCTATTTCCCAATAGGCATGTTCCATGTCCATCATCCCTATATCCCAATGGAAGTGGTCAATGTCCAGTCTTCTTATATCCCAATGGGAGTGTTCCGTGTGCATTCTGCCTATATCCCAATGGCAGTGGACAATGGCCCTCATTCAGAGCCATACGCTCTGAGCAGAGCGCACGCTCTGAATGAGGGCCGTCCTCCATAATTATGGTGCATCCTCCTGGACGCTCGTACAGCTGTGGGTCACCACCCACAGCCTATATGTGCATGCAGGATGATGGCCGCGATGGTCTTGACCATCGCGACCATCGCCACTGCGAGCCGGAGCCTGCGGTTGAGTTTCTCAACCACAAGGCCCGGAGTGATTTTGTCTCTATCAGAGCCAAAATCACTCCCACTGACATTACTAGTGATGTCAGTGGGCCGGCTTCTGACGGTAGGCGTTCCCTTGGGAACACCCCCATCAGGGAGGCATGCCCCCGGCACGCCCACCAAAGGGGGCGTGTTGTCAATCAACATCGACAGCACGCCCCCTTTGATCAGACACAACGAGCGAAGGAAAGCCCTTCGCTCGTCGTGTCTGGCGCATGCGCACGACGGAGCTCCCGCCATCGTGTGCATGCTCAGTGCACACCATCGACCCACTTGCGAGCGGACAGCCGCTTGCGAGTGGGTCTGAATCAGGCCCAATGTCCAGCCTTCCTATATTCCAATGGGAGTGTTCCATGTCCAGTCTTCTTATATCCCAATGGGAGTTTTCCATGTCCAGCCTCCAAATATTCCTAGGGGAGTGTTCCATGTCCAGCCTCTCTATATCCCAATGGGAATGTTCCATGTCCAGCCTCCCTGTATCCCAAAGGGAGTGTTTCATGTCCAGCATTTCTATATCCCAATAGGAGTGTTCCATGTCCAGCCTACCTATTTCCCAATGGGAGTGTTCCATGTCCAGCCTACCTATATCTCAATAAGCATGTCCCATGTCCAGCATCTCTATATCCCAATGGGAGGGGTCCATATCCAGACTTCATATATCCCAATGGGAGCGTTCCATGTCCATTCTGCCTATATCCCAATGTGAGTGTTCCATGTCCAGCCTTCTTATATTCCATTGGGAGTGTTCCATGTCCTGCTTCCCTGTATCCCAATGGGAATGTTCCATGTCCAGCTTCCCTGTATCCCAATGGGAATGTTTAATGTCCAGACTTCTTATATGCCAATGGTAGTTTTCCATGTCCAGACTCCCTGTATTCCAATGGGAGTGTTCCATGTCTAGCCTCCCTATATCCCTATGGGAGTGTTCCATGTCCAGCCTTGATATATCCCAATGTGAGTGTTCCATGTCCAGCCTTGATATATCGCAATGGGAGTGTTCCATGTCCAGCCTCCCTGTATTCAAATGAAAGTGCTCCACTTCCACCCTCTCTATATCCCAATGGGAGTGTTCCATGTCCAGCTTCACTGTACCCAAGTGGGAGTGTTCCATGTCCATTCTCCTTATATCCAAATGGGAGTGTTCCATGTCCAGCCTCCCTGTATTCCAATGGGAGTGTTCCATGTCTAGCCTTTGTAAAGCCCAATGGAATGTTCCATGTCCAGCCTTCTTATAACACAATTGGAGTGTTCCATATCTTGCCTTCCTATATTCCAATGGGAGTGTTTCATGTCCAGCCTCTCTATATCCCAATAGGCGTGTTCCACTTCCAGCCTCACTACATCCCAATGGGAGTGTTCCATGTCCAGCCTCTCTATATTCCAATGGGAGTGTTTCATGTCCAGCCTCTCTATATCCCAATAGGCGTGTTCCACATCCAGCCTCACTACATCCCAATTGGAGTGTTCCATGTCCAGCCTCCCTATAGCCCAAAGGGAGTATTCCATGTCCAGCTTCCCTGTATTTCAAATGGAATGTTCCATGTCAAGCCTTCTTATATCCCAATGGGAGTGTTCCATGTTCATTCTCCCTATATCCAAATGGGAGTGTTTCATGTCCAGTCTCCCTGTATCCTAATGGGATTTTTCCATGTCCAGCCTCCCTATAGCCCAAAGGGAGTATTCCATGTCCAGCCTCCCTTTATCCCAATGGGAATGTTTCCTGTCCAGCTTACCTATATCCCAATGGGAGTGTTCCATGTCCAGCCTCCCTATATCCCAATTGTAATTTTCCATGTCAAGCCTACCTATTTTCCATTGGGAGTGTTCCATGTCCAGACTTTCTATATTTCAATGGTAGTGTTCCATATCCAGTCTTCATATATCCCAATGGAATGTTCCATGTCCAGTCTTCTAATATCACTATAGGAGTGTTCCATATTGAGCATTCCTATATCCCAATGGGAGTATTCCATGTCCAGCCTGCCTATATCCCAATGGGAGTGTTACATGTCCAGCCTTCCAATATCCCAATGGGAATGTTCCATGTCCAGCTTCCCTGTATCCCATTAGGAATGTTTAATGTCTAGACTTCTTATATCCCAATGGGAGTATTCTATGTCCAGACTCCCTGTATTCCAATGGGAGTGTTCCATGTCCAGCCTTGATATATCCCGATGGGAATGTTCCATTTTCACGCTTCCTATATCCCAATGGGAGTGTTCCAGGTCCAGCCTCCCTATATCCCAATGGGAGTTTTCCATGTCCACCCTTCCTATATCCCAAAGGGAATGTTCCATGTCAATCCTACCTAAATCCCAATGGGAGTTTTCCATATCTAGCCTCCAAATATCCCTTTGGGAGTGTTCCATGCCCAGCCTCTCTATATCCCAATTTGAATGTTCCATGTCCAGCCTTCTTATATTCCAATGGGAGTGTTCCATGTCCATTCTCCCTATATCAAAATGGGAGTGTTCCATGTCCAGCCTCCCTGTATCCCAATGGGAGTGTTCCATGTCCAGCTTCCCTGTATCCAAATGGGAGTGTTCCATGTCCATTCTCCTTATATCCATATGGGAGAGTTCCATGTCCAGCCTCCCTGTATCCCAATGGGTGTATTCCATGTCAAGCCTTCCTATTTTCCATTGGCAGTGTTCCATATCCAGTCTTCATATATCCCAATGGGAGTGTTCCATGTCTAGCCTTTCTATAGCCTAATGGAATGTTCCATGTCCAGCCTTCTTATAGCACAATGGGATTGTTCCATATCTAGCCTTCCTATATCCCAATGGGAGTGTTTCATGTCCAGCCTCTCTATATCCCAATAGGCGTGTTCCACATCCAGCCTCACTATATCCCAATGGGAGTGCTCCATGTCCAGCCTTCTTATATCCCCATGGAAGTGTTCCATGTCCAGCCTTCTCATATCCCGATGGGAGTTTTCCATGTCCACCTTCCATGTATCCCAATGGGAGTGTTCCATATCTAGCATTCCTATATCCCAATGGGAGTGTTCCATGTTAAGCCTATCTATATTCCAATAGGCATGTTCCATGTCCAGCCTCCCTATACCCCAAAGGGAGTCTTCCATGACCACACTTCTTCTATCCCTTTGGGAGTGTTCCATGTCCATTCTGCCTGTATGCCAATGAAAGTGTTCCATGTCCAGCCTCCCTATATCCCAATGGGAGTGTTCCATGTCCATTATCCCTATATCCAAATTGGAGTGTTCCATGTCCAGCCTCCCTATATCCCAAAGGGAGTATTCCATTTCCAGCTTCCCTGTATTTCAAATGGAATGTTCCATGTCAAGCCTTCTTATATCCCAATGGGAGTGTTCCATGTTCATTCTCCCTATATCCAAATGGGTGTGTTTCATGTCCAGTCTCCCTATATCCCTATGGGATTTTTCCATGTCCAGCCTCCCTATAGCCCAAAGGGAGTATTCCAAGTCCAGGGGTGTATCTAGGGATCCGAGCGCCCCTGGCAAGGTAATAGACTGGTGCCCCCATTCCCCCATAATTTCAGGAAGTGCCCACAGTAGCAGTAGTAGTCCCTCCTATGCAGTGCCCCCAGTAATATTCTCTCCTATGCTGTGCCCCCAGTAGTAGTCCCCCCTATGAAGAGCCCCCAGTAGTAGCCCCCTCTATGCAGTGCCCCCAGTAGTAGTCCCCCTTATGCCTTGCCCCCCAGTAGTAGTCACTCCCTATACAGTGCCCCCTAGTAGTGCCCTAGTAGCCATACTCCCCCCTCTGCTGTGCCAGAAAAAAAAACACACACAGAAAAAAAAAAACTTACCTGATCCCTGCTTCTGCCAATGTCCTCTGCTGTACACTCCTCTGGGCCAGCTCTCTTTCTGCACTATGGGATTGGAGAGATGTCATGATGTCTCCCCCATCACCCGCTGTGGGGGGAGCCAGAATGCGGAGCTCATGAGTGAGCTCAAGCCGCTCCCTCCTTGGATGCAGCAGGCAATGAGAGTCTGTCTGACTCTCATTAGCTGGCTGCTATAACAAACACAGCTGTGTGTTTGTTAATGTGTAGGGCAAAACGCTCTCACTGTGGTCTGCCCTACACTTGAGGGGCCCAGGGGACTAGCAGCGCTAGTTCAAGCCCATGGGGTAGTCAACCCATTGGCTGCTGGTGGCACTGCCGGATGGTGCCCCCCTTTGGCCGGCATCCCTGGCAAGTGCCAGACTGGCCAATGGATAGATACGCCCCTGTCCAAGTCCAGCCTCCCTTTATCCCAATGGGAATGTTTCCTGTCCAGCTTACCTATATCCCAATGGGAGTGTTCCATGTCCTTCCTTCTCATATACCAATGGGAGCCATATCTAGCCTTCATATATCCCAATGGGAGTGTTCAATGTCCAGCCTACCCATATACCAATAGGCATGTTCCATGTCCAGCCTCCCTATATCCCAATGAGAGTGTTCCATGTCCAGCCTTCTCATATCCCAATGGGAGCCATATCTAACCTTCATATATCCCAATGGGAGTGTTCCATGTCCAGCCTACCCATATCCCAATAGGCGTGTTCCATGTCCAGCATCCCTATATCTAAATGGGAGTGTTCCATGTCCAAACTTCTAATATCCCAATGGGAGTGTTCCATGTAAATTCTGCCTATATCGCAATGGGAGTGTTCCATGTCCAGCCTTCTTATATCCCAATGGGAGTGTTCCATGTCCTGCCTTTTTAAATCCAAATGGACTGTTCCATGTCCAGCCTCCCTATATCCTAATGGGACTTATCCATGTACAACCTCCCTGTATTCCAATTGGAGTGTTCCATGTCAAGCCACCTTATATACAAATGGGAGTATAAATCTTCCCTGTGTTCAAATGGGAGTGTTCCATGTCCATTCTCCCTATATCAAAATGGGAATGCTCCATGTTAACCCTCCATAAATTGCAATGGGAGTGTTCCATGTCCATTAATCCCTATATCCAAATGGGATTGTTCCATGTCCAGCCTCCCTCTATTCCAATGGGAGTGTTCCATGTCCAGCCTCCCTATATACCAATGGGAGTGTTCCATGTCCATACTCCCTATATCCAAATGGGAATGTTTCATGTCCAGCATCCCTGTATCCCAATGGAAGTGATCCATGTCCAGCCTCCCTATATACCAATGGGAGTGATCCATGTCCAGCCTACCTATATCCCAATAGGAGTGTTCCATATGTAGCCTAACTATATCCCAATGGGAGTATTACATGTACAGCCTCCCTATATCCCAATAGTAGTGTTCCATGTCAAGCCTTCTTATATCTCAATGGGAGTGTTCCATGTCCAGCCATCTTATATCCCAATGGGAGTGCTCCATGTACAGCCTCCCTATATCCAAATGCGAGTGCTACATGTCCATTCTCCCTATATCCAAATGGGAGTGTTCCATGTTCAGCCTCCCTGTAGCGCAATGGGAGTGTTCCATGTCAAGCCTCTCTATATACCAATGGGAGTGTTCCATGTCCATTCTCCCTATATCCAAATGGGAGTGTTCCATGTCCTTTCTCCTTATATCCAAATGGGAGTGTTCCATGTCCAGACTTTCTATTTTCCAATGGGAGTGTTCCATGTCCAGCTGCCAAATATCTCTATAGGAGAGTTCCCTGTCCAGCCTCTATATATCCCAACTGGAATGTTCCATGTCCAGCCATCTTATATCCAAATGGGAGTGTTTCATGTCCAAACTTCTTATATCCCAATGGGAGTGTTCTGTGTCTATTCTGACTATACCCCAATAAGAGTGTTCCATGTAAAGCCTTCTTATATCCCAATGGGAGTGTTCCATGTCAAGCATCCCTATATCACAATGAGAGTGATCCATGTCCAGCCTACCTATTTCCCAATAGGCATGTTCCATGTCCATCATCCCTATATCCCAATGGAAGTGGTCCATGTCCTGTCTTCTTATATTGCAATGGGAGTTTTCCATGTCCAGCTTCCCAGTATCCCAATGGGAATGTTCCATGTCCAGCCTTCCTATATCCCAATGGGAGAGTTCCAAGTCCAGCTTCCCTGTATCCAAATGGGAGTGTTCCATGTCCATTCTCCTTATATCCAAACGGGAATATTCCATGTCCAGCCTCCATGTTTCCCAATGGGTGTGTTCCATGTCAAGCCTACCTATTTCCCATTGGGAGTGTTCCATATCCAGTCTTCATATATCCCAATGGAATGTTCCATGTCCAGCCTTCTTATATCACAATGGTAGTGATCCATATCTAGCCTTCCTATTTCCCAATGGGAGTGTTCCATGTCCAGCCTCCCTATATCAAAATGGGAGTGTTCCTTGTCCAGCCTTCGATTATCCCAATGGGAGTGTTCCATGTCCAGCTTCCCTGTATCCCATTGTGAATGTTTAATTTCTAGACTTCTTATATCCCAATGGGAGTATTCTATGTCCAGACTCCCTGTATTCCAATGGGAGTGTTCCATCTTCAGTCTTCCTATAACCCAATGGGAGTGTTCCAGGTCCAGCCTCTCTTTATCCCAATGGGAGTGCTCCAGGTCCAGCCTCCCTTTATCCCAATGGGAGTGTTCCATGTCCACCCTCCCTATATCCCAATGGGAGTGTTCCATGTCCAGCCTCCCTGTATCCCAATGGGAGTGTTCCATGTCAATCCTACCTAAATCCCAATGGGAGTTTTCCATATCCAGCCTCCAAATATCCCTATGGGAGTGTTCCATGTCCAGCCTCTCTATATCCCAATGGGAATGTTCCATATCCAGGTTCCCAGTATCCAAATTGGAATGTTCCATGTCCAGCCTTCCTATATCCCAATGGGAGTGTTCCATGACCAGCTTCCCTGTATCCAAATGGGAATGTTCCATGTCCATTCTCCTTATATCCAAATGGGAGTGTTCCATGTCCAGCCTACCTGTATCCCAATGGGTGTGTTCCATGTCAAGCCTACCTATTTCCCACTGGGAGAGTTCCATGTCCAGACTTTATATATTCCAATGGTAGTGTTCCATATCCAGTCTTCATATATCCAAATGAGAGTGTTCCATGTCTAACCTTTCTATAGCCCAATGGAATATTCCATGTCCAGCCTTCTTATATCACAATGGGAGTGTTCCATATCTATCCTTCCTATATCCCAATGGGAGTGTTGTTCAGGCTTCCTATATCCCAATGGGAGTGTTCCAGGTCCATTCTCCCTATATCAAAATGGGAGTTCCATGTGCAGCCTCCCTGTATCCCAATGGGAGTGTTCCATGTGCAGCCTCCCTATATCCCAAAGGGAGTGTTTCATGTCCAGCATTTCTATATCCCAATAGGAGTGTTCCATGTCCATCCTCCCTGTATCCCAATGGGAGTTTAACATGTCCAGCCTCCAAATATCCCTATGGGAGTGTTCCATGTCCAGCCTCTCTATATCCCAATGGGAATGTTCCTTGTCCAGCTTTCTTATATCCCAATGGGAGTGTTCCATGTCCATTCTCCCTATATCAAAATGGGAGTGTTCAAGGTTCAGCCTCCCTTTATCCCAATGGGAATGCTCCAGGTCCAGCCTTCCTTTATCCCAATGGGAGTGTTCCATGTCCACCCTCCCTATATCCCAATGGGAGTGTTCCATGTCCAGCCTCCCTGTATCCCAATGGGAGTGTTCCATGTCAATCCTACCTAAATCCCAATGGGAGTTTTCCATATCCAGCCTCCAAATATCCCTATGGGAGTGTTCCATGTCCAGCCTCTCTATATCCCAATGGAAATGTTCCATGTCCAGCTTCCCTGTATCCCAATTGGAATGTTCCATGTCCAGCCTTCCTATATCCCAATGGGAATGTTCCATGTCCATTCTCCCTATATCAAAATGGGAGTTCCATGTCCAGCCTCCCTGTATCCCAATGGGAGTGGTCCATGTCAAGCCTACATATATCCCAAATTTAGTGTTTCATGTCCAACATTTCTATATCCCAATAGGAGTGTTCACTGTCCATCCTCCCTGTATCCCAATTGGAATGTTCCATGTCCAGCCTTCCTATATCCCAATGGGAGTGTTCCATGACCAGCTTCCCTGTATCCAAATGGGAATGTTCCTTGTCCATTCTCCTTATATCCGAATGGGAGTGTTCCATGTCCAGCCTCTCTGTATCCCAATGGGAGTGTTCCATGTCAATCCTACCTAAATCCCAATGGGAGTTTTCCATATCCAGCCTCCAAATATCCCTATGGGAGTGTTCCATATCCAGCCTCTCTATATCCCAATGGGAATGTTCCAAATCCAGCTTCCCTGTATCCCAATTGGAATGTTCCATGTCCAGCCTTCCTATATCCCAATGGGAGTGTTCCATGACCAGCTTCCCTGTATCCATATGGGAATGTTCCATGTCCATTCTCCTTATATCCAAATGGGAGTGTTCCATGTCCAGCCTCCCTGTATCCCAATGGGTGTGTTCCCTGTCAAGCCTACCTATTTCCCACTGGGAGAGTTCCATGTCCAGACTTTCTATATTCCAATGGTAGTGTTCCATGTCTAGCCTTTCTATAGCCCAATGGAATATTCCATGTCCAGCCTTCTTATATCACAATGGGAGTGTTCCATATCTAGCCTTCCTATATCGCAATGGGAGTGTTGTTCAGGCTTCCTATATCCCAATGGCAGTGTTCCAGGTCCAGCCTCCCTATATCCCAATGGGAGTGTTCCTTGTCCATCCTCCCTGTATCCCAATGGGAGTGTTCCTTTTCCAGCCTCCAAATATCCCTAAGGGAGTGTTCCATGTCCAGCCTCTCTATATCCCAATGGGAATGTTCCATGTCCAGCCTTCTTATACCCCAATGGGAGTGTTCCATGTCCATTCTCCCTATATCAAAATGGGAGTTCCATGTCCAGCCTCCCTGTATCCCAATGGGAGTGTTCCATGTCAAGCCTAACTATATCCCAATGGGAGTGTTTCATGTCCAGCTTTTCTATATCCCAATAGGAGTGTTCCATGTCCATCCTCCCTGTATCCCAATGGGAGTTTTCCATGTCCAGCCTCCAAATATCCCTATGGGAGTGTTCCATGTCCAGCCTCTCTATATCCCAATGGGAATGTTCAATGTCCAGCCTTCTTATATCCCAATGGGAGTGTTCCATGTCCATTCTCCCTATATCAAAATGGGAGTGTTCCAGGTTCAGCCTCCCTTTATCCCAATTGGAGTGCTCCATGTCCAGCTTCCCAGTATCCCAATTGGAATGTTCCATGTCCAGCCTTCCTATATCCCAATGGGAGTGTTCCATGACCAGCTTCCCTGTATCCAAATGGGAATGTTCCATGTCCATTCTCCTTATATCCAAATGGGAGTTTTCCATGTCCAGCCTCCCTGTATCCCAATGGGTGTGTTCCATGTCAAGCCTACCTATTTCCCATTGGGAGAGTTCCATGTCCGACTTTCTATATTCCAATGGTAGTGTACCATATCCAGTCTTCATATATCCCAATGAGAGTGTTCCATGTCTACCCTTTCTATAGTCCAATAGAATATTCCATGTCCAGCCTACTTATATCACAATGGGAGTGTTCCATATCAAGCCTTCCTATATCCCAATGGGAGTGTTCCATGTTCAGGCTTCCTATATCCCAATGAGAGTGTTCCATGTCCAGCCTCCTTATATCCCATTGGGAGTGTTCCATGTCCACCCTCCCTATATCCCAATGGGAGTGTTCCATGTCCATCCTCCCTGTATCCCAATGGGAGTGTTCCATGTCCAGCCTCCAAATATCCCTATGGGAGTGTTCCATGTCCAGCCTCTCTATAACCCAATGGGAATTGTCCATGTCCAGCCTTCTTATATCCCAATGGGAGTGTTCCATGTCCATTCTCCCTATATCAAAATGGGAGTTCCATGTCCAGCCTCCCTGTATCCCAATGGGAGTGGTCCATGTCAAGCCTACCTATATCCCAAATTTAGTGTTTCATGTCCAACATTTCTATATCCCAATAGGAGTGTTCACTGTCCATCCTCCCTGTATCCCAATGGGAGTTTTCCATGTCCAGCCTCCAAATATCCCTATGGGAGTGTTCCATGTCCAGCCTCTCTATATCCCAATGGGAATGTTCCATGTCCAGCCTTCTTATATCCCAATGGGAGTGTTCCATGTCCATTCTCCCTATATCAAAAAAGGAGTGTTCCAGGTCCAGCCTCCCTTTATCCCAAATGGGAGTGCTCCAGGTTCAGCCTCCCTTTATCCCAATGGGAGTGTTCCATGTCCACCCTCCCTATATCCCAATGGGAGTGTTCCATGTCCAGCCTTCCTGTATCCCAATGGGAGTGTTCCATGACCAGCTTCCCTGTATCCAAATGGGAATGTTCCATGTCCATTCTCCTTATATCCAAATGGGAGTGTTCCTTGTCCAGCCTCCCTGTATCCCAATGGGTGTGTTCCATGTCAAGCCTACCTATTTCCCATTGTGAGATTTCCATGTCCAGACTTTCTATATTCCAATGGTAGTGTTCCATATCCTGTCTTCATATATCCCAATGACAGTGTTCCATGTCTAGCCTTTCTATAGCCCAATGGAATATTCCATTTCCAGCCTTCTTATATCACAATGGGAGTGTTCCATATCTAGCCTTCATATATCCCAATGGGAGTGTTCCATGTTCAGGCTTCCTATATCCCAATGAGAGTGTTCCAGGTCAAGCCTCCCTATATCCCAATGGGAGTGTTCCATGTCCACCCTCCCTATATCCCAATGGGAGTGTTCCAAGTCCAGCCTCCTTGTATCCCAATGGGAGTGTTCCATGTCAATCCAACCTAAATCCCAATGGGAGTTTTCCATATCCAGCCTCCAAATATCCCTTTGGGAGTGTTCCATGTCCAGCCACTCTATATCCCTATGGGAATGTTCCATGTCCAGCTTCCCAGTATCCCAATTGGAATGTTCCATGTCCTGCCTTCCTGTATCCCAATGGGAGTGTTCCATGACCAGCTTCCCTGTATCCAAATGGGAATGTTCCATGTTCATTCTCCTTATATCCAAATGGGAGTGTTCCTTCTCCAGCCTCCCTGTATCCCAATGGGTGTGTTCCATGTCAAGCCTACCTATTTCCCATTGGTAGAGTTCCATGTCCAGACTTACTATATTCCAATGGTAGTGTTCCATATCCAGTCTTCATATATCCCAATGAGAGTGTTCCATGTCTAGCCTTTCTATAGCCCAATGGAATATTCAATTTCCAGCATTCTTATATCACAATGGGAGTGTTCCATGTTCAGGCTTCCTATATCCCAATGAGAGTGTTCCATGTTCAGGCTTCCTATATCCCAAGGGGAGTGTTCCATGTCCACCCTCCCTATATCCCAATGGGAGTGTTCCATGTCCATCCTCCCTATATCCCAATGGGAGTGTTCCATGTCCAGCCTCCAAATATCCCTATGGGAGTGTTCCATGTCCTGCCTCTCTATTTCCCAATGGGAATGTTCCATGTCCAGCCTTCTTATATCCCAATGGGAGTGTTCCATGTCCATTCTCCCAATATCAAAATGGGAGTTCCATGTCCAGCCTCCCTGTATCCCAATGGGAGTGGTCCATGTCATGCCTACCTATATCCCAAAGGGAGTGTTTCATGTCCAGCATTTCTATATCCCAATAGGAGTGTTCAATGTCCATCCTCCCTGTATCCCAATGGGAGTTTTCCATGTCCAGCCTCCAAATATCCCTATGGGAGTGTTCCATGTCCAGCCTCTCTATATCCCAATGGGAATGTTCCATGTCCAGCCTTCTTATATCCCAATCGGAGTGTTCCATGTCCATTCTCCCTATATCAAAATGGGAGTGTTCCATGTCCAGCCGCCCTGTATCCCAATGGGAGTGTTCCATGTCAAGCCTCCCTATAGCCCAAACGGAGTATTCCAAGTCCAGGGGTGTATCTAGGGATCCGAGCGCCCCTGGCAAGGTAATGGACTGGTGCCCCCATTCCCCCATAATTTCAGGAAGTGCCCACAGTAGCAGTAGTAGTCCCTCCTATGCAGTGCCCCCAGTAATAATCTCTCCTATGCTGTGCCCCCAGTAGTAGTCCCCCCTATGAAGAGCCCCCAGTAGTAGCCCCCTCTATGCAGTTCCCCCAGTAGTAGTCCCCCTTATGCATTGCCCCCCAGTAGTAGTCACCCCCTATACAGTGCCCCCCAGTAGCGTACTTCCTATACAGTGCCCACAGTAGTGCCCCCCCATAAAGTGCCCCAAGTAGTGGCCACCCCCCCATAAAGTGCCCCCAGTAGCAGCCATCCCCTATACAGTGTCCCCTAGTAGCCACACTCCCCCTCTGCTGTGCCAGAAAAAAAAACACACAGAAAAAAAAAAAATTACCTGATCACTGCTTCTGCCAATGTCCGCTGCTGTACACTCCTCTGGGCCAGCTCTCTTTCTGCACTATGGGATTGGAGAGATGTCATGATGTCTCTCCCATCACCCGCTGTGGGGGGAGCCAGAATGCGGAGCTCATGAGTGAGCTCAAGCCGCTCCCTCCTTGGATGCAGCAGGCAATGAGAGTCTGTCTGACTCTCATTAGCTGGCTGCTATAACAAACACAGCAGTGTGTTTGTTAATGTGTAGGGCAAAATGCTCTCACTGTGGTCTGCCCTACACTTCAGGGGCCCAGGGGACTAGCAGTGCTAGTTCAAGCCCATGGGGTAGTCAACCCATTGGCTGCTGGTGGCACTGCTGGATGGCGTCCCCCCTTTGGCCGGCATCCTTGGCAAGTGCCAGACTGGCCAATGGATAGATACGCCCCTGTCCAAGTCCAGCCTCCCTTTATCCCAATGGGAATGTTTCCTGTCCAGCTTACCTATATCCCAATGGGAGTGTTCCATGTCCAGCCTTCTCATATCCCAATGGGAGCCATATTTAGCCTTCATATATCCCAATGGGAGTGTTCCATGTCCAGCCTACCCATATCCCAATAGGCGTGTTCCATGTCCAGCATCCCTATATCTAAATGGGAGTGTTCCATGTCCAAACTTCTAATATCCCAATGGGAGTGTTCCATGTAAATTCTGCCTATATCCCAATGGGAGTGTACCATGTCCAGCCTTCTTATATCCCAATGGGAGTGTTCCATGTCTAGCCTTTTTAATTCCAAATGGACTGTTCCATGTCCAGCCACCCTATATCCTAATGGGACTTATCCATGTCCATCCTCCCTGTATTCCAATTGGAGTGTTCCATGTCCAGCCCCCCATATACCAATGGGAGTATAAATCTTCCCTGTTTTCAAATGGGAGTGTTCCATGTCCATTCTCCCTATATCAAAATGGGAATGCTCCATGTTAACCCTCCATAAATTGCAATGGGAGTGTTCCATGTCCATTAATCCCTATATCCAAATGGGATTGTTCCATGTCCAGCCTCCCTCTATCCCAATGGGAGTGTTCCATGTCCAGCCTCCCTATATACCAATGGGAGTGTTCCATGTCCATACTCCCTATATCCAAATGGGAATGTTTCATGTTCAGCATCCCTGTATCCCAATGGAAGTGTTCCATGTCCAGCCTCCCTATATACCAATGGGAGTGATCCATGTCCAGCCTACCTATATCCCAATAGGAGTGTTCCATATGTAGCATAACTATATCCCAATGGGAGTATTACATGTACAGCCTCCCTATATCCCAATAGTAGTGTTCCATGTCCTGACTTCTAATATCCCAATGGGAGTGTTCAGTGTTCATTCTGCCTATATCCCAATGGGAGTGTTCCATGTCAAGCCTTCTTATATCTCAATGGGTGTGTTCCATGTCCAGCCGTCTTATATCCCAATGGGAGTGCTCCATGTACAGCCTCCCTATATCCAAATGGGAGTGCTCCATGTCCAGCCTCCCAATATCCCAATGGGAGTGTTCCATGTTCAGCCTCCCTATATCCAAATGGGAGTGTTAATATGTCCATTCTCATTATATCCAAATGGGAGTGTTCCATGTCCAGACTTTCTATTTTCCAATGGGAGTGTTCCATGTCCAGCTGCCAAATATCCCTATAGGAGTGTTCCATGTCCAGCCTCTATATATCCCAATGGGAGTGTTCCATGTCAAGCATCCCTATATAACAATGGGAGTGATCCATGTCCAGCCTACCTATTTCCCAATAGGCATGTTCCATGTACATCATCCCTATATCCCAATGGAAGTGGTCCATGTCCAGTCTTCTTATATTGCAATGGGAGTTTTCCATGTCCAGCTTCCCAGTATCCCAATGGGAATGTTCCATGTCCAGCCTTCCTATATACCAATGGGAGTGTTCCAGGTCCAGCTTCCCTGTATCCAAATGGGAGTGTTCCATGTCCATTCTCCTTATATCCAAATGGGAGAGTTCCATGTCCAGCCTCCATGTTTCCCAATGGGTGTGTTCCATGTCAAGCCTACCTATTTCCCATCGGGAGTGTTCCTTATCCAGTCTGCATATATCCCAATGGAATGTTCCATGTCCAGCCTTCTTATATCACAATGGTAGTGTTCCATATCTAGCCTTCCTATATCCCAATGGGAGTATTCTATGTCCAGACTCCCTGTATTCCAATGGGAGTGTTCCATGTCCAGCCTTGATATATCCCAATGGGAGTGTTCCATCTTCAGTCTTCCTATAACCCAATGGGAGTGTTCCAGGTCCAGCCTCTCTTTATCCCAATGGGAGTGCTCCAGGTCCAGCCTCCCTTTATCCCAATGTGAGTGTTCCATGTCCACCCTCCCTATATCCCAATGGGAGTGTTCCATGTCCAGCCTCCCTGTATCCCAATGGGAGTGTTCCATGTCAATCCTACCTAAATCCCAATGGGAGTTTTCCATATCCAGCCTCCAAATATCCCTATGGGAGTGTTCCATGTCCAGCCTCTCTATATCCCAAAGGGAATGTTCCATATCCAGTTTCCCAGTATCCCTATTGGAATGTTCCATGTCCAGCCTTCCTATATCCCAATGGGAGTGTTCCATGACCATTCTCCTTATATCCAAATGGGAGTGTTCCATGTCCAGCCTCCCTGTATCCCAATGGGTGTGTTCCATGTCAAGCCTACCTATTTCCCACTGGGAGAGTTCCATGTCCAGACTTTCTATATTCCAATGGTAGTGTTCCATATCCAGTTTTCATATATCCCAATGAGAGTGTTCCATGTCTAGCCTTTCTATTGCCCAATGGAATATTCCATGTCCAGCCTTCTTATATCACAATGGGAGTGTTCCATATCTAGCCTTCCTATATCCCAATGGGAGTGTTGTTCAGGCTTCCTATATCCCAATGGGAGTGTTCCAGGTCTAGCCTCCCGATATCCCAATGGGAGTGTTCCATGTCCACCCTCCCTATATCCCAATGGGAGTGTTCCATGTCCATCCTCCCTGTATCCCAAAGGGAGTGTTCCATGTCCAGCCTCCAAATATCCCTATGGGAGTGTTCCATGTCCAGCCTCTCTATATCCCAATGGGAATGTTCCATGTCCAGCATTCTTATATCCCAATGGGAGTATTCCATGTCCTTTCTCCCTATTTCAAAATGGGAGTTTTCCATGTCCTTCCTCCCTGTATCCCAATGGGAGTGTTCCATGTCCAGCCTCCAAATATCCCTATGGGAGTGTTCCATGTCCTGCCTCTCTATTTCCCAATGGGAATGTTCTATGTCCAGCCTTCTTATATCCCAATGGGAGTGTTCCATGTCCATTCTCCCTATATCAAAATGGGAGTTCCATGTCCAGCCTCCCTGTATCCCAATGGGAGTGGTCCATGTCATGCCTACCTATATCCCAAAGGGAGTGTTTCATGTCCAGCATTTCTATATCCCAATAGGAGTGTTCCATGTCCATCCTCCCTGTATCCCAATGGGAGTTTTCCATGTCCAGCCTCCAAATATCCCTATGGGAGTGTTCCATGTCCAGCCTCTCTATATCCCAATGGGAATGTTCCATGTCCAGCCTTCTTATATCCCAATGGGAGTGTTCCATGTCCATTCTCCCTATATCAAAATGGGAGTGTTCCATGTCCAGCCTCCCTGTATCCCAATGGGAGTGTTCCCTGTCAAGCCTCCCTATATCCCAAAGGGAGTATTCCAAGTCCAGGGGTGTATCTAGGGATCCGAGCGCCCCTGGCAAGGTAATGGACTGGTGCCCCCATTCCCCCATAATTTCAGGAAGTGCCCACAGTAGCAGTAGTAGTCCCTCCTATGCAGTGCCCCCAGTAATATTCTCTCCTATGCTGTGCCCCCAGTAGTAGTCCCCCCTATGAAGAGCCCCCAGTAGTAGCCCCCTCTATGCAGTGCCCCCAGTAGTAGTCCCCCTTATGCATTGCCCCCCAGTAGTAGTCACCCCCTATACAGTGCCCCCCAGTAGCGTACTTCCTATACAGTGCCCACAGTAGTGCCCCCCCATAAAGTGCCCCAAGTAGTGGCCACCCCCCCATAAAGTGCCCCCAGTAGCAGCCATCCCCTATACAGTGTCCCCTAGTAGCCACACTCCCCCCTCTGCTGTGCCAGAAAAAAAAACACACAGAAAAAAAAAAAATTACCTGATCACTGCTTCTGCCAATGTCCGCTGCTGTACACTCCTCTGGGCCAGCTCTCTTTCTGCACTATGGGATTGGAGAGATGTCATGATGTCTCTCCCATCACCCGCTGTGGGGGGAGCCAGAATGCGGAGCTCATGAGTGAGCTCAAGCCGCTCCCTCCTTGGATGCAGCAGGCAATGAGAGTCTGTCTGACTCTCATTAGCTGGCTGCTATAACAAACACAGCAGTGTGTTTGTTAATGTGTAGGGCAAAATGCTCTCACTGTGGTCTGCCCTACACTTGTGTGGCCCAGGGGACTAGCAGTGCTAGTTCAAGCCCATGGGGTAGTCAACCCATTGGCTGCTGGTGGCACTGCTGGATGGCGCCCCCACTTTGGCCAGCATCCCTGGTAAGTGCCAGACTGGCCAATGGATAGATACGCCCCTGTCTAAGTCCAGCCTCCCTTTATCCCAATGGGAATGTTTCCTGTCCAGCTTACCTATATCCCAATGGGAGTGTTCCATGTCCTGCCATCTCTTATCTCAATGAAAGCCATATCTAGCCTTCATATATCCCAATGGGAGTGTTCCATGTCCAGCCTACCCATATCCCAATAGGCATGTTCCATGTCCAGCCTCCCTATATCCCAATGGGAGTGTTCCATGTCCAGCCTTCTCATATCCCAATGGGAGCCATATTTAGCCTTCATATATCCCAATGGGAGTGTTCCATGTCCAGCCTACCCATATCCCAATAGGCGTGTTCCATGTCCAGCATCCCTATATCTAAATGGGAGTGTTCCATGTCCAAACTTCTAATATCCCAATGGGAGTGTTCCATGTAAATTCTGCCTATATCCCAATGGGAGTGTACCATGTCCAGCCTTCTTATATCCCAATGGGAGTGTTCCATGTCCTGCCTTTTTAAATCCAAATGGACTGTTCCATGTCCAGCCACCCTATATCCTAATGGGACTTATCCATGTACAACCTCCCTGTATTCCAATTGGAGTGTTCCATGTCCAGCCCCCCCATATACCAATGGGAGTATAAATCTTCCCTGTTTTCAAATGGGAGTGTTCCATGTCCATTCTCCCTATATCAAAATGGGAATGCTCCATGTTAACCCTCCATAAATTGCAATGGGAGTGTTCCATGTCCATTAATCCCTATATCCAAATGGGATTGTTCCATGTCCAGCCTCCCTCTATCCCAATGGGAGTGTTCCATGTCCAGCCTCCCTATATACCAATGGGAGTGTTCCATGTCCATACTCCCTATATCCAAATGGGAATGTTTTATGTCCAGCATCCCTGTATCCCAATGGAAGTGTTCCATGTCCAGCCTCCCTATATACCAATGGGAGTGATCCATGTCCAGCCTACCTATATCCCAATAGGAGTGTTCCATATGTAGCATAACTATATCCCAATGGGAGTATTACATGTACAGCCTCCCTATATCCCAATAGTAGTGTTCCATGTCCTGACTTCTAATATCCCAATGGGAGTGTTCAGTGTTCATTCTGCCTATATCCCTATGGGAGTGTTCCATGTCAAGCATTCTTATATCTCAATGGGAGTGTTCCATGTCCAGCCGTCTTATATCCCAATGGGAGTGCTCCATGTACAGCCTCCCTATATCCAATTGGGAGTGCTCCATGTCCAGCCTCCCAATATCCCAATGGGAGTGTTCCATGTCCAGCCTCCTTATATCCAAATGGAAGTGTTAATATGTCCATTCTCCTTATATCCAAATGGGAGTGTTCCATGTCCAGACTTTCTATTTTCCAATGGGAGTGTTCCATGTCCAGCTGTCAAATATCCCTATAGGAGTGTTCCATGTCCAGCCTCTATATATCCCAATGGGAGTGTTCCATGTCAAGCATCCCTATATCACAATGGGAGTGATCCATGTCCAGCCTACCTATTTCCCAATAGGCATGTTCCATGTACATCATCCCTATATCCCAATGGAAGTGGTCCATGTCCAGTCTTCTTATATTGCAATGGGAGTTTTCCATGTCCAGCTTCCCAGTATCCCAATGGGAATGTTCCATGTCCAGCCTTCCTATATACCAATGGGAGTGTTCCAGGTCCAGCTTCCCTGTATCCAAATGGGAGTGTTCCATGTCCATTCTCCTTATATCCAAATGGGAGTGTTCCATGTCCAGCCTCCATGTTTCCCAATGGGTGTGTTCCATGTCAAGCCTACCTATTTCCCATCGGGAGTGTTCCTTATCCAGTCTTCATATATCCCAATGGAATGTTCCATGTCCAGCCTTCTTATATCACAATGGTAGTGTTCCATATCTAGCCTTCCTATATCCCAATGGGAGTATTCTATGTCCAGACTCCCTGTATTCCAATGGGAGTGTTCCACGTCCAGCCTTGATATATCCCAATGGGAGTGTTCCATCTTCAGTCTTCCTATAACCCAATGGGAGTGTTCCAGGTCCAGCCTCTCTTTATCCCAATGGGAGTGCTCCAGGTCCAGCCTCCCTTTATCCCAATGCGAGTGTTCCATGTCCACCCTCCCTATATCCCAATGGGAGTGTTCCATGTCCAGCCTCCCTGTATCACAATGGGAGTGTTCCATGTCAATCCTACCTAAATCCCAATGGGAGTTTTCCATATCCAGCCTCCAAATATCCCAATGGGAGTGTTCCATGTCCAGCCTCTCTATATCCCAATGGGAATGTTCCATATCCAGCTTCCCAGTATCCCAATTGGAATGTTCCATGTCCAGCCTTCCTATATCCCAATGGGAGTGTTCCATGACCATTCTCCTTATATCCAAATGGGAGTCTTCCATGTCCAGCCTCCCTGTATCCCAATGGGTGTGTTCCATGTCAAGCCTACCTATTTCCCACTGGGAGAGTTCCATGTCCAGACTTTCTATATTCCAATGGTAGTGTTCCATATCCAGTCTTCATATATCCCAATGAGAGTGTTCCATGTCTAGCCTTTCTATTGCCCAATGGAATATTCCATGTCCAGCCTTCTTATATCACAATGGGAGTGTTCCATATCTAGCCTTCCTATATCCCAATGGGAGTGTTGTTCAGGCTTCCTATATCCCAATGGGAGTGTTCCAGGTCCAGCCTCCCAATATCCCAATGGGAGTGTTCCATGTCCACCCTCCCTATATCCCAATGGGAGTGTTCCATGTCCATCCTCCCTGTATCCCAAAGGGAGTGTTCCTTGTCCAGCCTCCAAATATCCCTATGGGAGTGTTCCATGTCCAGCCTCTCTATATCCCAATGGGAATGTTCCATGTCCAGCATTCTTATATCCCAATGGGAGTATTCCATGTCCTTTCTCCCTATATCAAAATGGGAGTGTTCCATGTCCATCCTCCCTGTATCCCAATGGGAGTGTTCCATGTCCAGCCTCCAAATATCCCTATGGGAGTGTTCCATGTCCTGCTTCTCTATTTCCCAATGGGAATGTTCCATGTCCAGCCTTCTTATATCCCAATGGGAGTGTTCCATGTCCATTCTCCCTATATCAAAATGGGAGTTCCATGTCCAGCCTCCCTGTATCCCAATGGGAGTGTTCCATATCAAGCCTACCTATATCCCAAAGGGAGTGTTTCATGTCCAGCATTTCTATATCCCAATAGGAGTGTTCCATGTCCATCCTCCCTGTATCCCAATGGGAGTTTTCCATGTCCAACCTCCAAATATCCCTATGGGAGTGTTCCATGTCCAGCCTATCTATATCCCAATGTGAATGTTCCATGTCCAGCCTTCTTATATCCCAATGGGAGAGTTCCATGTCCATTCTCCCTATATCAAAATGGGAGTGTTCCATGTCCAGCCTCCCTGTATCCCAATGGGAGTGTTCCCTGTCAAGCCTCCCTATAGCCCAAAGGGAGTATTCCAAGTCCAGGGGTGTATCTAGGGATCCGAGCGCCCCTGGCAAGGTAATGGACTGGTGCCCCCATTCCCCCATAATTTCAGGAAGTGCCCACAGTAGAAGTAGTAGTCCCTCCTATGCAGTGCCCCCATTAATATTCTCTCCTATGCTGTGCCCCCAGTAGTAGTCCCCCCTATGAAGAGCCCCCAGTAGTAGCCCCCTCTATGCAGTGCCACCAGTAGTAGTCCCCCTTATGCATGGCCCCCCAGTAGTAGTCACCCCCTATACAGTGCCCCCCAGTAGCGTACTTCCTATACAGTGCCCACAGTAGTGCCCCCACATAAAGTGCCCCAAGTAGTGGCCACCCCCCCATAAAGTGCCCCCAGTAGCAGCCATCCCCTATACAGTGTCCCCTAGTAGCCACACTCCCCCCTCTGCTGTGCCAGAAAAAAAAACACAGAATAAAAAAAACTTACCTGATCACTGCTTCTGCCAATGTCCTCTGCTGTACACTCCTCTGGGCCAGATCTCTTTCTGCACTATGGGATTGGAGAGATGTCATGATGTCTCTCCCATCACCCGCTGTGGGGGGAGCCAGAATGTGGAGCTCACGAGTGAGCTCAAGCCGCTCCCTCCTTGGATGCAGCAGGCAATGAGAGTCTGTCTGACTCTCATTAGCTGGCTGCTATAACAAACACAGCTGTGTGTTTGTTAATGTGTAGGGCAAAACGCTCTCACTGTGGTCTGCCCTACACTTGTGGGGCCCAGGGGACTAGCAGTGCTAGTTCAAGCCCATGGGGTAGTCAACCCATTGGCTGCTGGTGGCACTGCCGGGTGGTGCCCCCCCTTTGGCCGGCATCCCTGGCAAGTGCCAGACTGGCCAATGAATAGATACGCCCCTGTCCAAGTCCAGCCTCCCTTTATCCCAATGGGAATGTTTCCTGTCCAGCATACCTATATCCCAATGGGAGTGTTCCATGTCCTGCCCTCTCATATCCCAATGTGAGCCATATCTAGCCTTCATATATCCCAATGGGAGTGTTCCATGTCCAGCCTACCCATATCCCAATAGGCATGTTCCTTGTCCAGCCTCCCTATATCCCAATGGGAGTGTTCCATGTCCAGCCTTCTCATATCCCAATGGGAGCCATATCTAGCCTTCATATATCCCAATGGGAGTGTTCCATGTCCAGCCTACCCATATCCCAATAGGCGTGTTCCATGTCCAGCATCCCTATATCTAAATGGGAGTGTTCCATGTCCAAACTTCTAATATCCCAATGGGAGTGTTCCATGTAAATTCTGCCTATATCCCAATGGAAGTGTACCTTGTCCAGCCTTCTTATATCCCAATGGGAGTGTTCCATGTCCAGCCTTTTTAAATCCAAATGGACTGTTCCATGTCCAGCCACCCTATATCCTAATGGTACTTATCCATGTACAACCTCCCTGTATTCCAATTGGAGTGTTCCATGTCCAGCCCCCCTATATACCAATGGGAGTATAAATCTTCCCTGTTTTCAAATGGGAGTGTTCCATGTCCATTCTCCCTATATCAAAATGGGAATGCTCCATGTTAACCCTCCATAAATTGCAATGGGAGTGTTCCATGTCCATTAATCCCTATATCCAAATGGGATTGTTCCATGTCCAGCCTCCCTCTATCCCAATGGGAGTGTTCCATGTCCAGTCTCCCTATATACCAATGGGAGTGTTCCATGTCCATACTCCCTATATCCAAATGGGAATGTTTCATGTCCAGCATCCCTGTATCCCAATGGAAGTGTTCCATGTCCAGCCTCCCTATATACCAATGGGAGTGATCCATGTCCAGACGACCTATATCCCAATAGGAGTGTTCCATATGTAGCCTAACTATATCCCAATGGGAGTATTACATGTACAGCCTCCCTATATCCCAATAGTAGTGTTCCATGTCCTGACTTCTAATATCCCAATTGGAGTGTTCAGTGTTCATTCTGCCTATATCCCAATGGGAGTGTTCCATGTCAAGCCTTCTTATATCTCAATGGGAGTGTTCCATGTCCAGCCGTCTTATATCCCAATGGGAGTGCTCCATGTACAGCCTCCCTATATCCAAATGGGAGTGCTCCATGTTCAGCCTCCCAATATCCCAATGGGAGTGTTCCATGTCCATTCTCCCTATATCCAAATTGGAGTGTTCCATGTTCAGCCTCCCTATATCCAAATGGGAGTGTTAATATGTCCATTATCCTTATATCCAAATGGGAGTGTTCCATGTCCAGACTTTCTATTTTCCAATGGGAGTGTTCCATGTCCAGCTGCCAAATTCCCTATAGGAGTGTTCCTTGTCCAGCCTCTATATATCCCAATGGGAATGTTCCATGTCCAGCCTTCTTATATCCAAATGGGAGTGTTTCATGTCCAAACTTCTTATATCCTAATGGGAGTGTTCTGTGTCTATTCTGACTATACCCCAATAAGAGTGTTCCATGTAAAGCCGTCTTATATCCCAATGGAAGTGGGATATAATGATATAGCATCCCTATATCACAATGGGAGTGATCCATGTCCAGCCTACCTATTTCCCAATAGGCATGTTCCGTGTCCATCATCCCTATATCCCAATGGAAGTGGTCCATGTCCAGTCTTCTTATATTGCAATGGGAGGTTTCCATGTCCAGCTTCTCAGTATCCCAATGGGAATGTTCCATGTCCAGCCTTCCTATATACCAATTGGAGTGTTCCAAGTCCAGCTTCCCTGTATCCAAATGGGAGTGTTCCATGTCCATTCTCCTTATATCAAAATGGGAGTGTTCCATGTCCAGCCTCCATGTTTCCCTATGGGTGTGTTCCATGTCAAGCCTACCTATTTCCCATCGGGAGTGTTCCATATCCAGTCTTCATATATCCCAATGGAATGTTCCATGTCCAGCCTTCTTATATCACAAAGGTAGTGTTCCATATCTAGCCTTCCTATATCCCAATGGGAGTGTTCCATGTCCAGCCTCCCTATATCCCAATGGGAGTGTTCCATGTCCAGCCTTCCATTATCCCAATGGGAGTGTTCCATGTCCAGCATCCCTGTATCCCATTGGGAATGTTTAATATCTAGACTTCTTATATCCCAATGGGAGTATTCTATGTCCAGACTCCCTGTATTCCAATGGGAGTGTTCCATGTCCAGCCTTGATATATCCCAATGGGAGTGTTCCATCTTCAGTCTTCCTATAACCCAATGGGAGTGTTCCAGGTCCAGCCTCTCTTTATCCCAATGGGAGTGCTCCAGGTCCAGCCTCCCTTTATCCCAATGGGAGTGTTCCATGTCCACCCTCCCTATATCCCAATGGGAGTGTTCCATGTCCAGCCTCCCTGTATCCCAATGGGAGTGTTCCATGTCAATCCTACCTAAATCCCAATGGGAGTTTTCAATATCCAGCCTCCAAATATCCCTATGGGAGTGTTCCATGTCCAGCCTCTCTATATCTCAATGGGAATGATCCATATCCAGCTTCCCAGTATCCCAATTGGAATGTTCCATGTCCAGCCTTCCTATATCCCAATGGGAGTGTTCCATGACCAGCTTCCCTGTATCCAAATGGGAATGTTCCATGTCCATTCTCCTTATATCGAAATGGGAGTGTTCCATGTCCAGGCTCCCTGTATCCCAATGGGTGTGTTCCATGTCAAGCCTACCTATTTCCCACTGGGAGAGTTCCATGTCCAGACTTTCTATATTCCAAAGGTAGTGTTCCATATCCAGTCTTCATATATCCCAATGAGAGTGTTCCATGTCTAGCCTTTCTATAGCCCAATGGAATATTCCATGTCCAGCCTTCTTATATCACAATGGGAGTGTTCCATATCTAGCCTTCCTATATCCCAATGGGAGTGTTGTTCAGGCTTCCTATATCCCAATGGGAGTGTTCCAGGTCCAGCCTCCCTATATCCCAATGGGAGTGTTCCATGTCCACCCTCCCTATATCCCAATGGGAGTGTTCCATGTCCAGCCTCCCTGTATCCCAATGGGAGTGTTCCTTGTCCAGCCTCCAAATATCCCTATGGGAGTGTTCCATGTCCAGCCTCTCTATATCCCAATGGGAATGTTCCAATGTCCAGCCTTCTTATATCCCAATGTGAGTGTTCCATGTCCATTCTCCCTATATCAAAATGGGAGTGTTCCAGGTCCAGCCTCCCTTTATCCCAATGGGAGTGCTCCAGGTCCAGCCTCCCTTTATCCCAATGGGAGTGTTCCATGTCCACCCTGCCTATATCCCAATGGGAGTTTTCCATGTCCAGCCTCCCTGTATCCCATTGGGAGTGTTCCATGTCAATCCTACCTAAATCCCAATGGGAGTTTTCCATATCCAGCCTCCAAATATCCCTATGGGAGTGTTCCACGTCCAGCCTCTCTATATCCCAATGGGAATGTTCCATTTCCAGCTTCCCAGTATCCCAATTGGAATGTTCCATGTCCAGCCTTCCTGTATCCCAATGGGAGTGTTCCATGACCAGCTTCCCTGTATCCAAATGGGAATGTTCCATGTCCATTCTCCTTATATCCAAATGGGAGTGTTCCATGTCCAGCCTCCCTGTATCCCAATGGGTGTGTTCCATGTCAACCCTACCTATTTCCCATTGGGAGAGTTCCATGTCCACACTTTCTATATTCCAATGGTAGTGTTCCATATCCAGTCTTCATATATCCCAATGAGAGTGTTCCATGTCTAGCCTTTCTATAGCCCAATGGAATATTCCATGTCCAGCCTTCTTATATCACAATGGGAGTGTTCCATATCTAGCCTTCCTATATCCCAATGGGAGTGTTCCATGTTCTGACTTCCTATATCCCAATGAGAGTGTTCCAGGTCCAGCCTCCCTATATCCCAATGGGAGTGTTCCATGTCCACCCTCCCTATATCCCAATGGGAGTGTTCCATGTCCATCCTCCCTGTATCCCAATGGGAGTGTTCCATGTCCAGCCTCCAAATATCTCTATGGGAGAGTTCCATGTCCAGCCTCTCTATATCCCAATGGGAATGTTAAATGTCCAGCCTTTTTATATCCCAATGGGAGTGTTCCATGTCCATTCTCCTTATATCAAAATGGGAGTTCCATGTCCAGCCTCCCTGTATCCCAATGGGAGTGTTCCACGTCAAGCCTACCTATATCCCAAAGGGAGTGTTTCATGTCCAGCATTTCTATATCCCAATAGGAGTGTTCCATGTCCATCCTCGCTGTATCCCAATGGGAGTTTTCCATGTCCAGCCTCCAAATATCCCTATGGGAGTGTTGCATGTCCAGCCTCTCTATATCCCAATGGGAATGTTCCATGTCCAGCCTTCTTATATCCCAATGGGAGTGTTTCATGTCCATTCTCCCTATATCAAAATGGGAGTGTTCCATGTCCAGCCTCCCTGTATCCCATTGGGAGTGTTCCATGTCAAGCCTACCTATATCTCAAAGGGAGTGTTTCATGTCCAGCATTTCTATATCCCAATAGGAGTGTTCCATGTGCAGCATACCTATATCCCAATGGGAGTGTTCCATGTCCAGCCTACCTATATCCCAATAAGCATGTCCCATGTCCAGCATCCCTATATCCCAATGGGAGTGGTCCATGTCCAGACTTCTTATATCCCAATGGGAGTTTTCCATGTCCATTCTGCCTATATCCCAATGTGAGTGTTCCATATCCAGCCTTCTTATATTCCAATGGGAGTGTCCTGCGTGTATACATTATATATCTATAGCCTGCGTGCATACATCATATATCTATAGCCTGCGTGCATACATCATATATCTATAGTCTGCTTGTATACATCATATATCTATAGCCTGCGTGTGTACATCATATATCTATAGCCTGCGTGCATACATCATATCTATAGCCTGTGTGTATACAACATATCTATAGCCTGTGTGTATACATCATATATATAGCCTGCGTGTATACATCATATATCTATAGCCTGCGTGCATACATCATATATCTATAGCCTGCATGCATACATTATATATCTAGAGCCCACGTGCATACATCATATATCTGTAGCCTGCATGTATACATTATATATCTATAGCCTGCGAGCATCCATGGGAGGAGGTTGTGTGTGCTGCTGCTCCTGCTCTACTACCATGGCTTTGTGAGAGGGATGTTCCCCTGCAGGCTTCCCAAGGCAGGCTGCCTCTGCCTGGGGGAAGTGTTTAGGAAAGTGTGGTTGTGAGCCTGGTGCGGCCTACACAGCTTATTACTGCAGTTTATTGTGGGAGAAAGTGGACTTTTTTCCCCTCTTTAATCCCAGTGTTCTGTACTTGGCTAGAGACGCAAAAGGACAAAAAAAAAACAGGCCTCGGGTGCGTGTGGACAGCAGTGGGTGACCATGTATAACAGATGTACTGCAGCAGCAGCCAGAGGAAAGTTCCTCTGTTTCTGGAGTGACAGGCGTGGGGGATCCGGCAGGCGCGTCTTACCTGGAGGGCCCCAGCATGAGTATGGAGCTAGGTGAAGCGGCTCCGGCGGCTCTTGTGGCTTTGGACGTCTGGGTGGGTGCTGAATGTGAAGCATCCATCCCAGCAAAGGCTCAGGTGTCAGCGGCAGAGATGTCCTGGGGGATGGATGGCCTGGAAAGTGCGGTGGCTCCTGTCAGAGTTCTGGCAGGGTTGCCGATGACAGGAAAGGTTGCAGAAGGCCCTCTGCATACTAAGGGTGTCCAGGCGGATGCCGGTCCGGTGGTGCAGTCTGGGGTGTCTCCAGTCCTGGCAGCCTCTATTGTGGTTGAAAGTGTGTCAGCAGACTCTGGGCAGGAGAGGAAGCTGTCAGCTGCTGAGGACCTGGCAGTGCAACCAAAGAGTGTCTTGGTGGTCACAGGGGGGCTAGAATGTTCCAAAGGGTCTTCTAATCTAGCAGTTTCCCATAAACTACCAGTGGGGGAAGCCCTGAGTGAAGTAACTCAGGGTAGTGTGTTAGAACCCACTGGCAGTGAGGCAGGGGGAGCACTGTCACTAGAAGTAAGTGACAGTGTGCTAGGTTCTGCTGAATCAGGCCTGGAAAGTGAGGAGGATGCTTATGCCCAGTACAGCATGGAAGAGCTGCAAAGGGAAGCTGGAAGGCTGAATTCTAGGCTGCAGTATAAAGTGACAAAGAAAAACACTTGCTTTATATGGGAGCGTCCTGCTGTGGAGGATGAGATCCTGATACTGACAACAGCGTTAAACAAAATTAAGAAAAATCTGGCGGTGATTAAAAGAATAAAAAAGGAAAAGATGCAGAATCTGTTGGTGTTTTAATACCACAGACAGTGGCGGAGATGAGTACAGAAGGTTCTGATGAGAGGAGTGTTGGTGTAATAAAAAATCAGTCGGAGGTGCAGAGGAGGATGGAGTCCGAGGATTCAGTGGTATAGATGGATACAAGAGCGGGAGATGCGGTTTTCCAGAGCAAAATGGAACGGTGGGTAAGTGATGATTCACGAGGGCCTGGGAACGCGGTAGGTGTTGGTGTTCCATCTACTGTGCCGGTCGTCCCATATGAGTCAGGGCCACCCACAGTAGAAACCGGTGTTTTGGTTGGGGGAGCAGCGGGGGCTGTTTCCAGGGCGCAGGAAGAAGTACTGACTCGGCAATAGTGCTGGCAGTAGCGCTTGCCAAGGAAAGCATGGAGGGGGGCCCCCGAGTTAGACCCATTGTACTCATGGTAGATCCAGGGGTCCAGTCCTGTGAAGTGTGGGGTGAAGTTGATAGTTTGGTTGGATTGGAGCAAATGGCGCAGGGTATGCCGATATTGGATAAGAGCTCGGTGTCATCGGAAGAGAGACTGATTATAGAGACAGTGTATGGTGATAAGGTGGCAGGCCCTATATGGGCAAAAAAAGCTGCTGAGGTGATTGCCAAAGACGTGGCAGCAAGAGCTGAAAGAGCAGGGAGAAGCATGGAATCTATGGACAAATCTGTGTCAAAGGTCGTTTCCTATGCGAGCATAAATGTGGCTTGTAATGTACCTGTTGGGAATGCAGGTGGTTTTGGGAAAAGGAGGAATTTGGTGCAATTCAGGTGGGTGGGGGAGGGTGAAGCACCAAATAATGAGAAATTCTTAAAGATTATATTTGATTTTGGGTTCACTGCAAGTGATCTGTATGCCTGCATTCACCCAGCAAGGTCTGTGGGATATGATCTGAGTTTCCTGACGTATTTTGGATTACAGGCCTTCTGGGTGAAGTGGCAGGCATATAGGAAGTCAGAACCATATAATAAGTTTCTCACAAACTTGGTAACAAAGTGAGATAGGGTAAACGCTACAGTTTTGGTCAGAAATAAATCATTGCCGCCTGAGGATATGCATTTCAGGCTATCCAGGTTTTGTGATGTGCAATCGCATATAGTGAAGGCTGGTCACACAATGGGGGTGTGGGGGGGGGGCTTGGGAGATATTGATCAAATTGTGTCACTCAGATGCCGGGTTTGTGCATGTTCCCTCGGCTGCCTACCTAGGGTGAGATAGGGTTCAGTGTTTTTACCCTGGGCAGCCGAGGACGTGTTTTAAATGTGAGGACTTTAGGAATCTGAGTGGTGATTGTACAGTTAATAAGCTATGTGGCAAAATAGGCCATGTCTCAAAGGATTGCCATGTGGTTAAATTAGGGGTGAGCGGGTTCGGATTTCAGAAATCCGAACCCCCCCGAGCCCCCCCGATCCGAGTCCGATCCGAATCAGGCTCGACTTTTCCCGCCTGACTCGGATCTGAAATCGACGCAAAACGTCATCATCCCGCCTTCCGAGTCTCGCGGGTTTTGGATCCTATATAAGGTACCCACGTCGGCGCCATTTTCTCACTCGGCTGTGGACAGTGAAGAGGGAGGGTGGGAGTTAGGGCTGTGTAGTGTAGTGTAGTGTAGTGCTGCTGTTGTCCACTACTTCAAAGTCCTTAGGGGCTGGCTGTGTTGTGCTGTGCTGCTGTTGTTAATAGGGGCTGTGTCCACTACTTCAAAGTCCATAGGGGCTGGCTGGACTGTGTTGTGCAGTCAGTTCTCCATAGGGGCTGTGTCCACTCCAAAGTCCTGTGCAGTGTCCCAGTCCTAAAGGGGTGCTGTAGTGTTGTCCAGGGGGTGCTCTGTCCATCAGGGGTGCTCCCCCCAAGTGCTAAAAAAATAATATATTTTCTGTGTTTGTGAATTGTGTGCGCAGTAGCCGCACGTGCATCAACAAAGTAGTGCCAAGCGTGCGCCTGTGTCATAAGTAAAGGGCCGGCTGGCTTGACCGTTAAGGGTGCTGTAACCCCCGAAAGTACACTCCAGTCCAAACCAAAAAAAAAATTATTTTCTGTGTTTGTGAATTGTGTGCGCAGTAGCCGCACGTGCATCAACAAAGTAGTGCCAAGCGTGCGCCTGTGTCATAAGTAAAGGGCCGGCTGGCTTGACCGTTAAGGGTGCTGTAACCCCCGAAAGTACACTCCAGTCCAAACCAAAAAAAAAATTATTTTCTGTGTTTGTGAATTGTGTGCGCAGTAGCCGCACGTGCATCAACAAAGTAGTGCCAAGCGTGCGCCTGTGTCATAAGTAAAGGGCCGGCTGGCTTGACCGTTTAGGGTGCTGTAACCCCCGAAAGTACACTCCAGTAAAAAACCAAAAAAAAAATTATTTTCTGTGTTTGTGAATTGTGTGCGCAGTAGCCGCATGTGCATCAACAAAGTAGTGCCAAGCGTGCGCCTGTGTCATAAGTAAAGGGCCGGCTGGCTTGACCGTTAAAGGGTGCTGTAACCCCCAAAGTACACTCCAGTCCAAACCAAAAAAAAAATTATTTTCTGTGTTTGTGAATTGTGTGCGCAGTAGCCGAACGTGCATCAACAAAGTAGTGCCAAGCGTGCGCCTGTGTCATAAGTAAAGGGCCGGCTGGCTTGACCGTTAAGGGTGCTGTAACCCCTGAAAGTACACTCCAGTCCAAACCAAAAAAAAAATATTTTCTGTGTTTGTGAATTGTGTGCGCAGTAGCCGCACGTACATCAACAAAGTAGTGCCAAGCGTGCGCCTGTGTCATAAGTAAAGGGCCGGCTGGCTTGACCGTTAAGGGTGCTGTAACCCCCGAAAGTACACTCCAGTCCAAACCAAAAAAAAAATTATTTTCTGTGTTTGTGAATTGTGTGCGCAGTAGCCGCACGTGCATCAACAAAGTAGTGCCAAGCGTGCGCCTGTGTCATAAGTAAAGGGCCGGCTGGCTTGACCGTTAAAGGGTGCTGTAACCCCTGAAAGTACACTCCAGTCCAAACCAAAAAAAAAATTATTTTCTGTGTTTGTGAATTGTGTGTGCAGTAGCCGCACGTGCATCAACAAAGTAGTGCCAAGCGTGCGCCTGTGTCATAAGTAAAGGGCCGGCTGGCTTGACCGTTAAAGGGTGCTGTAACCCCCAAAGTACACTCCAGTCCAAACCAAAAAAAAAAATTATTTTCTGTGTTTGTGAATTGTGTGCGCAGTAGCCGCACGTGCATCAACAAAGTAGTGCCAAGCGTGCGCCTGTGTCATAAGTAAAGGGCCGGCTGGCTAGACCGTTAAAGGGTGCTGTAACCCCCGAAAGTACACTCCAGTCCAAACCAAAAAAAAAATTATTTTCTGTGTTTGTGAATTGTGTGCGCAGTAGCCGCACGTGCATCAACAAAGTAGTGCCAAGCGTGCGCCTGTGTCATAAGTAAAGGGCCGGCTGGCTTGACCGTTAAAGGGTTCTGTAACCCCCAAAGTACACTCCAAACCAAAAAAATATATATTTTCTGTGTTTGTGACTTGTGTGCACTGTGGCTGCACGTGCATCAACAAAGGAGCAGCGCCAAGCGTGCGCCTGTGTCCCATAAGTAAAGAGCCGGCTGGCTCATTTCTTAAAGGGTGGTGTAACCCACAAAGTGCACTACTCTCCAGCAAAAATAAAAAAATATTTTCTGTGTTTGTGTGCGCTTTAGCCGCACGTATATATATCAATATAACATAAATGGAGGACCAAACTTTCTCCGATAAAAATAAAATAGGGAAAGATCAAGAACCACTTCCTCCTAGTGCTGTTGCTGCTGCTGGGAGTTGTTCATAATCCCAGAGAGGAAGTAGGAACATCACTACTTTTACTAAACAATTGACCCTCCAACAGTCCCTAGCGATGAGGATGAAGTACGACAGCAGTCATCCTGAAGCAAAACGTATAACTGAGGCCTTGACTGCTATGTTGGTGTTAGACGTGCGTCCGGTATCCGACATTAGTGCAGTGGGATTTAGACAATTGATGGAGGTAGTGTGTCCTCGGTTCCAAATCCCGTCTAGATTCCACCTGCATCCTCAAAGCAGCAGCGACAAGCGTGCGTCTGTCTGTTAAAGGGTGGTGACACCCTCAAAGTGTGCTACACAAACAATTAAAATATTGTTCTTTTTTTTTCTGTCTTTGTGAATTGTGTGGGCTGTAGCCGCACCTGCATCCTTAAAGCAGCAGCGACAAGCGTGCGTCTGTCTGTTAAAGGGTGGTGTAACTCTCAAAGTGCTCCAAAAAATAAAAAACTATTTTTTTAATGTGTTTGTGACTTGTGTGCGATGTAGCCGCACTTGCATCCTTAAAGCAGCAGCGACAAGCGTGCGTCTGTCTGTTAAAGGGTGGTGACACCCTCAAAGTGTGCTACACAAACAATAAAAATATTCTTCTTTTTTCTGTCTTTGTGAATTGTGTGGGCTGTAGCCGCACCTGCATCCTTAAAGCAGCAGCGACAAGCGTGCGTCTGTCTGTTAAAGGGTGGTGACACCCTCAAAGTGTGCTACACAAACAATTAAAATATTGTTCTTTTTTTTCCGGTCTTTGTGAAATGTGTGGGCTGTAGCCGCACTTGCATCCTCAAAGCAGCAGCGACAAGCGTGCGTCTGTCTGTTAAAGGGTGGTGTAACCCTCAAAGTGTGCTCCACAAACAATAAAAATATTCTTTTTTTTTTTCTGTCTTTGTGAATTGTGTGGGCTGTAGCCGCACTTGAATCCTCAAAGCAGCAGCGACAAGCGTGTGCGTCTGTCTGTTAAAGGATAACATCGGTGACAGCATCCAAGTAGGCATGTCAGACAGTCCGTACCTGTACTGGCAGGAAAAAGAAGCAATTTGGAGGTCCCTGTACAAACTGGCTCTATTTTACCTGAGTTGCCCCCCCTCCAGTGTGTACTCCGAAAGAGTGTTTAGTGCAGCCGGGAACCTTGTCAGCGAAAGGCGTAGGAGGTTGCTTCCACAAAATGTGGAGAAGATGATGTTCATAAAATGAATTATCAACTCTTCCAGGGAGACCAGCCTCCAGAACGTACAGAGGGACCTGTGGTTCCAGCAGGGACGAATTAATACTCTGTGAGGATGAGGATGTACACACTGAAGAGGGTGAGGAATCGGTGGATGAGGAGGATGAGGATGACATCTTGCCTCCATAGAGCCAGTTTGTGCAGGGACAGATAAATTGCCAGCTTGTTTTGTGGGGGCCCAAACGAACCAATCATTTCAGCCACAGTTGTGTGGCAGACCCTGGCGCTGAAATGATTGGTTTGTTAAAGTGTGCATGTCCTGTTTATACAACATAAGGGTGGGTGGGAGGGCCCAAGGACAATTCCATCTTGCACCTCTTTTTTTTCTTTGCATTATGTACAGTTTGGGGCCTAGTTTTTCAATGCCATCCTGTCTGCCACTGCAGTGTCATGCCTAGATGGGTCACGTGTTTGTGCCGCCCACTCGTGTCGCTTAGCATAGTCATCCAGCTACCTCGGTGCAACCTTTTGGACATAAAAACACTATTGTGAGGTGTGAGGTATTCAGAATAGACTGGAAATGAGTGGAAATTAAGGTTATTGAGGTTAATAATAGCATAGGAGCAGAAAAACCTACAAATTCTGTGATTTTAGCTGTTTTTATGCTTTTTTTCAAAAAAATACAGATCCAAAACACAAAACCCAGAACCCAAAACACGGAAGGGTGGTTTTGGCAAAACCAATCCAGATCCAAAACACGAAGAAAGATCCAGATCCAAAACCAAAACACAAAACACGAAAAGTGGCCGGTGCACACCCCTAGGTTAAATGCAATTTATGTGGGGAAGAAGGGCACCCTTATAGCAGGTGTCCGAGAGCATGTCACAATGCAGAATCTAGACAGCCTCATCAGGGAAGAGGGGAGAGTAAGGATATGGAAAATAGGGAAGATGCAGTGGTAGAAGTGGTAAAAGAAGGGCAGAGTAAGAGAGTGGAGGAGGTGAGAAGGGAGGAGGTGAGAAGGGTAGAGGTGGGGGAAGAACCTTTTCAAAAAGTTAAAGGTGGGAGGAAGAAGAAGAGGATAGGGGAAGATACGACCTTAGTATTATCAAATAAATTTGATGTCTTTACGTCTGATGAAGATGGTGAAGCAGTAAGAGAGGGAGGTGAGTTGTTTTTGCTATCTGGGGTTAGTAGAAGGAAAGTGAAGAGGGTGACAAAACGAGGCGAAGTGAAGTATGGTGATAGAGAGAAGGGGAGAAAGAGAAAAGGACCAGAACAAGAGGTGTAGGTATCACCAGGAGAAGATCAAAATGACTTGATATGGAACCCAGTAGGAACAGAGAATGTTTCAAAAATTGATGGGTTGATGAAGGATGTGGCGGATGTTATAGAGGAAACACAGGGATTAGAGATGGAGGAGGTGGTGTGGTTGTAGAGGTAAATCTTGTGTCAAATCCCTCAGTTATCAAGGGGGTGGAGGAGGGGGTATGCAGGTATGCAGGAGGTGCCCTTGACTTCGGGTGTAGAGATTGCTGGCCCATCGGGGGCAGGTATGCAGCTTAAGTTTTCTTGGTTGTGTTTTTTATGGTTAGAAGTTTCACGTGGAGAAGTAAAAGTAAGCAAGGTCGTGTTTCTTTTATAATCTATAAATATGGATCCTCACCCTATACGATAGGCCACGATTAATGTGGCTTCCATAGTTTCTGAACATGCTCGTATGATGGCCTTTGATTTTTTTCAACACGGTTGAGGTTGACTTTTTGTTTTTGCAAGAAACTAGGATTAGTAAATTGGATCTCTTTCATAAAGTGAAGCGTGAGTGGAGGAGGGGTCCTTCTTACTGATCTCTTGTGGCCAAGCCGTACGGTGGGGTGGCAGTTCTTTTTACTGGCATGGTAACTATACATAAGATTATAGAATTACAGACAGGCAGATGTATGATTTTGGATGTTAACATGTTAACATGAAGGGACAGGACCTTAGATTAAGCAATATTTATGGTCTCCAATTACAAAGGGAGAGGAAATGTCTCTTCATCAAGATAACACCTTATCTTTTTGCGTCTCAGCAGGTGATCTTTGGTGGTGATTTTAATACCATAATTAGGCCAAAGGACAGAGGGGGCGCAAGAAGACCTCTGGATTATGACTCCAATTTTTTAGCTGGTACGGTTAGAGAGGCAGGTCTGGTGAATGTACATATTAGTCACTCCCCTGACGGGTTTCACTTTCTTAAGTTGTAGCCATAGGTCTAGGATAGATGTGTTTTTTGTTAAGGAGACTTCTAAAACTTCATCCCTTGGGGTAAGGTTGGTGGAGGTCTCCGATCACAGGGCCTGATTCAGAACCGAACGCTCTGACCAGAGCGCTCGCTCTGAATCAGGGCCCTCCTCCCTAAAAATGGAGCGGCCTCTTGGACGCTCGCATAGCTGTGGGTTACCAACCACAGCTTATGCGAGCGTCCATGATGATGGTCGCCATGGTCAAGACCATCACAACCATCGGGCTTGCGACGAGACCCTGTGGTAGGGTCTCGCTGCCGCAAGCCCTGGAGTGATTTTGGCTCTATCAGAGCCAAAATCACTCCCACTGACATCACTACTGATGTCATTGGGGCCGGACTCAGACGGTAGGCGTTCCCATGGGAACGCCTCCATCTGGCAGCCATGCCCCTGGCATGCCCACCAAAGGGAGCGTGCTGTCAGTCACCATTGACAGCATGCCCCCTTTGGTGTGAGACCCCGAGTGACATATTCCTCATTGCTCGCCAGGTCTCGCGCATGCGCACGACGGAGCTCCCTCCGTCATGCGCATGCGCATTCGGCCATCATCGACCCGCTTGCGAGCATCCTTCGCTCACGAGCAGGTCTGAATCTGGCCCACAGTTTTCTCCCAGTAACTTTGAATACCTCAGAAACCCCTAAGAAAGCGCAGGGCCTCTGGCATTTGAACTCAGAGCTTCTGGAAGAAGAGAAAGTTAGGCAGTCCTTTAGGGTCTTCTCTCAGGAGATGCTTCTCGAGGCTGGTTGGAGTAGGTCGGAGTGGCGGGAGGTAATTAAAAAGAGAATCTGTAAGTTTGTCCGTGGTCTTGTAGCGAAGAGAAACTTAATAAAGAAAAATTGATCTCTGAGGAGGGAGATTGTGGGGAAATCTCCCGAGTGAACTCTCAGATGAGAGAGTTTCAATATAACCGATTGGCATCTTTGGTTTTGGAAAGGGATTATGGTTCATACCACTCGCCAGATCCTTACCAGAGCTGTAAAGTGTCAGTTGATGCCATACATATCAGGGGATTGGTTGACGGACAGGGTGCTCTTCGCAAGGATAAAGAAAGCATTCTGGATGTAGTTGTGTCCTACTATTCTGATCTGTTGTCTGAGCAACCACTTATTAGAGAGAGGATGGAAACATTTCTGAGGGGGACTCCTGGTCTGATTCCTCAGGATACGTCTCTTAACTCTTTGGCTTGTGATATAACTGCAGAGGAAATTAGGAAAGAGATAGTGGGTCTGAACCCCAAGAAATCACCAGGACCAGATGGTCTGACCCTGAGTTTTATAAGACCTTTTCAGACCTCCTAATTCCCCGCCTAGTGGAAGTATTTAATGAGAGCCTGGATGAGGGAATTCTCCCTCCTTCCATGAGGTTGGCGCCCCATAGCCATTCTTAATACAGACAGAAAGATTTTGGTGATAGTACTATTTAATAGGCTTTTAGAATTTTCTGAGCTTTTGCTTTCATCTTCTCAGCACTGTACTGTGAATGGTCGAAGCACATTTAGTGCAGTCCTTGGTGTCCGAGAGGCCATTGAGTGATGCAGGGCTGAGAAGTGGGGAAAGTACCTACTGGCATTGGATCAGTCTAAGGCTTTTGACTGGGGAAACCACAAGTACCTTTGGGCTTTACTGGAATAGTATGGTCTTCCAGGGTGGGTGGTTAATTGGTTGCAGACTCTATAATGACTTGCTGAAAGCTTCCCACTTGTGAATGGTTGGGTGGGTTCTACCTTTGAGGTATGCTCTGGGGTTTGTCAGGGTTGCCCCCTGAGCCCCCTTTTATATATTTTTATGATCGATCCCTTTATCAGAAGGGTAGAGAGTGAAACTGTAGGAGGGGTGCAGCTGAGTCAGGAGTGTCCCTTGAGGGTGGTAGCCTACACAGATGATGTCACAGTGGTTCTGTCTTCTCAGGCAGAGGCCTGTGACATGGAGCACATTATCTGTGAGTATTCTGAAGCCTCGTGCTCCAGGGTAAATCAGGAAAAGTGCGACGTTTTTTGGATGGGGGAAGAAGGTGATGAATTTTCCCTTCCGGACAGCTTCCCTCAGGTCAGCGATCAGATTAAAATCCTAGGCATCAAATTTGATCATGGTGACTATGCCTCTCGAAATTGGGCTAAAAGGCTGGAAGATGCTACCAAGAAGGTAGAGTGTTGGAAAAGATGGATGTTATCTTTTAGGGAAAAGGTTGACCTGTGCAAAACTTACCTGGCCCCTATAATTTTGTATGTCAGTTACGTGTGCTTTCTGCCTCAATCTATATGGGCTAGATTGAACTCCTTATTCTTTCTGCTGTTGTGGGGGAATAGGACCAACATAGTTAAGAGAAGTATTACCTAAACCGAGGAAAGAAGGCGATTTAGATATGGTAAACCCTGTGGTCTTTTTTGCAACAGCTTTTAGAAAACTCAATGTCGGGAGTATGTTTTTGGATACTCCCCCTCAGTGCGTAGAGGGATTCAGGCCATGGGTGTCTCCCTTCCTCAGTCTATGGATAGATGGTGGCCAAGTGAAAAGTTTTCAGATTTGGCATGGTTACCTCCCGATCTATGTCATCCAGAGCTTGAAGGTGATAAAGCGATTTGGTGTGAAAGTGAGTGAAGGCAAAAACTGTTCCAGGAGGAAGTTGGGGAAAAGAATTTTGCAGACTCACTTTCATGTCCCGCTGTCACTGAGGGACTGCCCGGGTAATGTTGCTTCAGACGGGTTAGCTCTGTTAAATTCACAAAGGATACCACTAAACTTTAAAGATATTGCTTTTCTCTCTTTTTATGGAAAGCTTTACGTTGGAGAGAAACTCAAGTGGTGGAGTGCCAGTGAGCGTGGTTGTCTACGGGAGGAACGTCCAGGGGTGGAGGAGACAATGGACCACTTCCTGCTTGAGTGCCCCTTTAATGTAAAAGTTTATTTTCAAGGTTTCAAGGGCTATTGGAATCCCAGCCTTTCGGGTCTTAGTTACCCTAAGTGGACTTATGGGGTAGTCAAAAGATACGGTGGATTCGATTTGACCACAATTTTTTTAGTTAGTTTAGCAGTTAGATACCACACATGGGGTGCTTGGTTTCATGTCTCCATACGGAGAAAGGTCCTCCTCTGTGAAGTGGTGGTGGTTTCGATACTTCAAGAGGTGAAGAGGATGATGGATCTGGATAAGGGGAAGCTAGACACTCTCAGCTGGTCCTGTCAGTGGGGTCAGTTGAAGCCCCCTTGAGTAGGTGATGGATAGCCTCTTTTTGTCCAGCTGGGAGTCTTTTTCTTCTAATGCACCCCGTAGATTTTGTGGTTATTATTTTTTTATGAGAAGGCTGTGCATACATCTGTCTGGAGGTGGCAGGTAATGGTGGTGGGTAGAGTTAAGTTTTAGTTAGTTGTGTAATTTATAATAGGTGATGTGTGTTATAAATCCTTGCTCAGGCTTTTTTTTTTAAGGATAAAATGATATATGATTAAGTTAGGTGATATCTGCTTGGAGGGGGCATAATATGTCGTAATATTATGTGTACCTAAGTTTTTGTTGTTATTATGTATATTATATAATATTATTTATTATATATATATATATATATATATATATATATATATATATATATATACTATATTTAGGCTATTTATGAATTTTATGTTGCAAGTTTTAAAATAAAATAAGTATTATCTTATATCTATAGCCTGTGTGTATACATCATATATCTATAGCCTGCTTGAATACATTATATATCTATAGCCTGTGTGTATACATCATATCTATAGCCTGCATGTATACATCATATCTATAGCCTGTGTGCATACATCATATATCTATAGCCTGTGTGCAGCTTTACAATTACTATCATTACAGAATCAGGCCCTGAGTACCCAATTACAAGATGCTGCATCCTCTAAAACTTTATTCCTATGCATCTTCCCTATAATGGAATAAGTATTATTTTATATTTATGCTATTTATGTATTTTATGTTGCAAGTTTTAAAATAAATGAAGTATTATCATATATCTATAGCCTGCGTGCATACATCATATATCTATAGCCGTCGTGTATAAATCATATATCTATAGCCTGCGTGTATACATCATATATCTATAGCCTGCATGCATATATCATATATCTGTAGCCTGCGTGTATACATCATATATCTATAGCCTGCGTGTATACATCATATACCTATAGCCTGCGTGTATACATCATATATCTATAGCCTGTGTGCATACAGCTTTGCAATTACGATCATTACAGAATCAGGCCCTGAGTACCCGATTACAAGATGCTGCATCCTCTAAAACTTTATTCCTATGCATCTTCCCTATATAATGGAAGAAGAATTCTTAATTTGTATGGCACCATTATTATGATTAATGTTATCATTAGTGTTATCATTAGTGTAGTACTGTAGTTGATGGTAAGATACCACAGTGCTCTGCAGCAGTGGCCAGTGGGGAACATCATACATACTGTCATATATGGGCCCATTGTTACCACATGATTTAGGTAATGGGACCATTTATTATTAGGGGCCCGATGTGGATGCCTAGTATTCAGCCAACTCCAAAAACTGAAAGTTTCCAGAGATCACCTGCAGGAACCAGCACCATACTCAGATGGCATTGTTCCTGGGGCCCCACTGCTTCCCGTGGCCCCACTGCTTCCTAAGGGAAGAAGAAAAAGGGTAGCAAAGAGGGTTCTGAGCTGATCCCGAGGCCCCGATTATACTGTGTGCCCTGTGGCGTCATGTATGTGGATCGGCAGAGACAAGTACAGTATCACTCCTACTGTGTTAGGGATCGTGGGGACAGATGCTTTTTGAAGCAGCTGTTACTGCACCAGATTAATACTGAATTACTTCGGTAGTTAAGTATCCAGCACTACAAATCGCAGCCAGTTGGATACTTAATTATTGGGGGCCACCTGGCCTCCAATGATGAATAGGACCACAAATCACAAGAAACAAAAGGTACCATGAACAAAGAAGGAGAAAAGACCTTACACCCTCTACTATATACCTTCTGTAACACCTCACACAACTGCCTTATTGGGTATCAGTCATATCTCCATTACAGTTACCACAAATCACATCTGGTGCTCTATAACCCTCAGGCTGATATTGTTGGAAATGATATGTGAGCAGGTGCTGATATTGCAGAGTTCTGTAGGCACACACCAGAGGATGACTCACACTATGAACATCCCAGTTACTTACCCAGTGGTGTTGGTTCATTGATAGATATAGCAGGTACAGCTTTACTCACTATTATATGCACACTGGTGATGTAGTGGAGCCTTAGCAGAACGGGGTTCTATACAGCGCACCAACCAATGAGTGTATGCTGGAAACAGGTGGCAGTGCAGCGGTATGAAACAGATTTATATACAGGGATTAACCAGATTATATTAGAAGATAAGTAGGAGACTTCTGTCTTCCACCATGTCACTCTCACAGTAAAGATGGCTGCAGTCACATGTAGTAGCACATCAGGTTGGAGGATGGACCTTCCTGCAGACTCTGGGTCCAAGTGCCCAGCATGTATGCACAGTGAGGAGACTGATTTCTATGAATGAGGCCCAGGAATATCCTTGATCTATTTCTTCATGAACTGTACAAAGAAATAAAGTCATGCCTTGAATCGGGACAGATGGGTGATGATGGGAGACTCTTGAATGGCACAAAACCTGTGACAGGTGAGTGCATAAGGGAAACCCTGACACTTACCACATCCCGTGTGCAGATATCTGGATTTAGAAATGGCTGTGTTACTTTCTACATGGCTAAAGAGGCGCTATTCAAAACATCTGGAAAGTGGCACCGCGCCATTCTTTCGGTGACCTGCGCATGTGCAGTAGACTTTGAGCACAGACTAGTGCCCGGAGTCTACTGAGGATGTCAGTGCCCGGTGGCTGCCAGATGGGGAGTGAACACGGGGCCTCTTCTCTCTTAATGCTCCCCTGCTTCTATATACTGTATGTGTTTCCTCTATAGTCTATCTCTGACTACACAATAAATACTAATTTATACACTGCTCCTCCAACCTCAGCACTGCGCCTTCTCCGTACATTGCAGGGAACGTCTAACTCCTCCCTCAGCCGGGCACACCCCTTCTCTGCCAGAATCACTGTATGAGCTGCCTAACTCCTCCCCCAGCCGGGCACACTCCTGCTCTGCCAGAGACACTTATGAGTTGTCTAACTCCTCCCCCAGCCGGGCACACTCCTGCTCTGCCAGAAACGCTGTATGAGCTGTCTAACTCCTCCCCCAGCTGGGCACACTCCTGCTCTGCCAGAAACGCTGTATGAGCTGTCTAACTCCTCCCCCAGCCAGGCACACTCCTGCTCTGCCAGAAACACTGCATGAGCAGTCTAACTCCTCCCCCAGCCGGGCACACTCCTGCTCTGCCAGAAACACTGTATGAGCTGTCTAACTCCTCCCCCAGCCGGGCACACTCCTGCTCTGCCAGAAACACTGTATGAGCTGTCTAACTCCTCCCCCAGCTTGGCACACTCCTGCTCTGCCAGAAACACTGTATGAGCTGTCTAACTCCTTCCACAGCTGGGCACACTCCTCCTCTGATAGAAACACTGTATGAGCTGTCTAACTCCTCCCACAGCCGGGCACACTCCTCCTCTGCCAGAAACACTGTATGAGCTGTCTAACTCCTCCCCCAGCCGGGCACACTCCTGCTCTGCCAGAAACATTGTATGAGCTAACTCCTCCCCCAGCCAGGCACACTCCTGCTCTGCCAGAAACATTGTATGAGCTGTCTAACTCCTCCCCCAGCCGTGCACACTACTGATCTGCCAGAAACATTGTATGAGCTGTCTAACTCCTCCCCCAGCCGGGCACACTCCTGCTCTGACAGAAACATTGTATTAGCTGTCTAACTCCTCCTCCAGACGGGCACACTCCTACTGTGCCAGAAACACTGTAAGAGCTGTCTAACTCCTACTCCAGCCGGGCACACTCCTGCTCTGCCAGAAACACTGTAGGAGCTGTCTAACTCCTACCCCAGCCGGGCACACTCATGCTCTGCCAGAAACACTGTATGAGCTGTCTAACTCCTCCCCCAGCCGGGCACACTCCCGCTCTGCCAGAAACACTGTATGAGCTGTCTAACTCCTCCCCCAGCCGGGCACACTCCTGCTCTGCCAGAAGCACTGTATGAGCTGTCTAACTCCTCCCCCAGCCGGGCACACTCCTGCTCTGCCAGAAACACTGTATGAGCTGCCTAACTCCTCCCCCAGCCGGGCACACTCCAGCAGTGCCAGAAACACTGTATGAGCTGTCTAATTCCTCCCCCAGCCGGGCACACTCCTGCTCTGCCAGAAACGCAGTATGAGCTGTCTAACTCCTCCCCCAGCCGGGTACACTCCTCCTCTGCCAGAAACACTGTATGAGCTGTCTAACTCCTCCACCAGCTGGGCACACTCCTGCTCTGCCAGAAACACTGTATGAGCTGTCTAACTCCTCCCCCAGCCGGGGACACTCCTACTCTGCCAGAAACACTGTATGAGCTGCCTAACTCCTCCCCCAGCTGGGCACAATCCTGCTCTGCCAGAAACACTGTATGAGCTGCCTAACTCCTCCACCAGCCGGGCACACTCCTGCTCTGATAGAAACGCTGTATGAGCTGTCTAACTCCTCCCCCAGCCGGGCACACTCCTGCTCTGACAGAAACACTGTATGAGCTAACTCCTCCCCCAGCCGGGCACACTCCTGCTCTGCCAGAAATGCTGTATGAGCTCTCTAACTCCTCCCCCAGCCGGGCACACTCCTGCTCTGCCAGAAATACTGTATGAGCTGTTTAACTCCTCCCCCAGCCGGGCACACTCCGGCTCTGCCAGAAACACTGTATGAGCTGTCTAACTCCTCCCCCAGCCGGGCACATTCATGCTCTGCCAGAAACACTGTATGAGCTGTCTAACTCCTCCCCCAGCCGGGCACACTCCTGCTCTGCCAGAAACACTGTATGAGCTATCTAACTCTACCCCCAGCCGGGCACACTCCTGCTCTGCCAGAAACGCTGTATGAGCTGTCTAACTCCTCCCCCAGCCGGGCATACTCCCGCTCTGCCAGAAACGCTGTATGAGCTGTCTAACTCCTCCCCCAGCCGGGCACACTCCCGCTCTGCCAGAAACATTGTATGAGCTGTGTAACTCCTCCCCCAGCTGGGCACACTCCTGCTCTGCCAGAAACGCTGTATGAGCTGTCTAACTCCTCCCCCAGCCGGGCACACTCCTGCTCTGCCAGAAACGCTGTATGAGCTGTCTAACTCCTCCCCCAGCCGGGCATACTCCCGCTCTGCCAGAAACGCTGTATGAGCTGTCTAACTCCTCCCCCAGCCGGGCACACTCCCGCTCTGCCAGAAACATTGTATGAGCTGTGTAACTCCTCCCCCAGCTGGGCACACTCCTCCTCTGCCAGAAACACTGTATGAGCTGCATAACTCCTCCCCCATGCCGGGCACACTCCCACTCTGCCAGAAACACTGTATGAGCTGTCTAACTCCTCCCCCAGCCGGGGACACTCCTACTCTGCCAGAAACACTGTATGAGCTGTCTAACTCCTCCCCCAGCCGGGGACACTCCTACTCTGCCAGAAATACTGTATGAGCTGCCTAACTCCTACCCCAGCCGGGCACAATCCTGCTCTGCCAGAAACACTGTATGAGCTGCCTAACTCCTCCCCCAGCTGGGCACACTCCTCCTCTGCCAGAAACACTGTATGAGCTGCCTAACTCCTCCCCCAGCCGGGCACACTCCTGCTCTGCCAGAAACACTGTATGAGCTAACTCCTCCCCCAGCCAGGCACACTCCTGCTCTGCCAGAAACACTGTATGAGCTGCCTAACTCCTCCCCCAGCCGGGCACACACCTGCTCTGCCAGAAACACTGTATGAGCTGCCTAACTCCTCACCCAGCTGGGCACACTCCTCCTCTGCCAGAAACACTGTATGAGCTGTCTAACTCCTCCACCAGCCGGGCACACTCCTGCTCTGCCAGAAACACTGTATGAGCTGTATAACTCCTCCCACAGCCTGGCACACTCCTGCTCTGCCAGAAACGCTGTATGAGCTGTCTAACTCCTCCCCCAGCCGGGCACACTCCTCCTCTGCCAGAAACAATGTATGAGCTGTCTAACTCCTCCCCCAGCCGGGCACACTCCTGCTCTGCCAGAAACACTGTATGAGCTGTCTAACTCCTCCCCCAGCCGGGCACACTCCTGCTCTGCCAGAAACGCTGTATGAGCTGTCTAACTCCTCCCCCAGCCGGGCATACTCCCGCTCTGCCAGAAACGCTGTATGAGCTGTCTAACTCCTCCCCCAGCCGGGCACACTCCCGCTCTGCCAGAAACACTGTATGAGCTATCTAACTCCTCCCCCAGCCGGGCACACTCCTGCTCTGCCAGAAACACTGTATGAGCTATCTAACTCCTTCCCCAGCCGGGCACACTCCTGCTCTGCCAGAAACACTGTATGAGCTGTCTAACTCCTCCCCCAGCCGGACACACTCCTGCTCTGCCAGAAACGCTGTATGAGCTGTCTAACTCCTCCCCCAGCCGGGCATACTCCCGCTCTGCCAGAAATGCTGTATGAGCTGTCTAACTCCTCCCCCAGCCGGGCACACTCCTGCTCTGCCAGAAATGCTGTATGAGCTGTCTAACTCCTCCCCCAGCCGGACACACTCCTGCTCTGCCAGAAACGCTGTATGAGCTGTCTAACTCCTCCCCCAGCCGGGCATACTCCCGCTCTGCCAGAAACGCTGTATGAGCTGTCTAACTCCTCCCCCAGCCGGGCACACTCCTGCTCTGCCAGAAACGCTGTATGAGCTGTCTAACTCCTCCCCCAGCCAGGGACACTTCTCCACTGCCAGAAACACCGTATGAGCTATCTAACTCCTCCCCCAGCCGGGCACACTCCTGCTCTGCCAGAAACATTGTATGAGCTGTCTAACTCCTCCCCCAGCTGGGCACACTCCTCCTCTGCCAGAAACACTGAATGAGCTGCATAACTCCTCCCCCAGCCGGGCACACTCCTGCTCTGCCAGAGACACTGTATGAGCTGTCTAACTCCTCCCCCAGCCGGGGACCTCCTACTCTGCCAGAAACACTGTATGAGCTGTCTAACTCCTCCCCCAGCCGGGCACACTCCTGCTCTGCCAGAGACACTGTATGAGCTGTCTAACTCCTCCCCCAGCCGGGCACAATCCTGCTCTGCCAGAAACACTGTATGAGCTGCCTAACTCCTCCCCCAGCTGGGCACACTCCTCCTCTGCCAGAAACACTGTATGAGCTGCCTAACTCCTCCCCCAGCAGGGCACACTCCTCCTCTGCCAGAAACACTGTATGAGCTGCCTAACTCCTCCCCCAGCAGGGCACACTCCTCCTCTGCCAGAAACACTGTATGAGCTGCCTAACTCCTCCCCCAGCTGGGCACACTCCTCCTCTGCCAGAAACACTGTATGAGCTGTCTAACTCCTCCCCCAGCCTGGCACACTCCTGCTCTGCCAGAAACACTGTATGAGCTATCTAACTCCTCCCCCAGCCGGGCACACTCCTGCTCTGCCAGAAACACTGTATGAGCTGTCTAACTCCTCCCCCAGCCGGGCACACTCCTGCTGTGCAAGAAACACTGTATGAGCTGTCTAACTCCTCCCCCAGCCGGGCACACTCCTGCTCTGCCAGAAACACTGTATGAGCTGTCTAACTCCTCCCCCAGCCGGGCACACTCCTGCTCTGCCAGAAACGCTGTATGAGCTGTCTAACTCCTCCCCCAGCCGGGCACACTCCTGCTCTGCCAGAAACGCTGTATGAGCTTTGCTGTCAGTCCAATTGTACTTGCTCAGATCGAAATCTATGGCGTGTCCAAAGCTGATTTTGCGCTGTACATCTGACGCTTTGCGCTTCATAAATTGTCTCCAAAATGTTTTACATAAAAGATACTAATAAGGAATAATGATCAGGGAACAGAAAACATTTATTCCAGATACGGTGATTATGGCCTATAATATATATTATACAGTTTTCTATGGTGCTAGAGCTGGTAATTTCCTCAGTTACATCATCTACTAGAAACACACAGATCACATATCCAACATCTGCCACAGTAACAAGCACATATATTAATAGTAATATAGGCTAAATGCTCTTAATTATTAATTGTGCTCGAGGACATTCTGCAGTATACGGCCGACTCCTCCTATCCATGTCTATATTTATATAATGACTCCTCCCATCAATATATCTATATATACAGTGTGATGTCCTCACTAAGGTGCTTCTAACAGTCAGTCTGCAGGGATAAAGGTGAGTGTAATGTATCACTATGTGTATTCTATAGTCAGGGTAATGTATCACTGTGTGTATTCTATAGTCAGTGTAATGTATCACTATGTGTACCCTATAGTCAGTGTAATGTATGACTGTGTGTACCCTATAGTTAGTGTAATGTATCACTGTGTGTACTCTATAGTCAGTGTAATGTATAACTGTATGTACCCTATAGTTAGTGTAATGTATCACTGTGTGTACCCTATAGTCAGTGAAATGTATCACTGTGTGTACTCTATAGTCAGTGTAATGTATCACTGTGTGTACCCTTTAATAGTCAGTGTAATGTATCACTGTGTGTACCCTTTAATAGTCAGTGTAATGTATCACTGTGTGTACTCTATAGTCAGTGTAATGTATCACTGTGTGTACTCTATAGTCAGTGTAATTTATAAATGTGTGTACTATATAGTCAGTGTAATGTATCACTGTGTGTACTCTACAGTCAGTGTAATGCATCACTGTGTGCACTCTATAGTCAGTGTAATTTATAAATGTGTGTACTATATAGTCAGTGTAATGCATCACTGTGTGTACTCTATAGTCAGTGTAATGTATCACTGTGTGTACCCTACAGTTAGTGTAATGTATCACTGTGTGTAATCTATAGTCAGTGTAATGTATCACTGTGTGTACCCTATAGTCAGGGTAATGTAACACTCTGTGTACCCTATAGTCAGTGTAATGTATCACTGTGTGTACCCTATAGTCAGGGTAATGAAACACTCTGTGTACTCTATAGTCAGTGTACTGTATCACTGTGTGTACCATATAGTCAGTGTAATGTATCACTCTGTATACTCTATAGTCAGTGTAATGTATCACTGTGTGTACTCTATAGTCAGTGTAATGTATCACTGTGTGTACCCTATAGTCAGTGTAATGTGTCAATGTGTGTACCCTATAGTCAGTGTAATGTATGACTGTGTTTACCCCATAGTCAGGGTAATGTATCAAAGTGTGTACCCTATAGTCAGTGTAATGTATCACTGTGTGTACCCTATAGTCAGTGTAATGTATAACTGTGTTTACCCTATAGTCAGGGTAATGTATCACTGTGTGTACCCTATAGTCAGGGTAATGTATCACTGTGTGTACCCTATAGTCAGTGTAATGTATCACTGTGTGTACCCTATAGTCAGGGTAATGTAACACTCTGTGTACTCTATAGTCAGTGTACTGTATTACTGTGTGTACCATATAGTCAGTGTAATGTATCACTCTGTATACTCTATAGTCAGTGTAATGTATCACTGTGTGTACTCTATAGTCAGTGTAATGTATCACTGTGTGTACCCTATAGTCAGTGTAATGTGTCAATGTGTGTACCCTATAGTCAGTGTAATGTATGACTGTGTTTACCCCATAGTCAGGGTAATGTATCACTGTGTGTACCCTATAGTCAGTGTAATGTATCACTGTGTGTACCCTATAGTCAGTGTAATGTATAACTGTGTTTACCCTATAGTCAGGGTAATGTATCACTGTGTGTACCCTATAGTCAGTGTAATGTATCACTGTGTGTACTCTATAGTCAGTGTAATGTGTCACTGTGTGTACTCTAAAGTCAGTGTAATGTATTACTATGTGTACTATATAGTCAGGCTATTAACCAACCAGCCCCTTTCCAGCCACATAACACCCACTCTCTACTCCCTTCACTGGCTGCCTGTCAGATGGTGAATTGTTTTCAAGATTGGATTACTATCTTACAAAGCCCTACATGACCTTGGCCCAAGGTACCTAAAGCAGCTTCTGATTCCTTACCGTCCCACTCGATTACTGTGATCCGTTGACGAAGGATTATTAACAGTACCTAGAATCTCCCGGGATTCGTCTGGGGGGTCGAGTTTTCAGTTTTGGGGCTCCAACCTTAAGGAACTCACTTCTCCGCACAGTTCCAGAGGCCTCCACTCTAGAATCCTTCAAAAATAGACTCAAGACTCACCTATTCACCCAGCATTTCACTAATGTCCCTTGTTTAAGCTTATTTTCCATTTTGTACTGTAAAAGCAAATGCAAAGCACTTTGAGTCCTTTAGGAGAAAAGCACTATATAAATAAACGTATTATTATTCATTATTATTATAATGTATCCCTGTTTGTGCGCTATAGTCAGTGTAATTTATCATAGTGTGTACTCTACTGTATAGTCAGTATTATGTACTGTGGGCCTGAATCAGACCCGCTCGTAAGCGGCCGCTCGTTCGCTCCAAGCAATGTTCGCACATCTGCGCATGCGTATGGGTTGTAATGCGCATGCGCCAACCAGTCAGTGCGGTCGGAAATCGTGTGCTCGCAAAATAGCGAATGCCTGCTAATTTGAGTGACAGGAGGAGGCGTTTGTGGGTGGTAACAGGGGAAGGTGCTTGAAAATGGGGAGTGGAGATCCGAATGCAGGCGTGCCAAACTGTCAAAACGGGCGTTTTATGGGTTTGCATACTTAACAAAGCAGCGTCATCGACCACGTCACTTGGTTGTCTTTTAGCCTGAACTGCTCGCATGATTGCGGTAGGAAAATTCTACCACAAGAATAGCGAGCAGTTCATACGCCTTTCGATGTACTCGATTAATCAAATAAATAGCGGAGATGACGTATTATGCGAGCGGCCAAGGGGCGTCTTTACAAAATAGCGAGCGCATGTTTCGGACGCTCGCTCAGACATAGAGGCGTCAACAGACCGCAAAGAGCGAGCGCTCAATTTAAGTAGCCAGCTCCTTTTTCTGAACGAGCGTCTGCAAATAGCGTCCGGCTCTGAATCAGGCCCTGTCTCCCTTTCATATAGTGTCATATTTCACAGTGTATCCTACTTTTTGTTTGATCACCTTTTGTATGTTTTGTGCTCCCTGTAGATGTTACTTGTCTGGACCGTTGGTATCTTCTTCCTCGGTGCTGTGAAAGGTATAATAATGTATATTAACTTTTATACAGAAAAAAGTTTGTGATCCCCCACTAGTATTATAATGTTTATGATTTATTTTATAATATACAATTCTGACATAGCAAATAAAGGACGTGATATTCAATCGGAATTGCTTTGTCATTATTTGTTCTTATTGCTCATGTGCTACCACAAGCTCTATATATATAAGTTTGCAAAAAAAGGAGAAGAAAAAAAGTAGAGCTATTCTTGCAGTGCACTAAGCTGTCAGTGAATGTTAATCCGTCCTATATTAAATCATATTAGTCTTTATTCAAATTCCATTAAAATACTAACACATAAGGGTTATCACAACTGGCGAAATATTATTTAAAATGAATTCAACATTCAATAGGATAGAAAGATGTGTATGAAAGAATGAAAATAAGTGTATTGTTTTAAAAGAAAATCATGTATGTCGCTGGCTGTAATAATTATATTCTTGTATAATAGAATTGATGTTATTCTCCCAGTATCTTAATTATAATATAATATTATGTGGATATGTGTGGATTCAGCAATCCACATCCATTATTCTTTAGCAGTGATATAAGGGAGAAAACTGTTTATCTGCAGCAGCCAAAGTGTAATAGTTACTATTGTAATAAACTCCCAAAGCAACTATTCAGAGGTAGCGATTTAGCTACTTGTGTAACACTTCACATAAATATTGATAGTAGTCTGTTCACACCACAATATACTGTTATTACGTTTGAGCTAATTAGCTCCGTATGATGGTATCCAGCTTATCAATTCTATAATAACTCTGCTGTTTATTCAATGAAGGAACATATAATATATGGTATTCCCTCAACACTGCTGCATGTATAAACATTTAAACATCAAGATATTTGATAAATAATAGTAAAGAACAGCCAGTCGGCATGTGAAAGAAACGCCAAAGCGCGTTTCGCCCGGCTGCTTTTTCAAGACATCCAAAGGATTATTTATCAAATATCTTGATGTTTAAATGTTTATACATGCAGCAGTGTTGAGGGAATACCATATATTATATGTTCCTTCATTGAATAAACAGCAGAGTTATTATAGAATTGATAAGCTGGATACCATCATACGGAGCTAATTAGCTCAAACGTAATAACAGTATATTGTGGTGTGAACAGACTACTATCAATATTTATGTGAAGTGTTACACAAGTAGCTAAATCGCTACCTCTGAATAGTTGCTTTGGGAGTTTATTACAATAGTAACTATTACACTTTGGCTGCTGCAGATAAACAGTTTTCTCCCTTATATCACTGCTAAAGAATAATGGATGTGGATTGCTGAATCCACACATATCCACATAATATTATATTATAATTAAGATACTGGGAGAATAACATCAATTCTATTATACAAGAATATAATTATTACAGCCAGCGACATACATGATTTTCTTTTAAAACAATACACTTATTTTCATTCTTTCATACACATCTTTCTATCCTATTGAATGTTGAATTCATTTTAAATAATATTTCGCCAGTTGTGATAACCCTTATGTGTTAGTATTTTAATGGAATTTGAATAAAGACTAATATGTTTTAATATAGGACGGATTAACATTAACTGACAGCTTAGTGCACTGCAAGAATAGCTCTACTTTTTTCTACTCCTTTTTTTGCAATATTTACATTTATGTAGATTTTTGACATTTTAAATCTACAAAAAAAGCCACACCTCCCAAACAGCTGACAATAAGTTAATAACATTTACATTTAATACATGCATCGATTTCCTACAACCAGCACTGATAATAATTAATGAGAGTTATGTAAGAAGCTACCTTTGTTAACTCTCTTTCTTTGAAGTCCATAGGGTCCACAGTGAGACCTTGGCGGTATAGGTTTGGGAACCAATTCCAGGCACCACGCAGATAAAGCTTTCAGCTCTGAGGATGCATTGGGTCCTCTCTCCCTATAACCCTGCCCCCAAGCCAGAGGCACCTCAATTTCTGAGTAGCCAAAGGCTGGAGTAGGAAAGAGAGAGAGAAAAAAAGACTGGAACACTCAATAACCACAGGGTGCCCTGTGGACTTCAAATAAAGAGAGTTAACAAAGGTACAGTAAGTTCTTACCATAACTCTCATTTTATCTTCAGGGTTCATAGGCTCCATAGGGAGACCTTGGTGATGTCCCAAAGCAGAACTTTTAAGGGTGGGGACACTCCTGCACTGAGAGGAGAATCCGGCACCCAAAGGAAGCATCTTGAGATGTTTAGAACCTTAGAAAGGTCTCGATGGAAGACCACATGGCTGACTTGCAAGGCTAAACAGCCGAGGTACAATGGCGAGCTGCCCACGAGGGGCCCACAGACCGAGTAGCATAAGCATTAACAGAAGCTGGAACAGGTAGGACTTCCTGTGTGTAAGCCTCTGAGATAGTCATTTGAACCCACCTAGCCAATGTTTGTTTTATTGGCAGGCCATCCTTTCATGTGAAATCCATAGAGCACAAATAAGGAGTCAGATTTCCGGAAGGAACTGGTACGGTCCATGTAAATCCTGAGCACAGACCACAGTCAATGCGGCCTTACCTGCCGAGAGGACAGGTGACTGAACGGCCGGTACAATAAGTTCCTGAATAATATGGAATTTAGAAACCACCAAAGGAAGAAACACAGGGCGAGTGCGACTCACAGCCCTGTCTTGGTGAAATATCTAGAAGAGGGAGCCGCAGAAGAGTGCCCCCATTTCAACACTCTCCAGGCAGATGCAAACGCCATAAGAAATAAAGTCTAAGTTATAATCCACATAAGGTCTACCGAAAACAGTGGTTCAAATGGAGGCCCCTAGATTTGACTATTGCCAAATCCCATGGTCCCCCTAGGGAGGACAAAGGGAGGTAGAATCCAGAGAACACCCTTAAGGAAGGTATTTTTACCCGGGAATGGAGCAATTCTACATTGTAACCATACTGACAATGCAGAGACCTGCACTTTCATGGAGGCCAGGCGGAAGGCTAGACCCAATCCAGCTTGAAGGAATGCCAAGACTCTGGAAATCCTAAACACTTGAGGATCATAGTGTGGTAATCCCCAAGAGCCCGCAATAGCTCTAGTAACTTTATAGGTTTGTAACAGTGGTAATTATCTTCAGAGAAGCAAGTTCCCCTACTACATAGATCTTAGGCTCTAGATTTAAGTCAGTCACAGGTATTAAATATAAATTTAGAATTCAACACAAATAAATTATCTTTACTATTTCATTACATTGCATGTCCACCAATTTATCCAACACCTTATAACATAATATACATGACACTATTTTTCAATATGCCAATACACTATACAGCACAACTTCTATCACTTGCCAGTGGAACTAAATAACGTTGATAATGTTTTTATACTGCAGTATAAACGATTTCAGTACAATAAAATGTCTCAAGGGTCAAACCCAAATTAAGAGCTTGGAGGTGCACATACATTAGTCCCAGAGCTTGCAGGAGGTTGTATAGTGCTGCAGATAATGCTCCGGATTGTTTACATTTACTGTATATGATGTCACTGTGATTGCCAGTGGCAGAGGGCAACCCTTTGCACTTTGCACATTTGTCACTATATATATGCTGCATATATATCTCTATTGTAGTCACTTTATTTCATGTCAGTTTCCAGGTGTGTATTATCTTCCCAGGCCCGGTGTGATCCTCACATGTGGCCGTTACATATATTTTATATTGTATCTCCTCAGTGTGCTTCATATGTTGCTGTGTGCAAGTGCAGGTAGTCCATTCATATGCTCTATATGAAGCACTATAACCAGCTCCCAGGGTACCTTTCACATCAGTCTCAGACCAGTCTGCCCTCTTCCCACCTCTGGGGTCTGTCTCGGGCATCTTACAGACTGTCTCAGGGCTCTCCACCTTCAGAGAGCTGCAGAGCATCCATCTTCCTCTCTGACCATCAACTCAGAGTCTCCTTCTGTTCACTTCCAGCTATCACATGTCTGACCACCTGACACTGGTCACGTGACCTGCTGCTGACCTCTTCAGTAGCTGCAGAGACTGCTGGAAACTGTGGTCTGTCTGTGTAATGACTTCTACATGTGCTGTAGTGTGCTGCACTGTGTAAGACATAACTCGCATAGCGGGGTACAACAATAGCTACAGGTTTGAAACAATTAGAAATATGTATGCCACACTCTGTGGCAGATCCCAGCAGAAGCTGCCTTACGTGCTCTAAGCATCCTGATGATGACAGAACCAGAGAATCCTTTGGACCTTAGTAGGGACGCAGTCAAAAACAGATGAACCAGGTCCAGGGAAAGGCAAGGACCCTGAGACAACAGGTCCAGACATTGAGGCAGCAGAAACGGAGTGTCGATGGAGAGACTCCGAAAATCTACATAGCCGGGGATGTCTGGGTCAATCTGGAGCCACCAGCAGGACAGTACCTCCATCTTGTTTGAACTTCCAAAGAACTTGAGGAAGAAGGGAGACCGGTGGAACAGGTATGCAAATTGGATCTGGACCCGTACTTCGGCAGTTTGTAATTGTGTCAGGAGGCCATGAGGGTCACCTCTGGGAGGCCCCATCTGCACACTAGGAGTTGAAACACCTCTTGGTGAAGAGATCAGTCCCTGGGATGCACGTCGTGATGGCTGAGGAAGTCCACTTCCCAATTGAGAACTCTCAGAATGAACACTGCAGAGAAAGCTGGGAAGCGACCTTCGGCCCATGTCAGAATGTGTGACACTTCTATCATTGCTGCCCGACTTCTAGTGCCTCCTTGATGTAAGCCACTGTTGTGACATTGTCGGACTGAACCTGTACAGGTTTACCATGAAGTATGTGTGGGCCAGTGTGAGGGCCCATAGATAGCTCGAAGTTCCAATATGTTGATTGGCAGGGTTGAATCGACTGATGTCCAATGGCCCTGAAAGGAGTGTGGACCGGTCACTGCGCCCCAGCCCTGGAGACTGGCATCCATTGTAAAGATTACCCAGACCGGGATCCAAAAAGAGGTGACCCTTGGTTAATTAAGATGGCTATAGCCACCCAGATAGAGAGAGACACAACACCAGAGATAGCATCATCGTCTGAACATTGATCTGATGGAGAAACCTGTTCCACCTGGAGAGGATCAATTTTTGCAAAGGCCTGGAATGGAAATGAGCATATTCCACCATGTAGAAGGTGGACACCATGGATTCTAGAACCTGCATTACTGAATGGATAGACACTCATTGACTGTGGAGACAGCTGTGCACTCGTAGTTGAAGAGTGGAGATCCTGTCTGATGTCAGAAAGATTCTCTTATCCTTAGAATGCAGCAGGGCTCCCAGATTAATCATTCTCTGTGAGGGATTCATGGAGGACTTTTTCCAGTTGATTAACCATCCGTGCTTGTGTAGGAAAACAATGGTAAACTGTAAATGACTTTGAAGCACCTCTGGGGATCCTGCTAAGAGCAGGAGGCCATCCAGATATGGTAGCAGTTGGATACCCTGTGCAGGTGGGCTGTCATGGTAGCCATAATTCTGGTAAACCCCGGCGGAGCTGTGGACAGTCCAATGGGCAGAGCTTGAAAATTGGAAGTGTTGCTGTTGCATAGCAAACTGGAGATAACGCTGAGGAGAGGACGAAATAGGTACAAGTAGGTACATGTCTTGAATATCCAGCAATACCATAAAGTCCCCAGGCTCCATAGCTTGGATGATGTAGCGTAGAGTTTCCCTCCTGACCTTCGGCACCTTTAGGAATTTTTCAGGGATTCAAGCTTGAGGATAGGCCTATGAGACCCATTCGGCTTCTGAACCAGAAAGAGAGTAGAATGAGAACCAATCTCTTGCTGAGATAGTGGGACTGGCATAATTACCCCAGCTTACAGCAATGACTGTATAGCTTTCTGGATTTTTAAGGCCTTGGTCGGGTCTGAAGCAGGGCCTGTGTAGAAAAATTGGTGGGGAGGCCATCTGAGAAATGAAAGTGCATACCCATGAGAGACCCCTTCTCATACCCAGATATCCATGGTGGTTTGACACCAGCACTGGGCGAACTGAAGAAGTCAGCTTCTTACTCGTCAGACTGAGGGTTTATCCTCAGGTTTAGAAGCAGGGCATCTGGTGTTTCAGGTGTGCTTGGTTCCGGATATGGTGGCCCTCGTGGAGGACAACTGCCTAGGAAAAGACTGGCCTTTAGGCTTTCCTTGAGGACAAAAGGACATAACAGATGTAGTCCGAGGCCTTGTAGTGGAAGTAGCTGAAAGCAGGAAGGTCATTTGTGACACTGCCAACGTTGCTACAATCTTGTCAAGGTACGGGCCAAACAAGTTCTCCCCATTATAGGGCAATCCTTTAAGGCCTATCTTGGAATCCACATCTGTCTTCCATGAGCGCAGCCACAGGATATGTCGAACAGATACAGTCTTGGCCGAAACCCTGGAGGTTGCTTCTCCAACATAGGAAACTGCATCTTGAATGTGAGCAACAAAAGACATCTGTTCCTCAGATGCTTCTGAGGGAAAAAAAGTCTTCAAATGCATCAGCCCAGTTCTCTATAGTGTTAGTCACCCATGCAATAGCCATGGTAGGATGGGCAACAGCCCCTGAAAGAGAGTACATTGATTTCAGGCAAGCTTCCACCTTCCTATCCATAGAATCCTTCAGGGAAGGGATGGAAGGCATAGTATCGCTTATTATCAAGCGAGTAACATGAGAATCCACCACAGGAGGTGATTCCTATTACTTGCAATGACCCTCAGGGAATGGGAAACATTAGACTCCACCTCGTGATAAAGGGAATCAGAGTCAGACACATCATTCTCTCCCTTGTCTGATGATCTGTGTTAGACAGCAATGCAGACTGGGAAGACACCACAAGCTATTTAGATGCCTCCCTAGGTTTGTCCTTCTCTAACATGGTCTGAAAGGCCGAGGCTTAGAAAAGACATCCACCCAGGGTGGCTGTTGTGGTAATCCCTGCAAGGGAAATAACAGACTGTTGTGGTACCTGAGGGGATTGTATGTACTGTGAAAAACCCTGGTAGGGAGGGTCAGTCTGTGTCACAGGGGTAGACTGCAAGAACTGCGAGATACCCTGAGAGATAAGGACAGCATGTTGAGGTAACCCCAAGTGGGTTACAACAATTGTGGGGGCCGCCAGGCGATCTGCAATGGTCCCTTAAGGGGCCCGGCATACCTGCAGCACATGACTTGCAGGATAGCAAAATGGGTGCAGTATTGTCCTCCATTTCCTGGTCAGACATATCTGATTAACAATTATTGTGGAAATATCAAGAAGCGCTACACTGGTCCTGACTGGCGCTAAGCTTAGCTGCAGGGACCCACTATCAGTGTATGCAACGCACAGTTCCACCTAAAATTTGGCAACATTGAGCACGCAACAGTATGTGACCAACCTCACAAATATTGATAAGTATGTACAGTCAGGTGCATAAATATTGGGACATTGACAGAATTTTCATATTTTGGCCTCTATTCACCACCACAATGGCTTTGAAATAAAACAAACAAGATGTGATTTACCTGCAGACTTTCAGATTTAATTTGAGGGTAATTACATCCAAATCAGGTGAACGGTGTAGGAATTACAACGGTTTCTATATGTGCCTCCCACTTTTTAAGGGGCCAAAAGTAATGGGACAAACTAAACAATCCTAAATCTAACTTTCACTTTTTAATACTTTGTTGCAAATCCTTTGCAGGCAATTACAGCCTGAAGTCTGGAACGCATAGACATCACCAGATGCTGGGTTTCATCCCTGGTGATGCTCTGCCAGGCCTCTACTGCAAATGTCTTCAGTTCCTGCTTGTTCTTGAGGCATTTTCCCTTCAGTTTTGTCTTCATCAAGTGAAATGCATGCTCAATCGGATTCAGGTCAGGGGATTGATTTGGCCATTGCATAACATTCCACTTTTTAGCCTTAAAAAACTCTTTGGTTGCTTTTGCAGTATGCTTCGGGTCATTGTCCGTCTGCACTGTGAAGCACCGTCCAATGAGTTCTGAAGCATTTGACTGAATATGAGCATATAATATTGCCTGAAACACTTCAGAATTCATTCTGCTGCTTTTGTCAGCAGTCACATCATCAATAAATACAAGGGAACCAGTTCCATTGGCAGCCATACATGCCCACGCCATGACACTACCACCACCATGCTTCACTGATGAGGTGGTATGTTTTGGATCATGAGCAGTTCCTTTCCTACTCCATACTCTTCTCTTCGCATCACTCTGGTACAAGTTGATCTTTGTCTCATCTGTCCATAGGATGTTGTTCCAGAACTGTAATGGCTTTTTTAGATGTTGTTTGGCAAACTCTAATCTGGTCTTCCTGTTTTTGTGGCTCACCAATGGTTTATATCTTGCGGTGAACCCTCTACATTCAGTCTTGTGAAGTCTTCTCTTGATTGTTGACTTTGACACATATACAACTACCTCCTGGAGAGTGTTCTTGATTTGGCCAACTGTTGTGAAGGGGTTTTTCTTCACCAGGGAAATAATTCTTCTGTCATCCACCACAGTTGTCTTCCGGGTCTATTGGTGTTGCTGAGCTCTCCGATGCATTCTTTCTTTTTAAGAATGTTCGAAACAGTTGATTTGGCCACACCTAATGTTTTTGCTATCTCTCTGATGGGTTTGTGTTGATTTTTCAGCCTAATGATGGCTTGCTTCACTGATAGTGACAGCTCTTTGGATCTCATATTGAGAGTCGACAGCAACTGATTCCAAATGCAAATGTCACACCTAGAATCAACTCCAGACCTTTTACCTGCTTAATTGATAATGAAATAACGAGGGAATAGCCCACACCTGTCCATGAAATGGCTTTTGAGTTGATAGTCCCATTACTTTTGGCCCCTTAAAAAGTGGGAGGCACATATAGAAACTGTTGTAATTCCTACACCGTTCACCTGATTTGGATGTAATTACCCTCAAATTAAATCTGAGTGTCTGCAGTTAAAGCACATCTTGTTTGTTTCATTTCAAAGCCATTGTGGTGGTGACTAGAGGCCAAAATATGAAAATTCTGTCAATGTCCCAATATTTATGCACCTGACTGTATATGTGACGTCTCAGAACCATCCTAAGTACACCTGTATTAGGGCAGATTGTAAAGAAAAGGGATAAATATATACTGACAGTTGAGAGAAAAAGCATAGACAGTCAACCCTAGCATAAGTCACATAAAATTTTGAAATATATATATAAACATTACATATAATATACTGCAAATGGTACTACAATCAACTGCACAGATTCAGTGTCTGGGAAGGCTATAACACTGTGGGTCTGATTCAGAGCCGGACGCTATTTGCGCTCGCTCGTTCAGAAAAGGGGGCTGGCTATTTAAATTGACAGTTCGCTCTTTGCGGTCTGTTGACGCCTCCATGTCTGAACGAGCGAACAAAACATGCGGTCGTTATTTTGATAAAAACGCCCCATGGCCGCTCGCATCATACGTCATCTCCGCTATTTATTAGATTAATCGAGCACATCGAAAGGTGAATGAACTGCTCGCTATTCTTGTGGTTGCATTTTCCTACCGCAATCATGCGAGCAGTTCTGGCTAAAAGACACCCAACTGACGTGGTCGATGACACTGCTTTGTTAATTATGCACACCCTTAAAACGCCCGTTTTGACCTTTTGGCACGCCTTCGTTCGGATCTCCACTCCCCGTTTTCAAGCACCTTCCCCTGTTACCACCCACATATGCCTCACTCTGTCACTCAAAATAGCCGGCATTCGCTATTTTGCGAGCACACGATTTTCGACCGCACTGACTGGTTCGCGCATGCGTATTACAACCTGTACGCATGCGCAGATGTGTGAACATCGCTCGGAACGAACGAGCGGCCGCTTACGAGCGGCTCTGAATCAGGCCCTGTGTACACTGACCCAAAGTAGAGGTACACAGGGGGACTCAACCAAATGCCGTCCTAGGAGATCTGCGATGCATCATAGAAAAATGACCGCCGGAGACCTCAGAGGGAGCGTGGCGCAAGGAGAAAGCAGCTCAGCAAAGCCAGACCTTAGAGGAAAGGTGTGTTGAGCTGAGGGGAGGAGCCACTACAACAGGGAAGGCTGTCTCCCCTGGCTGACAATTAACCCCCCGGCTTCCCTCGTCAATATTGTCCCTGTTGGTCTAGTGAAAGCGCAGGGTATGGGGTGCCTGCATCCTCCTCAGTGCCTCCAGTCTGTCCCCTGAGATCGGAGGTAATGACTGCTCATACGTGGGTCACCGCAAGTGGTGACCCACCTTACCTTGTCAACGTACATCTGGCCGCAGTTTGGGAAGTCCACGGGACCTGGCTAGCATGGATCCCAGGGTCCCACCGAGATCCCCAGATTGGTACTGGTGTCACGGCACCGGCGGGGTGGCGGAGCAGCAGCACAGATGTCCAATGGACAGTCTGTTGCTGCGCGCTCTTGAGATAGTGAAACTATCATAAATCATAAAAATAGCTTTAGGTGCTGCTATATGATCAGAGGGTTAGTCAGGCAGGTTAGAGTCTGTTAGCCACCTTGAAGGCTGGTATGCCTTAGATAGTCATGGCCAAAGGGCCAAGGGTGAGTTGCAGCCTTTGGACTGTGAGAGCTGCCTTGAGGGCTGGTGTGCCTTGGCTAGTTGTGGCCTCAGGGGCCAAGGGAGTGATGCAGTCACTGGGCTGTTGAGTCTCTGGTGCTGTGTGTCAAAGACATAAGGGTGCGGCCAATATCGCCGGGTTGACACTGGTTGTGGTTCGCCGGATTGTGCACCTTGGATGCTGAGGTGCGACCTATTTTGCCGGTTTGACACTGGCGATGGTGCACCGGATTGTGCACTTTGGACGCTGAGGTGCGGCCAATGTTGCCATGTTGACACTTGCGATGGTGCGCCGGATTGTGCACTTTGGACGCTGAGGTGCGGCCAATGTTGCCAGGTTGACACTGGCAATGGAACACTAGACAACGTACACTGGGCACTGGAATGTAACTAATGTCGCCGGGTTGACACAAACCGCCAGATGCAGGCAAGCGCCCAAGGAAGAGGATGCACGCCGTTCCTCCCAGATAACATAAGAAGCACTTAGCAGATGGTATGCGGAACGAGCCGCCTGGACGGAACAAGCAGCAGCGGATAGACACAGCAAAACTGGACACTGGAACTTGACTGATCAACAGGAGACTGGCACAACCGGAAACACGAGAAATGCTATCACCGGCATTGGAGCAGCGCTGACAGCAGGAGAAAATGGATTCAGGGGCCAATCCAGACCAGCACCAGAATGACAGACAGGAGGTAGATGGAGTCTCAACAAACGCTAGCACGGCGTTCGGCTTGCATGGCATTAGCTGTGCGGCGGTTTGTGACAGCTGCTAAGCAGTCCCTCGGCGATGTGACCCGACTCCGGCCAGGCACCAACACAAACTGAGGTGTCTCTGGCTCGGGGGCCGGGTTATAGGGAGAGTGGACCCAATGCATCCTGGTAGCTGAAAGCTTTAACTGCTTGGTGCCGAGATTTGGTTCCCCAACCCATACCCCCAAGGTCTCCCTGTGGAGCCTATGGACCCTGAAGAAGAAATTTTTTTTCACATTTATTAAACATCCCTCCTCCCCAAACTCAATTAATAGTCCCCAAACAACCCCAGCATGAAGTGAGATGTCCATATCCGCATCCAGGAACCACACAGTCCCTGAGATCACCCCATTCCTGGGCAACTGGCCTAATTCTGTGGAACACGCTATGGCGATGGCGCACTCAAGTGGCCAATGTTTTACATATCTCCAAACATTGTTCATTTTAGAATAGGGACACCTGCGTGCCAAAGGCATGCTCGTATCGGAAAAAGGGGTGTGGCCTCATGGTGAATGGGGCGTGGCCTTGTGACGTGCCCCCGTTTACATCATCCTGGGGGTCCAGCACTACTGGAGATGCTGAGCTGCCCCCAGGCTGTGCACATGGGATTGACACTATATAGCATCACTAATACTATATAGCGCCTCTAATACTATATAGCATCTCTAATACTATATAGCGCCTCTAATACTATATAGCGTCTCTAATACTATATAGCGCCTCTAATACTATATAGCACCTCTAATACTATATAGCGCCTCTAATACTATATAGCATCACTAATACTATATAGCACCTCTAATACTATATAGCATCACTAACACTATATAGCGCCTCTAATACTATATAGCATCACTAATACTATATAGCGCCTCTAATACTATATAGCACCTCTAATACTATTTAGCGCCTCTAATACTATATAGCATCACTAACACTATATAGCGCCTCTAATACTATATAGCACCTCTAATACTATATAGCACCTCTAATACTATATAGTGCCTCTAATACTATATAGCATCACTAATACTATATAGCACCTCTAATACTATATAGCATCACTAACACTATATAGCGCCTCTAATACTATATAGCACCTCTAATACTATGTAGCGCCTCTAATACTATATAGCATCACTAATACTATATAGCACCTCTAATACTATATAGCATCACTAATACTATATAGCATCACTAACACTATATAGCGCCTCTAATACTACATAGCATCTCTAATACTATATAGCACCTCTAATACTACATAGCATCTCTAATACTATATAGGGCCTCTAATACTATATAGCACCTCTAATACTATATACCGCCTCTAATACTATATAGCATCCCTAATACTATATAGCATCACTAACACTATATAGCGCCTCTAATACTATATAGCACCTCTAATACTATATAGCACCTCTAATACTATATAGCATCACTAACACAATATAGCGCCTCTAATACTACATAGCATCTCTAATACTATATAGCACCTCTAATACTACATAGCATCTCTAATACTATATAGGGCCTCTAATACTATATAGCACCTCTATTACTATATACCGCCTCTAATACTATATAGCATCCCTAATACTATATAGCATCACTAACACTATATAGCGCCTCTAATACTATATAGCACCTCTAATACTATATAGCACCTCTAATACTATATAGCGCCTCTAATACTATATAGCACCTTTAATACTATATAGCACATCTAATACTATATAGCACCTCTAATACTATATAGCACCTCTAATACTATATAGCATATATAATACTATATAGCGCCTCTTATACTATATAGCGCCTCTTATACTATATAGCGCCTCTAATACTATATAGTGCCTCTTATACTATATAGCGCCTCTAATACTATATAGCACCTCTAATACTATAAAGTGCCTCTAATACTATATAGCACCTCTAATACTATATAGCATCACTAATACTATATAGCGCCTCTAATACTATATAGCACCTCTAATACTATATAGCGCCTCTAATACTATATAGCACCTCTAATACTATATAGCATCACTAATACTATATAGCACCTCTAATACTATATAGCGCCTCTAATACTGTATAGTGCCTCTAATACTATATAGCATCTCTAATACTATATAACATCTCTAATACTATATAGCACCTCTAATATTATATAGCATCACTAATACTATATAGCGCCTCTAATACTATATAGCGTCTCTAATACTATATAGCATCACTAATACTATATAGCGCCTCTAATACTATATAGCGCCTCTAATACTATATAGCGTCTCTAATACTATATAGCGCCTCTAATACTATATAGCGCCTCTAATACTATATAGCATCACTAATACTATATAGCATCTCTAATACTATATAGCATCACTAATACTATATAGCGCCTCTAATACTATATAGCATCTCTAATACTATATAGCGCCTCTAATACTATATAGCACCTCTAATACTATATAGCACCTCTAAAACTATATAGCGCCTCTAATACTATATAGTGTCTCTAGTCGTGCACTTCTTGCACTATTATTGGTTGTGCGCATGCAGAGCTGCAGCCCATGCGCAGGTTGGACAGCAGGACAGTATGGAAGTATGGTTATCAGTCTGCGCATATGTCCAGTCTAATTGCGCATACTTCCTGATGGTTAAAGCAGAAACCCGCAGAATGAATCTGGATGCAGAGAAAGGCAATTTTAGTGGTCTCTTCGCGGGCGTGTCGCGTTCAGTGACTACGGCTTTTGCTGCAGTGACACAGACGGCCATGTTTAGATGGAGATTCTGCACCTCCATAGGGCTGGTGAAAGCTCCGATGCTGTAACCACACTTACCTTCTTTCTGGCTGCTCCCTCAGGGCAAGTATGGCTGTAACCATGGTGTGTCCTAATACGCACAGCGAGGATTAGCGCTGCAGCCGGTGGGTGTCTCTGTACGAATCCCATTGGCCGCTGCATTAGCATAAGGATGAGGTCACGGCTGGAATAGCGCGCACCTCTGTATCAGGCCCTTACTCAGGTAAATTGTATATAGACTGTAATCACTGTGTACAGTAATAATCTGTGTATGAATTTACAGGACACCATTTATTACACAATGACGACAATAACACAGTATTACTAAGTGTAACACTCTCAGGGGTCTATTTACTAAAGTGCGGGTGTATAGAAGTGGAGATGTTTCCCATAGCAACCAATCAGATCCTAGCTATTATCTTCTAGAAGGTGCTAGATACATAAATAGAATCTAATTGGTTGCACTTTAGTAAATAGACCCCTCAGTGTCCGGCTCTCACAGACAGCACATGTAATAATGATGAGTGTGACTTGTCCTGATCCGCAGGTGCTGAGGTTTGTTACAGCACATGTAATAATGATGAGTGTGACTTGTCCTGATCCGCAGGTGCCGAGGTTTGTTACAGCACATGTAATAATGATGAGTGTGACTTGTCCTGATCTGCAGGTGCTGAGGTTTGTTACAGCACATGTAATAATGATGAGTGTGACGTGTCCTGATCCGCAGGTGTGAGGTTTGTTACAGCACATGTTATAATGATGAGTGTGACTTGTCCTGATCCGCAGGTGCCGAGGTCTGTTACAGCACATGTAATAATGATGAGTGTGACTTGTCCTGATCCGCAAGTGCTGAGGTTTGTTACAGCACATGTAATAATGATGAGTGTGACTTGTCCTGATCCGCAGGTGCCGAGGTTTGTTACAGCACATGTAATAATGATGATACGTGTGACTTGTCCTGATCCGCAGGTGCTGAGGTTTGTTACAGCACATGTAATAATGATGATACGTGTGACTTGTCCTGATCCGCAGGTGCTGAGGTTTGTTACAGCACATGTAATAATGATGAGTGTGACGTGTCCTGATCCGCAGGTGCCGAGGTTTGTTACAGCACATGTAATAATGTTGAGTGTGACTTGTCCTGATCCGCAGGTGCCGAGGTTTGTTACAGCACAGGTAATAATGATGAGTGTGACTTGTCCTGATCCGCAGGTGCCGAGGTTTGTTACAGCACATGTAATAATGATGAGTGTGACTTGTCCTGATCCGCAGGTGCTGAGGTTTGTTTCGACAGACTCGGCTGCTTTTCCGATGACCCTCCTTGGTCAGGAACTGAAGAGCGACCCTTTACAAAATTACCATGGAGCCCTGAGGAAATAAACACACGGTTCCTGCTGTACACCAGGGATAACCCGGACAGCTATCAGGTGAGACTCCCTCACAGCCAGGTATTGGGCCGTTAGCATTCTTATAAGGACATATTTATATATTTGTTCAATTTAGCCCTTTGAAGATGATCTTTTATCGCTGCCATTTGTGCAGAGATTTGTTGAAGCTTTGGGGGAATTTGCCATAAAATCCCATCCGGGACATTGCATCCGAAAAGATGTCCCAGCAGAGGCACAAAAGTCTGGTGACAGCTGCAGCTCCTGTATCCTTATAAATACAGGGAATGGCGCGCTTAATCCGTTGCAGATCGCGAAAGGCGGGAGCTGCCGAACTTACCGCTTGTTAAAATGAATGACGTTATCCCAGTCAGCGCTCACCTACCTTATATGTAAATGTGATTATGTTAAATGTTAATGCCACGTGGACACAGGTATCAGACTAGTATTAACAATTTAATAAGCAATCAATAATAATGTAATTACATATAAATAAATAGGTTATAATACATGGCTGTGTTAATATTGACAAAGCAGTAAATAGTAGCTAACTAAAAATGCAATTTCATAAAATTAAACAAGTAATACATAGTATACAGAATGAGTTGGAAGCAGGGTCGGACTGCCCCACAGGGGTACAGGGGAAATCCCCGAGGGGCCCCACTGCCTGGGGGCTCCACCTCCTCCTTTATTAGTGGAACAGGATCATGGATGAACTTGGTGTAGTTTCCATAGCCCCCAAGATTAGCCCTCCTGACAAGTGGGTGGTCCTGACACACTCCTGTCCCCTCTTTAATAAAGGGGAGCTATTCTTTGCATGCCCTCTCTAATGATTGGCCAAGTCTCTCTGTTATAGCTAGCCACACCCCCACTGGATGCTGGCCACACCTCTTAAGCTTGGGCCCCTCCCACTGCATTCCCTGGTGGACCCTTTATGTCCCAATCTGACACTGGTTGGAAGTATACCACATTACCCTCAGGATTAAGTTCCTCGACCCAGGCCACATTTACATATAAGGTAGGTGAATGCTTAGACCAGCATCCTGGTCCTGCACAACCACCGCAGGACCATGGTGAAAATTGGATCCAATGTCTACAACTCACTTCTAAAGGGAGAAAAATACCAAAAAGAAAATACTTTTATTAGATCACAGGAAGCACCAGAACCACTTTGCAATACCACTAAGGGAGGGTTAGAGGGTGGGGGGGAGGGCTAGGGTACTTATTGCATCCACCGCCAGTATTTCAATCCCATTCCAAGCAGGCCCCCCCTTTCTGCCAAGTGTCCAGTCCTGGCAGTCCCCCCCTGATAGTGGCCCTCGGTGCATTATGGGAGTGCCAGTGATACAGCTGCATTCTCAGCGGCAGAGCCGCAGCCACAGGGGCCATGTTTACTGGCAGTTGAGAAGGAGACACTGAGTCTGCCATAGGCAGGTGCAAGGGTCAGTGGTGAACGCGATGGTGCGGCCAATGGTGGGGCTTTCAGAAACCACCTGTGAAGTTGCACCTTCCACAGGCAGTGAAAGTGGGCGCCCCAGGGCTTGGACTGCCTGGCACATGCTAGTGCACAAGGGGAAGGCTGATACTAGCATTTCCATATTACACCAATGCAACTCCACAAAAAGTGACATCTGCCCCACCTGCAGCGCAGCACGGTGTTACCAAGGTGCACGGAAACTGGCCCCCAATTCAGAATCAGGCCTGATATGCGCCATTGATAAATCAGGCCTAATATGCGCCATTGATAAATCAAGCCTAATATGCCCCATTGATAAATCAGGCCTAATATACGCCATAGATAAATCAAGCCTAATATGCGCCATTGATAAATCAGGCCTAATATGCGCCATTGATAAATCAGGCCTAATATGCGCCATTGATAAATCAAGCCTAATATGCGCCATTGATAAATCAAGCCTAATATGCGCCATTGATAAATCAGGCCTAATATGCGCCATTGATAAATCAGGCCTAATATGCGCCATTGATAAATCAAGCCTAATATGCGCCATTGATAAATCAGGCCTAATATGCGCCATTGATAAATCAGGCCTATTATGCGCCATTGATAAATCAGGCCTAATATGCTCCATTGATAAATCAGGCCTAATATACGCCATAGATAAATCAAGCCTAATATGCGCCATTGATAAATCAAGCCTAATATGCGCCATTGATAAATCAGGCCTAATATGGGCCATTGATAAATCAGGCCTAATATACGCCATAGATAAATCAAGCCTAATATGCGCCATTGATAAATCAGGCCTAATATGCGCCATTGATAAATCAGGCCTAATATACGCCATAGATAAATCAAGCCTAATATGCGCCATTGATAAATCAGGCCTAATATGCGCCATTGATAAATCAGGCCTAATATGCGCCATTGATAAATCAGATCTAATATGCTCCATTGATAAATCAGGCCTAGAATGTATTAAGGTGCCATAAATAGATTCAGTAAATATCGTCATTCTCATTATGGGGAGACTCTCAGGAACATGACGTGTTGAGGATACGTAGTTATCACTGATGGTTCCTTACCAGCTGCTGAACAAAGAAGAACATGTCTGTATTTATGTTTCCTGTTACCACATTAGATGAACCTGTATAATAACCTAACGCTGCTTCTCCCCTCTCCAGGAGATCAGCGCTACTGACCCCTCTACCATCACCTCATCCAATTTCCGTACCACCAGGAACACCCGCTTCATTATCCACGGCTTCATTTCAAGCGGAGAGGACAGCTGGCTGTCTGACATGTGCAGGGTACGGACTGTAGGGGTCCCTGGATCTGAGACTTCAGATGTGACTACGGATATTACATACAGTACAATAACACTTTATCGTAACGTTTTAACTCCATCTGTGTACTCACTATTACACACAATATACAGTATGTACTACAATATACAGTATGTCACTAACACCAGCAGTCACTCAGTACAGATGTGTCCTGTTGGATCTTTGTCAATCGCACTACAAACGTGATTATCCGGGTGCGAAGGCAGCACACGTACCTGCTCGTGGGTACATATATGTTGTGATTTGACACAAAAGTGGCATAGATGCAAGAGGGCATATCTTTAGCATACAGGCTAGACAGGGGTATAAACAGTCTTGTAGACTGAAAGCTCTTGTGCCACCGATCCTGGCTGGGGATCATCCTGGGGATGAACAGGCTGCAGATACAGGAGAAGTGATCTCCACACACAGGCAGTGTATACGTACTGTAATACTATACACAATAATGGACGTATATAGCACAGGGCAGGACGAGTAATTCATAATAATATATTATACATTTATGTTTTTATTCAGACACTGTTCCAGGTTGAAGACTCGAACTGCATCTGTGTGGACTGGAGCGGAGGTTCCCAAGCTATGTACTCACAGGCCGCTAATAACATCCGTGTGGTGGGGGCAGAAGTGGCCTATTTTGTAGACATCCTCTTGGTAAGGATCCCCTGATATACAATGGTGTTCTTGTCTCTGACTAGAGTCTGTCTTCATTGTTTTAGGGGTATATTTACTAAAGTGAGAGTTTTTACAAGTGGAGATGTTGCCCATAGTAACCAATCAGAGTCTACTTAATATTTAACTAGCACCTTCTAGAAGATAATAGCTAGAATCTGATTGGTTGCTATGGGCAACATCTCCACTTCTAAAAACTCTCACTTCAGTAAATTTTCTTCTTCTGGGTGCAGGGAGGAGGAGGAGAAGGCCGGGACTTCCTGCAGAGGTCTCCAGCAGATAACTCCAGTGGGCTAGGAGGGGTGGGAGACACACAGAGACACCCTCACCCGGCGGTGGCAGCTACGCAAAGAGCAGCTCTTATTGCAATAGCTGTCCTATGCAATACTAATAGCATATGTTAGTACATATGCGAGTAGTATCAGGGCTGGATTAACGGGGGGGCGGTAAGGGCGATCGTCCCTGGGCCCCCACACATGAATGGCCCCCACACCCATTGGGGTTAAAGTGAACCGGCGGAGACGGAACTAGTTACGCCTCCTCTGGCCAACCTAACCCCTGCACCGCATGGAGGAACCATTTGCCAGACGCCCACTGAGATTGTAACCAGCGGGCACCCGGCTCCCTCACCGCAGCGGCAGCCGGAGACTGGAGCTCACTCACGAGCTCCGGGGTCCGGCTCATGCAGTGCACTATGGAAGAGACATCATGGTTTTATTATCCTGGTTTTGGATCTGGATTGGTTTTGCCAAAACTGGCCTTCCATGTTTTGTTTTTTTGTTTTGGTTTTGGGTCTGGATTTTTTCTCAAAAAATCATAAAAACAGCTAAAATCACATAAAATGGGCCTGTTTTTGTTCCTACAGTATTATTAACCGCAAAAACATTTCACTCATTTCCAGTCAATTTTGACCACCTCACAGCTCACTATATTGTTTTCATCCAGTTTAGCCCCAAAATTTGCACCAAGCAAGATGGCTGACTAAGCTAAGTGGCAGCAATGGGCGGCACTAACACGTGGCAGTTCAAGTTCCAACATGGCACATCAGGAAACAAATGTTTTTATTATTCAAGAGAGGCCTGAGGGAGTTGGAGTATGTATGTAGTTGAAGGCAAGGACATGAAGGATTGATTAGTGGTAAATTGAATTTAATTTTTTGATTCCGAAGTAAATTTATGAGGGGAATGGGAGGCATTTACAAAAAAATATTTTACTCATTCACATCAGTCATTGCTCCAGAAGAATTCTTGAGCGCCATGCCTGCTGCTGCTGGGAGTGGATTTTCTCATCCCAGAAGGGGACCAGGAAGACTTCTAGTAGAGCTTTCCAAAACAATTGACTGTTAAATAATCTTTTGCAAAGCTTCCACATGAAAAGCATTTCCCAACCTGTACAGGGATATTAAAAAAAACATAATTAGTTAGTGGCTTCCAAACTGCCACTTAACCAGCACAGATATGTGGAGAAGCACAAGATTTAAGATTAAAGGGTAAATTTAATTTACTAAAGTGAGAGTTTTTACAAGTAAGTTTTAAAAGTGATGTTGCCCATAGCAACGAATCAGATTCTACTTAACATTTACCTAGCACTTTCTAGAAGATAATAGCTAGAATCTGATTGGTTGCTAGGGGCAAGCAACATCACTTCTAAAACTCACTTCTAAAAACTCTCACTTTAGTAAATTAAATTTACCCCTTAAGGTCTTATGTTGTATCTTTCTTGGGAATCTTGCATCAACTTCTGCTGCTAGAAGTGGATTTTCATCCCTGAAGGGGACCAGGAAGACTGCTTTCCAAAGCAATTGACTGTAAAATAATCCTTTGCAAAGCTTCCACATGAATATTTCCCAACCTGTATAGGGACATTAAAAAAAACTTAGTCATTGGCCTTCAAACTGCTGTTGTTCCCACTGTCCACTAATATCCTTTTTACATCAGAGCAAAAACCTGGGTTTTTGCTGGGTCTACCTGGGTCACAGCTCAGTGTAAAAGGCTCAAGTGACCCGGCAATCCAACCCAGGTAGCTACCAGGGTTGGACCCCGGATGGTCCTGTGTAATGGTGCAGTGTAAACAGTGCAACCGGGTTATCTGACCTGGGTCATGCCTAAAATGAGCTGATACTGGTGGTTGTGGATCAGTCGCCTCCCACTTTTTATGACCTCACAAGTTTAGCAGGGCAGACGCAGGTTCAGTGTGAACGGGGCTGACCTGAGAATAACCCAGATCGATGGTGCTGTGTAAACGGTGTCTGACCTGGGTTGGACCCATGTCTAAAAACCCAAGTCGGACCTGGGTTTTTGGTGGAAAAGAGGTATTCACCAGAGCAGATATGTGGAAAAGCAGAACAGAGCAGCAAATGGAACATTCAGAATTAAGGTTTACGTCTTACGTTGTGTCTTTTTTGAGAATTCTTGAGCGCCATGCCTGCTGCTGGGAGTGGATTTTCAACCCAGAAGAGATGAAGACATTGTTTCGTCTTCCTAACGGCCACAGATCTGAAGAGATGTAAATAACTACTGGCAGGAAAAAGAGGCAATTTGGAGGCCCTTACACAAAACTGCCTTTGCTTTGGCTGCCCACCTTACAGTGTGTACTCAGAAAGAGTTTTCAGCACAGCCGGGAACCTTGTCAGTGATCGGAGTGAGACTATTTCCCCAAAATGTGGAAAAGATGATGTCCATGAAAATGAACTACAAATTCTATAAGAAAGATCTTTACCGTCAATTACATGCAAAATTACAGAGGCACTAGTAATGGTGGATTCCAGTGGGGACAAATTAATATTGTGTGAAGAAGATGATGTATACATCACCCCAGATTATACCATCACCCAATCCTATATCGTCTTCCCATTCTGTGTTGTGTATACAGCTGCGCTCCATGTTAGATTGGGGATTCGTTGTCCACTTTAGTGGATGTGAGCTCCATTTTAGTCCATATCATCATCACACCCCCTACACATCTTCTGACCTGGGCTACAGGAGGAGCAGCTGCACTCTGGAATATGGTTGCATGGAGTTGCCCCTCTGGCTCACTGGAATTCAGGTAGAGGGGCCATGGGCAGGGACTGGGAGTAAGGACACTATAATTATACAAAGCAGTTTTAGCTGCATTATTCAATTTTATCAACCATATCCTCTATTTTCACCTTTGAAAATGTTTATGCAAATCTCAGCTGAGGCGTTTGTGATGCCATAGCTAACGCGCACATACACCCCGAAAAAAAAACACATTGATTGATTAATTGATTGATTCATTTTTCTTTTACACTTGGAAGGGAGAGTACGCCTGAACAAGGCAGCAGCCCCTTGATAAACGACACAGGCAGCACCCCTGCGCAGCTACATTGCTGGTGATAAGTGTGGCTAACACGCACACACACACAGAAAAAAAACACATTGATTGATTAATTGATTGATTCATTTTTCTTTTACACTTGGAAGGGAGAGTACCCCTGAACAAGGCAGCAGCCCCTTGATAAACGACACAGGCAGCACCCCTGCGCAGCTACATTGCAGGTGATAAGTGTGGCTAACACGCACACACACACAGAAAAAAAACACATTGATTGATTGATTTATTTTTTTGGGCACTTGGGAGGGAGAGCAGCCCTGACTGATGCAGCAGCCCCTTGTTAAATGACACAGGCAGCCTCCCTGCGCAGCTACATTGCTGGTGATAAGTGTGGCTAATGCGCACACACACACAATTTTTTTATTTTATTTTGCATTTGGGGAGGAGTGCACCCTGAACAAGGCAGCAGCAGCCCCTTGATAAATGACACAGGCAGCACCCCTGCACAGCTACGTTGCTGATAAGTGTTGCTAACATGCGCACACACAGAGAAAATGTTTATTTTTTTTTTTTGTACTTGGAGGGGAGAGCACCCCTGATGGACAGAGCACCCCCTGGACAACACAGCAGAACACCTTATGGACTGCAGTGACACAGGAGCCACTGAAGTCCCCTCTTCTGTCTGCAGCACAGCTCCTAGTACATAGAGTAACACAGGCCTTATGGACAACAGGCCCAGCACAGCCCAGCCCAGCAGCTAGCCCTGGTATATGGATATGGATGGAGTAGACAACAGCCAGCCAGCCCCTATGACAAGTGACAACAGCAACAAGCCCCTATGACAAGTGACAACAGCAACAAGCCCCTATGGCGTATGGACATTAAGCAGCCAGCCCCTGACAAGTGACAACAGTAACCAGCCCCTTAAACACACAGCAACAGCGCAGCACAGCACAGCACAGCAAAGCACCCTCCTTCCTCTTCACTGTCCACAGTCAGAACGAAAATGGCGGTGATCATGGGACCTTTTATACAATCCAAAACCAGCGAGAATCCAACAGCGGCATGATGAAGTTTTGCATTGTTTTGAGATCCGAGTCAGGCGGGAAACCAGAGCCGACTCGGAACTGGTTCATATCACCTAAGTTCGGGTGGGCTCGGATCTCTGAAATCGGAACCCGCTCATCTCTAGTTTATACTAGTAATCTATATCTTTGTCCCTTTTGTTTATAGAACATTCTGGGTCTCATTCAGAGCCGCTTGTAAGCGGCTGTTTGCTCGTTCCGAGCGATGTTCGCACATCTGCGCATGCGTACGGTTTGTAATACGCATGCGCGAACCAGTCAGTGCGGCCGAAAAACTTTTGTTCGCTATATAGCGAATGCCTGCTATTTTGAGTGACAGGAGGAAGCGTATGTGGGTGGTAACAGGGGAAGGTGCTTGAAAACGGGGAGTGGAAATCAGAACGCAGGCGTGCTTAAAGGTCAAAACGGGCGTTTTATGGGTGTGCATAATTAATACAGCAGCATCATTGACCACGTCACTGGGTTGTTTTAAAGTCAGAACTGCTCGCAATATAGCGGTAGGAAAAACCAGCCACAAGAATAGCGAGCAGTTCATACGCTGTTCGATGTACTCGATTAATCTAATAAATAGCGGACATGACGTATGATGCGAGCGGCCAGGGGGCGTCTTTTTCAAAATTACGACTGCATGTTTTGTTCGCTCGTTCAGACATAGAGGCGTGAACAGACCGCAAAGAGCGAACGGTTCATTTGAATAGCCACCTCTTTTTTGTGAACGAACGACTGCAAATAGCGTCCGGCTCTGAATCAGGGCCTCTGATCAATCTGATCTCTATCCTACAGATAGAGGGCCTGATTCAGACCAAGCGGGTTGATGGTGGCCCAGTGCGCATGCGCACGACGGAGCCGGCTCCGTCGTGGGCATGCGCGAGACCCGGATAGCAACGGGCAAACCGTCGCTCTGGGTCTCGCAACAAAGGGGGCGTGCTGTCGATGTTGAGTGACAGGACGCTCCCTTTGGTGGGCGGGCCGGGGGAGTGGCTGCCCAGACGGAGTCGTTCCCATGGGAACGCCTACTGTCTAGGGCCGGCCCCACTGACATCACAAGTGTTGTCAGTGGGAGTGCTTTCGGCTCTGTTAGAGCCAAAAGCACTCTGGGGCTTGCAGCCACGAGACCCTACCACAAGGGTCTCGTCGCAAGCACGATGGTCTTGACCATTGCGACCATCTTCCTGCCCACTCGCTATAGCTGTGGGTGGTCACCCACAGCTATTCGAGCGGCCAGGAGGACGTTCAAAAAAGAAAACAGCCCGGCCCTGATTCAGAGCGAGCACTCTGTCAGAGTGTCCGGCTCTGAATCAGGGCCAGAATACATAGTGCACCATACTTGCCCACCTTTGGCTTCTCCTCTCCGGGAGACACCTTGGTAGGAGAAGCAGGTGGGCTGTGACAGGGCGGGGCCTGATGGTTCTCGCGATTAAGCCCCGCCCCCTTCATGGGAAAATTGACGCAATTGGCTTAAATTTAAATAGGGGCTAAATTATGTATTTCATGGATAATCGCGTCATTAAGCCCCGCCCCCTACACAGGGACCTGCGATCGTCGTGGAAATTCTCCCCATTATGCCCACTTCACTAGGAAGTGGGCAGAATGCGGGAGAAGCGCCTACCCTTCTGGGGGTGTGAGGGGTTACCTGAAAAATCCTGAGCCTCCCACGAAAACTGGGAGGGTAGGCATGTATGTAATAAACATGGCTACAGCCCTCATACCTCACTGTAAGACTCCAGAATGAATGTATGCAGTAGTGTTTTATCATTAGGAGACATGGCAGCACCTACTTCTATATGAGGAATATCACAACATATGATCATTTTTTTGACCTGTGAATCCCTGGTCAATGCTAACTATGCCTCAGCATGATCATATGTATATAGGGAATCATTCTGTATGCCATGCATTTGCCCCCTGTACTCTGTAGCACACATGATTTAGGTAATGATTTACAAAGATGCCTACTCTACTGATTGTACCAGGGGCCCGATTCAGACCTGGACGCCTAGGCGCGATCGCTCGCTATGGGCGACTGTCGCCCACCTGAGCATGCGTTGCAGTGTGCCTGCCCGAACCAGTCTGTGCGATGGGGTAGTGCTCGTTCAAAACGCGCAGACGGCCGCTCATTTGAGTGACAGATAGCGCCGTTTGTGGGTGGGAACAGAGGAAGGTCCTTTGAAACGGGGAAGTAGTTGTGGGAATGCAGGCGTGTCTGAGCGTCAAAACGGCATTCTTTGGGTGTCAACAATGGTATGATACAGTGATAACTTGTACACCGTTGTTATTTACATCACCTTTCTCTAGACAGGATATTATTCAGTCCTGATCATTCAACCTATGATGAGTTACACATGTATAATCTTGTAGGTGTATTTTATGTCAGCGAATTCTCACTTAAGTGTATTTTTTTCAACACTATAGTGTAAGACCCAGAACATCTTTTCAGGATAAGATAAAACTTATTCTTGTCACCATATGTTTATGTGTTGTGTTATTGTCACATTCATGTGAGTACCCTCCTCTACAAATACTTTATATACTTATAATAAAAGTTAAGTTTTAGTTGTATCATATAATTTATTATTTTGTATTATTTATGATGGATTAGCGCCACACCTAGGAGCGTGTCCTTTTCTCCTTCCATTTACCAATATTACACCCCAGTTACTCTCATGGGAGCACCTCTGTGTCCTTATTATATTCATATTCTCATATTTATTACTCATCACAGCATCACATCCATCATTTATCTCTTTTCTGTATTTCCTACATAAGGTCATTGTGCCAGCGTTCCAGTCGTGTCACATTCCCCTTACACCCCCCCCACATATTTACCATTTCTGCTGGTTACTGGTTACATTGCTGGTCACACTGTCTGTTACTGGTTACACATATAGTTACTGGTTATGGTGCTGTTTTCACTAGTGCAGGTCACAGTGCTGGTTACATTAATGGTTACTGGCTATGGTGCTGGTCATACTGCTAGTTACTAGTTATGGAGCTGGTTACACTGCTGGTTTCTGGAAAAGCTACTGGTCACTGGCTACACAGCCGGTTGCTATGATTTTCACACTTGGTTACTTATTACGGTGTTGGTCACCATGCTGGTTGCTGGTTACGGTGCTAGTCACACTTCTAGTTACTGGTTATGATGCTGCTTACACTGCTCATTGCCAATTAAGCTGTTGGTACTGATTATGGTGCTGGTCAGGTCACACTACTGCTTACTGGCTAAGGTGCTGGTTATGATACCGGTTACACTGCTGGTTACTGTGAAAGCCATACTGCTAGTTACTGGTCACGGTGCTGGTCACATAGCTGTTACTGGTTATGACGTTGCTCACTTTTCTGGTTTCTTTTTAAGTTGATGGTTAATGGTTGCAGTGCCGGTCACACTATTTGTTACTGGTTACACATTATTGCCGGTCACACTGTTTGTTACTGGTTACACATTAGTGCCGGTCACACTGTTTGTTACTGGTTACACATTAGTGCCGGACACACTATTTGTTACTGGTTACACATTAGTGCCGGTCACACTGTTTGTTACTGGTTACACATTAGTGCCTGTCACACTGTTTGTTACTGGTTACACATTAGTGCCGGTCACACTGTTTGTTACTGGTTACACATTAGTGCCGGTCACACTGTTTGTTACTGGTTACACATTAGTGCCGGTCACACTGTTTGTTACTGGTTCCACATTAGTGCCGGTCACACTGTTTGTTACTGGTTCCACATTAGTGCCGGTCACACTGTTTGTTACTGGTTACACATTAGTGCCGGTCACACTGTTTGTTACTGGTTACACATTAGTGCCGGTCACACTGTTTGTTACTGGTTACACATTAGTGCCGGTCACACTGTTTGTTACGGGATCCACATTAGTGCCGGTCACACTGTTTGTTACTGGTTACACATTAGTGCCGTTCACACTATTTGTTACTGGTTACACATTAGTGCCGGTCACACTGTTTGTTACTTGTTACACATTAGTGCCGGTCACACTGTTTGTTACTGGTTCCACATTAGTGCCGGTCACACTGTTTGTTACTGGTTCCACATTAGTGCCGGTCACACTGTTTGTTACTGGTTCCACATTAGTGCCGGTCACACTGTTTGTTACAGGTTACACATTAGTGCCGGTCACACTGTTTGTTACTGGTTACACATTAGTGCCGGTCACACTGTTTCTTACAGGTTACACATTAGTGCCGGTCACACAGCTTGTTACTGGTTACACATTAGTGCCGGTCACACTGTTTGTTACTGGTTACACATTAGTGCCGGTCACACTGTTTGTTACTGGTTACACATTAGTGCCGGTCACACTGTTTGTTACTGGTTACACATTAGTGCCGGTCACACTTTTTGTTACTGGTTACACATTAGTGCCGGGCACACTGTTTGTTACTGGTTACACATTAGTGCCGGTCACACTGTTTGTTACTTGTTCCACATTAGTGCCGGTCACACTGTTTGTTACTGGTTCCACATTAGTGCCGGTCACACTGTTTGTTACTGGTTCCACATTAGTGCCGGTCACACTGTTTGTTACTGGTTCCACATTAGTGCCGGTCACACTGTTTGTTACTGGTTCCACATTAGTGCCGGTCACACTGTTTGTTACTTGTTACACATTAGTGCCGGTCGCACTTTGTTACTGGTTACACATTAGTGCCGGTCACACTGTTTGTTACTGGTTACACATTAGTGCCGGTCACACTGTTTGTTACTTGTTACACATTAGTGCCGGTCACACTGTTTGTTACTGGTTACACATTAGTGCCGGTCACACTGTTTGTTACTGGTTACACATTAGTGCCGGTCACACTGTTTGTTACTAGTTACACATTAGTGCCGGTCACACTGTTTGTTACTGGTTACACATTAGTGCCGGTCACACTGTTTGTTACTGGTTACACATTAGTGCCGGTTACACTGTTTGTTACTGGTTACACATTAGTGCCGGTCACACTGTTTGTTACTGGTTTCACATTAGTGCCGGTCACTCTGTTTGTTACTGGTTTCACATTAGTGCCTGTCACACTGTTTGTTACTGGTTACACATTAGTGCCGGTCACACTGTTTGTTACTGGTAACACATTAGTGCCGGACACTGTTTGTTACTGGTTACACATTAGTGCCGGTCATACTGTTTGTTACTGGTTACACATTAGTGCCGGTCACACTGTTTGTTACTGGTTACACATTAGTGCCTGTCACACTGTTTTTTACTGGTTACACATTAGTGCCGGTCACACTGTTTGTTACTTGTTACACATTAGTGCCGGTCACACTGTTTGTTACTGGTTACACATTAGTGCCGGTCACACTGTTTGTTACTGGTTACACATTAGTGCCGGTCACACTGTTTGTTACAGGTTATACATTAGTGCCGGTCACACAGCTTGTTACTGGTTACACATTAGTGCCGGTCACACTGTTTGTTACTGGTTACACATTAGTGCCGGTCACACTGTTTGTTACTGGTTACACATTAGTGCCGGTCACACTGTTTGTTACTGGTTACACATTAGTGCCGGTCACACTTGTTGTTACTGGTTACACATTAGTGCCGGTCACACTGTTTGTTACTGGTTACACATTAGTGCCGGTCACACTGTTTGTTACTTGTTCCACATTAGTGCCGGTCACACTGTTTGTTACTGGTTCCACATTAGTGCCGGTCACACTGTTTGTTACTGGTTCCACATTAGTGCCGGTCACACTGTTTGTTACTGGTTCCACATTAGTGCCGGTCACACTGTTTGTTACTGGTCCACATTAGTGCCGGTCACACTGTTTGTTACTTGTTACACATTAGTGCCGGTCGCACTGTTTGTTACTGGTTACACATTAGTGCCGGTCACACTGTTTGTTACTGGTTACACATTAGTGCCGGTCACACTGTTTGTTACTGGTTACACATTAGTGCCGGTCACACTGTTTGTTACTGGTTACACATTAGTGCCGGTCACACTGTTTGTTACTGGTTACACATTAGTGCCGGTCACACTGTTTGTTACTGGTTACACATTAGTGCCGGTCACACTGTTTGTTACTGGTTACACATTAGTGCCGGTCACACTGTTTGTTACTGGTTTCACATTAGTGCCGGTCACTCTGTTTGTTACTGGTTTCACATTAGTGCCTGTCACACTGTTTGTTACTGGTTACACATTAGTGCCGGTCACACTGTTTGTTACTGCTAACACATTAGTGCCGGACACTGTTTGTTACTGGTTACACATTAGTGCCGGTCATACTGTTTGTTACTGGTTACACATTAGTGCCGGTCACACTGTTTGTTACTGGTTACACATTAGTGCCTGTCACACTGTTTTTTACTGGTTACACATTAGTGCCGGTCACACTGTTTGTTACTTGTTACACATTAGTGCCGGTCACACTGTTTGTTACTGGTTACACATTAGTGCCGGTCACACTGTTTGTTACTGGTTACACATTAGTGCCGGTCACACTGTTTGTTACTGGTTACACATTAGTGCCGGTCACACTGTTTGTTACTGGTTACACATTAGTGCCGGTCACACTGTTTGTTACTTGTTACACATAAGTGCCGGTCACACTGTTTGTTACTGGTTACACATTAGTGCCGGTCACACTGTTTGTTACTGGTTACACATTAGTGCCGGTCACACTGTTTGTTACTTGTTACACATTAGTGCCGGTCACACTGTTTGTTACTGGTTACACATTAGTGCCGGTCACACTGTTTGTTACTGGTTACACATTAGTGCCGGTCACACTGTTTGTTACTGGTTACACATTAGTGCCGGTCACACTGTTTGTTACTGGTTACACATTAGTGCCGGTCACACTGTTTGTTACTGGTAACACATTAGTGCCGGACACTGTTTGTTACTGGTTACACATTAGTGCCGGTCATAATGTTTGTTACTGGTTACACATTAGTGCCGGTCACACTGTTTGTTACTGGTTACACATTAGTGCCTGTCACACTGTTTTTTACTGGTTACACATTAGTGCCTGTCACACTGTTTTTTACTGGTTACACATTAGTGCCGGCACACTGTTTGTTACTTGTTACACATTAGTGCCGGTCACACTGTTTGTTACTGGTTACACATTAGTGCCGGTCACACTGTTTGTTACTGGTTACACATTAGTGCCGGTCACACTGTTTGTTACTGGTTACACATTAGTGCCGGTCACACTGTTTGTTACTTGTTACACATAAGTGCCGGTCACACTGTTTGTTACTGGTTACACATTAGTGCCGGTCACACTGTTTGTTACTGGTTACACATTAGTGCCGGTCACACTGTTTGTTACTGGTTACACATTAGTGCCGTTCACACTGTTTGTTACTTGTTACACCTTAGTGCCGGTCACACTGTTTGTTACCTGTTACACATTAGTGCCGGTCACACTGTTTGTTACTGGTTCCACATTAGTGCCGGTCACACTGTTTGTTACTGGTTCCACATTAGTGCCTGTCACACTGTTTGTTACTGGTTACACATTAGTGCCGGTCACACTGTTTGTTACTGGTTACACATTAGTGTCGGTCACACTGTTTGTTACTGGTTACACATTAGTGCCGGTCACACTGTTTGTTACTGGTTACACATTAGTGCCGGTCACACTGTTTGTTACTGGTTACACATTAGTGCCGGTCACACTGTTTGTTACTGGTTACACATTAGTGCCGGTCACACTGTTTGTTACTGGTTACACATTAGTGCCGGTCACACTGTTTGTTACTGGTTACACATTAGTGCCGGTCACACTGTTTGTTACTGGTTACACATTAGTGCCGGTCACACTGTTTGTTACTGGTTACACATTAGTGCCGGTCACACTGTTTGTTACTGGTTACACATTAGTGCCTGTCACACTGTTTGTTACTGGTTACACATTAGTGCCTGTCACACTGTTTGTTACTGGTTACACATTAGTGCCGGTCACACTGTTTGTTACTGGTTACACATTAGTGCCGGTCACACTGTTTGTTACTGGTTACACAATAGTGCCGGTCACGCTGTTTGTTACTGGTTCCACATTAGTGCCGGTCACGCTGTTTGTTACTGGTTCCACATTAGTGCCGGTCACGCTGTTTGTTACTGGTTACACATTAGTGCCGGTCACGCTGTTTGTTACTGGTTCCACATTAGTGCCGGTCACGCTGTTTGTTACTGGTTCCACATTAGTGCCGGTCACACTGTTTGTTACTGGTTCCACATTAGTGCCGGTCACACTGTTTGTTACTGGTTCCACATTAGTGCCGGTCACACTGTTTGTTACTGGTTCCACATTAGTGCCGGTCACACTGTTTGTTACTGGTTCCACATTAGTGCCGGTCACACTATTTGTTACTGGTTACACATTAGTGCCGGTCACACTGTTTGTTACTGGTTCCACATTAGTGCCGGTCACACTGTTTGTTACTGGTTCCACATTAGTGCCGGTCACACTGTTTGTTACTGGTTCCACATTAGTGCCGGTCACACTGTTTGTTACTGGTTACACATTAGTGCCGGTCACACTGTTTGTTACGGGATCCACATTAGTGCCGGTCACACTGTTTGTTACTGGTTACACATTAGTGCCGGTCACACTGTTTGTTACTGGTTACACATTAGTGCCGGTCACACTGTTTGTTACTTGTTACACATTAGTGCCGGTCACACTGTTTATTACTGGTTCCACATTAGTGCCGGTCACACTGTTTGTTACTGGTTACACATTAGTGCCGGTCACACTGTTTGTTACTGGTTACACATTAGTGCCTGTCACACTGTTTTTTACTGGTTACACATTAGTGCCGGTCACACTGTTTGTTACTTGTTACACATTAGTGCCGGTCACACTGTTTGTTACTGGTTACACATTAGTGCCGGTCACACTGTTTGTTACTGGTTACACATTAGTGCCGGTCACACTGTTTGTTACTGGTTACACATTAGTGCCGGTCACACTGTTTGTTACTGGTTACACATTAGTGCCGGTCACACTGTTTGTTACTTGTTACACATAAGTGCCGGTCACACTGTTTGTTACTGGTTACACATTAGTGCCGGTCACACTGTTTGTTACTGGTTACACATTAGTGCCGGTCACACTGTTTGTTACTCGTTACACATTAGTGCCGTTCACACTGTTTGTTACTCGTTACACCTTAGTGCCGGTCACACTGTTTGTTACTCGTTACACATTAGTGCCGGTCACACTGTTTGTTACTCGTTACACATTAGTGCCGGTCACACTGTTTGTTACTGGTTCCACATTAGTGCCTGTCACACTGTTTGTTACTGGTTACACATTAGTGCCGTTCACACTGTTTGTTACTGGTTACACATTAGTGTCGGTCACACTGTTTGTTACTGGTTACACATTAGTGCCGGTCACACTGTTTGTTACTGGTTACACATTAGTGCCGGTCACACTGTTTGTTACTGGTTACACATTAGTGCCGGTCACACTGTTTGTTACTGGTTACACATTAGTGCCGGTCACACTGTTTGTTACTGGTTACACATTAGTGCCGGTCACACTGTTTGTTACTGGTTACACATTAGTGCCGGTCACACTGTTTGTTACTGGTTACACATTAGTGCCGGTCACACTGTTTGTTACTGGTTACACATTAGTGCCTGTCACACTGTTTGTTACTGGTTACACATTAGTGCCTGTCACACTGTTTGTTACTGGTTACACATTAGTGCCGGTCACACTGTTTGTTACTGGTTACACATTAGTGCCGGTCACACTGTTTGTTACTGGTTACACATTAGTGCCGGTCACGCTGTTTGTTACTGGTTACACAATAGTGCCGGTCACGCTGTTTGTTACTGGTTACACATTAGTGCCGGTCACGCTGTTTGTTACTGGTTCCACATTAGTGCCGGTCACGCTGTTTGTTACTGGTTACACATTAGTGCCGGTCACGCTGTTTGTTACTGGTTCCACATTAGTGCCGGTCACACTGTTTGTTACTGGTTCCACATTAGTGCCGGTCACACTGTTTGTTACTGGTTCCACATTAGTGCCGGTCACACTGTTTGTTACTGGTTCCACATTAGTGCCGGTCACACTGTTTGTTACTGGTTACACATTAGTGCCGGTCACACTATTTGTTACTGGTTACACATTAGTGCCGGTCACACTGTTTGTTACTGGTTACACATTAGTGCCGGTCACACTGTTTGTTACTGGTTCCACATTAGTGCCGGTCACACTGTTTGTTACTGGTTACACATTAGTGCCGGTCACACTGTTTGTTACTGGTTACACATTAGTGCCGGTCACACTGTTTGTTACTGGTTACACATTAGTGCCGGTCACACTGTTTGTTACGGGATCCACATTAGTGCCGGTCACACTGTTTGTTACTGGTTACACATTAGTGCCGGTCACACTATTTGTTACTGGTTACACATTAGTGCCGGTCACACTGTTTGTTACTTGTTACACATTAGTGCCGGTCACACTGTTTGTTACTGGTTCCACATTAGTGCCGGTCACACTGTTTGTTACTGGTTCCACATTAGTGCCGGTCACACTGTTTGTTACTGGTTCCACATTAGTGCCGGTCACACTGTTTGTTACAGGTTACACATTAGTGCCGGTCACACTGTTTGTTACTGGTTACACATTAGTGCCGGTCACACTGTTTGTTACAGGTTACACATTAGTGCCGGTCACACAGCTTGTTACTGGTTACACATTAGTGCCGGTCACACTGTTTGTTACTGGTTACACATTAGTGCCGGTCACACTGTTTGTTACTGGTTACACATTAGTGCCGGTCACACTGTTTGTTACTGGTTACACATTAGTGCCGGTCACACTTTTTGTTACTGGTTACACATTAGTGCCGGTCACACTGTTTGTTACTGGTTACACATTAGTGCCGGTCACACTGTTTGTTACTTGTTCCACATTAGTGCCGGTCACACTGTTTGTTACTGGTTCCACATTAGTGCCGGTCACACTGTTTGTTACTGGTTCCACATTAGTGCCGGTCACACTGTTTGTTACTGGTTCCACATTAGTGCCGGTCACACTGTTTGTTACTGGTTCCACATTAGTGCCGGTCACACTGTTTGTTACTGGTTCCACATTAGTGCCGGTCGCACTGTTTGTTACTGGTTACACATTAGTGCCGGTCACACTGTTTGTTACTGGTTACACATTAGTGCCGGTCACACTGTTTGTTACTGGATACACATTAGTGCCGGTCACACTGTTTGTTACTGGTTACACATTAGTGCCGGTCACACTGTTTGTTACTGGTTACACATTAGTGCCGGTCACACTGTTTGTTACTAGTTACACATTAGTGCCGGTCACACTGTTTGTTACTGGTTACACATTAGTGCCGGTCACACTGTTTGTTACTGGTTACACATTAGTGCCGGTCACACTTTTTGTTACTGGTTCCACATTAGTGCCGGTCACACTGTTTGTTACTGGTTCCACATTAGTGCCGGTCACACTGTTTGTTACTGGTTCCACATTAGTGCCGGTCACACTGTTTGTTACTGGTTCCACATTAGTGCCGGTCACACTGTTTGTTACTGGTTCCACATTAGTGCCGGTCACACTGTTTGTTACTGGTTACACATTAGTGCCGGTCGCACTGTTTGTTACTGGTTACACATTAGTGCCGGTCGTACTGTTTGTTACTGGTTACACATTAGTGCCGGTCACACTGTTTGTTACTGGATACACATTAGTGCCGGTCACACTGTTTGTTACTGGTTACACATTAGTGCCGGTCACACTGTTTGTTACTGGTTACACATTAGTGCCGGTCACACTGTTTGTTACTAGTTACACATTAGTGCCGGTCACACTGTTTGTTTCTGGTTACACATTAGTGCCGGTCACACTGTTTGTTACTGGTTACACATTAGTGCCGGACACACTGTTTGTTACTGGTTTCACATTAGTGCCGGTCACTCTGTTTGTTACTGGTTTCACATTAGTGCCTGTCACACTGTTTGTTACTGGTTACACATTAGTGCCGGTCACACTGTTTGTTTCTGGTAACACATTAGTGCCGGACACTGTTTGTTACTGGTTACACATTAGTGCCGGTCACACTGTTTGTTACTGGTTACACATTAGTGCCTGTCACACTGTTTTTTACTGGTTACACATTAGTGCCGGTCACACTGTTTGTTACTTGTTACACATTAGTGCCGGTCACACTGTTTGTTACTGGTTACACATTAGTGCCGGTCACACTGTTTGTTACTGGTTACACATTAGTGCCGGTCACACTGTTTGTTACTGGTTACACATTAGTGCCGGTCACACTGTTTGTTACTGGTTACACATTAGTGCCGGTCACACTGTTTGTTACTTGTTACACATAAGTGCCGGTCACACTGTTTGTTACTGGTTACACATTAGTGCCGGTCACACTGTTTGTTACTGGTTACACATTAGTGCCGGTCACACTGTTTATTACTTGTTACACATTAGTGCCGTTCACACTGTTTGTTACTTGTTACACCTTAGTGCCGGTCACACTGTTTGTTACTTGTTACACCTTAGTGCCGGTCACACTGTTTGTTACTTGTTACACATTAGTGCCGGTCACACTGTTTGTTACTGGTTCCACATTAGTGCCGGTCACACTGTTTGTTACTGGTTCCACATTAGTGCCTGTCACACAGTTTGTTACTGGTTACACGTTAGTGCCGGTCACACTATTTGTTACTGGTTACACATTAGTGTCGGTCACACTGTTTGTTACTGGTTACACATTAGTACCGGTCACACTGTTTGTTACTGGTTACACATTAGTGCCGGTCACACTGTTTGTTACTGGTTACACATTAGTGCCGGTCACACTGTTTGTTACTGGTTGTACATTAGTGCCGGTCACACTGTTTGTTACTGGTTACACATTAGTGCCGGTCACACTGTTTGTTACTGGTTCCACATTAGTGCCGGTCACACTGTTTGTTACTGGTTCCACATTAGTGCCGGTCACACTGTTTGTTACTGGTTCCACATTAGTGCCGGTCACACTGTTTGTTACTGGTTCCACATTAGTGCCGGTCACACTGTTTGTTACTGGTTCCACATTAGTGCCGGTCACACTGTTTGTTACTGGTTCCACATTAGTGCCGGTCACACTGTTTGTTACTGGTTCCACATTAGTGCCGGTCACACTGTTTGTTACTGGTTCCACATTAGTGCCGGTCACACTGTTTGTTACAGGTTACACATTAGTGCCGGTCACACTGTTTGTTACTGGTTCCACATTAGTGCCGGTCACACTGTTTGTTACAGGTTACACATTAGTGCCGGTCACACTGTTTGTTACTGGTTACACATTAGTGCCGGTCACACTGTTTGTTACAGGTTACACATTAGTGCCGGTCACACAGCTTGTTACTGGTTACACATTAGTGCCGGTCACACTGTTTGTTACTGGTTACACATTAGTGCCGGTCACACTGTTTGTTACTGGTTACACATTAGTGCCGGTCACACTGTTTGTTACTGGTTACACATTAGTGCCGGTCACACTGTTTGTTACTGGTTTCACATTAGTGCCTGTCACACTGTTTGTTACTGGTTACACATTAGTGCCGGTCACACTGTTTGTTACTGGTTACACATTAGTGCCGGACACTGTTTGTTACTGGTTACACATTAGTGCCGGTCATACTGTTTGTTACTGGTTACACATTAGTGCCGGTCACACTGTTTGTTACTGGTTACACATTAGTGCCTGTCACACTGTTTTTTACTGGTTACACATTAGAGCCGGTCACACTGTTTGTTACTTGTTACACATTAGTGCCGGTCACACTGTTTGTTACTGGTTACACATTAGTGCCGGTCACACTGTTTGTTACTGGTTCCACATTAGTGCCGGTCACACTGTTTGTTACTGGTTCCACATTAGTGCCGGTCACACTGTTAGTTACAGGTTACACATTAGTGCCGGTCACACTGTTTGTTACTGGTTACACATTAGTGCCGGTCACACTGTTTGTTACAGGTTACACATTAGTGCCGGTCACACAGCTTGTTACTGGTTACACATTAGTGCCGGTCACACTGTTTGTTACTGGTTACACATTAGTGCCGGTCACACTGTTTGTTACTGGTTCCACATTAGTGCCGGTCACACTGTTTGTTACTGGTTCCACATTAGTGCCGGTCACACTGTTTGTTACTGGTTACACATTAGTGCCTGTCACACTGTTTTTTACTGGTTACACATTAGTGCCGGTCACACTGTTTGTTACTTGTTACACATTAGTGCCGGTCACACTGTTTGTTACTGGTTCCACATTAGTGCCGGTCACACTGTTTGTTACTGGTTCCACATTAGTGCCGGTCACACTGTTAGTTACAGGTTACACATTAGTGCCGGTCACACTGTTTGTTACTGGTTACACATTAGTGCCGGTCACACTGTTTGTTACAGGTTACACATTAGTGCCGGTCACACAGCTTGTTACTGGTTACACATTAGTGCCGGTCACACTGTTTGTTACTGGTTACACATTAGTGCCGGTCACACTGTTTGTTACTGGTTACACATTAGTGCCTGTCACACTGTTTTTTACTGGTTACACATTAGTGCCGGTCACACTGTTTGTTACTTGTTACACATTAGTGCCGGTCACACTGTTTGTTACTGGTTACACATTAGTGCCGGTCACACTGTTTGTTACTGGTTACACATTAGTGCCGGTCACACTGTTTGTTACTGGTTACACATTAGTGCCGGTCACACTGTTTGTTACTGGTTACACATTAGTGCCGGTCACACTGTTTGTTACTGGTTACACATTAGTGCCGGTCACACTGTTTGTTACTTGTTACACATTAGTGCCGTTCACACTGTTTGTTACTTGTTACACCTTAGTGCCGGTCACACTGTTTGTTACTTGTTACACATTAGTGCCGGTCACACTGTTTGTTACTGGTTACACATTAGTGCCGGTCACACTGTTTGTTACTGGTTCCACATTAGTGCCTGTCACACTGTTTGTTACTGGTTACACATTAGTGCCGGTCACACTGTTTGTTACTGGTTACACATTAGTGTCGGTCACACTGTTTGTTACTGGTTACACATTAGTGCCGGTCACACTGTTTGTTACTGGTTACACATTAGTGCCGGTCACACTGTTTGTTACTGGTTACACATTAGTGCCGGTCACACTGTTTGTTACTGGTTACACATTAGTGCCGGTCACACTGTTTGTTACTGGTTACACATTAGTGCCGGTCACACTGTTTGTTACTGGTTACACATTAGTGCCGGTCACACTGTTTGTTACTGGTTACACATTAGTGCCTGTCACACTGTTTGTTTCTGGTTACACATTAGTGCCTGTCACACTGTTTGTTACTGGTTACACATTAGTGCCGGTCACACTGTTTGTTACTGGTTACACATTAGTGCCGGTCACACTGTTTGTTACTGGTTACACAATAGTGCCGGTCACGCTGTTTGTTACTGGTTACACATTAGTGCCGGTCACGCTGTTTGTTACTGGTTCCACATTAGTGCCGGTCACGCTGTTTGTTACTGGTTACACATTAGTGCCGGTCACGCTGTTTGTTACTGGTTACACATTAGTGCCGGTCACGCTGTTTGTTACTGGTTCCACATTAGTGCCGGTCACGCTGTTTGTTACTGGTTCCACATTAGTGCCGGTCACACTGTTTGTTACTGGTTCCACATTAGTGCCGGTTACACTGTTTGTTACTGGTTCCACATTAGTGCCGGTCACACTGTTTGTTACTGGTTACACATTAGTGCCGGTCACACTGTTTGTTACTGGTTACACATTAGTGCCGGTCACACTGTTTGTTACTGGTTACACATTAGTGCCGGTCACACTGTTTGTTACTGGTTCCACATTAGTGCCGGTCACACTGTTTGTTACTGGTTACACATTAGTGCCGGTCACACTGTTTGTTACTGGTTACACATTAGTGCCGGTCACACTGTTTGTTACTGGTTACACATTAGTGCCGGTCACACTGTTTGTTACGGGATCCACATTAGTGCCGGTCACACTGTTTGTTACTGGTTACACATTAGTGCCGGTCACACTATTTGTTACTGGTTACACATTAGTGCCGGTCACACTGTTTGTTACTTGTTACACATTAGTGCCGGTCACACTGTTTGTTACTGGTTCCACATTAGTGCCGGTCACACTGTTTGTTACTGGTTCCACATTAGTGCCGGTCACACTGTTTGTTACTGGTTCCACATTAGTGCCGGTCACACTGTTTGTTACAGGTTACACATTAGTGCCGGTCACACTGTTTGTTACTGGTTACACATTAGTGCCGGTCACACTGTTTGTTACAGGTTACACATTAGTGCCGGTCACACAGCTTGTTACTGGTTACACATTAGTGCCGGTCACACTGTTTGTTACTGGTTACACATTAGTGCCGGTCACACTGTTTGTTACTGGTTACACATTAGTGCCGGTCACACTGTTTGTTACTGGTTAAACATTAGTGCCGGTCACACTTTTTGTTACTGGTTACACATTAGTGCCGGTCACACTGTTTGTTACTGGTTACACATTAGTGCCGGTCACACTGTTTGTTACTGGTTACACATTAGTGCCGGTCACACTGTTTGTTACTGGTTACACATTAGTGCCGGTCACACTGTTTGTTACTGGTTACACATTAGTGCCGGTCACACTGTTTGTTACTGGTTACACATTAGTGCCGGTCACACTGTTTGTTACTGGTTACACATTAGTGCCGGTCACACTGTTTGTTACTGGTTTCACATTAGTGCCTGTCACACTGTTTGTTACTGGTTCCACATTAGTGCCGGTCACACTGTTTGTTACTGGTAACACATTAGTGCCTGACACTGTTTGTTACTGGTTACACATTAGTGCCGGTCACACTGTTTGTTACTGGTTACACATTAGTGCCGGTCACACTGTTTGTTACTGGTTACACATTAGTGCCGGTCACACTGTTTGTTACTGGTTACACATTAGTGCCTGTCACACTGTTTTTTACTGGTTACACATTAGTGCCGGTCACACTGTTTGTTACTTGTTACACATTAGTGCCGGTCACACTGTTTGTTACTGGTTACACATTAGTGCCGGTCACACTGTTTGTTACTGGTTACACATTAGTGCCGGTCACACTGTTTGTTACTGGTTACACATTAGTGCCGGTCACACTGTTTGTTACTGGTTACACATTAGTGCCGGTCACATTGTTTGTTACTTGTTACACATAAGTGCCGGTCACACTGTTTGTTACTGGTTACACATTAGTGCCTGTCACACTGTTTTTTACTGGTTACACATTAGTGCCGGTCACACTGTTTGTTACTTGTTACACATTAGTGCCGGTCACACTGTTTGTTACTGGTTACACATTAGTGCCGGTCACACTGTTTGTTACTGGTTACACATTAGTGCCGGTCACACTGTTTATTACTTGTTACACATTAGTGCCGTTCACACTGTTTGTTACTTGTTACACCTTAGTGCCGGTCACACTGTTTGTTACTTGTTACACCTTAGTGCCGGTCACACTGTTTGTTACTTGTTACACATTAGTGCCGGTCACACTGTTTGTTACTGGTTACACATTAGTGCCGGTCACACTGTTTGTTACTGGTTCCACATTAGTGCCTGTCACACAGTTTGTTACTGGTTACACGTTAGTGCCGGTCACACTATTTGTTACTGGTTACACGTTAGTGTCGGTCACACTGTTTGTTACTGGTTACACATTAGTGCCGGTCACACTGTTTGTTACTGGTTACACATTAGTGCCGGTCACACTGTTTGTTACTGGTTACACATTAGTGCCGGTCACACTGTTTGTTACTGGTTGTACATTAGTGCCGGTCACACTGTTTGTTACTGGTTACACATTAGTGCCGGTCACACTGTTTGTTACTGGTTCCACATTAGTGCCGGTCACACTGTTTGTTACTGGTTCCACATTAGTGCCGGTCACACTGTTTGTTACTGGTTCCACATTAGTGCCGGTCACACTGTTTGTTACTGGTTCCACATTAGTGCCGGTCACACTGTTTGTTACTGGTTCCACATTAGTGCCGGTCACACTGTTTGTTACTGGTTCCACATTAGTGCCGGTCACACTGTTTGTTACTGGTTCCACATTAGTGCCGGTCACACTGTTTGTTACTGGTTCCACATTAGTGCCGGTCACACTGTTTGTTACAGGTTACACATTAGTGCCGGTCACACTGTTTGTTACTGGTTCCACATTAGTGCCGGTCACACTGTTTGTTACAGGTTACACATTAGTGCCGGTCACACTGTTTGTTACTGGTTACACATTAGTGCCGGTCACACTGTTTGTTACAGGTTACACATTAGTGCCGGTCACACAGCTTGTTACTGGTTACACATTAGTGCCGGTCACACTGTTTGTTACTGGTTACACATTAGTGCCGGTCACACTGTTTGTTACTGGTTACACATTAGTGCCGGTCACACTGTTTGTTACTGGTTACACATTAGTGCCGGTCACACTGTTTGTTACTGGTTTCACATTAGTGCCGGTCACTCTGTTTGTTACTGGTTTCACATTAGTGCCTGTCACACTGTTTGTTACTGGTTACACATTAGTGCCGGTCACACTGTTTGTTACTGGTTACACATTAGTGCCGGACACTGTTTGTTACTGGTTACACATTAGTGCCGGTCATACTGTTTGTTACTGGTTACACATTAGTGCCGGTCACACTGTTTGTTACTGGTTACACATTAGTGCCTGTCACACTGTTTTTTACTGGTTACACATTAGAGCCGGTCACACTGTTTGTTACTTGTTACACATTAGTGCCGGTCACACTGTTTGTTACTGGTTACACATTAGTGCCGGTCACACTGTTTGTTACTGGTTCCACATTAGTGCCGGTCACACTGTTTGTTACTGGTTCCACATTAGTGCCGGTCACACTGTTTGTTACAGGTTACACATTAGTGCCGGTCACACTGTTTGTTACTGGTTACACATTAGTGCCGGTTACACTGTTTGTTACAGGTTACACATTAGTGCCGGTCACACAGCTTGTTACTGGTTACACATTAGTGCCGGTCACACTGTTTGTTACTGGTTACACATTAGTGCCGGTCACACTGTTTGTTACTGGTTCCACATTAGTGCCGGTCACACTGTTTGTTACTGGTTCCACATTAGTGCCGGTCACACTGTTTGTTACTGGTTACACATTAGTGCCGGTCACACTGTTTTTTACTGGTTACACATTAGTGCCGGTCACACTGTTTGTTACTTGTTACACATTAGTGCCGGTCACACTGTTTGTTACTGGTTCCACATTAGTGCCGGTCACACTGTTTGTTACTGGTTCCACATTAGTGCCGGTCACACTGTTAGTTACAGGTTACACATTAGTGCCGGTCACACTGTTTGTTACTGGTTACACATTAGTGCCGGTCACACTGTTTGTTACAGGTTACACATTAGTGCCGGTCACACAGCTTGTTACTGGTTACACATTAGTGCCGGTCACACTGTTTGTTACTGGTTACACATTAGTGCCGGTCACACTGTTTGTTACTGGTTACACATTAGTGCCTGTCACACTGTTTTTTACTGGTTACACATTAGTGCCGGTCACACTGTTTGTTACTGGTTACACATTAGTGCCGGTCACACTGTTTGTTACTGGTTACACATTAGTGCCGGTCACACTGTTTGTTACTGGTTACACATTAGTGCCGGTCACACTGTTTGTTACTGGTTACACATTAGTGCCGGTCACACTGTTTGTTACTGGTTACACATTAGTGCCGGTCACACTGATTGTTAATGGTTACACATTAGTGCCGGTCACACTGTTTGTTACTTGTTACACATTAGTGCCGTTCACACTGTTTGTTACTTGTTACACCTTAGTGCCGGTCACACTGTTTGTTACTTGTTACACATTAGTGCCGGTCACACTGTTTGTTACTGGTTACACATTAGTGCCGGTCACACTGTTTGTTACTGGTTCCACATTAGTGCCTGTCACACTGTTTGTTACTGGTTACACATTAGTGCCGGTCACACTGTTTGTTACTGGTTACACATTAGTGTCGGTCACACTGTTTGTTACTGGTTACACATTAGTGCCGGTCACACTGTTTGTTACTGGTTACACATTAGTGCCGGTCACACTGTTTGTTACTGGTTACACATTAGTGCCGGTCACACTGTTTGTTACTGGTTACACATTAGTGCCGGTCACACTGTTTGTTACTGGTTACACATTAGTGCCGGTCACACTGTTTGTTACTGGTTACACATTAGTGCCGGTCACACTGTTTGTTACTGGTTACACATTAGTGCCTGTCACACTGTTTGTTTCTGGTTACACATTAGTGCCTGTCACACTGTTTGTTACTGGTTACACATTAGTGCCGGTCACACTGTTTGTTACTGGTTACACATTAGTGCCGGTCACGCTGTTTGTTACTGGTTACACAATAGTGCCGGTCACGCTGTTTGTTACTGGTTACACATTAGTGCCGGTCACGCTGTTTGTTACTGGTTCCACATTAGTGCCGGTCACGCTGTTTGTTACTGGTTACACATTAGTGCCGGTCACGCTGTTTGTTACTGGTTACACATTAGTGCCGGTCACACTGTTTGTTACTGGTTCCACATTAGTGCCGGTCACACTGTTTGTTACTGGTTCCACATTAGTGCCGGTCACACTGTTTGTTACTGGTTCCACATTAGTGCCGGTTACACTGTTTGTTACTGGTTCCACATTAGTGCCGGTCACACTGTTTGTTACTGGTTACACATTAGTGCCGGTCACACTATTTGTTACTGGTTACACATTAGTGCCGGTCACACTGTTTGTTACTGGTTACACATTAGTGCCGGTCACACTGTTTGTTACTGGTTCCACATTAGTGCCGGTCACACTGTTTGTTACTGGTTACACATTAGTGCCGGTCACACTGTTTGTTACTGGTTACACATTAGTGCCGGTCACACTGTTAGTTACTGGTTACACATTAGTGCCGGTCACACTGTTTGTTACGGGATCCACATTAGTGCCGGTCACACTGTTTGTTACTGGTTACACATTAGTGCCGGTCACACTATTTGTTACTGGTTACACATTAGTGCCGGTCACACTGTTTGTTACTTGTTACACATTAGTGCCGGTCACACTGTTTGTTACTGGTTCCACATTAGTGCCGGTCACACTGTTTGTTACTGGTTCCACATTAGTGCCGGTCACACTGTTTGTTACTGGTTCCACATTAGTGCCGGTCACACTGTTTGTTACAGGTTACACATTAGTGCCGGTCACACTGTTTGTTACTGGTTACACATTAGTGCCGGTCACACTGTTTGTTACAGGTTACACATTAGTGCCGGTCACACAGCTTGTTACTGGTTACACATTAGTGCCGGTCACACTGTTTGTTACTGGTTACACATTAGTGCCGGTCACACTGTTTGTTACTGGTTACACATTAGTGCCGGTCACACTGTTTGTTACTGGTTAAACATTAGTGCCGGTCACACTTTTTGTTACTGGTTACACATTAGTGCCGGTCACACTGTTTGTTACTGGTTACACATTAGTGCCGGTCACACTGTTTGTTACTGGTTACACATTAGTGCCGGTCACACTGTTTGTTACTGGTTACACATTAGTGCCGGTCACACTGTTTGTTACTGGTTACACATTAGTGCCGGTCACACTGTTTGTTACTGGTTACACATTAGTGCCGGTCACACTGTTTGTTACTGGTTACACATTAGTGCCGGTCACACTGTTTGTTACTGGTTTCACATTAGTGCCTGTCACACTGTTTGGTACTGGTTCCACATTAGTGCCGGTCACACTGTTTGTTACTGGTAACACATTAGTGCCTGACACTGTTTGTTACTGGTTACACATTAGTGCCGGTCACACTGTTTGTTACTGGTTACACATTAGTGCCGGTCACACTGTTTGTTACTGGTTACACATTAGTGCCGGTCACACTGTTTGTTACTGGTTACACATTAGTGCCTGTCACACTGTTTTTTACTGGTTACACATTAGTGCCGGTCACACTGTTTGTTACTTGTTACACATTAGTGCCGGTCACACTGTTTGTTACTGGTTACACATTAGTGCCGGTCACACTGTTTGTTACTGGTTACACATTAGTGCCGGTCACACTGTTTGTTACTGGTTACACATTAGTGCCGGTCACACTGTTTGTTACTGGTTACACATTAGTGCCGGTCACATTGTTTGTTACTTGTTACACATAAGTGCCGGTCACACTGTTTGTTACTGGTTACACATTAGTGCCTGTCACACTGTTTTTTACTGGTTACACATTAGTGCCGGTCACACTGTTTGTTACTTGTTACACATTAGTGCCGGTCACACTGTTTGTTACTGGTTACACATTAGTGCCGGTCACACTGTTTGTTACTGGTTACACATTAGTGCCGGTCACACTGTTTGTTACTGGTTACACATTAGTGCCGTTCACACTGTTTGTTACTTGTTACACCTTAGTGCCGGTCACACTGTTTGTTACTTGTTACACATTAGTGCCGGTCACACTGTTTGTTACTGGTTACACATTAGTGCCGGTCACACTGTTTGTTACTGGTTCCACATTAGTGCCTGTCACACTGTTTGTTACTGGTTACACATTAGTGCCGGTCACACTGTTTGTTACTGGTTACACATTAGTGTCGGTCACACTGTTTGTTACTGGTTACACATTAGTGCCGGTCACACTGTTTGTTACTGGTTACACATTAGTGCCGGTCACACTGTTTGTTACTGGTTACACATTAGTGCCGGTCACACTGTTTGTTACTGGTTGCACATTAGTGCCGGTCACACTGTTTGTTACTGGTTACACATTAGTGCCGGTCACACTGTTTGTTACTGGTTACACATTAGTGCCGGTCACACTGTTTGTTACTGGTTACACATTAGTGCCGGTCACACTGTTTGTTACTGGTTACACATTAGTGCCGGTCACACTGTTTGTTACTGGTTACACATTAGTGCCTGTCACACTGTTTGTTACTGGTTACACATTAGTGCCTGTCACACTGTTTGTTACTGGTTACACATTAGTGCCGGTCACACTGTTTGTTACTGGTTACACATTAGTGCCGGTCACACTGTTTGTTACTGGTTACACAATAGTGCCGGTCACGCTGTTTGTTACTGGTTACACATTAGTGCCGGTCACGCTGTTTGTTACTGGTTCCACATTAGTGCCGGTCACGCTGTTTGTTACTGGTTACACATTGGTGCTGGTCACGCTGTTTGTTACTGGTTACACATTAGTGCCGGTCACGCTGTTTGTTACTGGTTCCACATTAGTGCCGGTCACGCTGTTTGTTACTGGTTCCACATTAGTGCCGGTCACGCTGTTTGTTACTGGTTACACATTAGTGCCGGTCACACTGATTGTTACTGGTTACACATTAGTGCCGATCACACTGTTTGTTACTGGTTACACATTAGTGTCGGTCACACTGTTTGTTACTGGTTGCACATTAGTGCCGGTCACACTGTTTGTTACTGGTTACACATTAGTGCCGGTCACACTGTTTGTTACTGGTTACACATTAGTGCCGGTCACACTGTTTGTTACTGGTTACACATTAGTGCCGGTCACACTGTTTGTTACTGGTTACACATTAGTGCCTGTCACACTGTTTGTTACTGGTTACACATTAGTGCCTGTCACACTGTTTGTTACTGGTTACACATTAGTGCCGGTCACACTGTTTGTTACTGGTTACACATTAGTGCCGGTCACACTGTTTGTTACTGGTTACACAATAGTGCCGGTCACGCTGTTTGTTACTGGTTACACATTAGTGCCGGTCACGCTGTTTGTTACTGGTTCCACATTAGTGCCGGTCACGCTGTTTGTTACTGGTTACACATTGGTGCCGGTCACGCTGTTTGTTACTGGTTACACATTGGTGCCGGTCACGCTGTTTGTTACTGGTTCCACATTAGTGCCGGTCACGCTGTTTGTTACTGGTTCCACATTAGTGCCGGTCACGCTGTTTGTTACTGGTTACACATTAGTGCCGGTCACACTGATTGTTACTGGTTACACATTAGTGCCGGTCACACTGTTTGTTACTGGTTACACATTAGTGCCTGTCACACTGTTTGTTACTGGTTACACATTAGTGCCGGTCACACTGTTTGTTACTGGTAACACATTAGTGCCGGACACTGTTTGTTACTGGTTACACATTAGTGCCGGTCACACTGTTTGTTACTGGTTACACATTAGTGCCGGTCACACTGTTTGTTACTGGTTACACATTAGTGCCTGTCACACTGTTTTTTACTGGTTACACATTAGTGCCGGTCACACTGTTTGTTACTGGTTACACATTAGTGCCGGTCACACTGTTTGTTACTGGTTACACATTAGTGCCGGTCACACTGTTTGTTACTGGTTACACATTAGTGCCGGTCACGCTGTTTGTTACTGGTTACACATTAGTGCCGGTCACGCTGTTTGTTACTGGTTACACATTAGTGCCGGTCACTCTGTTTGTTACTGGTTACACATTAGTGCCGGTCACGCTGTTTGTTACTGGTTACACATTAGTGCCGGTCACGCTGTTTGTTACTTGTTACACATAAGTGCCGGTCACGCTGTTTGTTACTGGTTACACATTAGTGCCGGTCACGCTGTTTGTTACTTGTTACACATTAGTGCCGGTCACGCTGTTTGTTACTTGTTACACATTAGTGCCGTTCACGCTGTTTGTTACTTGTTACACATTAGTGCCGGTCACACTGTTTGTTACTTGTTACACATTAGTGCCGGTCACACTGTTTGTTACTGGTTACACATTAGTGCCGGTCACACTGTTTGTTACTGGTTCCACATTAGTGCCGGTCACACTGTTTGTTACTGGTTCCACATTAGTGCCGGTCACACTGTTTGTTACAGGTTACACATTAGTGCCGGTCACACTGTTTGTTACTGGTTACACATTAGTGCCGGTCACACTGTTTGTTACAGGTTACACATTAGTGCCGGTCACACAGCTTGTTACTGGTTACACATTAGTGCCGGTCACACTGTTTGTTACTGGTTACACATTAGTGCCGGTCACACTGTTTGTTACTGGTTACACATTAGTGCCGGTCACACTGTTTGTTACTGGTTACACATTAGTGCCGGTCACACTTTTTGTTACTGGTTACACATTAGTGCCGGTCACACTGTTTGTTACTGGTTACACATTAGTGCCGGTCACACTGTTTGTTACTTGTTCCACATTAGTGCCGGTCACACTGTTTGTTACTGGTTCCACATTAGTGCCGGTCACACTGTTTGTTACTGGTTCCACATTAGTGCCGGTCACACTGTTTGTTACTGGTTCCACATTAGTGCCGGTCACACTGTTTGTTACTTGTTACACATTAGTGCCGGTCGCACTGTTTGTTACTGGTTACACATTAGTGCCGGTCACACTGTTTGTTACTGGTTACACATTAGTGCCGGTCACACTGTTTGTTACTGGATACACATTATTGCCGGTCACACTGTTTGTTACTGGTTACACATTAGTGCCGGTCACACTGTTTGTTACTGGTTACACATTAGTGCCGGTCACACTGTTTGTTACTGGTTACACATTAGTGCCTGTCACACTGTTTGTTACTGGTTACACATTAGTGCCGGTCACACTGTTTGTTACTGGTAACACATTAGTGCCGGACACTGTTTGTTACTGGTTACACATTAGTGCCGGTCACACTGTTTGTTACTTGTTACACATTAGTGCCGGTCGCACTGTTTGTTACTGGTTACACATTAGTGCCGGTCACACTGTTTGTTACTGGTTACACATTAGTGCCGGTCACACTGTTTGTTACTGGATACACATTAGTGCCGGTCACACTGTTTGTTACTGGTAACACATTAGTGCCTGACACTGTTTGTTACTGGTTACACATTAGTGCCGGTCACACTGTTTGTTACTGGTTACACATTAGTGCCGGTCACACTGTTTGTTACTGGTTACACATTAGTGCCGGTCACACTGTTTGTTACTGGTTACACATTAGTGCCGGTCACACTGTTTGTTACTGGTTACACATTAGTGCCGGTCACACTGTTTGTTACTGGTTACACATTAGTGCCGGTCACACTGTTTGTTACTGGTTACACATAAGTGCCGGTCACACTGTTTGTTACTGGTTACACATTAGTGCCGGTCACACTGTTTGTTACTGGTTCCACATTAGTGCCGGTCACACTGTTTGTTACCTGTTCCACATTAGTGCCGGTCACACTGTTTGTTACAGGTTACACATTAGTGCCGGTCACACTGTTTGTTACTGGTTACACATTAGTGCCGGTCACACTGTTTGTTACAGGTTACACATTAGTGCCGGTCACACAGCTTGTTACTGGTTACACATTAGTGCCGGTCACACTGTTTGTTACTGGTTACACATTAGTGCCGGTCACACTGTTTGTTACTGGTTACACATTAGTGCCGGTCACACTTTTTGTTACTGGTTACACATTAGTGCCGGTCACACTGTTTGTTACTGGTTACACATTAGTGCCGGTCACACTGTTTGTTACTGGTTACACATTAGTGCCGGTCACACTGTTTGTTACTGGTTACACATTAGTGCCAGTCACACTGTTTGTTACTGGTTTCACATTAGTGCCGGTCACACTGTTTGTTACTGGTTTCACATTAGTGCCTGTCACAATGTTTGTTACTGGTTACACATTAGTGCCGGTCACACTGTTTGTTACTGGTAACACATTAGTGCCGAACACTGTTTGTTACTGGTTACACATTAGTGCCGGTCACACTGTTTGTTACTGGTTACACATTAGTGCCGGTCACACTGTTTGTTACTGGTTACACATTAGTGCCGGTCACACTGTTTGTTACTGGTTACACATTAGTGCCTGTCACACTGTTTTTTACTGGTTACACATTAGTGCCGGTCACACTGTTTGTTACTTGTTACACATTAGTGCCGGTCACACTGTTTGTTACTGGTTACACATTAGTGCCGGTCACACTGTTTGTTACTGGTTACACATTAGTGCCGGTCACACTGTTTGTTACTGGTTACACATTAGTGCCGGTCACACTGTTTGTTACTGGTTACACATTAGTGCCGGTCACACTGTTTGTTACTTGTTACACATAAGTGCCGGTCACACTGTTTGTTACTGGTTACACATTAGTGCCGGTCACACTGTTTGTTACTGGTTACACATTAGTGCCGGTCACACTGTTTGTTACTGGTTACACATTAGTGCCGTTCACACTGTTTGTTACTTGTTACACCTTAGTGCCGGTCACACTGTTTGTTACTTGTTACACATTAGTGCCGGTCACACTGTTTGTTACTGGTTACACATTAGTGCCGGTCACACTGTTTGTTACTGGTTCCACATTAGTGCCTGTCACACTGTTTGTTACTGGTTACACATTAGTGCCGGTCACACTGTTTGTTACTGGTTACACATTAGTGTCGGTCACACTGTTTGTTACTGGTTACACATTAGTGCCGGTCACACTGTTTGTTACTGGTTACACATTAGTGCCGGTCACACTGTTTGTTACTGGTTACACATTAGTGCCGGTCACACTGTTTGTTACTGGTTGCACATTAGTGCCGGTCACACTGTTTGTTACTGGTTACACATTAGTGCCGGTCACACTGTTTGTTACTGGTTACACATTAGTGCCGGTCACACTGTTTGTTACTGGTTACACAATAGTGCCGGTCACGCTGTTTGTTACTGGTTACACATTAGTGCCGGTCACGCTGTTTGTTACTGGTTCCACATTAGTGCCGGTCACGCTGTTTGTTACTGGTTCCACATTAGTGCCGGTCACGCTGTTTGTTACTGGTTCCACATTAGTGCCGGTCACGCTGTTTGTTACTGGTTCCACATTAGTGCCGGTCACGCTGTTCGTTACTGGTTCCACATTAGTGCCGGTCACGCTGTTCGTTACTGGTTCCACATTAGTGCCGGTCACGCTGTTCGTTACTGGTTCCACATTAGTGCCGGTCACGCTGTTTGTTACAGGTTACACATTAGTGCCGGTCACACTGTTTGTTACTGGTTACACATTAGTGCCGGTCACACTGTTTGTTACTGGTTACACATTAGTGCCGGTCACACTGTTTGTTACTGGTTACACATTAGTGCCGGTCACACTGTTTGTTACTGGTTACACATTAGTGCCGGTCACACTGTTTGTTACTGGTTACACATTAGTGCCGGTCACACTGTTTGTTACTGGTTACACATTAGTGCCGGTCACACTGTTTGTTACTGGTTACACATTAGTGCCTGTCACACTGTTTGTTACTGGTTACACATTAGTGCCGGTCACACTGTTTGTTACTGGTTACACATTAGTGCCGGTCACACTGATTGTTACTGGTTACACATTAGTGCCGGTCACACTGTTTGTTACTGGTTACACATTAGTGCCTGTCACACTGTTTGTAACTGGTTACACATTAGTGCCGGTCACACTGTTTGTTACTGGTAACACATTAGTGCCGGACACTGTTTGTTACTGGTTACACATTAGTGCCGGTCACACTGTTTGTTACTGGTTACACATTAGTGCCGGTCACACTGTTTGTTACTGGTTACACATTAGTGCCGGTCACACTGTTTGTTACTGGTTACACATTAGTGCCGGTCACACTGTTTGTTACTGGTTACACATTAGTGCCTGTCACACTGTTTTTTACTGGTTACACATTAGTGCCGGTCACACTGTTTGTTACTGGTTACACATTAGTGCCGGTCACACTGTTTGTTACTGGTTACACATTAGTGCCGGTCACACTGTTTGTTACTGGTTACACATTAGTGCCGGTCACGCTGTTTGTTACTGGTTACACATTAGTGCCGGTCACGCTGTTTGTTACTGGTTACACATTAGTGCCGGTCACGCTGTTTGTTACTGGTTACACATTAGTGCCGGTCACGCTGTTTGTTACTGGTTACACATTAGTGCCGGTCACGCTGTTTGTTACTTGTTACACATAAGTGCCGGTCACGCTGTTTGTTACTGGTTACACATTAGTGCCGGTCACGCTGTTTGTTACTGGTTACACATTAGTGCCGGTCACGCTGTTTGTTACTTGTTACACATTAGTGCCGTTCACGCTGTTTGTTACTTGTTACACATAAGTGCCGGTCACACTGTTTGTTACTGGTTACACAATAGTGCCGGTCACGCTGTTTGTTACTGGTTACACATTAGTGCCGGTCACGCTGTTTGTTACTGGTTCCACATTAGTGCCGGTCACGCTGTTTGTTACTGGTTACACATTGGTGCCGGTCACGCTGTTTGTTACTGGTTACACATTAGTGCCGGTCACGCTGTTTGTTACTGGTTCCACATTAGTGCCGGTCACGCTGTTTGTTACTGGTTCCACATTAGTGCCGGTCACGCTGTTTGTTACTGGTTACACATTAGTGCCGGTCACACTGATTGTTACTGGTTACACATTAGTGCCGATCACACTGTTTGTTACTGGTTACACATTAGTGTCGGTCACACTGTTTGTTACTGGTTGCACATTAGTGCCGGTCACACTGTTTGTTACTGGTTACACATTAGTGCCGGTCACACTGTTTGTTACTGGTTACACATTAGTGCCGGTCACACTGTTTGTTACTGGTTACACATTAGTGCCGGTCACACTGTTTGTTACTGGTTACACATTAGTGCCGGTCACACTGTTTGTTACTGGTTACACATTAGTGCCTGTCACACTGTTTGTTACTGGTTACACATTAGTGCCTGTCACACTGTTTGTTACTGGTTACACATTAGTGCCGGTCACACTGTTTGTTACTGGTTACACATTAGTGCCGGTCACACTGTTTGTTACTGGTTACACAATAGTGCCGGTCACGCTGTTTGTTACTGGTTACACATTAGTGCCGGTCACGCTGTTTGTTACTGGTTCCACATTAGTGCCGGTCACGCTGTTTGTTACTGGTTACACATTGGTGCCGGTCACGCTGTTTGTTACTGGTTACACATTGGTGCCGGTCACGCTGTTTGTTACTGGTTCCACATTAGTGCCGGTCACGCTGTTTGTTACTGGTTCCACATTAGTGCCGGTCACGCTGTTTGTTACTGGTTACACATTAGTGCCGGTCACACTGATTGTTACTGGTTACACATTAGTGCCGGTCACACTGTTTGTTACTGGTTACACATTAGTGCCTGTCACACTGTTTGTTACTGGTTACACATTAGTGCCGGTCACACTGTTTGTTACTGGTAACACATTAGTGCCGGACACTGTTTGTTACTGGTTACACATTAGTGCCGGTCACACTGTTTGTTACTGGTTACACATTAGTGCCGGTCACACTGTTTGTTACTGGTTACACATTAGTGCCTGTCACACTGTTTTTTACTGGTTACACATTAGTGCCGGTCACACTGTTTGTTACTGGTTACACATTAGTGCCGGTCACACTGTTTGTTACTGGTTACACATTAGTGCCGGTCACACTGTTTGTTACTGGTTACACATTAGTGCCGGTCACGCTGTTTGTTACTGGTTACACATTAGTGCCGGTCACGCTGTTTGTTACTGGTTACACATTAGTGCCGGTCACTCTGTTTGTTACTGGTTACACATTAGTGCCGGTCACGCTGTTTGTTACTGGTTACACATTAGTGCCGGTCACGCTGTTTGTTACTTGTTACACATAAGTGCCGGTCACGCTGTTTGTTACTGGTTACACATTAGTGCCGGTCACGCTGTTTGTTACTGGTTACACATTAGTGCCGGTCACGCTGTTTGTTACTTGTTACACATTAGTGCCGTTCACGCTGTTTGTTACTTGTTACACATTAGTGCCGGTCACGCTGTTTGTTACTTGTTACACATTAGTGCCGGTCACACTGTTTGTTACTGGTTACACATTAGTGCCGGTCACACTGTTTGTTACTGGTTCCACATTAGTGCCGGTCACACTGTTTGTTACTGGTTCCACATTAGTGCCGGTCACACTGTTTGTTACAGGTTACACATTAGTGCCGGTCACACTGTTTGTTACTGGTTACACATTAGTGCCGGTCACACTGTTTGTTACAGGTTACACATTAGTGCCGGTCACACAGCTTGTTACTGGTTACACATTAGTGCCGGTCACACTGTTTGTTACTGGTTACACATTAGTGCCGGTCACACTGTTTGTTACTGGTTACACATTAGTGCCGGTCACACTGTTTGTTACTGGTTACACATTAGTGCCGGTCACACTTTTTGTTACTGGTTAACACATTAGTGCCGGTCACACTGTTTGTTACTGGTTACACATTAGTGCCGGTCACACTGTTTGTTACTTGTTCCACATTAGTGCCGGTCACACTGTTTGTTACTGGTTCCACATTAGTGCCGGTCACACTGTTTGTTACTGGTTCCACATTAGTGCCGGTCACACTGTTTGTTACTGGTTCCACATTAGTGCCGGTCACACTGTTTGTTACTTGTTACACATTAGTGCCGGTCGCACTGTTTGTTACTGGTTACACATTAGTGCCGGTCACACTGTTTGTTACTGGTTACACATTAGTGCCGGTCACACTGTTTGTTACTGGATACACATTATTGCCGGTCACACTGTTTGTTACTGGTTACACATTAGTGCCGGTCACACTGTTTGTTACTGGTTACACATTAGTGCCGGTCACACTGTTTGTTACTGGTTACACATTAGTGCCTGTCACACTGTTTGTTACTGGTTACACATTAGTGCCGGTCACACTGTTTGTTACTGGTAACACATTAGTGCCGGACACTGTTTGTTACTGGTTACACATTAGTGCCGGTCACACTGTTTGTTACTTGTTACACATTAGTGCCGGTCGCACTGTTTGTTACTGGTTACACATTAGTGCCGGTCACACTGTTTGTTACTGGTTACACATTAGTGCCGGTCACACTGTTTGTTACTGGATACACATTAGTGCCGGTCACACTGTTTGTTACTGGTAACACATTAGTGCCTGACACTGTTTGTTACTGGTTACACATTAGTGCCGGTCACACTGTTTGTTACTGGTTACACATTAGTGCCGGTCACACTGTTTGTTACTGGTTACACATTAGTGCCGGTCACACTGTTTGTTACTGGTTACACATTAGTGCCGGTCACACTGTTTGTTACTGGTTACACATTAGTGCCGGTCACACTGTTTGTTACTGGTTACACATTAGTGCCGGTCACACTGTTTGTTACTGGTTACACATAAGTGCCGGTCACACTGTTTGTTACTGGTTACACATTAGTGCCGGTCACACTGTTTGTTACTGGTTCCACATTAGTGCCGGTCACACTGTTTGTTACTGGTTCCACATTAGTGCCGGTCACACTGTTTGTTACAGGTTACACATTAGTGCCGGTCACACTGTTTGTTACTGGTTACACATTAGTGCCGGTCACACTGTTTGTTACAGGTTACACATTAGTGCCGGTCACACAGCTTGTTACTGGTTACACATTAGTGCCGGTCACACTGTTTGTTACTGGTTACACATTAGTGCCGGTCACACTGTTTGTTACTGGTTACACATTAGTGCCGGTCACACTTTTTGTTACTGGTTACACATTAGTGCCGGTCACACTGTTTGTTACTGGTTACACATTAGTGCCGGTCACACTGTTTGTTACTGGTTACACATTAGTGCCGGTCACACTGTTTGTTACTGGTTACACATTAGTGCCGGTCACACTGTTTGTTACTGGTTTCACATTAGTGCCGGTCACACTGTTTGTTACTGGTTTCACATTAGTGCCTGTCACACTGTTTGTTACTGGTTACACATTAGTGCCGGTCACACTGTTTGTTACTGGTAACACATTAGTGCCGAACACTGTTTGTTACTGGTTACACATTAGTGCCGGTCACACTGTTTGTTACTGGTTACACATTAGTGCCGGTCACACTGTTTGTTACTGGTTACACATTAGTGCCGGTCACACTGTTTGTTACTGGTTACACATTAGTGCCTGTCACACTGTTTTTTACTGGTTACACATTAGTGCCGGTCACACTGTTTGTTACTTGTTACACATTAGTGCCGGTCACACTGTTTGTTACTGGTTACACATTAGTGCCGGTCACACTGTTTGTTACTGGTTACACATTAGTGCCGGTCACACTGTTTGTTACTGGTTACACATTAGTGCCGGTCACACTGTTTGTTACTGGTTACACATTAGTGCCGGTCACACTGTTTGTTACTTGTTACACATAAGTGCCGGTCACACTGTTTGTTACTGGTTACACATTAGTGCCGGTCACACTGTTTGTTACTGGTTACACATTAGTGCCGGTCACACTGTTTGTTACTGGTTACACCTTAGTGCCGTTCACACTGTTTGTTACTTGTTACACCTTAGTGCCGGTCACACTGTTTGTTACTTGTTACACATTAGTGCCGGTCACACTGTTTGTTACTGGTTACACATTAGTGCCGGTCACACTGTTTGTTACTGGTTCCACATTAGTGCCTGTCACACTGTTTGTTACTGGTTACACATTAGTGCCGGTCACACTGTTTGTTACTGGTTACACATTAGTGTCGGTCACACTGTTTGTTACTGGTTACACATTAGTGCCGGTCACACTGTTTGTTACTGGTTACACATTAGTGCCGGTCACACTGTTTGTTACTGGTTACACATTAGTGCCGGTCACACTGTTTGTTACTGGTTGCACATTAGTGCCGGTCACACTGTTTGTTACTGGTTACACATTAGTGCCGGTCACACTGTTTGTTACTGGTTACACATTAGTGCCGGTCACACTGTTTGTTACTGGTTACACATTAGTGCCGGTCACACTGTTTGTTACTGGTTACACATTAGTGCCGGTCACACTGTTTGTTACTGGTTACACATTAGTGCCTGTCACACTGTTTGTTACTGGTTACACATTAGTGCCTGTCACACTGTTTGTTACTGGTTACACATTAGTGCCGGTCACACTGTTTGTTACTGGTTACACATTAGTGCCGGTCACACTGTTTGTTACTGGTTACACAATAGTGCCGGTCACGCTGTTTGTTACTGGTTACACATTAGTGCCGGTCACGCTGTTTGTTACTGGTTCCACATTAGTGCCGGTCACGCTGTTTGTTACTGGTTCCACATTAGTGCCGGTCACGCTGTTTGTTACTGGTTCCACATTAGTGCCGGTCACGCTGTTTGTTACTGGTTCCACATTAGTGCCGGTCACGCTGTTCGTTACTGGTTCCACATTAGTGCCGGTCACGCTGTTCGTTACTGGTTCCACATTAGTGCCGGTCACGCTGTTCGTTACTGGTTCCACATTAGTGCCGGTCACGCTGTTTGTTACAGGTTACACATTAGTGCCGGTCACGCTGTTTGTTACTGGTTACACATTAGTGCCGGTCACACTGTTTGTTACTGGTTACACATTAGTGCCGGTCACACTGTTTGTTACTGGTTACACATTAGTGCCGGTCACACTGTTTGTTACTGGTTACACATTAGTGCCGGTCACACTGTTTGTTACTGGTTACACATTAGTGCCGGTCACACTGTTTGTTACTGGTTACACATTAGTGCCGGTCACACTGTTTGTTACTGGTTACACATTAGTGCCTGTCACACTGTTTGTTACTGGTTACACATTAGTGCCGGTCACACTGTTTGTTACTGGTTACACATTAGTGCCGGTCACACTGATTGTTACTGGTTACACATTAGTGCCGGTCACACTGTTTGTTACTGGTTACACATTAGTGCCTGTCACACTGTTTGTTACTGGTTACACATTAGTGCCGGTCACACTGTTTGTTACTGGTAACACATTAGTGCCGGACACTGTTTGTTACTGGTTACACATTAGTGCCGGTCACACTGTTTGTTACTGGTTACACATTAGTGCCGGTCACACTGTTTGTTACTGGTTACACATTAGTGCCGGTCACACTGTTTGTTACTGGTTACACATTAGTGCCGGTCACACTGTTTGTTACTGGTTACACATTAGTGCCTGTCACACTGTTTTTTACTGGTTACACATTAGTGCCGGTCACACTGTTTGTTACTGGTTACACATTAGTGCCTGTCACACTGTTTTTTACTGGTTACACATTAGTGCCGGTCACACTGTTTGTTACTGGTTACACATTAGTGCCGGTCACACTGTTTGTTACTGGTTACACATTAGTGCCGGTCACACTGTTTGTTACTGGTTACACATTAGTGCCGGTCACGCTGTTTGTTACTGGTTACACATTAGTGCCGGTCACGCTGTTTGTTACTGGTTACACATTAGTGCCGGTCACGCTGTTTGTTACTGGTTACACATTAGTGCCGGTCACGCTGTTTGTTACTGGTTACACATTAGTGCCGGTCACGCTGTTTGTTACTTGTTACACATAAGTGCCGGTCACGCTGTTTGTTACTGGTTACACATTAGTGCCGGTCACGCTGTTTGTTACTGGTTACACATTAGTGCCGGTCACGCTGTTTGTTACTTGTTACACATTAGTGCCGTTCACGCTGTTTGTTACTTGTTACACATTAGTGCCGGTCACGCTGTTTGTTACTTGTTACACATTAGTGCCGGTCACACTGTTTGTTACTGGTTACACATTAGTGCCGGTCACACTGTTTGTTACTGGTTCCACATTAGTGCCGGTCACACTGTTTGTTACTGGTTCCACATTAGTGCCGGTCACACTGTTTGTTACAGGTTACACATTAGTGCCGGTCACACTGTTTGTTACTGGTTACACATTAGTGCCGGTCACACTGTTTGTTACAGGTTACACATTAGTGCCGGTCACACAGCTTGTTACTGGTTACACATTAGTGCCGGTCACACTGTTTGTTACTGGTTACACATTAGTGCCGGTCACACTGTTTGATACTGGTTACACATTAGTGCCGGTCACACTTTTTGTTACTGGTTACACATTAGTGCCGGTCACACTGTTTGTTACTGGTTACACATTAGTGCCGGTCACACTGTTTGTTACTTGTTCCACATTAGTGCCGGTCACACTGTTTGTTACTGGTTCCACATTAGTGCCGGTCACACTGTTTGATACTGGTTCCACATTAGTGCCGGTCACACTGTTTGTTACTGGTTCAACATTAGTGCCGGTCACACTGTTTGTTACTGGTTCCACATTAGTGCCGGTCACACTGTTTGTTACTGGTTACACATTAGTGCCGGTCGCACTGTTTGTTACTGGTTACACATTAGTGCCGGTCGCACTGTTTGTTACTGGTTACACATTAGTGCCGGTCACACTGTTTGTTACTGGATACACATTATTGCCGGTCACACTGTTTGTTACTGGTTACACATTAGTGCCGGTCACACTGTTTGTTACTGGTTACACATTAGTGCCGGTCACACTGTTTGTTACTGGTTACACATTAGTGCCTGTCACACTGTTTGTTACTGGTTACACATTAGTGCCGGTCACACTGTTTGTTACTGGTAACACATTAGTGCCGGACACTGTTTGTTACTGGTTACACATTAGTGCCGGTCACACTGTTTGTTACTTGTTACACATTAGTGCCGGTCGCACTGTTTGTTACTGGTTACACATTAGTGCCGGTCACACTGTTTGTTACTGGTTACACATTAGTGCCGGTCACACTGTTTGTTACTGGATACACATTATTGCCGGTCACACTGTTTGTTACTGGTTACACATTAGTGCCGGTCACACTGTTTGTTACTGGTTACACATTAGTGCCGGTCACACTGTTTGTTACTGGTTACACATTAGTGCCTGTCACACTGTTTGTTACTGGTTACACATTAGTGCCGGTCACACTGTTTGTTACTGGTAACACATTAGTGCCGGACACTGTTTGTTACTGGTTACACATTAGTGCCGGTCACACTGTTTGTTACTGGTTACACATTAGTGCCGGTCACACTGTTTGTTACTGGTTACACATTAGTGCCGGTCACACTGTTTGTTACTGGTTCCACATTAGTGCCGGTCGCACTGTTTGTTACTGGTTACACATTAGTGCCGGTCACACTGTTTGTTATTGGTTACACATTAGTGCCGGTCACACTGTTTGTTACTGGTTACACATTAGTGCCGGTCACACTGTTTGTTACTGGTTACACATTAGTGCCGGTCACACTGTTTGTTACTGGTTACACATTAGTGCCGGTCACACTGTTTGTTACTGGTTACACATTAGTGCCGGTCACACTGTTTGTTACTGGTTACACATTAGTGCCGGTCACACTGTTTGTTACTGGTTACACATTAGTGCCGGTCACACTGATTGTTACTGGTTACACATTAGTGCCGGTCACACTGTTTGTTACTGGTTACACATTAGTGCCGGTCACACTGTTTGTAACTGGTAACACATTAGTGCCGGACACTGTTTGTTACTGGTTACACATTAGTGCCGGTCACACTGTTTGTTACTGGTTACACATTAGTGCCGGTCACACTGTTTGTTACTGGTTACACATTAGTGCCGGTCACACTGTTTGTTACTGGTTACACATTAGTGCCGGTCACACTGTTTGTTACTGGTTACACATTAGTGCCTGTCACACAGTTTTTTACTGGTTACACATTAGTGCCGGTCACACTGTTTGTTACTGGTTACACATTAGTGCCGGTCACACTGTTTGTTACTGGTTACACATTAGTGCCGGTCACACTGTTTGTTACTGGTTACACATTAGTGCCGGTCACGCTGTTTGTTACTGGTTACACATTAGTGCCGGTCACGCTGTTTGTTACTGGTTACACATTAGTGCCGGTCACGCTGTTTGTTACTGGTTACACATTAGTGCCGGTCACGCTGTTTGTTACTTGTTACACATTAGTGCCGGTCACGCTGTTTGTTACTTGTTACACATAAGTGCCGGTCACGCTGTTTGTTACTGGTTACACATTAGTGCCGGTCACGCTGTTTGTTACTGGTTACACATTAGTGCCGGTCACGCTGTTTGTTACTTGTTACACATTAGTGCCGTTCACGCTGTTTGTTACTTGTTACACATTAGTGCCGGTCACGCTGTTTGTTACTTGTTACACATTAGTGCCGGTCACACTGTTTGTTACTGGTTCCACATTAGTGCCGGTCACACTGTTTGTTACTGGTTCCACATTAGTGCCGGTCACACTGTTTGTTACTGGTTCCACATTAGTGCCGGTCACACTGTTTGTTACAGGTTACACATTAGTGCCGGTCACACTGTTTGTTACTGGTTACACATTAGTGCCGGTCACACTGTTTGTTACAGGTTACACATTAGTGCCGGTCACACAGCTTGTTACTGGTTACACATTAGTGCCGGTCACACTGTTTGTTACTGGATACACATTATTGCCGGTCACACTGTTTGTTACTGGTTACACATTAGTGCCGGTCACACTGTTTGTTACTGGTTACACATTAGTGCCGGTCACACTGTTTGTTACTGGTTACACATTAGTGCCTGTCACACTGTTTGTTACTGGTTACACATTAGTGCCGGTCACACTGTTTGTTACTGGTAACACATTAGTGCCGGACACTGTTTGTTACTGGTTACACATTAGTGCCGGTCACACTGTTTGTTACTTGTTACACATTAGTGCCGGTCGCACTGTTTGTTACTGGTTACACATTAGTGCCGGTCACACTGTTTGTTACTGGTTACACATTAGTGCCGGTCACACTGTTTGTTACTGGATACACATTATTGCCGGTCACACTGTTTGTTACTGGTTACACATTAGTGCCGGTCACACTGTTTGTTACTGGTTACACATTAGTGCCGGTCACACTGTTTGTTACTGGTTACACATTAGTGCCTGTCACACTGTTTGTTACTGGTTACACATTAGTGCCGGTCACACTGTTTGTTACTGGTAACACATTAGTGCCGGACACTGTTTGTTACTGGTTACACATTAGTGCCGGTCACACTGTTTGTTACTGGTTACACATTAGTGCCGGTCATACTGTTTGTTACTGGTTACACATTAGTGCCGGTCACACTGTTTGTTACTGGTTCCACATTAGTGCCGGTCGCACTGTTTGTTACTGGTTACACATTAGTGCCGGTCACACTGTTTGTTATTGGTTACACATTAGTGCCGGTCACACTGTTTGTTACTGGTTACACATTAGTGCCGGTCACACTGTTTGTTACTGGTTACACATTAGTGCCGGTCACACTGTTTGTTACTGGTTACACATTAGTGCCGGTCACACTGTTTGTTACTGGTTACACATTAGTGCCGGTCACACTGTTTGTTACTGGTTACACATTAGTGCCGGTCACACTGTTTGTTACTGGTTACACATTAGTGCCGGTCACACTGATTGTTACTGGTTACACATTAGTGCCGGTCACACTGTTTGTTACTGGTTACACATTAGTGCCGGTCACACTGTTTGTAACTGGTAACACATTAGTGCCGGACACTGTTTGTTACTGGTCACACATTAGTGCCGGTCACACTGTTTGTTACTGGTTACACATTAGTGCCGGTCACACTGTTTGTTACTGGTTACACATTAGTGCCGGTCACACTGTTTGTTACTGGTTACACATTAGTGCCGGTCACACTGTTTGTTACTGGTTACACATTAGTGCCTGTCACACTGTTTTTTACTGGTTACACATTAGTGCCGGTCACACTGTTTGTTACTGGTTACACATTAGTGCCGGTCACACTGTTTGTTACTGGTTACACATTAGTGCCGGTCACACTGTTTGTTACTGGTTACACATTAGTGCCGGTCACGCTGTTTGTTACTGGTTACACATTAGTGCCGGTCACGCTGTTTGTTACTGGTTACACATTAGTGCCGGTCACGCTGTTTGTTACTGGTTACACATTAGTGCCGGTCACGCTGTTTGTTACTTGTTACACATTAGTGCCGGTCACGCTGTTTGTTACTTGTTACACATAAGTGCCGGTCACGCTGTTTGTTACTGGTTACACATTAGTGCCGGTCACGCTGTTTGTCACTGGTTACACATTAGTGCCGGTCACGCTGTTTGTCACTTGTTACACATTAGTGCCGTTCACGCTGTTTGTTACTTGTTACACATTAGTGCCGGTCACGCTGTTTGTTACTTGTTACACATTAGTGCCGGTCACACTGTTTGTTACTGGTTCCACATTAGTGCCGGTCACACTGTTTGTTACTGGTTCCACATTAGTGCCGGTCACACTGTTTGTTACTGGTTCCACATTAGTGCCGGTCACACTGTTTGTTACAGGTTACACATTAGTGCCGGTCACACTGTTTGTTACTGGTTACACATTAGTGCCGGTCACACTGTTTGTTACAGGTTACACATTAGTGCCGGTCACACAGCTTGTTACTGGTTACACATTAGTGCCGGTCACACTGTTTGTTACTGGTTACACATTAGTGCCGGTCACACTGTTTGTTACTGGTTACACATTAGTGCCGGTCACACTGTTTGTTACTGGTTACACATTAGTGCCGGTCACACTGTTTGTTACTGGTTACACATTAGTGCCGGTCACACTGTTTGTTACTGGTTACACATTAGTGCCGGTCACACTGTTTGTTACTTGTTCCACATTAGTGCCGGTCACACTGTTTGTTACTGGTTCCACATTAGTGCCGGTCACACTGTTTGTTACTGGTTCCACATTAGTGCCGGTCACACTGTTTGTTACTGGTTCCACATTAGTGCCGGTCACACTGTTTGTTACTGGTTCCACATTAGTGCCGGTCACACTGTTTGTTACTTGTTACACATTAGTGCCGGTCGCACTGTTTGTTACTGGTTACACATTAGTGCCGGTCACACTGTTTGTTACTGGTTACACATTAGTGCCGGTCACACTGTTTGTTACTGGATACACATTATTGCCGGTCACACTGTTTGTTACTGGTTACACATTAGTGCCGGTCACACTGTTTGTTACTGGTTACACATTAGTGCCGGTCACACTGTTTGTTACTGGTTACACATTAGTGCCTGTCACACTGTTTGTTACTGGTTACACATTAGTGCCGGTCACACTGTTTGTTACTGGTAACACATTAGTGCCGGACACTGTTTGTTACTGGTTACACATTAGTGCCGGTCACACTGTTTGTTACTGGTTACACATTAGTGCCGGTCGCACTGTTTGTTACTGGTTACACATTAGTGCCGGTCACACTGTTTGTTACTGGTTACACATTAGTGCCGGTCACACTGTTTGTTACTGGATACACATTATTGCCGGTCACACTGTTTGTTACTGGTTACACATTAGTGCCGGTCACACTGTTTGTTACTGGTTACACATTAGTGCCGGTCACACTGTTTGTTACTGGTTACACATTAGTGCCTGTCACACTGTTTGTTACTGGTTACACATTAGTGCCGGTCACACTGTTTGTTACTGGTAACACATTAGTGCCGGACACTGTTTGTTACTGGTTACACATTAGTGCCGGTCACACTGTTTGTTACTGGTTACACATTAGTGCCGGTCACACTGTTTGTTACTGGTTACACATTAGTGCCGGTCACACTGTTTGTTACTGGTTCCACATTAGTGCCGGTCACACTGTTTGTTACTGGTTCCACATTAGTGTCGGTCGCACTGTTTGTTACTGGTTACACATTAGTGCCGGTCACACTGTTTGTTACTGGTTACACATTAGTGCCGGTCACACTGTTTGTTACTGGTTACACATTAGTGCCGGTCACACTGTTTGTTACTGGTTACACATTAGTGCCGGTCACACTGTTTGTTACTGGTTTCACATTAGTGCCGGTCACACTGTTTGTTACTGGTTTCACATTAGTGCCGGTCACACTGTTTGTTACTGGTTACACCTTAGTGCCGGTCACACTGTTTGTTACTGGTTACACATTAGTGCCGGTCACACTGTTTGTTACTGGTTCCACATTAGTGCCGGTCACACTGTTTGTTACTGGTTCCACATTAGTGCCGGTCACACTGTTTGTTACTGGTTACACATTAGTGCCGGTCACACTGTTTGTTACTGGTGACACATTAGTGCCGGTCACACTGTTTGTTACTGGTTACACATTAGTGCCGGTCACACTGTTTGTTACGGGATCCACATTAGTGCCGGTCACACTGTTTTTTACTGGTTACACATTAGTGCCGGTCACACTATTTGTTACTGGTTACACATTAGTGCCGGTCACACTGTTTGTTACTTGTTACACATTAGTGCCGGTCACACTGTTTGTTACTGGTTCCACATTAGTGCCGGTCACACTGTTTGTTACTGGTTCCACATTATTGCCGGTCACACTGTTTGTTACTGGTTCCACATTAGTGCCGGTCACACTGTTTGTTACAGGTTACACATTAGTGCCGGTCACACTGTTTGTTACTGGTTACACATTAGTGCCGGTCACACTGTTTGTTACAGGTTACACATTAGTGCCGGTCACACAGCTTGTTACTGGTTACACATTAGTGCCGGTCACACTGTTTGTTACTGGTTACACATTAGTGCCGGTCACACTGTTTGTTACTGGTTACACATTAGTGCCGGTCACACTGTTTGTTACTGGTTACACATTAGTGCCGGTCACACTTTTTGTTACTGGTTACACATTAGTGCCGGTCACACTGTTTGTTACTGGTTACACATTAGTGCCGGTCACACTGTTTGTTACTGGTTACACATTAGTGCCGGTCACACTGTTTGTTACTAGTTACACATTAGTGCCGGTCACACTGTTTGTTACTGGTTACACATTAGTGCCGGTCACACTGTTTGTTACTGGTTACACATTAGTGCCGGTCACACTGTTTGTTACTGGTTACACATTAGTGCCGGTCACACTGTTTGTTACTGGTTTCACATTAGTGCCTGTCACACTGTTTGTTACTGGTTCCACATTAGTGCCGGTCACACTGTTTGTTACTGGTAACACATTAGTGCCGGACACTGTTTGTTACTGGTTACACATTAGTGCCGGTCACACTGTTTGTTACTGGTTACACATTAGTGCCGGTCACACTGTTTGTTACTGGTTACACATTAGTGCCGGTCACACTGTTTGTTACTGGTTACACATTAGTGCCTGTCACACTGTTTTTTACTGGTTACACATTAGTGCCGGTCACACTGTTTGTTACTTGTTACACATTAGTGCCGGTCACACTGTTTGTTACTGGTTACACATTAGTGCCGGTCACACTGTTTGTTACTGGTTACACATTAGTGCCGGTCACACTGTTTGTTACTGGTTACACATTAGTGCCGGTCACACTGTTTGTTACTGGTTACACATTAGTGCCGGTCACACTGTTTGTTACTGGTTACACATAAGTGCCGGTCACACTGTTTGTTACTGGTTACACATTAGTGCCGGTCACACTGTTTGTTACTGGTTCCACATTAGTGCCGGTCACACTGTTTGTTACTGGTTCCACATTAGTGCCGGTCACACTGTTTGTTACAGGTTACACATTAGTGCCGGTCACACTGTTTGTTACTGGTTACACATTAGTGCCGGTCACACTGTTTGTTACAGGTTACACATTAGTGCCGGTCACACAGCTTGTTACTGGTTACACATTAGTGCCGGTCACACTGTTTGTTACTGGTTACACATTAGTGCCGGTCACACTGTTTGTTACTGGTTACACATTAGTGCCGGTCACACTGTTTGTTACTGGTTACACATTAGTGCCGGTCACACTTTTTGTTACTGGTTACACATTAGTGCCGGTCACACTGTTTGTTACTGGTTACACATTTGTGCCGGTCACACTGTTTGTTACTGGTTACACATTAGTGCCGGTCACACTGTTTGTTACTGGTTACACATTAGTGCCGGTCACACTGTTTGTTACTGGTTTCACATTAGTGCCGGTCACTCTGTTTGTTACTGGTTTCACATTAGTGCCTGTCACACTGTTTGTTACTGGTTACACATTAGTGCCGGTCACACTGTTTGTTACTGGTAACACATTAGTGCCGGACACTGTTTGTTACTGGTTGCACATTAGTGCCGGTCACACTGTTTGTTACTGGTTACACATTAGTGCCGGTCACACTGTTTGTTACTGGTTACACATTAGTGCCGGTTACACTGTTTGTTACTGGTTACACATTTGTGCCTGTCACACTGTTTTTTACTGGTTACACATTAGTGCCGGTCACACTGTTTGTTACTTGTTACACATTAGTGCCGGTCACACTGTTTGTTACTGGTTACACATTAGTGCCGGTCACACTGTTTGTTACTGGTTACACATTAGTGCCGGTCACACTGTTTGTTACTGGTTACACATTAGTGCCGGTCACACTGTTTGTTACTGGTTACACATTAGTGCCGGTCACACTGTTTGTTACTGGTTACACATAAGTGCCGGTCACACTGTTTGTTACTGGTTACACATTAGTGCCGGTCACACTGTTTGTTACTGGTTACACATTAGTGCCGGTCACACTGTTTGTTACTTGTTACACATTAGTGCCGTTCACACTGTTTGTTACTTGTTACACCTTAGTGCCGGTCACACTGTTTGTTACTTGTTACACATTAGTGCCGGTCACACTGTTTGTTACTGGTTACACATTAGTGCCGGTCACGCTGTTTGTTACTGGTTCCACATTAGTGCCTGTCACGCTGTTTGTTACTGGTTCCACATTAGTGCCGGTCACGCTGTTTGTTACTGGTTACACATTAGTGCCGGTCACGCTGTTTGTTACTGGTTACACATTAGTGCCGGTCACGCTGTTCGTTACTGGTTCCACATTAGTGCCGGTCACGCTGTTCGTTACTGGTTCCACATTAGTGCCGGTCACGCTGTTCGTTACTGGTTCCACATTAGTGCCGGTCACGCTGTTCGTTACTGGTTCCACATTAGTGCCGGTCACACTGTTCGTTACTGGTTCCACATTAGTGCCGGTCACACTGTTCGTTACTGGTTCCACATTAGTGCCGGTCACACTGTTCGTTACTGGTTCCACATTAGTGCCGGTCACACTGTTCGTTACTGGTTCCACATTAGTGACGGTCACACTGTTTGTTACTGGTTACACATTAGTGCCGGTCACACTGTTTGTTACTGGTTACACATTAGTGCCGGTCACACTGTTTGTTACTGGTTACACATTAGTGCCGGTCACACTGTTTGTTACTGGTTACACATTAGTGCCGGTCACACTGTTTGTTACTGGTTACACATTAGTGCCGGTCACACTGTTTGTTACTGGTTACACATTAGTGCCGGTCACACTGTTTGTTACTGGTTAGACATTAGTGCCGGTCACACTGTTTGTTACTGGTTACACATTAGTGCCGGTCACACTGTTTGTTACAGGTTACACATTAGTGCCGGTCACACTGTTTGTTACTGGTTACACATTAGTGCCGGTCACACTGTTTGTTACTGGTTACACATTAGTGCCGGTCACACTGTTTGTTACTGGTTACACATTAGTGCCGGTCACACTGTTTGTTACTTGTTACACATTAGTGCCGGTCACACTGTTTGTTACTGGTTACACATTAGTGCCGGTCACACTGTTTGTTACTGGTTACACATTAGTGCCGGTCACACTGTTTGTTACTGGTTACACATTAGTGCCGGTCACACTGTTTGTTACTGGTTACACATTAGTGCCGGTCACACTGTTTGTTACTGGTTACACATTAGTGCCGGTCACACTGTTTGTTACTGGTTACACATTAGTGCCGGTCACACTGTTTGTTACTGGTTACACATTAGTGCCTGTCACACTGTTTGTTACTGGTTACACATTAGTGCCTGTCACACTGTTTTTTACTGGTTCCACATTAGTGCCTGTCACACTGTTTTTTACTGGTTCCACATTAGTGCCTGTCACACTGTTTGTTACTGGTTACACATTAGTGCCGGTCACACTGTTTGTTACTGGTTACACATTAGTGCCGGTCACACTGTTTGTTACTGGTTACACATTAGTGCCGGTCACACTGTTTGTTACTGGTTACACATTAGTGCCGGTCACACTGTTTGTTACTGGTTACACATTAGTGCCGGTCACACTGTTTGTTACTGGTTACACATTAGTGCCGGTCACACTGTTTGTTACTGGTTACACATTAGTGCCGGTAACACTGTTTGTTACTGGTTACACATTAGTGCCTGTCACACTGTTTGTTACTGGTTACACATTAGTGCCGGTCACACTGATTGTTACTGGTTACACATTAGTGCCGGTCACACTGTTTGTTACTGGTTACACATTAGTGCCTGTCACACTGTTTGTTACTGGTTACACATTAGTGCCGGTCACACTGTTTGTTACTGGTAACACATTAGTGCCGGACACTGTTTGTTACTGGTTACACATTAGTGCCGGTCACACTGTTTGTTACTGGTTACACATTAGTGCCGGTCACACTGTTTGTTACTGGTTACACATTAGTGCCGGTCACACTGTTTGTTACTGGTTACACATTAGTGCCGGTCACACTGTTTGTTACTGGTTACACATTAGTGCCTGTCACACTGTTTTTTACTGGTTACACATTAGTGCCGGTCACACTGTTTGTTACTGGTTACACATTAGTGCCGGTCACACTGTTTGTTACTGGTTACACATTAGTGCCGGTCACGCTGTTTGTTACTGGTTACACATTAGTGCCGGTCACGCTGTTTGTTACTGGTTACACATTAGTGCCGGTCACGCTGTTTGTTACTGGTTACACATTAGTGCCGGTCACGCTGTTTGTTACTGGTTACACATTAGTGCCGGTCACGCTGTTTGTTACTGGTTACACATTAGTGCCGGTCACGCTGTTTGTTACTTGTTACACATAAGTGCCGGTCACGCTGTTTGTTACTGGTTACACATTAGTGCCGGTCACGCTGTTTGTTACTTGTTACACATTAGTGCCGGTCACGCTGTTTGTTACTGGTTCCACATTAGTGCCGGTCACACTGTTTGTTACTGGTTCCACATTAGTGCCGGTCACACTGTTTGTTACTGGTTCCACATTAGTGCCGGTCACACTGTTTGTTACTGGTTCCACATTAGTGCCGGTCACACTGTTTGTTACTGGTTACACATTAGTGCCGGTCACACTGTTTGTTACTGGTTACACATTAGTGCCGGTCACACTGTTTGTTACTGGTTACACATTAGTGCCGGTCACACTGTTTGTTACTGGTTACACATTAGTGCCGGTCACACTGTTTGTTACTGGTTACACATTAGTGCCGGTCACACTGTTTGTTACTGGTTACACATTAGTGCCTGTCACACTGTTTTTTACTGGTTACACATTAGTGCCGGTCACACTGTTTGTTACTGGTTACACATTAGTGCCGGTCACACTGTTTGTTACTGGTTACACATTAGTGCCGGTCACACTGTTTGTTACTGGTTACACATTAGTGCCGGTCACGCTGTTTGTTACTGGTTACACATTAGTGCCGGTCACGCTGTTTGTTACTGGTTACACATTAGTGCCGGTCACGCTGTTTGTTACTGGTTACACATTAGTGCCGGTCACGCTGTTTGTTACTGGTTACACATTAGTGCCGGTCACGCTGTTTGTTACTTGTTACACATAAGTGCCGGTCACGCTGTTTGTTACTGGTTACACATTAGTGCCGGTCACGCTGTTTGTTACTTGTTACACATTAGTGCCGGTCACGCTGTTTGTTACTTGTTACACATTTGTGCCGTTCACGCTGTTTGTTACTTGTTACACATTAGTGCCGGTCACACTGTTTGTTACTTGTTACACATTAGTGCCGGTCACACTGTTTGTTACTGGTTACACATTAGTGCCGGTCACACTGTTTGTTACTGGTTCCACATTAGTGCCGGTCACACTGTTTGTTACTGGTTCCACATTAGTGCCGGTCACACTGTTTGTTACTGGTTCCACATTAGTGCCTGTCACACTGTTTGTTACTGGTTCCACATTAGTGCCGGTCACACTGTTTGTTACTGGTTCCACATTAGTGCCTGTCACACTGTTTGTTACTGGTTACACATTAGTGCCGGTCACACTATTTGTTACTGGTTACACATTAGTGCCGGTCACACTGTTTGTTACTGGTTACACATTAGTGCCGGTCACACTATTTGTTACTGGTTACACATTAGTGCCGGTCACACTGTTTGTTACTGGTTACACATTAGTGCCGGTCACACTGTTTGTTACTGGTTACACATTAGTGCCGGTCACACTGTTTGTTACTGGTTAGACATTAGTGCCGGTCACACTGTTTGTTACTGGTTACACATTAGTGCCGGTCACACTGTTTGTTACTGGTTACACATTAGTGCCGGTCACACTGTTTGTTACTGTTTACACATTAGTGCCTGTCACACTGTTTGTTACTGGTTACACATTAGTGCCGGTCACACTGTTTGTTACTGGTTACACATTAGTGCCGGTCACACTGTTTGTTACTGGTTACACATTAGTGCCGGTCACACTGTTTGTTACTGGTTACACAATAGTGTCGGTCACACTGTTTGTTACTGGTTACACATTAGTGCCGGTCACACTGTTTGTTACTGGTTCCACATTAGTGCCGGTCACACTGTTACTGGTTCCACATTAGTGCCGGTCACACTGTTTCTGGTTCCACATTAGTGCTGGTCACACTGTTTGTTACAGGTTACACATTAGTGCCGGTCACACTGTTTGGATCTGGTTACACATTAGTGCCGGTCACACTGTTTGTTACTTGTTACACATTAGTGCCGGTCACACTGTTTGTTACTTGTTACACATTAGTGCCGTTCACACTGTTTGTTACTTGTTACACATTAGTGCCGGTCACACTGTTTGTTACTGGTTACACATTAGTGCTGGTCACACTGTTTGTTACTCGTTCCACATTAGTGCCGGTCACACTGTTTGTTACTGGTTCCACATTAGTGCCGGTCACACTGTTTGTTACTGGTTCCACATTAGTGCCGGTCACACTGTTTGTTACTGGTTCCACATTAGTGCTGGTCACACTGTTTGTTACTGGCTACACATTAGTGCCGGTCTCACTGTTTGTTACTGGTTACACATTAGTGCCGGTCACACAATTTTTACTGGTTACACATTAGTGCCAGTCACACTGTTTGTTACTGGTTACACATTAGTGCCGGTCACACTATTTGTTACTGGTTACATATTAGTGCCGGTCACACTGTTTGTTACTGGTTACACATTAGTGCCGGTCACACTGTTTGTTACTGGTTAGACATTAGTGCCGGTCACACTGTTTGTTACTGGTTACACATTAGTGCCGGTCACACTGTTTGTTACAGGTTACACATTAGTGCCGGTCACACTGTTTGTTACTGGTTACACATTAGTGCCTGTCACACTGTTTGTTACTGGTTACACTTTAGTGCCGGTCACACTGTTTGTTACTGGTTACACATTAGTTCCGGTCACACTGTTTGTTACTGGTTACACATTAGTGCCGGTCACACTGTTTGTTACTGGTTACACATTAGTGCCGGTCACACTGTTTGTTACTGGTTACACATTAGTGCCGGTCACACTGTTTGTTACTGGTTACACATTAGTGCCGGTCACACTGTTTGTTACTGGTTACACATTAGTGCCGGTCACACTGTTTGTTACTGGTTACACATTAGTGCCGGTCACACTGTTTGTTACTGGTTACACATTAGTGCCGGTCACACTGTTTGTTACTGGTTCCACATTAGTGCCGGTCACACTGTTTGTTACTGGTTCCACATTAGTGCCGGTCACACTGTTACTGTTTCCACATTAGTGCCGGTCACACTGTTACTGTTTCCACATTAGTGCCGGTCACACTGTTACTGGTTCCACATTAGTGCTGGTCACACTGTTTGTTACTGGTTACACATTAGTGCCGGTCACACTGTTTGGATCTGGTTACACATTAGTGCCGGTCACAGTGCTGGTTACCAGTCAAGCTATTGATTACTGATTACAGAGCGCTGGTCACACTACTGGTTACTGGCTAAGCCACTGGTTACGGGTTACTATTCTGGTCGCCCTGCTGGTAACTGTGGTGTTAATATAGCTAGTTACTGGTTATGGTGCTGGTCCTCTTACTAGTTGCTGGTTAAACTGCTGGATACTGGTTATGGCACTGGTCACACCACTGGTTACTGGTTACGGTACTGGTCACGATGCTGGCTACCAGTTACACTGCTGTTTATTTAACATATAACTAATTTTCTAACTAAACAGTCCAGGTAAAAAACAAAATTCCTTCCTTTTTCCTTTTCTTCACTGCGAAGTAAAATCTTTGTTATTAGTCTTTTTTTTATTATCTTATGCTATGTACTATATTTATTAAGCGCCTTCAAAAGTACAATGTAAAATGCCTTAGATTTGCACATCTACGGTCCAGCGCTGTACCGTTCGCTCTCTAGAAGCATCTCCCCAAACTAAGAATGTGCTTATATGTGCGTGACAACCTGAACCAGTGCACTGCGCAACACCGCACATGTGACATGAAAAGTCAGACTCCTCCCACTTTCTATCCACTCCTCAGTAATTCAAACTTTTCAGTTTTTCTCCTCACATTCTGCTTGGTTTATAGTTCAGTAATGGGTTAATCATGTTTGGGACATTGATGTTTGTTTCATGTGGTGCTTTAAAGTGTGTGATGCTTTCTATTAAGTTGTACACAGAGGGTGCAGAAATGCACTTCTCTGCCAAGATGGACCATTAGGCTGTGAAATGTGTGTGTTGCAAGTTCTCTCTCCACCCATATTCTCCTCCTACTTCATATACAGAAAGTTCTCTCTCCACCCACATTCTCCTCCTACTTCATATACAGAAAGTTCTCTCTCCACCCATATTCTCCTCCTTCTTCATATACAGAAAGTTCTCTCTCCACCCATATTCTCCTCCTTCTTCATATACAGAAAGTTCTCTCTCCACCCATATTCTCATCCTTCTTTGTATACAGAAAGTTCTCTCTCCACCCAAATTCTCCTCCTACTCTGCATATAGCAACATCTTTCTTCACCCATATTCTCCTCCTCCTTCATATACAGCAAGTTCTTTCTTCACCCATGTTCTGCTCCTACTCTCCATATAGCAAGTTCTCTCTCCGCCCATATTAGCCTTTTTCTCCTCCCTATACAGCAATTTCGCTCTCCACCTATATTCTCCTCCTACTCCACATATAGCAAATTTCTTTCTCCACCCATCTTCTCCTCCTCCTTCGCATATAGCAAGTTCTCTCTCCACCCATAGTCTCTTTCTTCTCTCCATATAACAAATATTCTCTCCATGCTGATTCTCCTCCTCCTCCACATGTAGAAAGTTTTCTCTCCACCAATGTTCTCCTCCTACTCCATATACAGCAAGTTCTCTCTCTACTCATATTCTCCTCCTACTCTGCATATGGAAAATTCTCTATCTACCCATATTATTTTTCTCCTCCGCATATAATATGCTTTCTCTCCATCCATATTCTCCATCTCCTCTGCATATGGCAAGTTCCCTCTCCACACTTATTATCCTCCTCCTCTGCATATAGCAAGATCTCGTTCTACCCATTTTGTCCTCCTACTCTGCATACAGCAAGATTTGTCTCCCCCATTTTCTCCTCCTTCTCTGCTGATAGAAAGTTCTCTCTCCACCCATATTATCTGCCTCCACCCATACTCTCCTCCTCCTTCATATACAGCAAGTTTTCTCTTCACCCATATTCTGCTCCTACTCTGCATACAGCAAGATCTTTCTTCACCCATATTCTCCTCGTCCTCCACATATAGCAAGTTCTCTCTCCAACCATATTCTCCTCCTCCTTATACAGCAAGTTTTCTCTTCACCCATATTCTGCTCCTACTCTGCATACAGCAAGATCTTTCTTCACCCATATTCTACTCGTCCTCCACATATAGCAAGTTCTCTCTCCATCCATGTTGTTCTCCTCCTCCTCTCCATAGAACATGCTTTCTCTCCATCTATATTCTCCATCCCCTCTGCATATAGCAAGTTCACTCTCCAGCCTTATTCTCCTCAACATATTACAAGATCTTGTTCTACTCATTTTGTCCTCCTACTACGCATATAGCAAGATTTGTCTCCCCCATTTTCTCCTCCTTTTCTGCTTATAGAAAGTTTTCTCTCCACCTACTCCGTATACAGCAAGTTCTCTCTCCACCCATATTCTCCTCTTACTCTGTATATGGCAAGTTCTCTCTTCACCCATATTCTTCTCCTCGTCCACATGTAGAAAGTTTTCTCTCCACCCATATTCTCCTCCTACTTTGCATATAGCAAGTTCTTTCTCCTCCTACTCCTTATAGAACAAGTTCTCTCTCCACCCATATTCTCCTCCTCCTCCGCATATAATAAGTTATCTACCCAATTTCTCCTCCTCCTCTGCATGTAGCAAGTTTTTTCTCCACCCATATTCTCCTCGTATGTAGAAAGTTCTCTCTCCACCCATATTCTCCTCCTTCTCTACAGGTTGAAAATTCTCTCTCCACCCATATTCTGCTCTTACTATGCTTATAGAAATTTCTCTTTTCACCCATATTCTCCTCTTCCCCATAAGGCAAGTTTTCTCTCCACCTATAGTCTCCTTCTTTTCTGCTTATAGCAACTATTCACTCCACGCATATTCTCCTTTTTCTCCACATGTAGAAAGTTTTCTCTCCACCCATATTGTAATTTTTCTCCTCCATATACAGCAAGTTCTCTCTCCACCCATTTTCTCCTCCTACTCCACATTTAGCAAGTTCTCTCTTCTCCCCTATTCTCCTCCTCCGCATATAGCAAGTTCTCTCTCCGCCCATATTCTGCTCCTACTCAGCATATAGCAAGTTCTCTATCCACCCATATTCTGCTCCTACTCTGCATATAGCAAGTTCTCTATCCACCCATATTCTGCTCCTACTCAGCATATAGCAAGTTCTCTATCCACCCATATTCTGCTCCTACTCTGCATATAGCAAGATCTATTTCTACCCATTTTGTCCTCCTACTCCGCATATAGCAAGATTTTTCTTCCCAATTTTCTCCTACATCTAAGGTTATAGCAAGTTCTCTCTCCATCCATATTCTCTGCCTTCTCCGCATATACCATGTTTTCTCTTCACCCATACTCTCCTCCTACTTTGCATATAGTAAGTTCTCTCTCCCCCCATATTCTCCTCCTACTCCATATACAGCAAGTTCTCTCTCAACCCATATTCTCCTCCTCCGCATATAGTAAGTTCTCTACCCACTGTCTCCTCCTCTGCATGTAGCAAGTACTCTCTCCACCCATACTCTCCTCCTCTTCCACATACAGCAAGTTCTCTCTCCACCCATATTCTCCTCCACATGTACAGTTCTCTCTCCACACATTTTCTGCTTCTACTCTGCATATAGCAAATACTCTCTCCAACTATACTCTCCTCTTCCTCCCCCGCATAAAGCAAGTTCTCTATCCACCCATATTCTCCTCCTACTTTGCATATAGCAAGATCTGTTATGATATCCAATGCTTACTCCATGTGAAAAGTCTAGAACCAGTCTAGCGAGATGTTCTGTCAATAACAACCGCCCGTTGTTCCCTTAGAACTGGGATGTGTTCACCGGTACGTAGGCGGCAGCCTGGACTTATAGCTCAAGGTAGTAGCAATTCACATGGAATAGCAAAAGGATTCAATGGTGAGAGCAACAGTAGGAATGGAGTACAGTTATAAGAGTAGAAAAGGTGGCCTGAGGCCCTTGCTGAAGAGTTAGATAATTGATTAGGCTTTGAGAGCAGATGATGCGGCTTGGAGCCAATGCTGAAGAGTTTGACAATTGATTTGGCTTTGAGAGTCGATGTTATGTCTTGAGCATTGAACCAGATACAATGTCCTGATAATTATTACACAGATTTGAGTACTGGTCTGTGTACAGGTTGTGCAAGTTTGTGTACAGATTAGTGTACAAAGTAGCATCCACAGTTCTGATGGCATTTACATAGATTGGAGTACCGGTTTGTGTAAAGGTTGAGCAGGTTTGTGTACAAGTAAGCTTCCACTGACCTGCCGAGAATTCTTATTCGGCTTGGAGGGCCATTACTGATGGTGCGGCTAGGAAGCCACAGGTTGTATTAGGAAGCTGGAGCACAGTACGGGAGTTGATGGTGCGGCTAGGGAGCCATAGGAGAGGCTACAGGAGCCGGAGGCAGCTGGGAGATAGAACTGGAGAGACGGAGATTGTTCAAGCAGAGACGACAGGATACTGCTCATGCCGCTGAGCCAAGTGAACCCACAGGAACGCTATAGTCGGTGAGGTGGCAAAAGTCCAGTGTATAGTATTTTCTCTACCCAATTTCTCCTCCTCCTCTGCTTGTAGCAAGTTCTCTCTCCACCCATATTCTCCTCCTACTCTGCATACAGCAAGTTCTCTCTCCGCCCATATTCTGCTCCTACTCTGCATACAGCAAGTTCTCTCTCCGCCCATATTCTCCTCCTACTCTGCATGTAGCAAGTTCCCTCTCCACCAATATTCTCCTCCTCCTCTGCATGTAGCAAGTTCCCTCTCCACCCATATTCTCCTCCTCCTCTGCATATAGCAAGTTCCCTCTCCACCCATATTCTCCTCCTCCTCTGCATGTAGCAAGTTCCCTCTCCACCCATATTCTCCTCCTCCTCTGCATATAGCAAGTTCTCTCTCCGGCAATATTCTCCTCTGCATATAGCAAGTTCTCTCTCCGCTCATATTCTGCTCCTAGTCTGCATATAGCAAGTTCTCTCTCCGCCCATATTCTGCTCCTACTCTGCATATAGCAAGTTCTCTCTCCACCCATATTCTGCTCCTACTCTGCATATAGCAAGTTCTCTCTCCGCTCATATTCTGCTCCTAGTCTGCATATAGCAAGTTCTCTCTCCGCCCATATTCTGCTCCTACTCTGCATATAGCAAGTTCTCTCTCCACCCATATTCTGCTCCTACTCTGCATATAGCAAGTTCTCTGTCCACCCATATTCTGCTCCGACTCTGCATATAGCAAGTTCTCTCTCCACCCATATTCTGCTCCTACTCTGCATATAGCAAGTTCTCTCTCCGCCCATATTCTCCTCCACCTACTGTATGTAAATTTATATTGCTGGTTTTATGCTGTGACTCATTCTGGGCTTTGTGTATGACCTTTTATTATTAATGAATACCTCTGAGGCTGTTCTAAGTTTCTGTAAATTAATCCTTTGTTTTGTCCCTGTTTCAAGTTTCTTACTATGACCTCTTGCTCTGGATTTTCCCTATATTATTTCCTCTTGTTATATTATGATACAATGTCTTTGTTACCAGCAAAACTTTGCCTATTCTCCTGCCAATGTTCACCTGATTGGCCACAGCTTGGGGGCGCACACTGCCGGAGAGGCTGGAAAGAGGATGAAGGGCATCGCTCGGATCACAGGTGACCAGACAGGGTTTATAATTTATAGTAATGATGGAAAAAAGAAATGACAGTGGTGAAAAACACAATGAGATCTACAGAAGAACAATGGATAAACAATGAGGTGTGGGGAATAACTGACAGTAGCCAATGAGGTGTGGGGAATAAGTGACAGTAGCCAATGAGGTGTGGGGAATAACTGGCAGTAGCCAATGAGGTGTGGGGTAAGAACTAGAAATAGTTAATGGGATGTGGGGAAGGGTTGTGGAGAATGAAAAGGAAATAACCGGCCACTGAGATGTGTTGAAGAGCTGGAAAGAACCAATGGGGTATTTGGAATTGGATGACTGGAAAGAACTTGGCTTGAGCTGAAACTACCAATGAACTCTAGGCAGGGAATAACCAATCAGATCTTAGAATAGAAACTAGAGGTGACCAATTAAGTCCTTAGAAAAATGAGCTGCTGAACAGGAGAATTTAGTTAATGGGAGAAAGAACCAAACACGGTGGCAGAAAAGTAGGAAGATGCCATGAGGGGGAAGAGGAGCATTGTTTGAACATAAAACTGAGCCACTCACAGCTAGTTACAATTGTACAATAATACACCAATGTATTAGCTATTAGATACACCTGCAAGTCTATACACCTACTTAGTCACACATGATACACCTGGTTATTCACACCTACAGAATGATACACCTGGTCATTCACACCTGCAGAATGATACACCTGGTTATTCACACCTCCAGAAGGATACACCTGGTTATTCACACCTGCAGAATGATACACCTGGTTATTCACACCTCCAGAAGGATACACCTGGTTATTCACACCTGCAGAATGATACACCAGGTTATTCACACCTGCAGAATGATACACCTGGTTATTCACACCTGCAGAATGATACACCTGGTTAGTTACAACTACAGAATGATACACCTGGTTATTCACACCTGCAGAATGATACACCTGGTTATTCACACCTACAGAATTGTACACCTGGTTAGATACACCTACAGAATGCTACACCTGGTTAGATACACCTCCAGAATGCTACACCTGGTTATTCACACCTAAAGAATGATACACCTGGTTATTCACACCTACAGGATAGTACACCAGGTCATTCACACTGGCAGAATGATACACCTGGTATTCACACCTCCAGAAGGATACACCTGGTTATTCACACCTGCAGAATGATACACCTGGTTATTCACACCTGCAGAATGATACACCTGGTTAGTTACAACTACAGAATGATACACCTGGTTATTCACACCTGCAGAATGATACACCTGGTTATTCACACCTACAGAATTGTACACCTGGTTAGATACACCTCCAGAATGCTACACCTGGTTAGATACACCTACAGAATGATACACCTGGTTATTCACACCTACAGAATGATACACCTGGTTATTCACACCTACAGAATAGTACACCTGGTCATTCACACCTGCAGAATGATACACCTTGTTATTCACACCTCCAGAAGGATACACCTGGTTATTCACACCTGCAGAATGATACACCTGGTTATTCACACCTCCAGAAGGATACACCTGGTTATTCACACCTGCAGAATGATACACTTGGTTATTCACACCTGTAGAATGATACACCTGGTTAGTTACAACTACAGAATGATACACCTGTTTAGATACACCTCCAGAATAATACACCTGGTTAGTTACACCTACAGAATGATACACCTGGTTAGATACACCTACAGAATGATACACCTACAGAATGATACACCTGGTTAGATACACCTACAGAATGATACACCTGCTTAGATACACCTACAGAATGATACACCTACAGAATGATACACCTGGTTAGATACACCTACAAAATGATACACCTGGTTAGTTACACCTACAGAATGATACACCTGATTAGTTACACATACAGAATGACACACCTGATTAGTTACACCTACAGAATGATACACCTACAGAATGATACACCTGATTAGTTACACCTACAGAATGATACACCTGATTAGTTACACCTACAGAATGATACACCTACAGAATGATACACCTGATTAGTTTAGTTACACCTACAGAATGATACACCTGATTAGTTACACCTACAGAATGATACACCTGATTAGATACACCTACATAATGGTACACCTACAGAATGATACACCTGGTTAGATACACCTGATTAGTTACACCTACATAATGATACACATGATTAGTTACACCTACAGAATGATACACCTGATTAGTTACACCTACAGAATGATACACCTGATTAGTTACACCAACAGAATGATCTACCTGTTTAGTCACACCTACAGAATGATACACATTATTAGTTACACCTACATAATAATACACCTGGTTAGTTACACCTACAGAATGATACACCTGGCTAGATACACCTACAGAATGATACACCTACAGAATGATACACCTGGTTAGATACACCTACAGAATGATACACCTGATTAGTTACACCTACAGATTGATACACCTACAGAATGATACACCTGATTAGTTACACCTACAGAATGATACACCTACAGAATGATACACCTGATTAGTTACACCTACAGATTGATACACCTACAGAATGATACACCTGATTAGTTACACCTACAGAATGATACACCTGATTAGTTACACCTACAGAATGATACACCTGATCAGTTATACCTGCAGAATAATACATGTTTAGTTGCACCAGTAGATTGAGGTTTGTTTCCCCTATGCACAGTTCCCCCTGCAGTGCATATACCTGTTTATTTCCTCCTGTAGCACCTACACCTGTTTAGTCCACCCTGCAGCACATATACCAGGTTTGTTACATTGGCAGAACAATACCATTGTATTTGTCCTGTTGGTTGATTCTTCTTTTCGGTTCTCTCTCATCAGGCCTGGACCCAGCAGAACCATATTTCCAGAACACAGATCCAGAAGTCAGGCTGGATCTGTCAGATGCTAATCTCGTTGATGTGATCCACACAGATGCCGGTTCTGTACTTCCTGACCTGGGTTGGTTTTTTGTAGTGTATGACAATTGTCTGACTGTTGTGCCCTTCTGTGCTTATCTACTGTAACCTTTATACCAATATATATTATAGGGAAGTGCATTAGTTAAATATTGTAGGTTTTATCATATGTATTTATCTATATAATTAGCAAGAAAGCGTGTCTGTCTGTTTGTCTTTTATGCACGGCCAGAGTTTTGGACCTAGCTCCACCAAATTTTACAGGGTGGTGTAGTTTGACCAGGATAAGGTTTTTGCCTAGGTTTGAACTTCATCAGGGACACACACTGTCACACAATCCCTAAAAATAGGGACACTCAAATTCCTTAAGTGTTGGGGCTGGCTCCAGTGGAAATTGGCAGACTGAGAAAAATCCTGTGTAAAAGCTACAAAAGTATCCTTTTAACCTCAGTCTGAGCAAACTTTATGACTCACACAAGTTCATTAAATCCAGAGTTAGTCCTTTTTAAAGTGACCATATATATTAGTCAGCCCTCTGTGTTAACATGCAAGTGCGTAACTAAAACTTTGGGGACCACATAGCAAGGTCTTAAAAGGGCCCACCAGAAGTATAAAAAAAACATACATTTTCCCCATCACAGAACCCATTCATGTTATGACACACAGAGCCAATTCAGGTTATGCCACACAGTAGTACCCCTTATACACATTTGCCATGCAGTAGTACACTTATATACATTAAGTCATGCAGTAGTAGTGCCCCTTAGGGTTCTCCAAGTACCAGCATGTGGGGGAGGCTTACTGGGACCTGTAGTTCCACTGTAAAGACAATGTTGTTAATTCTAATTTTTAAATACTACATACACTATCAACCCGCCACCCACCACCCAGGGGTGGTGGAGATAGTACCGGGCTATCAATCTAGGCCTGGGGTGCCCTGGAGAGGGGGACCCCTTTATTGGGGGGGTACCCAACTCCCCAGGGATCCCTGGCCTCGGCTGACTAGTGGTCAGGGTTGATGCTGTGGCTGGGGGGCCCGGTGAAAGGGTACAGAGATGGTTTTAAATATAGGTGGAACCTCACGCAAAATTGTTTCACCCTATATTTAAAACCAGCTCTGTCCATGCTGCCTGGTGCTAGTTCTCAAATTACAGTGGAACCCTACACATTTTGTTCCCTGTAATTTTAAGAACCAGGACTGGCTGACAAGTCCAGGGCTGGTTAGTCTTTTGAGGGGGACCTCATGTAATTTAAAAAAAAAAATTAACCCTGTTTTAACAATTCACAGAAAGAAACATACACAAATCACAATGATTTGTGTATGTTTCAGTCAAACTCGCAGCTCTGGAGGTGAGTGTTTAAAACGTCAATTTGGCAGAGAGTTTGCAGTCATCTCACCTGAACTTCTCATCTCGATTCTTGGTAAATTTTTGCGAGCTGTATCTTTTAGGTGAAAAGTACTTCCGAGTTTGCCCGATGGGGATAAGATTCGAGTTTGCTATCTCATTGAGAAGAGAGAAATCTCACTCTAACTCACCCGACTTTGCCTTTAGTCCATTTGCGAGTAGAAAATCATGCCTAAACTCTCCTGAGATGGTCATCTTGACGAATCTTGATTTTTAGTAAATTTACTCCTAAGGGTGACAGGTCATCACATCCCTGTCCCCAACACATAACTGACCCTAAGGGTAACAGGTCAGAACATCCCTGTCCCCACAACAAAACTGAACCTAAGGGTGACGGTCAGCACATCCCTGTCCCCACCACATAACTGAGCCTAAGGATGCCAGGTCAGCACATCCCTGTCCTCACCACATAACTGACCCTAAGGATGACAGGTCAGTACATCCCTGTCCTCACCACATAACTTGACCCTAAGTATGACAGGTCAGCACATCCCTGTCCCCACCATATAACTTGACCCTAAGGAAGACAGGTCAGCACATCCCTGTCCTCACCACATAACTGACCCTAAGGATGACCGGTCAGCACATCCCTGTCCCCACCTCATAATTGACCCTAAGGATGACAGGTCAGCACTTCCCTGTCCCCCACCACATAACTGACCCTAAGGATGACATGTCAGCACATCCCTGTCCCCACCACATAACTGACCCTAAGGATGACAGGTCAGCACATCCCTGTCCTCACCACATAACTGACTCTAAGGATGACAGGTCAGCACATCCCTGTCCTCACCACATAACTGACCCTAAGGGTGACAGGCCAGCATATTCCTGTCCCCACCACATAACTGATCCAAAGGATGACAGTTCAGCACATCCCTGTCCTCACCACATAACTGACCATAAGGATGACAGGTCAGCACATCCCTGTCCCCACCACATAACTTGACCCTAAGGATGATAGGCCAGCATATTCCTGTCCCCACCACATAACTGACCCTAAGGATGACAGTTCAGCACATCCCTGTCCTCACCACATAACTGACCCTAAGGATGATAGGTCAGCACATTCCTGTCCCCACCACATAACTGACCCTAAGGGTGACAGGTCAGCACATCCCTGTCCCCACCACATAACTGACCCTAAGGATGACAGTTCAGCACATCCCTCTCCATCACCACATAACTGACCCTAAGGATGACAGTTCAGCACATCCCTGTCCTCACCACATAACTGAATCTAAGGGTAATAGGTTAGCACATCCCTGTCCCCACCATATAAATGGCCCTAAGGATGACAGGTCAGCACATCCCTGTCCCCCACCACATAACTGACCCTAAGGGTGAAAGGTCATAACATCCCTGCCACCACATCACATAACTGACCCTTAGGATGACCGGTCAGCACATCCCTGTCCTCAACACATAACTGTCCCTAAGGATGACAGGTCAGCACATCCCTGTCCCCACCACATAACTGACCCTAAGGATGACAGGTCAGCACATCCCTGTCCCCACCACATAACTGACCCTAAGGATGACAGGTCAGCACATTCCTGTCCCCGCCACATAACTGACCCTAAGGATGACAGGTCAGCACATCCCTGTCCTCACCACATAACTGACCCTAAGGATGACAGGTCAGCACATCCCTGTCCCCGCCACATAACTGACCCTAAAGATGACAGGTCAGCACATCCCTGTCCTCACCACATAACTGACCCTAAGGATGACAGGTCAGCACATGCCTGTCCCCGCGACATAACTGACCCTAAGGATCACAGGTCAGCACATCCCTGTCCCCGCCACATAACTGACCCTAAGGATGACAGGTCAGCACATCCCTGTCCCTGCCACATAACTGACCCTAAGGATGACAGGTCAGCACATCCCTGTCCCTGCCACATAACTGACCCTAAGGATGACAGGTCAGCACATCCCTGTCCCTGCCACATAACTGACCCTAAGAATTACAAATAAGCACATTTTTATATTTCATTCACTGACTTAACATAAATATGTGTCTTTCAGGACTTGGAATGAGTCAGGTTATTGGTCACTTGGATTTCTTCCCAAACGGTGGAGTTAATATGCCTGGTTGTCCTCAGAACAAGCAGAACCCCAACGCCAATGTTGAAGATGTTTGGAGTGGTAAATATTATCCTCTTATTGCTGGTTCTGGCCTTGAGATTGCTGTATATCCTGCACATAGGATGAATGCTTGGCCTGGAACTCAGGCTGTATAGTAGCCAGGCTGTAATGCTGTTCCTGAGCGGCACCTGCAGTAAATAGTTATGTGTCCATTTATGAAGCCAGACTGCGGGATGACTGAGAAAACGCACTCAGCCGGGTTTAAAGCCACCCAGACACCATCATCATCTTTCACTAGGCAGACAGAAGCTCATTGCTGATTGGTTACTGTTGCTTAGTGCTTTTGGATTTTACTCCTCTCCCATGAAACATTTACTAACTTCCCATGGCAGGGTAATTTCTTCAGGTCCGTATATAAGACGGCGTGTTAGCGGCATGTATTGTACAGTGTAGTTGGGGTTTTAGTGATTGCGAAAAACGGAAACATTTGAGGGTCCCAGGGACCCCTAGCTTTATAAAATTGGAATCCTACTCCACCGTTCCTGGGTCCCATCACATATTATGGTGGGGTGAAAGCAGGCAGCAGCTGGGACAGTGCTGGTGGGCAGGTAGCAGTTGGGGTAGAGCTGGGGGGAAAGGCAGGGAGAAGATGGGGCAGAGGGGAGTAAGGTCAGGCAGTGCTGGGGCTAGGGAGGGGGTAAGTGCAGACAGCAATCGCAACAGTGCTGGGGGGCAAGGATAGATAACAGCTGACACAGTATTGGGGTGCAAGGAGGGGGCTGGGGCAAACAATACTGAGGGTAGAGAGGGGGCAAGTGTACATAGCAGCTGAGGCAGTACTATGGGAAAGGAGGTGGTTAGGGGCAGGCAGTGCTGGGGGTAGAGAGGGGGCAAGTGTAGATAGCAGCTGAGGCAGTACTATGGGCAAGGAGGTGGTTAGGGGCAGGCAGTGCTGGGGGTAGAGAGGGGGCAAGTGTAGATAGCAGCTGAGGCAGTACTATGGGCATGGAGGTGGTTGGGGCAGGCAATGCTGGGGGTAGTTAGGGGGCGAGGATAGATAGCAACTTGGGCAGTACTGAGGGCAAGGAGGAAGTTAGGGCCTGGTAGGGAGGGTGAAACTGTAGGTAGCTTGGGCAGTAAAGGGGGCAAAGAGAAGGTTAGTGGCTGGCAGTGCTGAAGGATAAGGAGTGTGTAATGGTATACAGCAGCTGGGGCATTACTGGAGGTAAGGGGCAGGCAGTGCTGGGGTAGGGTGGCAGTAAGGGTAGACAGCAGCTGGGCCAAGGAGAAGATTAGTGGTAGGCATATATACAATGCATCACACACAGGAGTACCCCATAAATATAGTGGCCCACACACAGCAGTGCATTTACAGAGTGTAACACACAGCAGTGCATTTACAGAGCGTAACACACAGCAGTGCATTTACAGAGCGTAACACAGAGCAGTGCATTTATAGAGTGTAACACACAGCAGTGCATTTACAGAGTGTATCACACAGCAGTGCATTTACAGAGCGTAACACACAGCAGTGCATTTACAGAGCGTAACACACAGCAGTGCATTTACAGAGCGTAACACACAGCAGTGCATTTACAAAGCGTAACACACAGCAGTGCATTTACAGAGCGTAACACACAGTAGTGCATTTACAGAGCGTAACACACAGCAGTGCATTTACAGTGCGTAACACACAGGAGTGCATTTACAGAGCGTAACACACAGCAGTGCATTTACAAAGCGTAACACACAGCAGTGCATTTACAGTGCGTAACACACAGCAGTGCATTTACAGAGCGTAACACACAGCAGTGCATTTACAAAGCGTAACACACAGCAGTGCATTTACAGAGCGTAACAAACAGTAGTGCATTTACAGAGCGTAACACACAGCAGTGCATTTACAGTGCGTAACACACAGGAGTGCATTTACAGAGCGTAACACACAGCAGTGCATTTACAAAGCTTAACACACAGCAGTGCATTTACAGTGCGTAACACACAGCAGTGCATTTACAGAGCGTAACACACAGCAGTGCATTTACAGTGCGTAACACACAGCAGTGCATTTACAGAGCGTAACACACAGCAGTGCATTTACAGAGAGTGGGAGGACATTGTAATGAAATAATATAAACAGTGCCTCACCAGCAATGTACAGCTGCCTGGAGGACACTCTACCTCCCCAGTCACCAGTACTGTAACTCCCCAGGGACCCACTGGTAGATCTGCAGCTCACTGGTGGTCACTACTCCTCCGCGCTGGTAACCCCGCAGCACGGTCACTCTGCTGCCCGCTGCAGGGGCAAACGCAGGATTTTTAAGGGTGGTTGATGGCTAGATAGATCTTTGAATATAAACTAACACACACGTATGCACACATACACAGCTTGCGCACACATAGCTTACATACACATACACAGCCTGCGCACACATAGCATCCATACACATACACAGCCTGCGCACACATAGCTTACACACACATACACAGCCTGCGCACACATAGCTTACACACCCATACACAGCCTGCGCACACATAGCTTACACACACATACACAGCTTGCGCACACATAGCTTCCATACACATACATAGCATGCGCACACATAGCATCCATACACATACACAGCTTGCACACACATAGCTTACATACACATACAAAGCCTGCGCACACATAGCATCCATACACATACACAGCCTGCGCACACATAGCTTACACACACATACAAAGCCTGCGCACACATAGCTTACACACACATACACAGCCTGCGCACACATAGCTTACACACACATACACAGCCTGCGCACACATAGCATCCATATACATACACAGCATGCGCACAAATAGCTTACACACACATACACAGCCTGCGCACACATAGCTTACACACACATACACAGCCTGCGCTCACATAGCTTACATACACATAAACAGCCTGCGCTCACATAGCTTACATACACAAACACAGCCTGCGCTCACATAGCTTACATACACATACACAGCCTGCGCACACAAAGCTTACACACACATACACAGCCTGCGCACACATTACTTACACACACATACACAGCCTGCGCTCACATAGCTTACATACACATAAACAGCCTGCGCTCACATAGCTTACATACACATACACAGCCTGCGCACACAAAGCTTACACACACATACACAGCCTGCACACACAAAGCTTACACACACATACACAGCATGCGCACACATAGCTTACACACACATACACAGCCTGCGCTCACATAGCTTACATACACATAAACAGCCTGCGCTCACATAGCTTACATACACATACACAGCCTGCGCACACATAGCTTACATACACATACACAGCCTGCGCACACATAGCTTACATACACATGCACAGCCTGCGCACACAAAGCTTACATACACATACACAGCCTGCGCACACATAGCTTACATACAAATACATAGCCTGCGCACACGTAGCTTCCATACACATACACAGCCTGCGCACACGTAGCTTCCATACACATACACAGCCTGCGCACACATAGCTTCCACACACATACACAGCTTGCGCACACCTAGCTTCCATACACAGCCTGCGCACACATAGCTTCCAAACACAGCCTGCGCACACCTAGCTTCCATACACATACACAGCCTGCGCACACATAGCTTCCATACATATACACAGCATGCGCACACATAGCTTCCATACACATACACAGCCTACGCACACATAGCTTACATACAAATACACAGCCTGCGCACACCTAGCTTCCATACACAGCCTGCGCACACCTAGCTTCCATACACATACACAACCTGCGCACACATAGCTTCCATACATATACACAGCATGCGCACACATAGCTTCCATTCACATACACAGCCTGCGCACACAGAGCTTCCATACACAGCCTGCGCACACATAGCTTACATACACATACACAGCCTGCGCACACATAGCTTACATACACATACACAACCTGCGCACACAAAGCTTACATACACATACAAAGCCTGCGCACACATAGCTTACATACACATACACAGCATGCACACACGTAGCTTACATACACAGCCTGCGCACACATAGCTTACATACACATACACAGGCTGCGCACACATAGCTTCCATACACATACACAGCATGCGCACACATAGCTAACATACACATACACAGTCTGCGCACACATAGCTTCCATACACATACACAGCCTGCGCACACATAGCTTACATACACAGCCTGTGCACACATTGTTTACATACACTGCCTGCGCACACATAGCTTACATACACAGCTTGCGCACACATAGCTTACATACACATACACAGCCTGCGCACACATAGCTTACATACACAGCCTGCGCACACATAGCTTACATACACAGCCTGCGCACACAAAGCTTAAATACACATACACAGCCTGCGCACACATAGCTTACATACACATGCACAGCCTGCGCACACATAGCTTACATACACAGCCTGCGCACACATAGCTTACATACACATACACAGCCTGCGCACACATAGATTCCATACACAGCCTGCGCACACATAGCTTCCATACACATACACAGCCTGCGCACATATAGCTTCCATACACATACACAGCCTGCGCACACGTAGCTTACATACACAGCATGCGCACACATAGCTTACATACACATACACAGCATGCGCACACGTAGCTTACATACACAAACACAGCATGCGCACACATAGCTTACATATACATAGTTTACATATACACACAGCATACTTACACATACACACACAGCATACTTACACATACACATTCAGAATACTTACACATACACAGCATGCTTACACATACACACTCAGAATACTTACACAAACACACAGCATACTTACACATAGACACTCAGAATACTTACACATACACACAGCATATTTACACACTCAGCATTCTTACACATACACACTCAGAATACTTACACATACACACTCAGCATACTTACACATACACACTCAGCATACACACAGCATACTTACACATACACACAGCATACTTACACATATACTCTCAGCATACTTACACATGCACACTCAGCATACTTACACACTCAGCATACACACAGCATACTTACACATACACACTCAGCATACTTACAAATACACACAGAGCATACTCACAGCATACTTACACCTACACACTCAGCATACTTACACATACACACTCAGCATACTTACACATGCACACTCAGCATACTTACACATACACACTCAGCATACACACAGCATACTTACACATACACACACAGCATACTTACACATACACACAGCATACTTACACATACACACTCAGCATACTTACACATACACACTCAGCATACTTACACATACAGCATACACACAGCATACTTACACATACATACTCAGCATAGTTACACATACACACACAGCATTCTTACACATACACACTAAGCATACTTGCACATACACACACAGCATACTTACACATACACACTCAGCATACTTACACATACACACTCAGCATACACACAGCATACTTACACATACACACTCAGCATACACACAGCATACTTAGACATACACACTCAGCATACTTACACATTCACACTCAGCATACTTACACAAACTCACTCAGCTTACTCACAGCATACTTACACATACACACACAGCATACTTACACATACACACTCAGCATACTTACACATACACACTCAGCATACACACAGCATACTTACACATACACACTCAGCATACTTACACATACACACAGCATACTTACACATACACACTCAGCATACTTACACATACACACTCAGCATACTTACACATGCACACTCAGCATACACACAGCATACTTACATATACACACAGCATACTTACACATGCACACTCAGCATACTTACACATACACACTCAGCATACTTACACATACAGCATACACACAGCATACTTACACATACACACACAGCATACTTGCACATACACACAGCATACTTACACATACACACTCAGCATACTTAGACATACACACTCAGCATACTTACACATGCACACTCAGCATACTTACACATACACACTCAGCATACTTACACATACTCACTCAGCTTACTCACAGCATACTTACACATACACACACATCATACTTACACATACACACTCAGCATACTTACACATACACACTCAGCATACACACAGCATACTTACACATACACACTCAGCATACTTACACATGCACACTCAGCATACTTAGACTTACACACTCAGCATACTTACACATACACACACAGCATACTTACACATACACTCTCAGCATACTTACATATACAAACAGAGCATACTTACACATACACACACATCATACTTACACATACACACACAGAATACTTACACATACACACTCAGCATACTTACACATACACACTCAGCATACACACAGCATACTTACATATACACACTCAGCATACTTACACATGCACATTCAGCTTACTTACACATACACACTCAGCATACACACAGCATACTTACAGATACACACTCAGCATACTTAAACATACACACTCAGCATACTTACACATGCACACTCAGCATACTTACACATACACACTCAGCATACTTACACATACACACTCAGCATACTTACACATACACACTCAGCATACTTACACATACACACTCAGCATACACACAGCATACTTACACATACACACTCAGCATACTTACACATACTCACTCAGCTTACTCACAGCATACTTACACATACACACACATCATACTTACACATACACACTCAGCATACTTACACATACACACTCAGCATACACACAACATACTTACACATACACACACAGCATACTTACACATACACTCTCAGCATACTTACATATACACACACAGCATACTTACACATACACACTCAGCATACTTACACATACTCACTCAGCTTACTCACAGCATACTTACACATACACACACATCATACTTACACATACACACTCAGCATACTTACACATACACACTCAGCATACACACAGCATACTTACACATACACACTCAGCATACTTAGACTTACACACTCAGCATACTTACACATACACACACAGCATACTTACACATACACACACAGCATACTTACACATACACACACAGAATACTTACACATACACACTCAGCATACTTACACATACACACTCAGCATACACACACCATACTTACATATACACACTCAGCATACTTACACATGCACACTCAGCATACTTAGACATACACACTCAGCATACTTACACATGCACACTCAGCATACTTACACATACACACTCAGCATACACACAGCATACTTACAGATACACACGCAGCATACTTAAACATACACACTCAGCATACTTAGACATACACACACAGCATACACACAGCATACTTACACATGCACACTCAGCAAACTTACACATACACACTGAGCATACTTACACATACAGCATACACACAGCATACTTACACATACACACTCAGCATACTTACACATACACACACAGCATACTTACACATACACACACAGCATACACACAGAATACTTACACATACACACTCAGCATACTTACACATACACACAGCATACTTACACATACACACTCAGCATACACACACACAGCATACTTACACATACACACTCAGCATACTTAGACATACACACTACGCATACTTACACATACACACTCAGCATACTTACACATACACACTCAACATACTTACACATACTCACTCAGCTTACTCACAGTATACTTACACATACACACACAGCATACTTACACATACACACTCAGCATACTTACACATACACACTCAGCATACACACAGCATACTTACACATACACACTCAGCATACTTACACATTCACACTCAGCATACTTACATATACTCAATCAGCATACACACAGCATACTTACACATACACACTCAGCATACTTACACATGTGCACTCAGCATACTTACACATGCACACTCAGCATACTTACACATGCACACTCAGCATACTTACACATACACACTCAGCATACACACAGCATACTTACACATACACACTCAGCATACTTACACATACACACTCAGCATACTTAGACATATTCACTCAGCATACTTACACATGCACACTCAGCAAACTTACACATACACACTGAGCATACTTACACATACAGCATACACACAGCATACTTACACATACACACTCAGCATACTTACACATACACACACAGCATACTTACACATACACACACAGCATACACACAGAATACTTACACATACAAACTCAGCATACTTACACATACACACAGCATACACACACACAGCATACTTACACATACACACTCAGCATACTTAGACATACACACTACGCATACTTACACATACACACTCAGCATACTTACACATACACACTCAGCATACTTACACATACTCACTCAGCTTACTCACAGCATACTTACACATACACACACAGCATACTTACACATACACACTCAGCATACTTACACATACACACTCAGCATACACACAGCATACTTACACATACACACTCAGCATACTTACACATACTCACTCAGCTTACTCACAGCATACTTACACATACACACACAGCATACTTACACATACACACTCAGCATACTTACATATACTCAATCAGCATACACACAGCATACTTACACATACACACTCAGCATACTTACACATGTGCACTCAGCATACTTACACATGCACACTCAGCATACTTACACATGCACACTCAGCATACTTACACATACACACTCAGCATACACACAGCATACTTACACATACACACTCAGCATACTTACACATACACACTCAGCATACTTAGACATATTCACTCAGCATACTTACACATGCACACTCAGCATACTTACACATACACACTCAGCATACTTACACATACACACTCAGCATATTTACACATGCACACTCAGCATACTTACACATATTCTCTCAGCATACTTACACATGCACACTCAGCATACTTACACATACACACTCAGCATACACACAGCATACTTACACATACACACTCAGCATACTTACACATGCACACTCAGCATACTTAGACTTACACACTCAGCATACTTACACATACACACTCAGCATACTTACACATACACACTCAGCATACTTACACATACACACACAGCATACTTGCACATACACACAGCATACTTACACATACACACTCAGCATACTTACGCATACACACTCAGCATACTTACACATACACACTCAGCTTGCTTACACATGCACACTCAGCATACACACAGCATACTTACACATGCACACTCAGCATACTTACACATACACACTGAGCATACTTACACATACAGCATACACACAGCATACTTACACATACACACTCAGCATACTTACACATACACACACAGCATACTTACACATACACATTGAGCATACTTACACATACACACACAGCATACTTACACATACACACACAGCATACACACAGAATACTTACACATACACACTCACCATACTTACACATACACACAGCATACTTACACATACACACTCAGCATACACACACACAGCATACTTACACATACACACTCAGCATTTTTACACATGCACACTCAGCATACTTACACATACACACTCAGCATACTTACACATACTCACTCAGCTTACTCACAGCTTACTTACACATACACACACAGCATACTTACACATACACACTCAGCATACTTACACATACACACCCAGCATACACACAGCATACTTACATATAAACACTCAGCATAGTTACACATACACACACAGCATTCTTACACATACACACTGAGCATACTTGCACATACACACACAGCATACTTACACATACACACTAAGCATACTTACACATACACACTCAGCATACACACAGCATACTTACACATACACACTCAGCATACACACAGCATACTTACACATACACACAGCATACTTACACATACACACTCAGCATACTTACACATACACACTCAGCATACTTACACATGCACACTCAGCATACACACAGCATACTTACACATACACACAGCATACTTACACATGCACACTCAGCATACTTACACATACACACTCAGCATACTTACACATACAGCATACACACAGCATACTTACACATACATACTCAGCATAGTTACACATACACACACAGCATTCTTACACATACACACTGAGCATACTTGCACATACACACACAGCATACTTACACATACACACTCAGCATACTTACACATACACACTCAGCATACACACAGCATACTTACACATACACACTCAGCATACACACAGCATACTTAGACATACACACTCAGCATACTTACACATGCACACTCAGCATACTTACACATTCACACTCAGCATACTTACACAAACTCACTCAGCTTACTCACAGCATACTTACACATACACACACAGCATACTTACACATACACACTCAGCATACTTACACATACACACTCAGCATACACACAGCATACTTACACATACACACTCAGCATACTTACACATACACACAGCATACTTACACATACACACTCAGCATACTTACACATACACACTCAGCATACTTACACATGCACACTCAGCATACACACAGCATACTTACATATACACACAGCATACTTACACATGCACACTCAGCATACTTACACATACACACTCAGCATACTTACACATACAGCATACACACAGCATACTTACACATACACACACAGCATACTTGCACATACACACAGCATACTTACACATACACACTCAGCATACTTAGACATACACACTCAGCATACTTACACATGCACACTCAGCATACTTACACATACACACTCAGCATACTTACACATACTCACTCAGCTTACTCACAGCATACTTACACATACACACACATCATACTTACACATACACACTCAGCATACTTACACATACACACTCAGCATACACACAGCATACTTACACATACACACTCAGCATACTTACACATGCACACTCAGCATACTTAGACTTACACACTCAGCATACTTACACATACACACACAGCATACTTACACATACACTCTCAGCATACTTACATATACAAACAGAGCATACTTACACATACACACACATCATACTTACACATACACACACAGAATACTTACACATACACACTCAGCATACTTACACATACACACTCAGCATACACACAGCATACTTACATATACACACTCAGCATACTTACACATGCACATTCAGCTTACTTACACATACACACTCAGCATACACACAGCATACTTACAGATACACACTCAGCATACTTAAACATACACACTCAGCATACTTACACATGCACACTCAGCATACTTACACATACACACTCAGCATACTTACACATACACACTCAGCATACTTACACATACACACTCAGCATACTTACACATACACACTCAGCATACACACAGCATACTTACACATACACACTCAGCATACTTACACATACTCACTCAGCTTACTCACAGCATACTTACACATACACACACATCATACTTACACATACACACTCAGCATACTTACACATACACACTCAGCATACACACAACATACTTACACATACACACACAGCATACTTACACATACACTCTCAGCATACTTACATATACACACACAGCATACTTACACATACACACTCAGCATACTTACACATACTCACTCAGCTTACTCACAGCATACTTACACATACACACACATCATACTTACACATACACACTCAGCATACTTACACATACACACTCAGCATACACACAGCATACTTACACATACACACTCAGCATACTTAGACTTACACACTCAGCATACTTACACATACACACACAGCATACTTACACATACACACACAGCATACTTACACATACACACACAGAATACTTACACATACACACTCAGCATACTTACACATACACACTCAGCATACACACACCATACTTACATATACACACTCAGCATACTTACACATGCACACTCAGCATACTTAGACATACACACTCAGCATACTTACACATGCACACTCAGCATACTTACACATACACACTCAGCATACACACAGCATACTTACAGATACACACGCAGCATACTTAAACATACACACTCAGCATACTTAGACATACACACACAGCATACACACAGCATACTTACACATGCACACTCAGCAAACTTACACATACACACTGAGCATACTTACACATACAGCATACACACAGCATACTTACACATACACACTCAGCATACTTACACATACACACACAGCATACTTACACATACACACACAGCATACACACAGAATACTTACACATACACACTCAGCATACTTACACATACACACAGCATACTTACACATACACACTCAGCATACACACACACAGCATACTTACACATACACACTCAGCATACTTAGACATACACACTACGCATACTTACACATACACACTCAGCATACTTACACATACACACTCAACATACTTACACATACTCACTCAGCTTACTCACAGTATACTTACACATACACACACAGCATACTTACACATACACACTCAGCATACTTACACATACACACTCAGCATACACACAGCATACTTACACATACACACTCAGCATACTTACACATGCACACTCAGCATACTTACATATACTCAATCAGCATACACACAGCATACTTACACATACACACTCAGCATACTTACACATGTGCACTCAGCATACTTACACATGCACACTCAGCATACTTACACATGCACACTCAGCATACTTACACATACACACTCAGCATACACACAGCATACTTACACATACACACTCAGCATACTTACACATACACACTCAGCATACTTAGACATATTCACTCAGCATACTTACACATGCACACTCAGCAAACTTACACATACACACTGAGCATACTTACACATACAGCATACACACAGCATACTTACACATACACACTCAGCATACTTACACATACACACACAGCATACTTACACATACACACACAGCATACACACAGAATACTTACACATACACACTCAGCATACTTACACATACACACAGCATACACACACACAGCATACTTACACATACACACTCAGCATACTTAGACATACACACTACGCATACTTACACATACACACTCAGCATACTTACACATACACACTCAGCATACTTACACATACTCACTCAGCTTACTCACAGCATACTTACACATACACACACAGCATACTTACACATACACACTCAGCATACTTACACATACACACTCAGCATACACACAGCATACTTACACATACACACTCAGCATACTTACACATACTCACTCAGCTTACTCACAGCATACTTACACATACACACACAGCATACTTACACATACACACTCAGCATACTTACATATACTCAATCAGCATACACACAGCATACTTACACATACACACTCAGCATACTTACACATGTGCACTCAGCATACTTACACATGCACACTCAGCATACTTACACATGCACACTCAGCATACTTACACATACACACTCAGCATACACACAGCATACTTACACATACACACTCAGCATACTTACACATACACACTCAGCATACTTAGACATATTCACTCAGCATACTTACACATGCACACTCAGCATACTTACACATACACACTCAGCATACTTACACATACACACTCAGCATATTTACACATGCACACTCAGCATACTTACACATATTCTCTCAGCATACTTACACATGCACACTCAGCATACTTACACATACACACTCAGCATACACACAGCATACTTACACATACACACTCAGCATACTTACACATGCACACTCAGCATACTTAGACTTACACACTCAGCATACTTACACATACACACTCAGCATACTTACACATACACACTCAGCATACTTACACATACACACACAGCATACTTGCACATACACACAGCATACTTACACATACACACTCAGCATACTTACGCATACACACTCAGCATACTTACACATACACACTCAGCTTGCTTACACATGCACACTCAGCATACACACAGCATACTTACACATGCACACTCAGCATACTTACACATAAACACTGAGCATACTTACACATACAGCATACACACAGCATACTTACACATACACACTCAGCATACTTACACATACACACACAGCATACTTACACATACACATTGAGCATACTTACACATACACACACAGCATACTTACACATACACACACAGCATACACACAGAATACTTACACATACACACTCACCATACTTACACATACACACAGCATACTTACACATACACACTCAGCATACACACACACAGCATACTTACACATACACACTCAGCATACTTACACATGCACACTCAGCATACTTACACATACACACTCAGCATACTTACACATACTCACTCAGCTTACTCACAGCTTACTTACACATACACACACAGCATACTTACACATACACACTCAGCATACTTACACATACACACCCAGCATACACACAGCATACTTACATATAAACACTCAGCATAGTTACACATACACACACAGCATTCTTACACATACACACTGAGCATACTTGCACATACACACACAGCATACTTACACATACACACTAAGCATACTTACACATACACACTCAGCATACACACAGCATACTTACACATACACACTCAGCATACACACAGCATACTTACACATGCACACTCAGCATACTTACACATACACACTGAGCATACTTACACATACAGCATACACACAGCATACTTACACCTACACACTCAGCATAGTTACACATACACACACAGCATTCTTACACATACACACTGAGCATACTTGCACATACACACACAGCATACTTACACATACACACTCAGCATACTTACACATACACACTCAGCATACACACAGCATACTTACACATACACACAGCATACTTACACATGCACACTCAGCATACTTACACATACACACTGAGCATACTTACACATACAGCATACACACAGCATACTTACACCTACACACTCAGCATAGTTACACATACACACACAGCATTCTTACACATACACACTCAGCATACACACAGCATACTTACACTTACACACTCAGCATACTTACACATACACACTCAGCATACTTACACATGCACACTCAGCATACTTAGACTTAAACACTCAGCATACTTACACATGCACACTCAGCATACTTACACATACACACTCAGCATACACACAGCATACTTACACTTACACACTCAGCATACTTACACATACACACTCAGCATACTTACACATGCACACTCAGCATACTTACACATACACACTCTGCATACACACAGCATACTTACACATACACACAGCATACTTACACATACACGCTCAGCATACTTACACATACACACTCAGCATACTTACACATGCACACTCAGCATACACACAGCATACTTACACATACACACAGCATACTTACACATGCACACTCAGCATACTTACACATACACACTGAGCATACTTACACATACAGCATACACACAGCATACTTACACATACACACTCAGCATACTTACACATACACACACAGCATACTTACACATACACACTGAGCATACTTGCACATACACACACAGCATACTTACATATACACACTCAGCATACTTACACATACACACTCAGCATACACACAGCATACTTACACATACACACACAGCATACACACAGCATACTTAGACATACACTCTCAGCATACTTACACATGTACACTCAGCATACTTACACATACACACTCAGCATACTTACACATACTCACTCAGCTTACTCACAGCATACTTACACATACACACACAGCATACTTACACATACACACTCAGCATACTTACACACACACACTCAGCATACACACAGCATACTTACACATACACACTCAGCATACTTACACATGCACACTCAGCATACTTAGACTTACACACTCAGCATACTTACACATACACACACAGCAAACTTACACATACACTCTCAGCATACTTACACATACACACTCAGCATACTTACGCATACACACTCAGCATACTTACACATACACACTCAGCTTGCTTACACATGCACACTCAGCATACACACAGCATACTTACACATGCACACTCAGCATACTTACACATACACACTGAGCATACTTACACATACAGCATACACACAGCATACTTACACATACACACTCAGCATACTTACACATACACACTGAGCATACTTACACATACAGCATACACACAGCATACTTACACATACACACTCAGCATACTTACACATACACACACAGCATACTTACACATACACACTGAGCATACTTACACATACACACAGCATACTTACACATACACACACAGCATACACACAGAATACTTACACATACACACTCACCATACTTACACATACACACAGCATACTTACACATACACACTCAGCATACACACACACAGCATACTTACACATACACACTCAGCATACTTAGACATACACACTCAGCATACTTACACATGCACACTCAGCATACTTACACATACACACTCAGCATACTTACACATACTCACTCAGCTTACTCACAGCATACTTACACATACACACACAGCATACTTATACATACACACTCAGCATACTTACACATACACACCCAGCATACACACAGCATACTTACACATACACACTCAGCATACTTACACATGCACACTCAGCATACTTACATATACTCAGTCAGCATACACACAGCATACTTACACATACACACTCAGCATACTTACACATGCACACTCAGCATACTTACACATGCACACTCAGCATACTTACACATACACACTCAGCATACACACAGCATACTTACACATACACACACAGCATACTTACTCATACACACAGCATACTTACACATACACACTCAGCATACTTACACATACACACTCAGCATACTTACACATGCACACTCAGCATACACACAGCATACTTACACATACACACAGCATACTTACACATGCACTCTCAGCATACTTACACATACACACTGAGCATACTTACACATACAGCATACACACAGCATACTTACACCTACACACTCAGCATAGTTACACATACACACATAGCATACTTACACATACACACTGAGCATACTTACACATACAGCATACACACAGCATACTTACACCTACACACTCAGCATAGTTACACATACACACACAGCATTCTTACACATACACACTCAGCATACACACAGCATACTTACACTTACACACTCAGCATACTTACACATACACACTCAGCATACTTACACATGCACACTCAGCATACTTAGACTTAAACACTCAGCATACTTACACATGCACACTCAGCATACTTACACATACACACTCAGCATACACACAGCATACTTACACTTACACACTCAGCATACTTACACATACACACTCAGCATACTTACACATGCACACTCAGCATACTTACACATACACACTCTGCATACACACAGCATACTTACACATACACACAGCATACTTACACATACACGCTCAGCATACTTACACATACACACTCAGCATACTTACACATGCACACTCAGCATACACACAGCATACTTACACATACACACAGCATACTTACACATGCACACTCAGCATACTTACACATACACACTGAACATACTTACACATACAGCATACACACAGCATACTTACACATACACACTCAGCATACTTACACATACACACACAGCATACTTACACATACACACTGAGCATACTTGCACATACACACACAGCATACTTACATATACACACTCAGCATACTTACACATACACACTCAGCATACACACAGCATACTTACACATACACACACAGCATACACACAGCATACTTAGACATACACTCTCAGCATACTTACACATGTACACTCAGCATACTTACACATACACACTCAGCATACTTACACATACTCACTCAGCTTACTCACAGCATACTTACACATACACACACAGCATACTTACACATACACACTCAGCATACTTACACACACACACTCAGCATACACACAGCATACTTACACATACACACTCAGCATACTTACACATGCACACTCAGCATACTTAGACTTACACACTCAGCATACTTACACATACACACACAGCATACTTACACATACACTCTCAGCATACTTACACATACACACTCAGCATACTTACGCATACACACTCAGCATACTTACACATACACACTCAGCTTGCTTACACATGCACACTCAGCATACACACAGCATACTTACACATGCACACTCAGCATACTTACACATACACACTGAGCATACTTACACATACAGCATACACACAGCATACTTACACATACACACTCAGCATACTTACACATACACACTGAGCATACTTACACATACAGCATACACACAGCATACTTACACATACACACTCAGCATACTTACACATACACACACAGCATACTTACACATACACACTGAGCATACTTACACATACACACAGCATACTTACACATACACACACAGCATACACACAGAATACTTACACATACACACTCACCATACTTACACATACACACAGCATACTTACACATACACACTCAGCATACACACACACAGCATACTTACACATACACACTCAGCATACTTAGACATACACACTCAGCATACTTACACATGCACACTCAGCATACTTACACATACACACTCAGCATACTTACACATACTCACTCAGCTTACTCACAGCATACTTACACATACACACACAGCATACTTATACATACACACTCAGCATACTTACACATACACACCCAGCATACACACAGCATACTTACACATACACACTCAGCATACTTACACATGCACACTCAGCATACTTACATATACTCAGTCAGCATACACACAGCATACTTACACATACACACTCAGCATACTTACACATGCACACTCAGCATACTTACACATGCACACTCAGCATACTTACACATACACACTCAGCATACACACAGCATACTTACACATACACACACAGCATACTTACTCATACACACAGCATACTTACACATACACACTCAGCATACTTACACATACACACTCAGCATACTTACACATGCACACTCAGCATACACACAGCATACTTACACATACACACAGCATACTTACACATGCACTCTCAGCATACTTACACATACACACTGAGCATACTTACACATACAGCATACACACAGCATACTTACACCTACACACTCAGCATAGTTACACATACACACATAGCATACTTACACATACACACTCAGCATACTTACACATACACACTCAGCATACACACAGCATACTTACACATACACACTCAGCATACACACAGCATACTTAGACATACACACTCAGCATACTTACACATGCACACTCAGCATACTTACACATTCACACTCAGCATACTTACACAAACTCACTCAGCTTACTCACAGCATACTTACACATACACACACAGCATACTTACACATACACACTCAGCATACTTACACATACACACTCAGCATACACACAGCATACTTACACATACACACTCAGCATACTTACACATGCACACTCAGCATACTTAAACTTACAAACTCAGCATACTTACACATGCACACTCAGCATACTTACACATACACACTCAGCATACACACAGCATACTTACACATACACACTCAGCATACTTACACATACACACTCAGCATACTTACACATGCACACTCAGCATACTTACACATACACACTCAGCATACACACAGCATACTTACACATACACACAGCATACTTACACATACACGCTCAGCATACTTACACATACACACTCAGCATACTTACACATGCACACTCAGCATACACACAGCATACTTACACATACACACAGCATACTTACACATGCACACTCAGCATACTTACACATACACACTGAGCATACTTACACATACAGCATACACACAGCATACTTACACATACACACTCAGCATACTTACACATACACACACAGCATACTTACACATACACACTGAGCATACTTACACATACACACACAGCATACTTACACATACACACACAGCATACACACAGAATACTTACACATACACACTCACCATACTTACACATACACACAGCATACTTACACATACACACTCAGCATACACACACACAGCATACTTACACATACACACTCAGCATACTTAGTCATACACACTCAGCATACTTACACATGCACACTCAGCATACTTACACATACACACTCAGCATACTTACACATACTCACTCAGCTTACTCACAGCATACTTACACATACACACACAGCATACTTACACATACACACTCAGCATACTTACACATACACACCCAGCATACACACAGCATACTTACACATACACACTCAGCATACTTACACATGCACACTCAGCATACTTACACATGCACACTCAGCATACTTACACATACACACTCAGCATACACACAGCATACTTACACATACACACACAGCATACTTACTCATACACACAGCATACTTACACATACACACTCAGCATACTTACACATACACACTCAGCATACTTACACATGCACACTCAGCATACACACAGCATACTTACACATACACACAGCATACTTACACATGCACTCTCAGCATACTTATACATACACACTGAGCATACTTACACATACAGCATACACACAGCATACTTACACCTACACACTCAGCATAGTTACACATACACACACAGCATTCTTACACATACACACTGAGCATACTTGCACATACACACACAGCATACTTACACATACACACTCAGCATACTTACACATACACACTCAGCATACACACAGCATACTTACACATACACACTCAGCATACACACAGCATACTTAGACATACACACTCAGCATACTTACACATGCACACTCAGCATACTTACACATTCACACTCAGCATACTTACACAAACTCACTCAGCTTACTCACAGCAAACTTACACATACACACACAGCATACTTACACATACACACTCAGCATACTTACACATACACACTCAGCATACACACAGCATACTTACACATACACACTCAGCATACTTACACATGCACACTCAGCATACTTAGACTTACACACTCAGCATACTTACACATGCACACTCAGCATACTTACACATACACACTCAGCATACACACAGCATACTTACACATACACACTCAGCATACTTACACATACACACTCAGCATACTTACACATGCACACTCAGCATACTTACACATACACACTCAGCATACACACAGCATACTTACACATACACACAGCATACTTACACATACACGCTCAGCATACTTACACATACACACTCAGCATACTTACACATGCACACTCAGCATACACACAGCATACTTACACATACACACAGCATACTTACACATGCACACTCAGCATACTTACACATACACACTGAGCATACTTACACATACAGCATACACACAGCATACTTACACATACACACTCAGCATACTTACACATACACACACAGCATACTTACACATACACACTGAGCATACTTGCACATACACACACAGCATACTTACATATACACACTCAGCATACTTACACATACACACTCAGCATACACACAGCATACTTACACATACACACACAGCATACACACAGCATACTTAGACATACACTCTCAGCATACTTACACATGTACACTCAGCATACTTACACATACACACTCAGCATACTTACACATACTCACTCAGCTTACTCACAGCATACTTACACATACACACACCGCATACTTACACATACACACTCAGCATACTTACACATACACACTCAGCATACACACAGCATACTTACACATACACACTCAGCATACTTACACATGCACACTCAGCATACTTAGACTTACACACTCAGCATACTTACACATACACACACAGCATACTTACACATACACTCTCAGCATTCTTACATATACACACACAGCATACTTACACATACACACACAGCATACTTACACATACACACACAGCATACTTACACATACACACTGAGCATACTTACACATACACACACAGCATACTTACACATACACACACAGCATACACACAAAATACTTACACATACACACTCACCATACTTACACATACACACAGCATACTTACACATACACACTCAGCATACACACACAGCATACATACACATACACACTCAGCATACTTACACATGCACACTCAGCATACTTACACATACACACTCAGCATACTTACACATACTCACTCAGCTTACTCACAGCATACTTACACATACACACACAGCATACTTACACATACACACTCAGCATACTTACACATACACACCCAGCATACACACAGCATACTTACACATACACACTCAGCATACTTACACATGCACACTCAGCATACTTACATATACTCACTCAGCATACACACAGCATACTTACACATACACACTCAGCATACTTACACATGCACACTCAGCATACTTACACATGCACACTCAGCATACTTACACATACACACTCAGCATACACACAGCATACTTACACATACACACACAGCATACTTACTCATACACACAGCATACTTACACATACACACTCAGCATACTTACACATACACACTCAGCATACTTACACATGCACACTCAGCATACACACAGCATACTTACACATACACACAGCATACTTACACATGCACACTCAGCATACTTACACATACACACTCAGCATACTTACACATACAGCATACACACAGCATACTTACACCTACACACTCAGCATAGTTACACATACACACACAGCATTCTTACACATACACACTGAGCATACTTGCACATACACACACAGCATACTTACACATACACACTCAGCATACTTACACATACACACTCAGCATACACACAGCATACTTACACATACACACTCAGCATACACACAGCATACTTAGACATACACACTCAGCATACTTACACATGCACACTCAGCATACTTACACATTCACACTCAGCATACTTACACAAACTCACTCAGCTTACTCACAGCATACTTACACATACACACACAGCATACTTACACATACACACTCAGCATACTTACACATACACACTCAGCATACACACAGCATACTTACACATACACACTCAGCATACTTACACATGAACACTCAGCATACTTAGACTTACACACTCAGCATACTTACACATGCACACTCAGCATACTTACACATACACACTCAGCATACACACAGCATACTTACACATACACACTCAGCATACTTACACATACACACTCAGCATACTTACACATGCACACTCAGCATACTTACACATACACACTCAGCATACACACAGCATACTTACACATACACACAGCATACTTACACATACACGCTCAGCATACTTACACATACACACTCAGCATACTTACACATGCACACTCAGCATACACACAGCATACTTACACATACACACAGCATACTTACACATGCACACTCAGCATACTTACACATACACACTGAGCATACTTACACATACAGCATACACACAGCATACTTACACATACACACTCAGCATACTTACACATACACACACAGCATACTTACACATACACACTGAGCATACTTGCACATACACACACAGCATACTTACATATACACACTCAGCATACTTACACATACACACTCAGCATACACACAGCATACTTACACATACACACACAGCATACACACAGCATACTTAGACATACACTCTCAGCATACTTACACATGTACACTCAGCATACTTACACATACACACTCAGCATACTTACACATACTCACTCAGCTTACTCACAGCATACTTACACATACACACACAGCATACTTACACATACACACTCAGCATACACACAGCATACTTACACATACACACTCAGCATACTTACACATGCACACTCAGCATACTTAGACTTACACACTCAGCATACTTACACATACACACACAGCATACTTACACATACACTCTCAGCATACTTACACATACACACTCAGCATACTTACGCATACACACTCAGCATACTTACACATACACACTCAGCTTGCTTACACATGCACACTCAGCATACACACAGCATACTTACACATGCACACTCAGCATACTTACACATACACACTGAGCATACTTACACATACAGCATACACACAGCATACTTACACATACACACTCAGCATACTTACACATACACACACAGCATACTTACACATACACACTGAGCATACTTACACATACACACACAGCATACTTACACATACACACACAGCATACACACAGAATACTTACACATACACACTCACCATACTTACACATACACACAGCATACTTACACATACACACTCAGCATGCACACACACAGCATACTTACACATACACACTCAGCATACTTAGTCATACACACTCAGCATACTTACACATGCACACTCAGCATACTTACACATACACACTCAGCATACTTACACATACTCACTCAGCTTACTCACAGCATACTTACACATACACACACAGCATACTTACAGATACACACTCAGCATACTTACACATACACACCCAGCATACACACAGCATACTTACACATACACACTCAGCATACTTACACATGCACACTCAGCATACTTACACATGCACACTCAGCATACTTACACATACACACTCAGCATACACACAGCATACTTACACATACACACACAGCATACTTACTCATACACACAGCATACTTACACATACACACTCAGCATACTTACACATACACACTCAGCATACTTACACATGCACACTCAGCATACACACAGCATACTTACACATACACACAGCATACTTACACATGCACACTCAGCATACTTACACATACACACTGAGCATACTTACACATACAGCATACACACAGCATACTTACACCTACACACTCAGCATAGTTACACATACACACACAGCATTCTTACACATACACACTGAGCATACTTGCACATACACACACAGCATACTTACACATACACACTCAGCATACTTACACATACACACTCAGCATACACACAGCATACTTACACATACACACTCAGCATACACACAGCATACTTAGACATACACACTCAGCATACTTACACATACACACTCAGCATACACACAGCATACTTACACATACACACTCAGCATACACACAGCATACTTAGACATACACACTCAGCATACTTACACATGCACACTCAGCATACTTACACATTCACACTCAGCATACTTATACAAACTCACTCAGCTTACTCACAGCATACTTACACATACACACACAGCATACTTACACATACACACTCAGCATACTTACACATACACACTCAGCATACACACAGCATACTTACACATACACACTCAGCATACTTACACATGCACACTCAGCATACTTACACATACACACTCAGCATACACACAGCATACTTACACATACACACTCAGCATACTTACACATACACACTCAGCATACTTACACATGCACACTCAGCATACTTACACATACACACTCAGCATACACACAGCATACTTACACATACACACAGCATACTTACACATACACGCTCAGCATACTTACACATACACACTCAGCATACTTACACATGCACACTCAGCATACACACAGCATACTTACACATACACACAGCATACTTACACATGCACACTCAGCATACTTACACATACACACTGAGCATACTTACACATACAGCATACACACAGCATACTTACACATACACACTCAGCATACTTACACATACACACACAGCATACTTACACATACACACTGAGCATACTTGCACATACACACACAGCATACTTACATATACACACTCAGCATACTTACACATACACACTCAGCATACACACAGCATACTTACACATACACACACAGCATACACACAGCATACTTAGACATACACTCTCAGCATACTTACACATGTACACTCAGCATACTTACACATACACACTCAGCATACTTACACATACTCACTCAGCTTACTCACAGCATACTTACACATACACACACAGCATACTTACACATACACACTCAGCATACTTACACATACACACTCAGCATACACACAGCATACTTACACATACACACTCAGCATACTTACACATGCACACTCAGCATACTTAGACTTACACACTCAGCATACTTACACATACACACACAGCATACTTACACATACACTCTCAGCATACTTACATATACACACACAGCATACTTACACATACACACACAGCATACTTACACATACACACACAGAATACTTACACATACACACTCAGCATACTTACACATACACACTCAGAATACACACAACATACTTACATATACACACTCAGCATACTTACACATACACACTCAGCATACTTACACATGCACACTCAGCATACTTACACATACACACTCAGCATACACACAGCATACTTACACATACACACACAGCAGACTTACACATACACACAGCATACTTACACATACACACTCAGCATACTTACACATACACACTCAGCATACTTACACATGCACACAGCATACTTACACATGCACACTCAGCATACTTACACATACACACTCAGCATACTTACACATGCACACTCAGCATACTTACACATACACACTCAGCATACTTACACATACTCACTCAGCTTACTCACAGCATACTTACACATACACACACAGCATACTTACAGATACACACTCAGCATACTTACACATACACACCCAGCATACACACAGCATACTTACACATACACACTCAGCATACTTACACATGCACACTCAGCATACTTACACATGCACACTCAGCATACTTACACATACACACTCAGCATACACACAGCATACTTACACATACACACACAGCATACTTACTCATACACACAGCATACTTACACATACACACTCAGCATACTTACACATACACACTCAGCATACTTACACATGCACACTCAGCATACACACAGCATACTTACACATACACACAGCATACTTACACATGCACACTCAGCATACTTACACATACACACTGAGCATACTTACACATACAGCATACACACAGCATACTTACACCTACACACTCAGCATAGTTACACATACACACACAGCATTCTTACACATACACACTGAGCATACTTGCACATACACACACAGCATACTTACACATACACACTCAGCATACTTACACATACACACTCAGCATACACACAGCATACTTACACATACACACTCAGCATACACACAGCATACTTAGACATACACACTCAGCATACTTACACATGCACACTCAGCATACTTACACATTCACACTCAGCATACTTATACAAACTCACTCAGCTTACTCACAGCATACTTACACATACACACACAGCATACTTACACATACACACTCAGCATACTTACACATACACACTCAGCATACACACAGCATACTTACACATACACACTCAGCATACTTACACATGCACACTCAGCATACTTAGACTTACACACTCAGCATACTTACACATGCACACTCAGCATACTTACACATACACACTCAGCATACACACAGCATACTTACACATACACACTCAGCATACTTACACATACACACTCAGCATACTTACACATGCACACTCAGCATACTTACACATACACACTCAGCATACACACAGCATACTTACACATACACACAGCATACTTACACATACACGCTCAGCATACTTACACATACACACTCAGCATACTTACACATGCACACTCAGCATACACACAGCATACTTACACATACACACAGCATACTTACACATGCACACTCAGCATACTTACACATACACACTGAGCATACTTACACATACAGCATACACACAGCATACTTACACATACACACTCAGCATACTTACACATACACACACAGCATACTTACACATACACACTGAGCATACTTGCACATACACACACAGCATACTTACATATACACACTCAGCATACTTACACATACACACTCAGCATACACACAGCATACTTACACATACACACACAGCATACACACAGCATACTTAGACATACACTCTCAGCATACTTACACATGTACACTCAGCATACTTACACATACACACTCAGCATACTTACACATACTCACTCAGCTTACTCACAGCATACTTACACATACACACACAGCATACTTACACATACACACTCAGCATACTTACACATACACACTCAGCATACACACAGCATACTTACACATACACACTCAGCATACTTACACATGCACACTCAGCATACTTAGACTTACACACTCAGCATACTTACACATACACACACAGCATACTTACACATACACTCTCAGCATACTTACATATACACACACAGCATACTTACACATACACACACAGCATACTTACACATACACACACAGAATACTTACACATACACACTCAGCATACTTACACATACACACTCAGCATACTTACACATGCACACTCAGCATACTTACACATACACACTCAGCATACACACAGCATACTTACACATACACACACAGCATACTTACACATACACACAGCATACTTACACATACTCACTCAGCATACTTACACATACACACTCAGCATACTTACACATGCACACTCAGCATACACACAGCATACTTACACATACCCACAGCATACTTACACATGCACACTCAGCATACTTACACATGCACACTCAGCATACTTACACATACAGCATACACACAGCATACTTACACATACACACTCAGCATACTTACACATACACACACAGCATACTTACACATACACACTGAGCATACTTGCACATACACACACAGCATACTTACATATACACACTCAGCATACTTACACATACTCACTCAGCTTACTCACAGCATACTTACACATACACACACAGCATACTTACACATACACACTCAGCATACTTACACATACACACTCAGCATACACACAGCATACTTACACATACACACTCAGCATACTTACACATGCACACTCAGCATACTTAGACTTACACCCTCAGCATACTTACACATACACACACAGCATACACACAGCATACTTAGACATACACTCTCAGCATACTTACACATGTACACTCAGCATACTTACACATACACACTCAGCATACTTACACATACTCACTCAGCTTACTCACAGCATACTTACACATACACACACAGCATACTTACACATACACACTCAGCATACACACAGCATACTTACACATACACACTCAGCATACTTACACATGCACACTCAGCATACTTAGACTTACACACTCAGCATACTTACACATACACACACAGCATACTTACACATACACTCTCAGCATACTTACACATACACACTCAGCATACTTACGCATACACACTCAGCATACTTACACATACACACTCAGCTTGCTTACACATGCACACTCAGCATACACACAGCATACTTACACATGCACACTCAGCATACTTACACATACACACTGAGCATACTTACACATACAGCATACACACAGCATACTTACACATACACACTCAGCATACTTACACATACACACACAGCATACTTACACATACACACTGAGCATACTTACACATACACACACAGCATACTTACACATACACACACAGCATACACACAGAATACTTACACATACACACTCACCATACTTACACATACACACAGCATACTTACACATACACACTCAGCATACACACACACAGCATACTTACACATACACACTCAGCATACTTAGTCATACACACTCAGCATACTTACACATGCACACTCAGCATACTTACACATACACACTCAGCATACTTACACATACTCACTCAGCTTACTCACAGCATACTTACACATACACACACAGCATACTTACAGATACACACTCAGCATACTTACACATACACACCCAGCATACACACAGCATACTTACACATACACACTCAGCATACTTACACATGCACACTCAGCATACTTACACATGCACACTCAGCATACTTACACATACACACTCAGCATACACACAGCATACTTACACATACACACACAGCATACTTACTCATACACACAGCATACTTACACATACACACTCAGCATACTTACACATACACACTCAGCATACTTACACATGCACACTCAGCATACACACAGCATACTTACACATACACACAGCATACTTACACATGCACACTCAGCATACTTACACATACACACTGAGCATACTTACACATACAGCATACACACAGCATACTTACACCTACACACTCAGCATAGTGACACATACACACACAGCATTCTTACACATACACACTGAGCATACTTGCACATACACACACAGCATACTTACACATACACACTCAGCATACTTACACATACACACTCAGCATACACACAGCATACTTACACATACACACTCAGCATACACACAGCATACTTAGACATACACACTCAGCATACTTACACATGCACACTCAGCATACTTACACATTCACACTCAGCATACTTATACAAACTCACTCAGCTTACTCACAGCATACTTACACATACACACACAGCATACTTACACATACACACTCAGCATACTTACACATACACACTCAGCATACACACAGCATACTTACACATACACACTCAGCATACTTACACATGCACACTCAGCATACTTAGACTTACACACTCAGCATACTTACACATGCACACTCAGCATACTTACACATGCACACTCAGCATACACACAGCATACTTACACATACACACTCAGCATACTTACACATACACACTCAGCATACTTACACATGCACACTCAGCATACTTACACATACACACTCAGCATACACACAGCATACTTACACATACACACAGCATACTTACACATACACGCTCAGCATACTTACACATACACACTCAGCATACTTACACATGCACACTCAGCATACACACAGCATACTTACACATACACACAGCATACTTACACATGCACACTCAGCATACTTACACATACACACTGAGCATACTTACACATACAGCATACACACAGCATACTTACACATACAAACTCAGCATACTTACACATACACACACAGCATACTTACACATACACACTGAGCATACTTGCACATACACACACAGCATACTTACATATACACACTCAGCATACTTACACATACACACTCAGCATACACACAGCATACTTACACATACACACACAGCATACACACAGCATACTTAGACATACACTCTCAGCATACTTACACATGTACACTCAGCATACTTACACATACACACTCAGCATACTTACACATACTCACTCAGCTTACTCACAGCATACTTACACATACACACACAGCATACTTACACATACACACTCAGCATACTTACACATACACACTCAGCATACACACAGCATACTTACACATACACACTCAGCATACTTACACATGCACACTCAGCATACTTAGACTTACACACTCAGCATACTTACACATACACACACAGCATACTTACACATACACTCTCAGCATACTTACATATACACACACAGCATACTTACACATACACACACAGCATACTTACACATACACACACAGAATACTTACACATACACACTCAGCATACTTACACATACACACTCAGAATACACACAACATACTTACATATACACACTCAGCATACTTACACATACACACTCAGCATACTTACACATGCACACTCAGCATACTTACACATACACACTCAGCATACACACAGCATACTTACACATACACACACAGCATACTTACACATACACACAGCATACTTACACATACACACTCAGCATACTTACACATACACACTCAGCATACTTACACATGCACACTCAGCATACACACAGCATACTTACACATACCCACAGCATACTTACACATGCACACTCAGCATACTTACACATGCACACTCAGCATACTTACACATACAGCATACACACAGCATACTTACACATACACACACAGCATACTTACACATACACACTGAGCATACTTGCACATACACACACAGCATACTTACATATCCACACTCAGCAAACTTACACATACACACTCAGCATACACACAGCATACTTACACATACACACACAGCATACACACTGCATACTTAGATATACACACTCAGCATACTTACACATGTACACTCAGCATACTTACACATACACACTCAGCATACTTACACATACTCACTCAGCTTACTCACAGCATACTTACACATACACACACAGCATACTTACACATACACTCTCAGCATACTTACATATACACACACAGCATACTTACACATACACACACAGCATACTTACACATACACACACAGAATACTTACACATACACACTCAGCATACTTACACATACACACTCAGAATACACACAGCATACTTACATATACACACTCAGCATACTTACACATGCACACTCAGCATACTTAGACATACACACTCAGCATACTTACACATGCACACTCAGCATACTTACACATGCACCCTCAGCATACTTACACATGCACACTCAGCTTACTTACACATACACACTAAGCATACACACAGCATACTTACACATACACACTCAGCATACTTACACATACACACTCAGCATACTTAGACATACTCACTCAGCATACTTACACATGCACACTCAGCATACTTACAAATGCACACACAGCATACTTACACATACACACTCAGCATACTTATACATACACACTCAGCATACTTACACATACACACTCAGCATACACACAGCATACTTACACATACACACTCAGCATACACACAGCATACTTACACATACACACAGCATACTTACACATACACGCTCAGCATACTTACACATACACACTCAGCATACTTACACATGCACACTCAGCATACACACAGCATACTTACACATACACACAGCATACTTACACATGCACACTCAGCATACTTACACATACACACTGAGCATACTTACACATACAGCATACACACAGCATACTTACACATACAAACTCAGCATACTTACACATACACACACAGCATACTTACACATACACACTGAGCATACTTGCACATACACACACAGCATACTTACATATACACACTCAGCATACTTACACATACACACTCAGCATACACACAGCATACTTACACATACACACACAGCATACACACAGCATACTTAGACATACACTCTCAGCATACTTACACATGTACACTCAGCATACTTACACATACACACTCAGCATACTTACACATACTCACTCAGCTTACTCACAGCATACTTACACATACACACACAGCATACTTACACATACACACTCAGCATACTTACACATACACACTCAGCATACACACAGCATACTTACACATACACACTCAGCATACTTACACATGCACACTCAGCATACTTAGACTTACACACTCAGCATACTTACACATACACACACAGCATACTTACACATACACTCTCAGCATACTTACATATACACACACAGCATACTTACACATACACACACAGCATACTTACACATACACACACAGAATACTTACACATACACACTCAGCATACTTACACATACACACTCAGAATACACACAACATACTTACATATACACACTCAGCATACTTACACATACACACTCAGCATACTTACACATGCACACTCAGCATACTTACACATACACACTCAGCATACACACAGCATACTTACACATACACACACAGCATACTTACACATACACACAGCATACTTACACATACACACTCAGCATACTTACACATACACACTCAGCATACTTACACATGCACACTCAGCATACACACAGCATACTTACACATACCCACAGCATACTTACACATGCACACTCAGCATACTTACACATGCACACTCAGCATACTTACACATACAGCATACACACAGCATACTTACACATACACACACAGCATACTTACACATACACACTGAGCATACTTGCACATACACACACAGCATACTTACATATCCACACTCAGCAAACTTACACATACACACTCAGCATACACACAGCATACTTACACATACACACACAGCATACACACTGCATACTTAGATATACACACTCAGCATACTTACACATGTACACTCAGCATACTTACACATACACACTCAGCATACTTACACATACTCACTCAGCTTACTCACAGCATACTTACACATACACACACAGCATACTTACACATACACTCTCAGCATACTTACATATACACACACAGCATACTTACACATACACACACAGCATACTTACACATACACACACAGAATACTTACACATACACACTCAGCATACTTACACATACACACTCAGAATACACACAGCATACTTACATATACACACTCAGCATACTTACACATGCACACTCAGCATACTTAGACATACACACTCAGCATACTTACACATGCACACTCAGCATACTTACACATGCACCCTCAGCATACTTACACATGCACACTCAGCTTACTTACACATACACACTAAGCATACACACAGCATACTTACACATACACACTCAGCATACTTACACATACACACTCAGCATACTTAGACATACTCACTCAGCATACTTACACATGCACACTCAGCATACTTACAAATGCACACACAGCATACTTACACATACACACTCAGCATACTTATACATACACACTCAGCATACTTACACATACACACTCAGCATACACACAGCATACTTACACATACACACACAGCATACTTGCACATACACACAGCATACTTACACATACACACTCAGCATACTTACACATACACACTCAGCTTACTTACACATGCACACTCAGCATACACACAGCATACTTACACATACACACTCAGCATACTTAGACATACTCGCTCAGCATACTTACACATGCACACTCAGCATACTTACACATGCACACACAGCATACTTACACATACACACTCAGCATACTTACACATACACACTCAGCATACTTACACATACACACTCAGCATACACAGAGCATACTTACACATACACACACAGCATACTTGCACATACACACAGCATACTTACACATACACACTCAGCATACTTACACATACACACTCAGCTTACTTACACATGCACACTCAGCATACACACAGCATACTTACACATGCACACTCAGCATACTTACACATACACACTGAGCATACTTACACATACAGCATACACACAGCATACTTACACATACACACTCAGCATACTTACACATACACACACAGCATACACAGAGAATACTTACACATACACACTCAGCATACTTACACATACACACAGCATACTTACACATACACACTCAGCATACACACACACAGCATACTAACACATACACACTCAGCATACTTAGACATACACACTAAGCATACTTACACATACACACTCAGCATACTTACACATACACACTCAGCATACTTACACATACTCACTCAGCTTACTCACAGCATACTTACACATACACACACAGCATACTTACACATACACACTCAGCATACACACAGCATACTTACACATACACACTCACCATACTTACACATACACACTCAGCATACACACAGCATACTTACACATACACACTCAGCATACTTACACATGCACACTCAGCATACTTACATATACTCACTCTGCATACACACAGCATACTTACACATACACACTCAGCATACTTACACATGTACACTCAGCATACTTACACATGCACACTCAGCATACTTACACATGCACACTCAGCATACTTACACATACACACTCAGCATACACACAGCATACTTACACATACACACTCAGCATACTTACACATACACACTCAGCATACTTAGACATATTCACTCAGCATACTTACACATGCACACTCAGCATACTTACACATACACACTCAGCATACTTACACATATTCTCTCAGCATACTTACACATGCACACTCAGCATACTTACACATACACACTCAGCATACACACAGCATACTTACACATCCACACTCAGCATACTTACACATGCACACTCAGCATACTTAGACTTACAAACTCAGCATACTTACACATACACACTCAGCATACTTACACATACACACTCAGCATACTTACACATACACACTCAGCATACACACAGCATACTTACACATACACACACAGCATACTTGCACATACACACAGCATACTTGCACATACACACAGCATACTTACACATACACACTCAGCATACTTACGCATACACACTCAGCATACTTACACATACACACTCAGCTTACTTACACATGCACAGTTAGCATACACACAGCATACTTACACATGCACACTCAGCATACTTACACATACACACTGAGCATACTTACACATACACACTGAGCATACTTACACATACACACACAGCATACTTACACATACACAATCAGCATACTTACACATACACACACAGCATACTTACACATACACACACAGCATACACACAGCATACTTACACATACACACTCAGCATACTTACACATACACACTCAGCATACTTACACATACACACTCAGCATACTTACACATACATACACAGCATACTTACACATACATACACAGCATACTTACACATACACACACAGCATACTTACACATACTCAACATACTTACACATACACACACAGCATACTTACACATACACACACAGCATACTTACACATACACACACAGCATACTTACACATACACACTCAGCATACTTAGACATACACACTCAGCATACTTACACATATACACACAGCATACTTACACATACACACTCAGCATACTTACACATACACACACAGCATACACTAAGCATACTTACCATACTGAGGGCAGAGAGGGAGGAGGTCTCTACTGATGTAAACGATGTTAGCTGTCCTGTCACTCTGTGTGTGTCTATGAGTGACAGCTGCTGCAGGGCCAGGGCTGCACACTGATTGGCTCTCACTTTCTCAGAGAGCCAATCAGAGCTAACAGAGAGGGGGGAGGGGAGGGACTGAGGGCCAGGTCTGAGAGACAGCCTCCAATGATCCAAGCAACATGAGCCAGGAAGGTTATCACAGGCAGAGACACAGCACACACCAGCCAGGGGAGGCAGAGACACAGCAGCCAGGGGAGGCAGAGACACGGCAGCCAGGGGAGGCAGAGACACAGCACACAGCAGCCAGTGGAGGCAGAGACAGAGCACACAGCAGCCAGTGGAGGCAGAGACACGGCAAACAGCAGCCAGGGGAGGCAGAGACACGGCACACAGCACACAGCAGCCAGTGGAGACAGAGACACAGCAGCCATGGGAGGCAGAGACACGGCACACAGCAGCGAGGGGAGGCAGAGACACAGCACACAGCACCCAGGGGAGGCAGAGACACAGCACACAGCAGCCAGTGGAGGCAGAGACACAGCACACAGCAGCCAGGGGAGGCAGAGACACAGAACACAGCAGCCAGGGGAGGCAGAGACACAGAACACAGCAGCCAGGGGTGGAAGAGACACAGCACACAGCAACCATGGGAGGCAGAGTCACAGAACACAGCAGCCAGGGTAGGCAGATACACGGCACACAGCAGCCAGGGGAGGCAGAGACATGGCACACAGCAGCCAGGGGAGGCAGACACAGCACGCGGCACACAGCATCCAGGGGAGGCAGAGGCACGGCACACAGCAGCCAGGGGAGGCAGAGACATGGCACACAGCATCCAGGGGAGGCAGAGCCACGGCACACAGCGGCCAGGGGAGGCAGAGCCATGGCACACAGCGTCCAGGAGAGGCAGAGACACGGCACACAGAGGCCAGGGGAGGCAGAGACATGGCACACAGTGGCCAGGGGAGGCAGAGACACAGAACACAGCAGCCAGGAGAGGCAGAGACACAGAACACAGCAGCCAGGGGAGGCAGAGACACGGCACAGATCAGCCAGGGGAGGCAGAGACACGGCACACAGCAGCCAGGGGGGCTCGGCACACAGCAGCCAGGGAGGCAGACACAGCATCCAGGGGAGGCAGAGGCACGGCACACAGCAGCCAGGGGAGGCAGATACATAGCAGCCAGGGGAGGCAGAGGCACGGAACACAGTAGCCACGGGTGGCAGAGGCATGGCACACAGCAGCCAGGGGAGGCAGAGGCACGGCACACAGCAGCCCTGGGAGGCAGAGACATGGCACACAGCAGCCAGGGGAGGCAGAGACACGGCACACAGCAGCCAGTGGAAACACAGACACTGCACACTGCAGACAGGGGAGGCAGAGGCACAGCACACAGCAGCCAGGGGTGGCAGAGACATGGTGCAGAGCAGCCAGGGGAGGCAGAGACACAGCAGCAAGGGGAGGCAGAGGCAAGGCACACAGCAGCCACGTTAGGCAGAGGCACGGCACACAGCAGCAAGCGGAGCCAGAGACACGGCACAGAGCAGCCAGGGGACGGAGAGGCATAGAACACAGCAGCCAGGGGAGGCAGAGACATGGCACACAGCATCCAGGGGAGGCAGAGACACGGCACACAGCAGCCAGGGGAGGCAGAGGCATGGCACACAGCAGCCAGGGGAGGCAGAGACATGGCACACAGCAGCCAGGGGAGGCAGAGATACGGAACACAGCAGCCAGGGGAGGCAGAGACACGGCACACAGCAGCCCGGGGAGGCAGAGACACGGCACACAGCAGCAAGGGGAGGCAGGAGACACGACACACAGCAGCCAGGGGAGGCAGAGACACGGCACACAGCAGCCAGGGGAGGCAGAGACACGGCACACAGCACACAGCAGCCAGTGGAGACAGAGACACAGCAGCCAGGGGAGGCAGAGACACGGCACACAGCAGCCAGGGGAGGCAGAGACACAGCACACAGCACCCAGGGGAGGCAGAGACACAGCACACAGCAGCCAGTGGAGGCAGAGACACAGCACACAGCAGCCAGGGGAGGCAGAGACATGGCACACAGCAGCCAGGGGAGGCAGAGACACGGCACACAGCAGCCAGGGAAGGCAGAGACACGGCACACAGCAGCCAGGGGAGGCAGAGACATGGCACACAGCAGCCAGGGGAGGCAGGAGACATGACACACAGCAGCCAGGGGAGGCAGAGACACAGCACACAGCACACAGCAGCCAGTGGAGACAGAGACACAGCAGCCAGGGGAGGCTGAGACACGGCACACAGCAGCCAGGGGAGGCAGAGACACAGCGCACAGCAGCCAGGGGAGGCAGAGACATGGCACACAGCAGCCCGGGGAGGCAGAGAGATGGCACACAGCAGCCAGGGGAGGCAGGAGACACAGCACAAAGCAGCCAGGGGAGGCAGAGACACAGCACACAGCAGCCAGGGGAGGCAGAGACACAGCACACAGCACCCAGGGGAGGCAGAGACATGGCACACAGCAGCCAGGGGAGGCAGACAAAGCACGCGGCACACAGCATCCAAGGGAGGCAGAGGCACGGCACACAGCAGCCAGGGGAGGCAGAGACATGGCACACAGCATCCAGGGGAGGCAGAGCCACGGCACACAGCGGCCAGGGGAGGCAGAGCCACGGCACACAGCGTCCAGGAGAGGCAGAGACACGGCACACAGAGGCCAGGGGAGGCAGAGACATGGCACACAGTGGCCAGGGGAGGCAGAGACACAGAACACAGCAGCCAGGAGAGGCAGAGACACGGCACAGAGCAGCCAGGGGAGGCAGAGACACGGCACAGATCAGCCAGGGGAGGCAGAGACACGGCACACAGCAGCCAGGGGGGCTCGGCACACAGCAGCCAGGGAGGCAGAGAAACAGCATCCAGGGGAGGCAGATGCATGGCACACAGCAGCCATGGGTGGCAGAGGCATGGCACACAGCAGCCAGGGGAGGCAGAGGCACGGCACACAGCAGCCAGGGGAGGCAGAGACATGGCACACAGCAGCCAGGGGAGGCAGAGACACGGCACACAGCAGCTAGGGGAGGAAGAGACACAGCACACAGCAGCCACGGGAGGCAGAGCCATGGCACACAGCAGCCTGGGAATGCAGAGATACTGCAGCCAGGGGAGGTAGAAACACAGCAGCCAGGGGAGTCAGAGGCATGGCACACAGCAGCCAGGGAATGCAGAGATACTGCAGCCAGGGGAGGTAGAAACACAGCAGCCAGGGGAGGCAGAGACACGGCACACAGCAGCTAGGGGAGGAAGAGACATGGCACACAGCAGCCAGGGGTGGCAGAGCCATGGCACACAGCAGCCTGGGGAGGAAGAGACATGGCACACAGCAACCATGGGAGGCAGAGTCACAGAACACAGCAGCCAGGGTAGGCAGATACATGGCACACAGCAGCCAGGGAAGGCAGAGACATGGCACACAGCAGCCAGGGGAGGCAGAGACACAGCACGCGGCACACAGCATCCAGGGGAGGCAGAGGCACGGCACACAGCAGCCAGGGGAGGCAGAGACATGGCACACAGCATCCAGGGGAGGCAGAGCCATGGCACACAGCGGCCAGGGGAGGCAGAGCCATGGCACACAGCGTCCAGGAGAGGCAGAGACATGGCACACAGAGGCCAGGGGAGGAAGAGACATGGCACACAGTGGCCAGGGGAGGCAGAGACACAGAACACAGCAGCCAGGAGAGGCAGAGACACGGCACAGAGCAGCCAGGGGAGGCAGAGACACGGCACAGATCAGCCAGGGGAGGCAGAGACACGGCACACAGCAGCCAGGGGGGCTCGGCACACAGCAGCCAGGGAGGCAGAGACACAGCATCCAGGGGAGGCAGAGGCATGGCACACAGCAGACAGGGGAGGCAGATACACAGCAGCCAGGGGAGGCAGAGGCACGGAACACAGCAGCCACGGGTGGCAGAGGCATGGCACACAGCAGCCAGTGGAGGCAGAGGCATGGCACACAGCAGCCAGTGGAGGCAGAGACACGGCACACAGCAGCCACGGGAGGCAGAGACATGGCACACAGCAGCCAGGGGAAACACAGACACAGCACACTGCAGCCAGGGGAGGCAGAGGCACAGCACACAGCAGCCAGGGGTGGCAGAGACATGGTGCAGAGCAGCCAGTGGAGGCAGAGACACAGCAGCAAGGGGAGGCAGAGGCACGGCACACAGCAGCCACGTTAGGCAGAGGCATGGCACACAGCAGCCAGGGGAGGCAGACACATGGCACACAGCAGCCAGGAGAGGCAGAGACACGGCACACAGCAGCCAGGGGAGGCAGAGACACGGCACAGAGCAGCCAGGGGACGGAGAGGCATAGAACAAAGCAGCCAGGGGAGGCAGACACACGGCACACAGCAGCCAGGGGAGGCAGAGACATGGCACACAGCAGCCAGGGGAGGCAGAGGCACGGCACACAGCAGCCCGGGGAGGCAGAGACACGGCACACAGCAGCCAGGGGAGGCAGAGACACGGCACACAGCACACAGCAGCCAGTGGAGACAGAGACACAGCAGCCAGGGGAGGCAGAGACACGGCACACAGCAGCCAGGGGAGGCAGAGACACAGCACACAGCACCCAGGGGAGGCAGAGACACAGCACACAGCAGCCAGTGGAGGCAGAGACACAGCACACAGCAGCCAGGGGAGGCAGAGACACGGCACACAGCAGCCAGTGGAGGCAGAGACACAGCACACAGCAGCCAGGGGAGGCAGAGACACGGCACACAGCAGCCAGGGGAGGCAGAGACACAGCACACAGCAGCCAGGGGAGGCAGAGACACAGCACACAGCAGCCAGGGGAGGCAGAGACACGGCACACAGCAGCCAGGGGAGGCAGAGACACGGCACACAGCAGCCAGGGGAGGCAGAGACACAGCACACAGCAGCCAGGGGAGGCAGAGACATGGCACACAGCAGCCAGGGGAGGCAGAGACACAGCACACAGCACACAGCAGCCAGAGGAGACAGAGACACAGCAGCCAGGGGAGGCTGAGACACGGCACACAGCAGCCAGATGAGGCAGAGACACAGCACACAGCAGCCAGGGGAGGCAGAGACATGGCACACAGCAGCCCGGGGAGGCAGAGACACGGCACACAGCAGCCAGGGGAGGCAGGAGACACAGCACACAGCAGCCAGGGGAGGCAGAGACACATCACACAGCAGCCAGGGGAGGCAGAGACACGGCACACAGCACACAGCAGCCAGTGGAGACAGAGACACAGCAGCCAGGGGAGGCAGAGACACAGCACACAGCAGCCACGGGAGGCAGAGACACAGCACACAGCAGCCAGGGGAGGCAGAGACACAGCACACAGCAGCCAGGGGAGGCAGAGACATGGCACACAGCAGCCCGGGGAGGCAGAGACACGGCACACAGCAGCCAGGGGAGGCAGGAGACATGGCACAGAGCTGCCAGGGGAGTCAGAGACACAGAACACAGCAGCCAGGGGAGGCAGAGACACAGAACACAGCAGCCAGGGGAGGTAGAGACACAGAACACAGCAGCCAGGGGTGGAAGAGACACGGCACACAGCAACCATGGGAGGCAGAGTCACAGAACACAGCAGCCAGGGTAGGCAGATACATGGCACACAGCAGCAAGGGAAGGCAGAGACATGGCACACAGCAGCCAGGGGAGGCAGAGACACAGCACGCGGCACACAGCATCCAGGGGAGGCAGAGGCACGGCACACAGCAGCCAGGGGAGGCAGAGACATGGCACACAGCATCCAGGGGAGGCAGAGCCATGGCACACAGCGGCCAGGGGAGGCAGAGCCATGGCACACAGCATCCAGGAGAGGCAGAGACACGGCATACAGAGGCCAGGGGAGGCAGAGACATGGCACACAGCGGCCAGGGGAGGCAGAGACACAGAACACAGCAGCCAGGAGAGGCAGAGACACGGCACAGAGCACCCAGGGGAGACAGAGACACAGCAGCCAGATGAGGCAGAGACACAGCACACAGCAGCCAGGGGAGGCAGAGACATGGCACACAGCAGCCCGGGGAGGCAGAGACACGGCACACAGCAGCCAGGGGAGGCAGGAGACACAGCACACAGCAGCCAGGGGAGGCAGAGACACAGCACACAGCAGCCAGGGGAGGCAGAGACACGGCACACAGCACACAGCAGCCAGTGGAGACAGAGACACAGCAGCCAGGGGAGGCAGAGACACAGCACACAGCAGCCACGGGAGGCAGAGACACAGCACACAGCAGCCAGGGGAGGCAGAGACACAGCACACAGCAGCCAGGGGAGGCAGAGACATGGCACACAGCAGCCCGGGGAGGCAGAGACACGGCACACAGCAGCCAGGGGAGGCAGGAGACATGGCACAGAGCTGCCAGGGGAGTCAGAGACACAGAACACAGCAGCCAGGGGAGGCAGAGACACAGAACACAGCAGCCAGGGGAGGTAGAGACACAGAACACAGCAGCCAGGGGTGGAAGAGACACGGCACACAGCAACCATGGGAGGCAGAGTCACAGAACACAGCAGCCAGGGTAGGCAGATACATGGCACACAGCAGCCAGGGAAGGCAGAGACATGGCACACAGCAGCCAGGGGAGGCAGAGACACAGCACGCGGCACACAGCATCCAGGGGAGGCAGAGGCACGGCACACAGCAGCCAGGGGAGGCAGAGACATGGCACACAGCATCCAGGGGAGGCAGAGCCATGGCACACAGCGGCCAGGGGAGGTAGAGCCATGGCACACAGCATCCAGGAGAGGCAGAGACACGGCATACAGAGGCCAGGGGAGGCAGAGACATGGCACACAGCGGCCAGGGGAGGCAGAGACACAGAACACAGCAGCCAGGAGAGGCAGAGACACGGCACAGAGCACCCAGGGGAGGCAGAGACACGGCACAGATCAGCCAGGGGAGGCAGAGACACGGCACACAGCTGCCAGGGAGGCAGAGACACAGCATCAAGGGGAGGCAGATGCATGGCACACAGCAGCCAGGGGTGGCAGATACACAGCAGCCAGGGGAGGCAGAGGCACAAAACACAGCAGCCACGGGTGGCAGAGGCATGGCACACAGCAGCCAGGGGAGGCAGAGGCACGGCACACAGCAGCCAGGGGAGGCAGAGACACAGCACACAGCAGCCAGGGGAGGCAGAGACATGGCACACAGCAGCCAGTGGAAACACAGACACGGCACACTGCAGCCTGGGGAGGCAGAGGCACAGCACACAGCAGCCAGGGGTTTCAGAGACATGGTGCAGAGCAGCCAGGGGAGGCAGAGACACAGCAGCAAGGGGAGGCAGAGGCATGGCACACAGCAGCCACGTTAGGCAGAGGCACGGCACACAGCAGCCAGGGGAGGCAGACACACGGCACACATCAGCCAGGAGAGGCAGAGACACGGCACACAGCAGCCAGGTGAGGCAGAGACACGGCACAGAGCAGCCAGGGGACGGAGAGGCATAGAACACAGCAGCCAGGGGCGGCAGAGACACGGCACACAGCAGCCAGGGGAGGCTGAGACATGGCACACAGCAGCCAGGTGAGGCAGAGACACAGCACACAGCAGCCAGGGGAGGCAGAGACATGGCACACAGCAGCCCGGGGAGGCAGAGACACAGCACACAGCAGCCAGGGGAGGCAGGAGACACAGCACACAGCAGCCAGGGGAGGCAGAGACACAGCACACAGCAGCCAGGGGAGGCAGAGACACGGCACACAGCACACAGCAGCCAGTGGAGACAGAGACACAGCAGCCAGGGGAGGCAGAGACACAGCACACAGCAGCCACGGGAGGCAGAGACACAGCACACAGCAGCCAGGGGAGGCAGAGACACAGCACACAGCAGCCCGGGGAGGCAGAGACACGGCACACAGCAGCCAGGGGAGGCAGGAGACACGGCACACAGCAGCCAGGGGAGGCAGAGACACGGCACACAGCAGCCAGGGGAGGCAGAGACACAGCACACAGCAGCCAGGGGAGGCAGAGACACAGCACACAGCAACCAGGGGAGGCAGAGACATGGCACACAGCAGCCAGGGGAGGCAGAGACACGGCACACAGCAGCCAGGTGAGGCAGAGACACGGCACACAGCAGCCAGGGGAGGCAGAGGCACGGCACACAGCAGCCAGGGGAGGCAGAGACGCATCTCACAGCAGCCAGGGAAGGCAGAGACACAGCACACAGCAGCCAATGAGGCAGGAGACAGGGCCACAGCAGCCAGGGGAGGCAAGAGACACAGCACACAGCAGCCAGGAGAGGCAGAGACATGGCACACAGCAGCCAGGGGAGGCAGAGACACAGAACACAGCAGCCAGGGAGGCAGAGACATGGCACAGAGCTGCCAGGGGAGTCAGAGACACAGAACACAGCAGCCACGGGAGGCAGAGACACAGAACACAGCAGCCAGGGGAGGTAGAGACACAGAACAAAGCAAGCCAGGGGTGGAAGAGACACGGCACACAGCAACCATGGGAGGCAGAGTCACAGAACACAGCAGCCAGGGTAGGCAGATACATGGCACACAGCAGCCAGCGAAGGCAGAGACATGGCACACAGCAGCCAGGGGAGGCAGAGACACAGCACGCGGCACACAGCATCCAGGGGAGGCAGAGGCACGGCACACAGCAGCCAGGGGAGGCAGAGACATGGCACACAGCATCCAGGGGAGGCAGAGCCATGGCACACAGCGGCCAGGGGAGGCAGAGACATGGCACACAGCATCCAGGAGAGGCAGAGACACGGCACACAGAGGCCAGGGGAGGCAGAGACATGGCACACAGCGGCCAGGGGAGGCAGAGACACAGAACACAGCAGCCAGGAGAGGCAGAGACACGGCACAGAGCAGCCAGGGGAGGCAGATACACGGCACAGATCAGCCAGGGGAGGCAGAGACACGGCACACAGCAGCCAGGGGGGCTCGGCACACAGCTGCCAGGGAGGCAGAGACACAGCATCCAGGGGAGGCAGAGGCACGGCACACAGCAGCCAGGGGTGGCAGATACACAGCAGCCAGGGGAGGCAGAGGCACGGAACACAGCAGCCACGGGTGGCAGAGGCATGGCACACAGCAGCCAGGGGAGGCAGAGGCACGGCACACAGCAGCCAGGGGAGGCAGAGACACAGCACACAGCAGCCAGGGGAGGCAGAGACATGGCACACAGCAGCCAGTGGAAACACAGACACGGCACACTGCAGCCTGGGGAGGCAGAGGCACAGCACACAGCAGCCAGGGGTGGCAGAGACATGGTGCAGAGCAGCCAGGGGAGGCAGAGACACAGCAGCAAGGGGAGGCAGAGGCACGGCACACAGCAGCCACGTCAGGCAGAGGCACGGCACACAGCAGCCAGGGGAGGCAGACACACGGCACACAGCAGCCAGGAGAGGCAGAGACACGGCACACAGCAGCCAGGGGAGGCAGAGACACGGCACAGAGCAGCCAGGGGACGGAGAGGCATAGAACACAGCAGCCAGGGGAGGCAGAGACACGGCACACAGCAGCCAGGGGAGGCAGGAGACACGGCACACAGCAGCCAGGTGAGGCAGAGACACAGCACACTGCAGCCAGGGGAGGCAGAGACACGGCACACAGCACACAGCAGCCAGTGGAGACAGAGACACAGCAGCCAGGGGAGGCAGAGACACGGCACACAGCAGCCAGGGGAGGCAGAGACACAGCACACAGCACCCAGGGGAGGCAGAGACACAGCACACAGCAGCCAGTGGAGGCAGAGACACAGCACACAGCAGCCAGGGGAGGCAGAGACATGGCACACAGCAGCCAGGGGAGGCAGGAGACATGGCACACAGCAGCCAGGGGAGGCAGAGACACAGCACACAGCAGCCAGTGGAGACAGAGACACAGCAGCCAGGGGAGGCTAAGACACGGCACACAGCAGCCAGGGGAGGCAGAGACACAGCACACAGCAGCCAAGGGAGGCAGAGACATGGCACACAGCAGCCCGGGGAGGCAGAGACATGGCACACAGCAGCCAGGGGAGGCAGGAGACACGGCACACAGCAGCCAGGGGAGGCAGTGACACAGCACACAGCAGCCAGGGGAGGCAGAGACACGGCACACAGCACACAGCAGCCAGTGGAGACAGAGACACAGCAGCCAGGGGAGACAGAGACACAGCACACAGCAGCCACGGGAGGTAGAGACACAGCACACAGCAGCCAGGGGAGGCAGAGACACAGCACACAGCAGCCAGGGGAGGCAGAGACACAGCACACAGCAGCCAGGGGAGGCAGAGACACGGCACACAGCAGCCAGGGGAGGCAGAGACACGGCACACAGCAGCCAGGGGAGGCAGAGACACGGCACACAGCAGCCAGGGGAGGCAGAGACACGGCACACAGCAGCCAGGGGAGGCAGAGACACAGCACACAGCAGCCAGGGGAGGCAGAGACACAGCACACAGCAGCCAGGGGAGGCAGAGACACAGCAACCAGGAGAGGCAGAGACATGGCAAACAGCAGCCAGGGGTTGCAGAGACACAGCAGCCAGGGGAGGCAGAGGCACGGCACACAGCAGCCAGGGGAGGCAGAGACGCAACACACAGCAGCCAGGGAAGGCAGAGACACAGCACACAGCAGCCAAGTGAGGCAGGAGACAGGGCCACAGCAGCCAGGGGAGGCAGGAGACACAGCACACAGCAGCCAGGAGAGGCAGAGACATGGCACACAGCAGCCAGGGGAGGCAGAGACATGGCACACAGCAGCCAGGGGAGGAAGAGACACAGCACACAGCAGCCAGGGGAGGCAGAGCCATGGCACACAGCAGCCAGGGGAGGCAGAGACACAGCAGCCAGGGGAGGTAGAGACACAGAACACAGCAGCCAGGGGAGGCAGAGACACGGCACAGAGCTGCCAGGGGAGGCAGAGACACAGAACACAGCAGCCAGGGGAGGCAGAGACCTGGCACAGAGCTGCCAGGGGAGGCAGAGACACTGAACACAGCAGCCAGGGGAGGCAGAGACACAGAACACATCAGCCAGGGGCGGCAGAGACACAGAACACAGCAGCCAGGGGTGGAAGAGACACGGCACACAGCAACCATGGGAGGCAGAGTCAAAGAACACAGCAGCCAGGGTAGGCAGATACACGGCACACAGCAGCCAGGGGAGGCAGAGACATGGCACACAGCAGCCAGGGGAGGCAGACACAGCACGTGGCACACAGCATCCAGGGGAGGCAGAGGCATGGCACACAGCAGCCAGGGGAGGCAGAAACATGGCACACAGCATCCAGGGGAGGCAGAGCCACGGCACACAGCGGCCAGGGGAGGCAGAGCCATGGCACACAGCATCCAGGAGAGGCAGAGACACGGCACACAGAGGCCAGGGGAGGCAGAGACATGGCACACAGTGGCCAGGGGAGGCAGAGACACAGAACACAGCGGCCAGGAGAGGCAGAGACACGGCACAGAGCAGCCAGGGGAGGCAGAGACACGGCACAGATCAGCCAGGGGAGGCAGAGACACAGAACATAGCAGCCAGGGTAGGCAGAGACATGGCACACAGCAGCCAGGGGAGGCAGAGACACGGCACACAGCAGCCAGGGGAGGCAGAGACATGGCACACAGCGGCCAGGGGAGGCAGCGACACGGAACACAGCGGCCAGGGGAGGCAGAGATACAGCACACAGCAGCCATGGGAGGCAGAAACACGGCATACAGCAGCCAGGGTAGTCAGAGGCATGGCACACAGTAGCCAGGGAATGCAGAGATACTGCAGCCAGGGGAGGTAGAAACACAGCAGCCAGGGGAGGCAGAGACACAGCACACAGCAGCCAGGGGAGGCAGAGACACAGCACAAAGCAGCCAGGGGAGGCAGAGACACAGAACAAAGCAGCCATGGGAGGCAGAGACATGGCACACAGCAGCCAGGGGAGGCAGAGACACGGCACACAACAGCCAGGGGAGGAAGAGACACAGCACACAGCAGCCAGGGGAGGCAGAGCCATGGCACACAGCAGCCAGGGGAGGCAGAGACACAGCAGCCAGGGGAGGTAGAGACACAGAATAAAGCAGCCAGGGGAGGCAGAGACACAGAACACAGCAGCCAAGGGAGGCAGAGACACAGCACACAGCAGCCAGGGAAGGCATAGATATGGCACACTGCAGCCAGGGGAGGCAGAGTCATGGCACACAGCAGCAATGGGAGGCAGCGACAGCACACAGCAGCCAGGGGAGGCAGAGATATGGCACACATCAGCTAGGGAATGTAGAGGCTCGGCCCACAGCAGCCAGGGGAGGCAGAGACAATGCACACAGCAGCCAGGGGAGACAGAGACACAGCAGCCAGGGGAGGCAGAGACACGGCACACAGAAGCCAGGGGAGGCAAAGACAAGCCACACAGCAGCCAGGGGAGGCAGAGACACAGAACCCAGCAGCCAGGGGAGGCAGAGACACAGAAGCCAGGGGAGGCAGAGACACAGCAGAAATCAGTCAGGGGAGGCAGAGACACAGCATCCAGGGAATGTAGAGGCACGGCACACAGCAGCCAGGGGAGGCGGAGGCACGGCACACAACATCCAGGGGAAGCTGAGGCAGGGCACACAGCAGCCAGGGGAGGCAGAGACATGGCACACAGCAGCCAGGGGAGGCAGAGACACTGCAGCCAGGGGAGGCAGAGACACAGCACACAGCTGATAGGGGAGGCAGAGACACAGCACACAGCAGCCAGGGGAGGAAGAGACATGGCACACAGCAGCCAGGGGAGGCAGAGGCACAGCACACAGCAGCCAGGGGAGGCAGAGACACGGCACACAGCAGCCATGGGAGGCAGAGACACGGCACACAGCAGCCAGGTGAGGCAGAGACACGGCACACAGCAGCCAGGGGAGGCAGAGACACAGCACACAGCAGCCAGGGGAGGCAGAGACACAGCACACAGCAGCCAGGGGAGGCAGAGACACAGCACACAGCAGCCAGGGGAGGCAGAGACACAGCACACAGCAACCAGGAGAGGCAGAGACATGGCACACAGCAGCCAGGGGTTGCAGAGACACAGCAGCCAGGGGAGGCAGAGGCACGGCACACAGCAGCCAGGGGAGGCAGAGACGCAACACACAGCAGCCAGAGAAGTCAGAGACACAGCACACAGCAGCCAAGTGAGGCAGGAGACAGGGCCACAGCAGCCAGGAGAGGCAGAGACATGGCACACAGCAGCCAGGGGAGGCAGAGACATGGCACACAGCAGCCAGGGGAGGAAGAGACACAGCACACAGCAGCCAGGGGAGGCAGAGCCATGGCCCACAGCAGCCAGGGGAGGCAGAGACACAGAACATAGCAGCCAGGGTAGGCAGAGACATGGCACACAGCAGCCAGGGGAGGCAGAGACACGGCACACAGCAGCCAGGGGAGGCAGAGACATGGCACACAGCGGCCAGGGGAGGCAGCGACACGGAACACAGCGGCCAGGGGAGGCAGAGATACAGCACACAGCAGCCATGGGAGGCAGAAACACGGCATACAGCAGCCAGGGTAGTCAGAGGCATGGCACACAGTAGCCAGGGAATGCAGAGATACTGCAGCCAGGGGAGGTAGAAACACAGCAGCCAGGGGAGGCAGAGACACAGCACACAGCAGCCAGGGGAGGCAGAGACACAGCACAAAGCAGCCAGGGGAGGCAGAGACACAGAACAAAGCAGCCATGGGAGGCAGAGACATGGCACACAGCAGCCAGGGGAGGCAGAGACACGGCACACAACAGCCAGGGGAGGAAGAGACACAGCACACAGCAGCCAGGGGAGGCAGAGCCATGGCACACAGCAGCCAGGGGAGGCAGAGACACAGCAGCCAGGGGAGGTAGAGACACAGAATAAAGCAGCCAGGGGAGGCAGAGACACAGAACACAGCAGCCAAGGGAGGCAGAGACACAGCACACAGCAGCCAGGGAAGGCATAGATATGGCACACTGCAGCCAGGGGAGGCAGAGTCATGGCACACAGCAGCAATGGGAGGCAGCGACAGCACACAGCAGCCAGGGGAGGCAGAGATATGGCACACATCAGCTAGGGAATGTAGAGGCTCGGCCCACAGCAGCCAGGGGAGGCAGAGACAATGCACACAGCAGCCAGGGGAGACAGAGACACAGCAGCCAGGGGAGGCAGAGACACGGCACACAGAAGCCAGGGGAGGCAAAGACAAGCCACACAGCAGCCAGGGGAGGCAGAGACACAGAACCCAGCAGCCAGGGGAGGCAGAGACACAGAAGCCAGGGGAGGCAGAGACACAGCAGAAATCAGTCAGGGGAGGCAGAGACACAGCATCCAGGGAATGTAGAGGCACGGCACACAGCAGCCAGGGGAGGCGGAGGCACGGCACACAACATCCAGGGGAAGCTGAGGCAGGGCACACAGCAGCCAGGGGAGGCAGAGACATGGCACACAGCAGCCAGGGGAGGCAGAGACACTGCAGCCAGGGGAGGCAGAGACACAGCACACAGCTGATAGGGGAGGCAGAGACACAGCACACAGCAGCCAGGGGAGGAAGAGACATGGCACACAGCAGCCAGGGGAGGCAGAGGCACAGCACACAGCAGCCAGGGGAGGCAGAGACACGGCACACAGCAGCCATGGGAGGCAGAGACACGGCACACAGCAGCCAGGTGAGGCAGAGACACGGCACACAGCAGCCAGGGGAGGCAGAGACACAGCACACAGCAGCCAGGGGAGGCAGAGACACAGCACACAGCAGCCAGGGGAGGCAGAGACACAGCACACAGCAGCCAGGGGAGGCAGAGACACAGCACACAGCAACCAGGAGAGGCAGAGACATGGCACACAGCAGCCAGGGGTTGCAGAGACACAGCAGCCAGGGGAGGCAGAGGCACGGCACACAGCAGCCAGGGGAGGCAGAGACGCAACACACAGCAGCCAGAGAAGTCAGAGACACAGCACACAGCAGCCAAGTGAGGCAGGAGACAGGGCCACAGCAGCCAGGAGAGGCAGAGACATGGCACACAGCAGCCAGGGGAGGCAGAGACATGGCACACAGCAGCCAGGGGAGGAAGAGACACAGCACACAGCAGCCAGGGGAGGCAGAGCCATGGCCCACAGCAGCCAGGGGAGGCACAGACACAGCAGCCAGGGGAGGTAGAGACACAGAACACAGCAGCCAGGGGAGGCAGAGACACGGCACAGAGCTGCCAGGGGAGGCAGAGACACTGAACACAGCAGCCAGGGGATGCAGAGACACAGAACACATCAGCCAGGGGCGGCAGAGACACAGAACACAGCAGCCAGGGGTGGAAGAGACACGGCACACAGCAACCATGGGAGGCAGAGTCACAGAACACAGCAGCCAGGGTAGGCAGATACACGGCACACAGCAGCCAGGGGAGGCAGAGACATGGCACACAGCAGCCAGGGGAGGCAGACACAGCACGTGGCACACAGCATCCAGGGGAGGCAGAGGCATGGCACACAGCAGCCAGGGGAGGCAGAGCCACGGCACACAGCGGCCAGGGGAGGCAGAGCCATGGCACACAGCATCCAGGAGAGGCAGAGACACGGCACACAGAGGCCAGGGGAGGCAGAGACATGGCACACAGTGGCCAGGGGAGGCAGAGACACAGAACACAGCGGCCAGGAGTGGCAGAGACACGGCACAGAGCAGCCAGGGGAGGCAGAGACACGGCACAGATCAGCCAGGGGAGGCAGAGACACAGAACATAGCAGCCAGGGTAGGCAGAGGCACGGCACACAGCAGCCAGGGGAGGCAGAGACACGGCACACAGTGGCCAGGGGAGGCAGAGACACAGAACATAGCAGCCAGGGTAGGCAGAGACATGGCACACAGCAGCCAGGGGAGGCAGAGACACGGCACACAGCAGCCAGGGGAGGCAGAGACATGGCACACAGCGGCCAGGGGAGGCAGCGACACGGAACACAGCGGCCAGGGGAGGCAGAGACACAGCACACAGCAGCCATGGGAGGCAGAAACACGGCATACAGCAGCCAGGGGAGTCAGAGGCATGGCACACAGCAGCCAGGGAATGCAGAGATACTGCAGCCAGGGGAGGTAGAAACACAGCAGCCAGGGGAGGCAGAGACACAGCACACAGCAGCCAGGGGAGGCAGAGACACAGCACAAAGCAGCCAGGGGAGGCAGAGACACAGAACAAAGCAGCCATGGGAGGCAGAGACATGGCACACAGCAGCCAGGGGAGGCAGAGACACGGCACACAGCAGCCAGGGGAGGAAGAGACACAGCACACAGCAGCCAGGGGAGGCAGAGCCATGGCACACAGCAGCCAGGGGAGGCAGAGACACAGCAGCCAGGGGAGGTAGAGACACAGAATAAAGCAGCCAGGGGAGGCAGAGACACAGAACACAGCAGCCAAGGGAGGCAGAGACACAGCACACAGCAGCCAGGGAAGGCATAGATATGGCACACTGCAGCCAGGGGAGGCAGAGTCATGGCACACAGCAGCAATGGGAGGCAGCGACAGCACACAGCAGCCAGGGGAGGCAGAGATATGGCACACATCAGCTAGGGAATGCAGAGGCTCGGCCCACAGCAGCCAGGGGAGGCAGAGACAAGGCACACAGCAGCCAGGGGAGGCAGAGACACAGCAGCCAGGGGAGGCAGAGACACGGCACACAGCAGCCAGGGGAGGCAAAGACAAGCCACACAGCAGCCAGGGGAGGCAGAGACACAGAACCCAGCAGCCAGGGGAGGCAGAGACACAGAAGCCAGGGGAGGCAGAGACACAGCAGACAGCAGTCAGGGGAGGCAGAGACACAGCATCCAGGGAATGTAGAGGCATGGCACACAGCAGCCAGGGGAGGCGGAGGCACGGCACACAACATCCAGGGGAAGCTGAGGCACGGCACACAGCATCCAGGGGAGGCAGAGACATGGCACACAGCAGCCAGGGGAGGCAGAGACACTGCAGCCAGGGGAGGCAGAGACACAGCACACAGCTGATAGGGGAGGCAGAGACACAGCACACAGCAGCCAGGGGAGGCAGAGACATGGCACACAGCAGCCAGGGGAGGCAGAGGCACAGCACACAGCAGCCAGAGGAGGCAGAGACATGGCACACAGCAGCCATGGGAGGCAGAGACACGGCACACAGCAGCCAGGGGAGGCAGAGTCACAGCACACAGCAGCCAGCGGATTCAGAGACACGGCACAGAGTAGCCAGGGGAGGCAGAGGCACAGAGCACAGCAGCCAAGGGAGGTAGAGACACAGAACACAGCAGCCAGGGGAGGCAGAGACACAGAACACAGCAGCCAGGGGTGGAAGAGACACGGCACACAGCAACCATGGGAGGCAGAGTCACAGAACACAGCAGCCAGGGTAGGCAGGTACACAGCACACAGCAGCAAGGGGAGGCAGAGACATGGCACACAGCAGCCAGGGGAGGCAGAGACACAGCACACGGCACACAGCATCCAGGGGAGACAGAGGCACGGCACACAGCAGCCAGGGGAGGCAGAGACATGGCACACAGCAGCCAGGGGAGGCAGAGACACGGCACAGAGCGGCCAGGGGAGGCAGAGACACAGAACACAGCAGCCAGGGGAGGCAGAGGCACAGCACACAGCAGCCAGGGGAGGCAGAGACATGGCACACAGCAGCCAGGGGAGGCAGAGCTTTTAGTATTTAAAGAAAAGAAGCCACCATCCCAACACCATTGAATGATTACCATTCGATGGCAGCAAACATCGGAATGCTGTCATCGAATGGTAAAAACACTAACATCGGAAGCAAACATCAATGGTCGGCAAACATCGACCATCAAAGTCCATCCCTAGCTCTTCCAGTCAGCTCTCTGCCTGTAAGCACTGTAGCTCCGTCGCTATTGCAGGTGGCCTCCGGGGGCACAGACAAGGCCGTCTCCTCTATAATAAACACATTTGGCTCACAGGGGGGTTTCTGCTTGCGCTAGCGGGCTGTACTTCACCTCACAACACCGCAGTTATTTTCTTCCACGCTGCAGTCAGCGCTGCTGCTCCAACGGCATGGTCACTCTCCTCCCAACTGCTGACAGTGCCGCAGGGAGAAGGACCGGAGCTAGCAGAGAAGGGAGAGAAGCCTCATGGCAGGCGAGAATTCCTCCGCGCAGACATGCAATATCCCGCCCACTCCTGTAACTACCAATAGTTACAGCTAGATTACAGAGGGAGGGGTCCAGTCCAGGAAACATATTCCCCTCTCTCTGCCTCGCAGCCCAGCCCGCCCTTGTCAGCCACTTAATTGGCGGCAAGGGATTGGCTGTAGCGGAGCGCGTCCCCGGGGACCCACTCATTTGTAAATAGTGAGTCCCCGGTCCTCAAAAGTGGGTTTATTATTTCTATTTTGCCTATTGCCTTCCTATCAGCGGATCAGTTATGGTGAAGAGTTCCCAGCAATGGTTACATATAGTGTTATGGTGCATACACACGGTCAGATTTTTCTTCAGATCTGAACGATAACGATTTAAAAAATCATTCAATCGTTCATATCTGAAGGAAAATCTGACATATCTGACATGCCTGAACGATGAACGATGCGCGTTACCGATGGTCAGATAACGATATCTGACATCTGATGTGTTTGCAGTCAGATTTGGATGATTCCATTCATTTTACTGCAGTCAAAAATCGTTCATAGTTCAAATCGTTCAGATAGTTCATCTGACAAATCTGACTGTGCGTATGCTCCATTAGATAGCAGCATGGCCACCTCCAGTCGGGAAAGGATCCATTTTTTATATACTGTAGAATATCAGGTGAGTCTGATTCCATGTCATTAGAAGGAATACAATGGGAGACATACATTGAGGATACACATGGCCATAGAGAGCAATGGCGGGTCCAGGTGATGGGGGAGGTGTGGCCTATTGTGGGGACGGAGGTGTGGCCTATTGTGGGGACAGAGGCCTATTGAGGTCAAGTCTGCTCATATATTAAATCTATCGCGCAGACAAGGGGACAATTCTTATCCCTGACAGCTTAAGACAAGTTCGGGCCAAGGTGATTAGTATCCATCCACCCCTCTCAGCGAGGATACACATACGTTTTCCTGACATTAACCTTTTGGTGTCTGGATCTTCTTTGCAGGAGCCGTGGTCTTTGGCCCATGTAACCACGGCAAGGCCATCACGTATTACGCAGAGAGCATCATAGACCCCAACAGCTTCATCAGCTACCCGTGCACTGACTGGAAAAGCTACAAAGCGGTGAGTCTCTGGCCCAAATGTAATAAAGTGCAAGATTTGCAAAGTATCACAATTTTGCAGATTCAGGACTAAGATTTATGCAAAACCAGATTGGTACAGAAAGGCCAATGTAACAAGATGGAGTTCACAAAAAAATGTGCTTTGATAAATTATTGCATGATCAATGTAATAATGTGGTATCAGTCAGAAGTACTGTATTAAGCCAGGAATGAAGGTTTTTTTTTTAGAAAATGATTGCAATAAAATTTAAATATCTATTAGCAAAGACCTCTGTCTTGCAATTGAAATATACTGTAGTAGAAATGTTATATTTTCATATGTTGCAAAAATGTATCGGATTTTCTTGCTCCTCTTTCATAAGACGACAGCAGGAGAAGGGGTTCTGAGAGCCAACTCATCTGTGAGAAAGTCTGCCATGGTTGAAAAGGCCTTCAATGTATGAGAAGGCCCCCCATGGTTGAGAAGGTCTCCCATGTATGAGAAGACAGCCCATGTGTGCTAAGTCCTCCCATGTACAGTATGAGAGCCTCCCATGTGTGATTTTCTTGCTCCTCTTTCATATGACAACAGAGGAGAAGACCTCACATGTCTGACAAGACCTCCCATGTAGATCTTCCATGTATGAGAAGACTGCCCATGTATGAGAAGGCCTCCCATGGTTGAGAAGGCATCTCAAGTATGAGACAGCCTCTCATGTATGAGAAGACCTCCCATGTATGAGACCACCCATGTATGAGAAAACCTCACATGTATGAGAAGACTGCCCATGTATGAGAAGGCCTCCCATGTACAGTATCAGAAGGCCTCCGATGTGCAGTATGAGAAGACCTCCCAAGTATGAGACAGCCTCCTATGTATGAGAAAACCTCACATGTATGAGAAGACTGCCCATGTATGAGAAGGCCTCCCATGTACAGTATCAGAATGCCTCCCATGTATGAGAAGACCTGCCATGTATGAGAAGATCTCCCATGTATGACAAGATCTCCCATGTATGAGATCTCCCATGTATGAGCAGACCACCCATGTATGCAAAGACCTCTGATGTATGATTTTGAGAAGGCCTCTCTTGTATGATTTTCTTTCTTATCTTTCATAAGACAACGGTAGGAGATGGAGATCTGAGAGCCCACTCATGTATGAGAAGGACTCCCATGTATGAGAAGACCTCCAATGTATGAGAAGATATCCCATGTATGAGAAGGCCTCCCATGTATGAGAAGGCCTCCAATGTATGAGAAGACCGCCCATGTATGCAAAGGCATCCCATGTACAGTATGAGAAGGCCTCCCATGCATGATTTTCTTGCTCCTCTTTCATAAGACGACAGTAGGAGAGACCTGAGAGCCCACATATGAGAATGTATCCCATGTATGATAAGGCCTCCCATGTTTAAAAAAGGCCTCCCATGTATGAGAAGACCTCCAATGTATGAGAAGACCTCCCATGTATGAGAAAGACCTCCCTTGTATGATTCTCTTGCTCCTTTTTCATAAGATGACAGGAGGAGAGGGAGATCTGAGAGCCCACTCATGTATGAGAAGGCCTCCCATGGTTGACAAGGCCTCCCATGTATGAGAAGACCTCCCATGACTGAGAAGGCCTCCCATGGTTAGAAAGGCCTCCCATGTATAAGAAGACTTCCCATGTATGAGAAGGCCTCCCATGTATGAGAAAGCCTCCCATGTACAGTATAAGAAGGCTTCTCATGTATGAGCAGACTTCCCATGTAAGAGAAGGCATCCCATGTATTAGTAGGCCTTTCATGTATGAGAAGGCCTCCCATGTATGAGAAGGCCTCCCATATACAGTATGAAAAAGCCTCCCATATACAGTATGAGAAGGCTTCCCATATACAATATGAGAAGACCTCCCATGTATGAGAAGGCCTCCCATGTACAGTATGAGTAGACCTCCCATATAGAGTATGAGAAGACCTCTCATATACAGTATGAGAAGACCTCCCATGTACAGTATGAGAGGACCTCCCATGTATGAAAAGTCCTCTCATCTATGCAAAGGCAACAGTGATTAACACCTTGGAAAGATGCCATTAGGTACCAGATCTTATCCCACAATGCTTTGCTTTGCATTCCTGAACTTGGTTTATTCCACAATAAAGCAGCCCCATAGAAAACTTTTTTCTACTGAAATGTGGAGACTGCAGCAGATATAACAACCTGTAATGAATACTGGGCTGATCCCTTGTGCTGACACATGTCTGATCTGTATTGCGGTCCCCCAGGGGCAGAACTATGGGAGACAATGGAGGCGCCTGCCGCCGGGCTCCAGCTCTGAAGGGGCACCTCCTCCATTGTCCACAATGTATTCACCAATACTTAGGGCTGTAACTATGTACCCAGAGTGTACCGCCACGGTCACCCAATACATGGCACCCCTTCCCGGCACCTGAGAAGCCACCATACACTAGTGGAGAGCTCCATGTCAGGCCATTACCTGCTGCCTACATCTATCTATAGCCTGTCTGCATGCGAATTGCTACATTACAGTGTCAGCAGCTGTGACGGGAATCGGGGAGGCACAAAATTATAAGTTGCCTCAGGGCGCCTGGGATGAACTTATGCCACTGCGGTCCCCCTAGATACTTACATAGAAAACGTTGGATTAATGCACATACTCCGCTTCCTCCCAGGACATGGACAATGCAACAGATTCCAGGGTGCTGGTCTACAAATTTGTAATAAGCAAACATGATAACCATTGCATCTCTAATGATAACCATTGTATCTCTAATGATCACCATTGCATCTCTAATGATCACTGTGAGGACATGAGATATGTGTTACAAATGTACTGGCAGCATCTCAGTCATTGCAGAGATCAATTTACTTTTTAGTCCTTTTGTGTTCCCCTTCCCGTCTCCTAGTGTATGTGTGATCATTCTCAGGACACACATTTCCATTAGCATGTATATTATGTACTGTAATAATAAGTAATTGTAATGTTTAATACTGGATAAGCCTTGATGTTAGCCTGGTCCATATGTCTGTGTTATTCGTAACCACTAGAGCAAGGTGACACCTCCCAGAACAAAAGACCCTCTAAGTTAATTCCCACCTCCCCAGGGGACGCTCAGGATTTACTCCTCCTTCCATTTGCCTGTTTTGTGTCTCACGTGAATCTGGTAGCCCGAACGGAACCATCCCAGTAGGTATTCGTCAGGGAAGTGATACCCGGAGGAGGTAGGAGAAAGTGACAGCATAAGGGACCCGCACCAATCAGGAGATGGTGCAACCCCCCCTGGGTGGTCACAATATCGTGGGAAATTGGAAGATTTCAAAACAGGTCACAGAAGGCAACTCGACATGTTAGTCACTGACTTTGGCTAAGAGGCCTCGCTCTGCTAAGGTGCTAGTGGAACGCATCACCAGTTCTGTGGATTTATACTTTGGAAATTCTGCAAGGACCTATACGCTATTCATTGCTGTGTATTCTGTGATTAGCTTCTACTGTATGGGATCCTGGAAACAATTGTTTGGACCCAGGGACTATCAGTGCTGTGTGATCAGTGATAGTTTCTACTGTGAGGAATGAGGGTCTCTAGCTATTTCGTGGAATTGTTCTGGGACGTTATACTCTACTGGAACTGCCTCTGTCTGGACTGCTACCTGTTTATTGCCTGTTCACTGTATTTACTGCTTGTCCTGACATATTATCTGTTGCTGTGGAAAAGTAAACCATCACGTTGGTTTCATCTGCTCGGTGTCTGGGTGATTGAGAGAACCCCGTATCCTCACATTTGGCGGCAGCGTCAGTGGGAACATTCAGACATCAATCAAGGAGCAGTGAAAGCATGAAGTCACTCACAATAGAGAAGAGAGGATCAGGCCATATGTAAGGAATTTGCAGTAAAGTGGTCCCTGCAACTGAGTGGTCGCCAGTCCTGTAAAAGGTAAAATGGTGCTAAGGAAAGAAAGTCAGTGCCTCAAGTCTCCCATGGCAGTGAAGCTCATGGATGGAGGTAAGTCGGTATGTCGGCAGGCTAGGAAGCCGGATATTTTATTTATTATAAGGATGCAGTACATATGGGCATACTGGAATGATGCTCGGAGGATGATTAGCGGGTGGAGAGTATCCAGCTTAACAGACAAATTGTGTTATCTGGGAGATGCTTTCATGCACTGCAGAAGTGAAGCAGTCACATGGAAGATGCTGGATGAACCAGAGTTTGAAGAATTCACAGAGGAAGTGAAGGCTACAATGGCCCAAATGATACAAGGAAGCCACTGTACAAAGACAGAAGGGCAGGTCCAGGATAAGTTGTCCTCCTGGACAGACCCAGAGGAAAGATCTGAAATAGGACTACTGCAACCCGGCCAGACAACCGAGGGGGTTGCCCCAAAATTATCTGTTACCAGTGGAGCGGGGTCATTGTCAGGGGGGCCCCTAAGCCCTCTGGAAGAACTGTGCATAGAGGAGTTGATAGCAGAATGCCAGCTGCGTGGCATCCCTGGCCAATTTGGCACGTGCAGGGAAATCCTTCAGTATATACTCCAGGACCAGGCGGACCCCACCAAAGCGTTCACTGATTATCGGACATTTATACTCGATCACAGCCCACCGATGAGTGTGGGGGAACAGCTGGAGTGTCTGGAGTCGTGCTTTGTTGTGGCAGAGGAAGAGGCCTCAGATCGTGGTCTCCTGGATACCCCAGGCTGGCGGGACCAGTGTTGCAGGGTGGATGCAGAAAGGCACCGCCTGCAACAGCTTCTCCCACTCCCAAAGGACACAGCTGCCCAGTGTACTATACTGGGAGAGGCTAGCGCACAAGTGAAGGAAGCAGTGCCCATAATACAGGCACCCCAGGAGGAGTCGCACTACACCTTCCCTTTTGCTGAGGTGGAAGATGGAGACCTATTAACCAGCTGCCAGGGGATCTATGAGGATGGTGTCCGAGAGGAGATCATCAAGGTTGGGGGAGTACCGTCTCACTTCCCGACCACAAGCATACCAGTCGCAGATGGCATCGTGGTCCAGGCTGTTCAGCATACTCAGCTGGGAGAGGCCCATCATGATGAACTGGCAATGGCAGACTCTTTTATTTCATCGGGGGAGGCTGAGGAGAAAATGCCCTGTGTATATCCTGCTATCCTAACTCCCCCTGAAGGATATGAAGGATTGTACCCGTTCCCCTATTTGGAAACTGAGGAATTGCAGGCAAAATGTTGGTACGTACCCTGTGATTTAAACGGAACATGGGTAGCAAAGACTGTTAACCTAACATCAGATCATAAATCAGAAGAGGATTTGTTATCACCCTGTAATAACTCGGACAGTGGTGTGGACTGTAACTATGTGCCAGGGGATATGCCTGCCTTTGGTAAGATTCCAGCAAGTACAGGCCAGGTGGATGTCAGGAGACAGCGCTTGCAACCCCTTCTCCCACCCCAGGGAGAAGGCACTGCACAACCCAGCCCCCTGCATCTCACAGAACACAAGACATTCACGGAGATAAGTTTGGAGTGTTCAGCGGTTAAAACCCTAAGTGGTACCCAACCAGTTATCCAGCTGACTGGGCTAGTAGAGGGAGTTACCAAGGAGGAGGATTCCCAGAAGAAGTTCCAGGTGAGACACTGGCTTTTGAGGGGGGAGGGCCGGGACAAGACCAGCCTGTCCTGGTGGTTCCCCTGCAGCCACTAACTGCATTGTTCCATATAGAAGGTTCATCCTGGGGCCCGAGCCGTGAGGAGCCCACATGTTGCACTGAAAGTTGTCAGCCCCCCAGTTGGTGTTTGGGGGAGGAAGGAATTGTCACTGCCACAGAAGTGCCATGTACAGAGCCCCAATATTTGCCTGCCCATGGGCAGACGTTACTTGTACAAAGTGGTGAGGGGGAAGGTACCCACTGCCCCTGTGTTCCAGAAGTGAGTGTATTAGGATGCCCGACTGGTATGTTTTGGGGAAAGGGGTGTGATAATGTGAAGGGGGAACATCGAACATCTGACTTGAGGCAATTGCTAAATCCTCTGGTGGTAAAAGGGGACATGTTATATTGTAATTTTGTACTTGTGGATGGTCTAACTAGACTGCTTCTCACAGCCTGGGTCTTATGTTACATTACTCAGTGGGACGCTGGTGGCACACTCACACACAAGATGCTTTATCCTGCACCCCACCTCGCCCAGTCTGTAGTGGTTCTGGATCCCCCCAGGGAACAAGGCCTAAAAAGTGGGAGAGGAATGTGAGGACATGAGATATGTGTTACAAATGTACTGGCAGCATCTCAGTCATTGCAGAGATCAATTTACTTTTTAGTCCTTTTGTGTTCCCCTTCCCGTCTCCTAGTGTATGTGTGATCATTATCAGGACACACATTTCCATTAGCATGTCTATTATGTACTGTAATATAATAATGTAAGTAATTGTAATGTTTAATACTGGATAAGCCTTGATGTTAGCCTGGTCCATATGTCTGTGTTATTCGTAACCACTAGAGCAAGGTGACACCTCCCAGAACAAAAGACCCTCTAAGTTAATTCCCACCTCCCCAGGGGACGCTCAGGATTTACTCCTCCTTCCATTTGCCTGTTTTGTGTCTCACGTGAATCTGGTAGACTGAACGGAACCATCCCAGTAAGTGTTCGTCAGGGAAGTGATATCCGGAGGAGATAGGAGAAAGTGACAGCATAAGGGACCCGCACCAATCAGGAGACGGTGCAACCCCCCTGGGTGGTCACAATATCGTGGGAAATTGGAAGATTTCAAAACAGGTCACAGAAGGCAACTCGACATGTTAGTCGCTGACTTTGGATAAGAGGCCTCGCTCTGCTAAGGTGCTAGTGGAACGCATCACCAGTTCTGTGGATTTATACTTTGGAAATTCTGCAAGGACCTATACGCTATTCATTGCTGTGTATTCTGTGATTAGCTTCTACTGTATGGGATCCTGGAAACAATTGTTTGGACCCAGGGACTATCAGCGCTGTGTGATCAGTGATAGTTTCTACTGTGAGGACTGAGGGTCTCTAGCTATTTCGTGGAATTGTTCAGGGACGTTATACTCTACTGGGACTGCCTCTGTCTGGACTGCTACCTGTTTATTGCCTGTTCACTGTATTTACTGCTTGTCCTGACATATTATCTGTTACTGTGTGCTGTGGAAAAATAAACCATCACGTTGGTTTCATCTGCTCGGTGTCTGGGTGATTGAGAGAACCCCGTATCCCCACAATCACCATTGTATCTCTAATGATAACCATTGCATCTCTAATGATCACCATTGCATCTCTAATGATCACCATTGTATCTCTAAAGATCACCATTGTATCTCTAATGATAACCATTGCATCTCTAACGATAACCATTGCATCTCTAATGATAACCACTGCATCTCTAATGATCACCATTGCATCTCTAACGATACCCATTGTATCTCTAATGATCACCATTGTATCTCTAATGATCACCATTGCATCTCTAACGATAACCATTGCATCTCTAATGATCACCATTGTATCTCTAATGATCACCATTGCATCTCTAATGATCACCATTGTATCTCTAATGATACCCATTGCATCTCTAACGATCACCATTGTATCTCTAACGATCACCATTGTATCTCTAATGATAACCATTGCATCTCTAACGATAACCATTGTAACTCTAACGATAACCATTGCATCTCTAACGATAACCATTGCGTCTCTAACGATAACCATTGCGTCTCTAATGATCACCATTGCATCTCTAATGGTCATCTTTGCATCTCTAATGATCACCATTGTATCTCTAATGATCACCATTGCATCTCTAATGATAACCATTGCATCTCTAATGATCACCATTGTATCTCTAATGATCACTATTGCATCTCTAATGATCACCATTAATTATCTAATGATCACCATTGTATCTCTAATGATCACCATTGCGTCTCTAATGATCACCATTGTATCTCTAATGATCACAAATGTATCTCTAATGATCACCATTGTATCTGTAATGATAACCATTGTATCTCTAATGATAACCATTGTATCTCTAATGATAACCATTGTGTCTCTAATGATCACCATTGTCTCTCTATTGATAACCATTGTATCTCTAATGATCACCATTGCATCTCTAAGGATCACAATTGCATCTCTAAACTTTGCATTCCACAGTGGTTTTCGCATTGCAGTTTTACGCAAAATCTTTTTTTTATATTCCAGCAATAATAATTTTTTTCCGGATTGCAAAGACCCGCGATAATAGTCTGATTGTTTTGCAAAATATGCAGAAATTATACATTGGCCCATTAGTGCATAGTGACAATTATTAGTGTATAGTGACAATTATTAGTGCATAGTGACAATTATTTGTGTATCGTGACAATTATTAGTATATAGTGACAATTATTAGTGCATAGTGACAATTATTAGTATATAGTGACAGTTATTAGTGCATAGTGACAACTATTAGTATATAGTGACAATTAGTGTATAGTGACAATTATTAGTGCATAGAGACAATTATTTTTATATAGTGACAATTGTTAGTATATAGTGACAACTATTAGTATATAGTGACCATTAGTGTATAGTGACAATTATTAGTATATAGTGACAATTAGTGCATAGTGACAATTATTAGTATGTAGTGGCAATTAGTGTATAGTGACAATTATTAGTATATAGTGACAATTAGTGCATAGTGACAATTATTAGTATATAGTGGCAATTAGTGTATAGTGACAATTATTAGTATATAGTGACAATTAGTGCATAGTGACAATTATTAGTATATAGTGGCAATTAGTGTATAGTGACAATTATTAGTGCATAGTGACAATTATTAGTATATAGTGACAAGTATTAGTGCATAGTGACAATTATTAGTATATAGTGACAATTATTAGTGCATAGTGACAACTATTAGTATAAAGTGACAATTAGTGTATAGTGACAATTATCAGTATATACTATTGACAATTAGAGTATAGTGACAATTATTAGTATATAGTGACAATTAGTGCATAGTGATAATTATTAGTATATAGTGGCAATTAGTGCATAGTGACAATTATTAGTGCATAGTGACAATTATTAGTATATAGTGACAAGTATTAGTGCATAGTGACAATTATTAGTATATAGTGACAATTATTAGTGCATAGTGACAACTATTAGTATATAGTGACAATTAGTGTATAGTGACAATTATTAGTGCATAGTGACAATTATTAGTATATAGTGATTATGCCAGATATAACAGATCACCTGTATATAAAGTCCGCTAGTTTTTACCTGTATACTGTCACAGAACTCATTCATATAATATACAGTATAGATTACTTCCTCCTCTCCATAACATACAGAATTTTTAAAATATTGTGTTTCATGTATTTACCTGTACACTATAGATTGTAAGCTCTTTAGGGCAGTGACTTCTCACATGGACTAAGCTCTATGACAATCTATAAAAGACAACATACATAGATAAAATAAAAATGCTCCTTTCATTTTTTCTGTCATTTACAGGGCGTCTGCCACTACTGCCCAAGTGACGAATGTGCCAAGATGGGTCACTACGCTGATACCTACAGCGGTGTTACCAGTTCCAGCCAAGTCTTTTACCTCATCACCTCGTAATCATTGGTAAATGAAAACCGTCAGTACTGGGAAGGGGAGATAAGACAGGGATGTTCCCTTCTCTTTATTAGGTAATAGAAGAGAAGTGACCTCTGTGACAACGAGACTAAGAGAGATATTACACATGTGTCTCCCAGCCCAGGCAGAGAATAATGAGCGAGAACCACACAGAGGGTGCGATACATCCCGTCACTGACCAATAAGAGCCGTCCTGTGCTGTGTGAGGATGTCCCGGTCCTATTGCACATGCACGTCCATAGGCCAGCACATGTGAGAGCCATGGGGGAGGCCGGGAGGTATCTTATTACTGTAGATCTCTCCTGGGGAATTCTGCAAAAAGGATCCTGTAGGCTCCTATTACACAATGCTATCTATAGATGGACTTCCCATAGGCTCCTATTACACAATGCTATTTATAGATGGTGTTCCCGTAGGTCCCTATTACACAATGCTATCTATATATGGCATTCCCATAGGCTCCTATTACACAATGCTATCTATAGATGGCGTTCCCATAGGCTCCTATTACACAATGCTTTCTATAGATGGTGATCCCATAGGCTCCTATTACACAATACTATCTATAGATGGCGTTCCCGTAGGTTCCTATTACACAATGCTATCTATATATGGCGTTCCCATAGGCTCCTATTACACAATGCTATCTATAGATGGCGTTCCGATAGGCTCCTATTAGACATTGCTATCTATAGATGGCGTTCCCATAGGCTCCTATTACACAATGCTGTCTATAGATGGCACCCCCATAGGCTCCTATTACATAATGCTATCTATAGATGGTGTTCCCATAGGCTCCTATTACACAAAGCTATCTGTAGATGGTGTTCCCATAGGTTCCTATTACACAATGCTATCTATAGATAGTGTTCCCGTAGGTTCCTATTACACAATGCTATCTATAGATGGCGTTCCCATAGGCTCCTATTACACAATGCTATCTATAGATGGTGTTCCCGTAGGTTCCTATTACACAATGCTATCTATAGATGGCGTTCCCATAGGATCCTATTACACAATGCTATCTATAGATGGCATTCCCATAGGCTCCTATTAGGCATTGCTATCTATAGATGGTGTTCCCATAGGTTCTTATTACACAATGCTATCTTTAGATGGTGTTCCCGTAGGTTCCTATTACACAATGCTATCTATAGATGCGTTCCCATAGGCTCCTATTAGGCATTGCTATCAATAGATGGCGTTCCCATAGGCTTCTATTAGGCATTGCTATCTATAGATGGCATTCCCATAGGCTCCTATTACACGATGCTATCTATATATGGCGTTCCCATATGCTCCTATTACACAATGCTATCTATAGATGGCATTCCCATAGGCTCCTATTAGGCATTGCTATCTATAGATGGCGTTACCATAAGCTCCTATTAGGCATTGCTATCTATAGATGGCGTTCCCATAGGATCCTATTAGGCATTGCTATCTATAGATGTCCTTCCCTTAGGCTCCTATTACACAATAATATCTATAGATGGTGTTCCCGTAGGCTCCTATTACACAATGCTATCTATAGATGGCATTCCCATAGGCTCCTATTAGGCATTACTATCTATAGATGGCGTTCCCATAGGCTCCTATTAGACATTGCTAATTATAGATGGTGTTCCCATAGGCTCCTATTACACAATGCTATCTATATATGGCGTTCCCATAGGCTCCTATTACACAATGCTATCTATAGATGGCGTTCCTGTAGGTTCCTATTACACAATGCTATCTATAGATGGCATTCCCATAGGCTCCTATTAGGCATTACTATCTATAGATGGCGTTCCCATAGGCTCCTATTAGGCATTACTATCTATAGATGGCATTCCCATAGGCTCCTATTAGGCATTGCTATCTATAGATGACATTCCCATAGGCTCCTATTAGACATTGCTATCTATAGATGGTGTTCCCATAGGCTCCTATTACACAATGCTATCTATATATGGCGTTCCCATAGGCTCCTATTACACAATGCTATCTATAGATGGCGTTACTGTCGGTTCCTATTACACAATGCTGTCTATAGATGGCATCCCCATAGGCTCCTATTACACAATGCTATCTATAGATGGTGTTCCCATAGGCTCCTATTACACAAAGCTATCTGTAGATGGTGTTCCCGTAGGTTCCTATTACACAATGCTATCTATAGATAGTGTTCCCGTAGGTTCCTATTACACAATGCTATCTATAGATGGCGTTCCCATAGGCTCCTATTACACAATGCTATCTATAGATGGTGTTCCCGTAGGTTCCTATTACACAATGCTATCTATAGATGGCGTTCCCATAGGCTCCTATTACACAATGCTATCTATAGATGGCATTCCCATAGGCTCCTATTAGGCATTGCTATCTATAGATGGCGTTCCCATAGGTTCTTATTACACAATGCTATCTATAGATGGTGTTCCCGTAGGTTCCTATTACACAATGCTATCTATAGATGCGTTCCCATAGGCTCCTATTAGGCATTGCTATCTATAGATGGCGTTCCCATAGGCTTCTATTAGGCATTGCTATCTATAGATGGCATTCCCATAGGCTCCTATTACACAATGCTATCTATATATGGCGTTCCCATAGGCTCCTATTACACAATGCTATCTATAGATGGCATTCCCATAGGCTCCTATTAGGCATTGCTATCTATAGATGGCGTTACCATAAAATCCTATTAGGCATTGCTATCTATAGATGGCGTTCCCATAGGCTCCTATTAGACATTGCTATCTATAGATGGTGTTCCCATAGGCTCCTATTACACAATGGTATCTATATATGGCGTTCCCATAGGCTCCTATTACACAATGCTATCTATAGATGGCGTTCCTGTAGGTTCCTATTACACAATGCTATCTATAGATGGCATTCCCATAGGCTCCTATTAGGCATAACTATCTATAGATGGCGTTCCCATAGGCTCCTATTAGGCATTACTATCTATAGATGGCATTCCCATAGGCTCCTATTAGGCATTGCTATCTATAGATGACGTTCCCATAGGCTCCTATTAGACATTGCTATCTATAGATGGTGTTCCCATAGGCTCCTATTACACAATGCTATCTATATATGGCGTTCCCATAGGCTCCTATTACACAATGCTATCTATAGATGGCGTTCCTGTAGGTTCCTATTACACAATGCTATCTATATTTGACATTCCCATAGGCTCCTATTACACAATGCTATCTATAGATGGCGTACCCATAGGCTCCTATTAGACATTGCTATCTATAGAAGGCGTTCCCATAGGCTCCTATTACACAATGCTATCTATAGATGGCGTTCCCATAGGCTCCTATTACACAAAGCTATCTGTAGATGGTGTTCCCGTAGGTTCCTATTACACAATGCTATCTAAATATAGTGTTCCCGTAGGTTCCTATTACACAATGCTATCTATAGATGGCATTCCCATAGGCTCCTATTACACAATGCTATCTATAGATGTTGTTCCCGTAGGTTCCTATTACACAATGCTATCTATAGATGGCATTTCCATAGGCTCCTATTACACAATGCTATGTATAGATGGCATTCCCATAGGCTCCTATTAGGCATTGCTATCTATAGATGGCGTTCCCATAGGTTCTTATTACACAATGCTATCTATAGATGGTGTTCCCGTAGGTTCCTATTACACAGTGCTATCTATAGATGCGTTCCCATAGGCTCCTATTAGGCATTGCTATCTATAGATGGCGTTCCCATAGGCTTCTATTAGGCATTGCTATCTATAGATGGCATTCCCATAGGCTCCTATTACACAATGCTATCTATATATGGCGTTCCCATAGGCTCCTATTACACAATGCTATCTATAGATGGCATTCCCATAGGCTCCTATTAGGCATTGCTATCTATAGATGGCGTTACCATAAGCTCCTATTAGGCATTGCTATCTATAGATGGCGTTCCCATAGGATCCTATTAGGCATTGCTATCTATAGATGGCGTTCCCTTAGGCTCCTATTACACAATACTATCTATAGATGGTGTTCCTGTAGGCTCCTATTACACAATGCTATCTATAGATGGCATTCCCATAGGCTCCTATTAGGCATTACTATCTATAGATGGTGTTCCCATAGGCTCCTATTAGGCATTACTATCTATATATGGCGTTCCCATAGGCTCCTATTAGACATTGCTATCTATAGATGGTGTTCCCATAGGCTCCTATTACACAATGCTATCTATATATGGCGTTCCCATAGGCTCCTATTAAACAATGCTATCTATAGATGGCGTTCCTGTAGGTTCCTATTACACAATGCTATCTATAGATGGCATTCCCATAGGCTCCTATTAGGCATTACTATCTATAGATGGCGTTCCCATAGGCTCCTATTACACAATGCTATCTATATATGGCGTTCCCATAGGCTCCTATTACACAATGCTATCTATAGATGGCGTTCCTGTAGGTTCCTATTACACAATGCTATCTATATATGACATTCCCATAGGCTCCTATTACACAATGCTATCTATAGATGGCGTACCCATAGGCTCCTATTAGACATTGCTATCTATAGAAGGCGTTCCCATAGGCTCCTATTACACAATGCTATCTATAGATGGCGTTCCCATAGGCTCCTATTACACAAAGCTATCTGTAGATGGTGTTCCCGTAGGTTCCTATTACACAATGCTATCTAAATATAGTGTTCCCGTAGGTTCCTATTACACAATGCTATCTATAGATGGCGTTCCCATAGGCTCCTATTACACAATGCTATCTATAGATGTTGTTCCCGTAGGTTCCTATTACACAATGCTATCTATAGATGGCGTTTCCATAGGCTCCTATTACACAATGCTATGTATAGATGGCATTCCCATAGGCTCCTATTAGGCATTGCTATCTATAGATGGCGTTCCCATAGGTTCTTATTACACAATGCTATCTATAGATGGTGTTCCCGTAGGTTCCTATTACACAGTGCTATCTATAGATGCGTTCCCATAGGCTCCTATTAGGCATTGCTATCTATAGATGGCGTTCCCATAGGCTTCTATTAGGCATTGCTATCTATAGATGGCATTCCCATAGGCTCCTATTACACAATGCTATCTATATATGGCGTTCCCATAGGCTCCTATTACACAATGCTATCTATAGATGGCATTCCCATAGGCTCCTATTAGGCATTGCTATCTATAGATGGCGTTACCATAAGCTCCTATTAGGCATTGCTATCTATAGATGGCGTTCCCATAGGATCCTATTAGGCATTGCTATCTATAGATGGCGTTCCCTTAGGCTCCTATTACACAATACTATCTATAGATGGTGTTCCTGTAGGCTCCTATTACACAATGCTATCTATAGATGGCATTCCCATACGCTCCTATTAGGCATTACTATCTATAGATGGTGTTCCCATAGGCTCCTATTAGGCATTACTATCTATATATGGCGTTCCCATAGGCTCCTATTAGACATTGCTATCTATAGATGGTGTTCCCATAGGCTCCTATTACACAATGATATCTATATATGGCGTTCCCATAGGCTCCTATTAAACAATGCTATCTATAGATGGCGTTCCTGTAGGTTCCTATTACACAATGCTATCTATAGATGGCATTCCCATAGGCTCCTATTAGGCATTACTATCTATAGATGGCGTTCCCATAGGCTCCTATTAGGCATTACTATCTATAGATGGCATTCCCATAGGCTCCTATTAGGCATTGCTATCTATAGATGACGTTCCCATAGGCTCCTATTAGACATTGCTATCTATAGATGGTGTTCCCATAGGCTCCTATTACACAATGCTATCTATATATGGCGTTCCCATAGGCTCCTATTACACAATGCTATCTATAGATGGCGTTCCTGTAGGTTCCTATTACACAATGCTGTCTATAGATGGCATCCCCATAGGCTCCTATTACACAATGCTATCTATAGATGGTGTTCCCATAGGCTCCTATTACACAAAGCTATCTGTAGATGGTGTTCCCGTAGGTTCCTATTACACAATGCTATCTATAGATAGTGTTCCCGTAGGTTCCTATTACACAATGCTATCTATAGATGGCGTTCCAATAGGCTCCTATTACACAATGCTATCTATAGATGGTGTTCCCGTAGGTTCCTATTACACAATGCTATCTATAGATGGCGTTCCCATAGGCTCCTATTACACAATGCTATCTATAGATGGCATTCCCATAGGCTCCTATTAGGCATTGCTATCTATAGATGGCGTTCCCATAGGATCTTATTACACAATGCTATCTATAGATGGTGTTCCCGTAGGTTCCTATTACACAATGCTATCTATAGATGCGTTCCCATAGGCTCCTATTAGGCATTGCTATCTATAGATGGCGTTCCCATAGGCTTCTATTAGGCATTGCTATCTATAGATGGCATTCCCATAGTCTCCTATTACACAATGCTATCTATATATGGCGTTCCCATAGGCTCCAATTACACAATGCTATCTATAGATGGCATTCCCATAGGCTCCTATTAGGGATTGCTATCTATAGATGGCGTTACCATAAGCTCCTATTAGGCTATTAGGCATTGCTATCTATAAATGGCGTTCCCATAGGCTCCTATTAGACATTGCTATTTATAGATGGTGTTCCCATAGGCTCCTATTACACAATGCTATCTATATATGGCGTTCCCATAGGCTCCTATTACAAATTGCTATCTATAGATGGTGTTCCTGTAGGTTCCTATTACACAATGCTATCTATAGATGGCATTCCCATAGGCTCCTATTAGGCATTACTATCTATAGATGGCGTTCCCATAGGCTCCTATTAGGCATTACTATCTATAGATGGCATTCCCATAGGCTCCTATTAGGCATTGCTATCTATAGATGACGTTCCCATAGGCTCCTATTAGACATTGCTATCTATAGATGGTGTTCCCATAGGCTCCTATTACACAATGCTATCTATATATGGCGTTCCCATAGGCTCCTATTACACAATGCTATCTATAGATGGCGTTCCTGTCGGTTCCTATTACACAATGCTGTCTATAGATGGCATCCCCATAGGCTCCTATTACACAATGCTATCTATAGATGGTGTTCCCATAGGCTCCTATTACACAAAGCTATCTGTAGATGGTGTTCCCGTAGGTTCCTATTACACAATGCTATCTATAGATAGTGTTCCCGTAGGTTCCTATTACACAATGCTATCTATAGATGGCGTTCCCATAGGCTCCTATTACACAATGCTATCTATAGATGGTGTTCCCGTAGGTTCCTATTACACAATGCTATCTATAGATGGCGTTCCCATAGGCTCCTATTACACAATGCTATCTATAGATGGCATTCCCATAGGCTCCTATTAGGCATTGCTATCTATAGATGGCGTTCCCATAGGTTCTTATTACACAATGCTATCTATAGATGGTGTTCCCGTAGGTTCCTATTACACAATGCTATCTATAGATGCGTTCCCATAGGCTCCTATTAGGCATTGCTATCTATAGATGGCGTTCCCATAGGCTTCTATTAGGCATTGCTATCTATAGATGGCATTCCCATAGGCTCCTATTACACAATGCTATCTATATATGGCGTTCCCATAGGCTCCTATTACACAATGCTATCTATAGATGGCATTCCCATAGGCTCCTATTAGGCATTGCTATCTATAGATGGCGTTACCATAAAATCCTATTAGGCATTGCTATCTATAGATGGCGTTCCCATAGGCTCCTATTAGACATTGCTATCTATAGATGGTGTTCCCATAGGCTCCTATTACACAATGGTATCTATATATGGCGTTCCCATAGGCTCCTATTACACAATGCTATCTATAGATGGCGTTCCTGTAGGTTCCTATTACACAATGCTATCTATAGATGGCATTCCCATAGGCTCCTATTAGGCATAACTATCTATAGATGGCGTTCCCATAGGCTCCTATTAGGCATTACTATCTATAGATGGCATTCCCATAGGCTCCTATTAGGCATTGCTATCTATAGATGACATTCCCATAGGCTCCTATTAGACATTGCTATCTATAGATGGTGTTCCCATAGGCTCCTATTACACAATGCTATCTATATATGGCGTTCCCATAGGCTCCTATTACACAATGCTATCTATAGATGGCGTTCCTGTAGGTTCCTATTACACAATGCTATCTATATTTGACATTCCCATAGGCTCCTATTACACAATGCTATCTATAGATGGCGTACCCATAGGCTCCTATTAGACATTGCTATCTATAGAAGGCGTTCCCATAGGCTCCTATTACACAATGCTATCTATAGATGGCGTTCCCATAGGCTCCTATTACACAAAGCTATCTGTAGATGGTGTTCCCGTAGGTTCCTATTACACAATGCTATCTAAATATAGTGTTCCCGTAGGTTCCTATTACACAATGCTATCTATAGATGGCGTTCCCATAGGCTCCTATTACACAATGCTATCTATAGATGTTGTTCCCGTAGGTTCCTATTACACAATGCTATCTATAGATGGCATTTCCATAGGCTCCTATTACACAATGCTATGTATAGATGGCATTCCCATAGGCTCCTATTAGGCATTGCTATCTATAGATGGCGTTCCCATAGGTTCTTATTACACAATGCTATCTATAGATGGTGTTCCCGTAGGTTCCTATTACACAGTGCTATCTATAGATGCGTTCCCATAGGCTCCTATTAGGCATTGCTATCTATAGATGGCGTTCCCATAGGCTTCTATTAGGCATTGCTATCTATAGATGGCATTCCCATAGGCTCCTATTACACAATGCTATCTATATATGGCGTTCCCATAGGCTCCTATTACACAATGCTATCTATAGATGGCATTCCCATAGGCTCCTATTAGGCATTGCTATCTATAGATGGCGTTACCATAAGCTCCTATTAGGCATTGCTATCTATAGATGGCGTTCCCATAGGATCCTATTAGGCATTGCTATCTATAGATGGCGTTCCCTTAGGCTCCTATTACACAATACTATCTATAGATGGTGTTCCTGTAGGCTCCTATTACACAATGCTATCTATAGATGGCATTCCCATAGGCTCCTATTAGGCATTACTATCTATAGATGGTGTTCCCATAGGCTCCTATTAGGCATTACTATCTATATATGGCGTTCCCATAGGCTCCTATTAGACATTGCTATCTATAGATGGTGTTCCCATAGGCTCCTATTACACAATGCTATCTATATATGGCGTTCCCATAGGCTCCTATTAAACAATGCTATCTATAGATGGCGTTCCTGTAGGTTCCTATTACACAATGCTATCTATAGATGGCATTCCCATAGGCTCCTATTAGGCATTACTATCTATAGATGGCGTTCCCATAGGCTCCTATTACACAATGCTATCTATATATGGCGTTCCCATAGGCTCCTATTACACAATGCTATCTATAGATGGCGTTCCTGTAGGTTCCTATTACACAATGCTATCTATATATGACATTCCCATAGGCTCCTATTACACAATGCTATCTATAGATGGCGTACCCATAGGCTCCTATTAGACATTGCTATCTATAGAAGGCGTTCCCATAGGCTCCTATTACACAATGCTATCTATAGATGGCGTTCCCATAGGCTCCTATTACACAAAGCTATCTGTAGATGGTGTTCCCGTAGGTTCCTATTACACAATGCTATCTAAATATAGTGTTCCCGTAGGTTCCTATTACACAATGCTATCTATAGATGGCGTTCCCATAGGCTCCTATTACACAATGCTATCTATAGATGTTGTTCCCGTAGGTTCCTATTACACAATGCTATCTATAGATGGCGTTTCCATAGGCTCCTATTACACAATGCTATGTATAGATGGCATTCCCATAGGCTCCTATTAGGCATTGCTATCTATAGATGGCGTTCCCATAGGTTCTTATTACACAATGCTATCTATAGATGGTGTTCCCGTAGGTTCCTATTACACAGTGCTATCTATAGATGCGTTCCCATAGGCTCCTATTAGGCATTGCTATCTATAGATGGCGTTCCCATAGGCTTCTATTAGGCATTGCTATCTATAGATGGCATTCCCATAGGCTCCTATTACACAATGCTATCTATATATGGCGTTCCCATAGGCTCCTATTACACAATGCTATCTATAGATGGCATTCCCATAGGCTCCTATTAGGCATTGCTATCTATAGATGGCGTTACCATAAGCTCCTATTAGGCATTGCTATCTATAGATGGCGTTCCCATAGGATCCTATTAGGCATTGCTATCTATAGATGGCGTTCCCTTAGGCTCCTATTACACAATACTATCTATAGATGGTGTTCCTGTAGGCTCCTATTACACAATGCTATCTATAGATGGCATTCCCATACGCTCCTATTAGGCATTACTATCTATAGATGGTGTTCCCATAGGCTCCTATTAGGCATTACTATCTATATATGGCGTTCCCATAGGCTCCTATTAGACATTGCTATCTATAGATGGTGTTCCCATAGGCTCCTATTACACAATGATATCTATATATGGCGTTCCCATAGGCTCCTATTAAACAATGCTATCTATAGATGGCGTTCCTGTAGGTTCCTATTACACAATGCTATCTATAGATGGCATTCCCATAGGCTCCTATTAGGCATTACTATCTATAGATGGCGTTCCCATAGGCTCCTATTAGGCATTACTATCTATAGATGGCATTCCCATAGGCTCCTATTAGGCATTGCTATCTATAGATGACGTTCCCATAGGCTCCTATTAGACATTGCTATCTATAGATGGTGTTCCCATAGGCTCCTATTACACAATGCTATCTATATATGGCGTTCCCATAGGCTCCTATTACACAATGCTATCTATAGATGGCGTTCCTGTAGGTTCCTATTACACAATGCTGTCTATAGATGGCATCCCCATAGGCTCCTATTACACAATGCTATCTATAGATGGTGTTCCCATAGGCTCCTATTACACAAAGCTATCTGTAGATGGTGTTCCCGTAGGTTCCTATTACACAATGCTATCTATAGATAGTGTTCCCGTAGGTTCCTATTACACAATGCTATCTATAGATGGCGTTCCAATAGGCTCCTATTACACAATGCTATCTATAGATGGTGTTCCCGTAGGTTCCTATTACACAATGCTATCTATAGATGGCGTTCCCATAGGCTCCTATTACACAATGCTATCTATAGATGGCATTCCCATAGGCTCCTATTAGGCATTGCTATCTATAGATGGCGTTCCCATAGGATCTTATTACACAATGCTATCTATAGATGGTGTTCCCGTAGGTTCCTATTACACAATGCTATCTATAGATGCGTTCCCATAGGCTCCTATTAGGCATTGCTATCTATAGATGGCGTTCCCATAGGCTTCTATTAGGCATTGCTATCTATAGATGGCATTCCCATAGTCTCCTATTACACAATGCTATCTATATATGGCGTTCCCATAGGCTCCAATTACACAATGCTATCTATAGATGGCATTCCCATAGGCTCCTATTAGGGATTGCTATCTATAGATGGCGTTACCATAAGCTCCTATTAGGCTATTAGGCATTGCTATCTATAAATGGCGTTCCCATAGGCTCCTATTAGACATTGCTATTTATAGATGGTGTTCCCATAGGCTCCTATTACACAATGCTATCTATATATGGCGTTCCCATAGGCTCCTATTACAAATTGCTATCTATAGATGGTGTTCCTGTAGGTTCCTATTACACAATGCTATCTATAGATGGCATTCCCATAGGCTCCTATTAGGCATTACTATCTATAGATGGCGTTCCCATAGGCTCCTATTAGGCATTACTATCTATAGATGGCATTCCCATAGGCTCCTATTAGGCATTGCTATCTATAGATGACGTTCCCATAGGCTCCTATTAGACATTGCTATCTATAGATGGTGTTCCCATAGGCTCCTATTACACAATGCTATCTATATATGGCATTCCCATAGGCTCCTATTACACAATGCTATCTATAGATGGCGTTCCTGTAGGTTCCTATTACACAATGCTATTTATATATGGCATTCCCATAGGCTCCTCTTACACAATGCTATCTATAGATGGCGTACCCATAGGCTCCTATTAGACATTGCTATCTATAGAAGGCGTTCCCATAGGCTCCTATTACACAATGCTATCTATAGATGGCGTTCCCATAGGCTCCTATTACACAAAGCTATCTGTAGATGGTGTTCCCGTAGGTTCCTATTACACAATGCTATCTATAGATGGCATTTCCATAGGCTCCTATTACACAATGCTTTCTATAGATGGTGTTCCTGTAGGTTCCTATTACACAATGCTATCTATAGATGGCGTTCCCATAGGTTCTTATTACACAATGCTATCTATAGATGGTGTTCCCGTAGGTTCCTATTACACAATGCTATCTATAGATGCGTTCCCATAGGCTCCTATTAGGCATTGCTATCTATAGATGGCGTTCCCATAGGCTTCTATTAGGCATTGCTATCTATAGATGGCATTCCCATAGGCTCCTATTACACAATGCTATCTATAGATGGCATTCCCATAGGCTCCTATTAGGCATTGCTATCTATAGATGGCGTTACCATAAGCTCCTATTAGGCATTGCTATCTATAGATGGCGTTCCCATAGGCTCCTATTAGACATTGCTATCTATAGATGGTGTTCCCATAGGCTCCTATTACACAATGCTATCTATATATGGTGTTCCCATAGGCTCCTATTACACAATGCTATCTATAGATGGCGTTCCTGTAGGTTCCTATTACACAATGCTATCTATAGATGGCATTCCTATAGGCTCCTATTAGGCATTACTATCTATAGATGGCGTTCCCATAGGCTCCTATAAGGCATTACTATCTATAGATGGCATTCCCATAGGCTCCTATTAGGCATTGCTATCTATAGATGACGTTCCCATAGGCTCCTATTAGACATTGCTATCTATAGATGGTGTTCCCATAGGCTCCTATTACACAATGCTATCTATATATGGCGTTCCCATAGGCTCCTATTACACAATGCTATCTCTAGATGGCGTTCCTATAGGTTCCTATTACACAATGCTATCTATATATGGCATTCCCATAGGCTCCTATTACACAATGCTATCTATAGATGGCGTACCCATAGGCTTCTATTAGACATTGCTATCTATAGAAGGCGTTCCCATAGGCTCCTATTACACAATGCTATCTATAGATGGCGTTCCCATAGGCTCCTATTACACAAAGCTATCTGTAGATGGTGTTCCTGTAGGTTCCTATTACACAAAGCTATCTATAGATGGCATTCCCATAGGCTAATATTACACAATGCTTTCTATAGATGGTGTTCCCATAGGCTCCTATTAGGCATTGCTATCTATAGATGGCGTTACCATAAGCTCCTATTAGGCATTGCTATCTATAAATGGCGTTCCCATAGGCTCCTATTAGACATTGCTATTTATAGATGGTGTTCCCATAGGCTCCTATTACACAATGCTATCTATATATGGCGTTCCCATAGGCTCCTATTACAAATTGCTATCTATAGATGGCGTTCCTGTAGGTTCCTATTACACAATGCTATCTATAGATGGCATTCCCATAGGCTCCTATTAGGCATTACTATCTATAGATGGCGTTCCCATAGGCTCCTATTAGGCATTACTATCTATAGATGGCATTCCCATAGGCTCCTATTAGGCATTGCTATCTATAGATGACGTTCCCATAGGCTCCTATTAGACATTGCTATCTATAGATGGTGTTCCCATAGGCTCCTATTACACAATGCTATCTATATATGGCGTTCCCATAGGCTCCTATTACACAATGCTATCTATAGATGGCGTTCCTGTAGGTTCCTATTACACAATGCTATATATATATGGCATTCCCATAGGCTCCTATTACACAATGCTATCTATAGATGGCGTACCCATAGGCTCCTATTAGACATTGCTATCTATAGAAGGCGTTCCCATAGGCTCCTATTACACAATGCTATCTATAGATGGCGTTCCCATAGGCTCCTATTACACAAAGCTATCTGTAGATGGTGTTCCCGTAGGTTCCTATTACACAATGCTATCTATAGATGGCATTTCCATAGGCTCCTATTACACAATGCTTTCTATAGATGGTGTTCCTGTAGGTTCCTATTACACAATGCTATCTATAGATGGCGTTCCCATAGGTTCTTATTACACAATGCTATCTAAAGATGGTGTTCCCATAGGCTCCTATTACACAATGCTATATATAGATGGCATTCCCATAGGCTCCTATTAGGCATTGCTATCTATAGATGGCGTTACCATAAGCTCCTATTAGGCATTGCTATCTATAGATGGCGTTCACATAGGCTCCTATTAGACATTGCTATCTATAGATGGTGTTCCCATAGGCTCCTATTACACAATGCTATCTATATATGGTGTTCCCATAGGCTCCTATTACACAATGCTATCTATAGATGGCGTTCATGTAGGTTCCTATTACACAATGCTATCTATAGATGGCATTCCTATAGGCTCCTATTAGGCATTACTATCTATAGATGGCGTTCCCATAGGCTCCTATTAGGCATTACTATCTATAGATGGCATTCCCATAGGCTCCTATTAGGCATTGCTATCTATAGATGACGTTCCCATAGGCTCCTCTTAGGCATTGCTATCTATAGATGACGTTCCCATAGGCTCCTATTACACAATGCTATCTATAGATGGCGTTCCTGTAGGTTCCTATTACATAATGCTATCTATATATGGCATTCCCATAGGCTCCTATTACACAATGCTATCTATAGATGGCGTACCCATAGGCTTCTATTAGACATTGCTATCTATAGAAGGCGTTCCCATAGGCTCCTATTACACAATGCTATCTATAGATGGCGTTCCCATAGGCTCCTATTACACAAAGCTATCTGTAGATGGTGTTCCTGTAGGTTCCTATTACACAAAGCTATCTATAGATGGCATTCCCATAGGCTAATATTACACAATGCTTTCTATAGATGGTGTTCCTGTAGGTTCCTATTACACAATGCTATCTATAGATGGCGTTCCCATAGGCTCCTATTACACAATGCTATCTATAGATGGCGTTCCCAAAGGCTCCTATTAGACATTACTATCTATAGATGGTGTTCCCATAGGTTCCTATTACACAATGCTATCTATAGATGGTGTTCCCGTAGGTTCCTATTACACAATGCTATCTATAGATGGCGTTCCCATAGTATCCTATTAGGCAATGCTATACATAGAACGCGTTCCCATAGGCTCCTATTAGACATTGCTATCTATAGAAGGTGTTCCCATAGACTCCTGTTGCACAATGCTATCTATAGATGGCGTTCCCATAGGCTCCTATTAGGCTTTGCTATTTATAGATGGCGTTCCCATAGGCTCCTATTACACAATGCTATCTAAATATGGCATTCCCTTAGGCTCCTATTAGGCATTGCTCTCTATAGATGGCGTTCCCAAAGGCTACTATTAGACATTGCTATCTATAGATGGAATCCCATAGGCTCCTATTAGGCATTGCTATCTATAGATGGTGTTCCCATAGGCTCCTTTTAGGTATTGCTATCTATAGATGGCGTTCCCATAGGCTCCTATTAGACATTGCTATCTATAGATGGTGTTCCCATACGCTCCTACTACACAATGCTATCTGTAGATGGCGTTCCCATAGGCTCCTATTACACAATGCTATCTGTAGATGGCGTTCCCATTGGCTCCTATTACACAATGCTATCTGTAGATGGCGTTACCATAGGCTCCTATTAGACATTGCTATCTATAGATAGTGTTCCCATAGGCTCCTATTAGGCATTGCTTTCTATAGATGGCATTCCCATAGGCTCCTATTAGACATTGCTATCTATAGGTGGCATTCCCATAGGCTCCTATTACACAATGCTATCTGTAGATGGCGTTCCCATAGGCTACTATTAGACATTGCTATCTATAGATGGCATCCCATAGGCTCCTATTAGGCATTGCTATCTATAGATGGCGTTCCCATAGGCTCCTTTTAGGTATTGCTATCTATAGATGGCGTACCCATAGGCTCCTAAGACATTGCTATCTATAGATGGTGTTCCCATAGGCTCCTACTACACAATGCTATCTATAGGTGGCATTCCCATAGGCTACTACTACACAATGCTATCTGTAGATGGCGTTCCCATAGGCTCCTATTACACAGTGCTATCTGTAGATGGCGTTACCATAGGCTCCTATTAGACATTGCTGTCTATAGATAGTGTTCCCATAGGCTCCTATTAGGCATTGCTTTGCATAGATGGCATTCCCATAGGCTCCTATTAGACATTGCTATCTAAAGGTGGCATTCCCATAGGCTCCTATTACACAATGCTATCTGTAGATGGAGTTCCCATAGGCTCCTATTAGGCATTTCTATCTATAGATGGTCTTCACATAGGCTCCTATTACACAATGCTATATATAGATGGCATTCCCATAGGCTGCTATTACACAATGCTGTCTGTAGATGGCGTTCCCATAGGCTCCTATTACACAATGCTATCTATATATGGCATATCCATAGGATCCTATTACACAATGCTATCTATAGATGGCATTCCCGTAGGTTCCTATTATACAATGCTATCTATATATGGCGTTCCCATAGGCTCCTAATACACAATGCTATCTATAGATGGCTTTCCCATAGGCTCCTATTAGACATTGCAATCTATAGATGGCGTTCCCATAGGCTTCTATTACACAATGCTATCTAAAGATGGCGTTCCCATAGGCTCCTATTACACAATGCTATCTATAGATGGTGTTCCCTTAGGTTCCTATTACACAATGCTATCTATAGATGGCGTTCCTATAGGCTCCTATTACACAATGCTATCTATAGATGGCATTCCCATAGGCTCCTATTAGGCATTGCTATCTATAGATGACGTTCCCATAGGTTCCTATTACACAATGCTATCTATAGATGTGTTCCCGTAGGTTCCTATTACACAATGCTATCTATATATGGCATTCCCATAGGCTCCTATTAGGCATTGCTATCTATAGATGGCAATCCCATAGGCTTCTATTAGGCATTGCTATCTATAGATGGCATTCCCATTGGCTCCTATTACACAATGCTATATATATATGGCCTTCCCATAGGCTCCTATTACACAATGCAATCTATAGATAACGTTCCCATAGGCTCCTATTACACAATGCTATCTATAGATGGCATTCCCATAGGCTCCTATTAGGCATTGCTATCTATAGATGGCGTTACCATAAGCTCCTATTAGGCATTGCTATCTAAAGATGGCGTTCCCATAGGCTCCTATTAGGCATTGCTATATAAAGATGGCATTCCCACAGGCTCCTTTTAGGCATTGCTATCTATAGATGGCGTTCCCATAGGCTCCCATTACACAATGCTTTGTATAGATGGCGTTCCCATAGTCTCCTATTAGACATTGCTATCTATAGATGGCGTTCCCATAGTCTCCAATTACACAATGCTATCTATGGATGATGTTCCCATAGGCTTCTATTAAGCATTGCTATCTCTAGATGGCGTTCCCATAGGCTCCTATTAGGCATTGCTATCTATAGATGGCATTCCCATAGGCTCCTATTACACAATGCTATCTATAGATGGCATTCCCATAGGCTCCTATTAGGTATTGCTATCTATAGATGACATTACCATAAGTTCCTATTAGGCATTGCTATCTATAGATGGCGTTCCCATAGGATCCTATTAGGCATTGCTATCTATAGATGGCGTTCCCTTAGGCTCCTATTACACAATAATATCTGTAGATGGTATTCCCGTAGGCTCCTATTACACAATGCTATCTATAGATGGCATTCCCATAGGCTCCTATTAGGCATTACTATCTATAGATGGCGTTCCCATAGGCTCCTATTAGGCATTACTATCTATAGATGGCATTCCCATAGGCTCCTATTAGACATTGCTATCTATAGATGGTGTTCCCATAGGCTCCTATTACACAATGCTATCTATAGATGGTGTTCCCATAGGCTCCTATTACACAATGCTATCTATAGATAGCGTTCCTGTAGGTTCCTATTACACAATGCTATCTATAGATGGCATTCCCATAGGCTCCTATTAGGCATTACTATCTATAGATGGCGTTCCCATAGGCTCCTATTAGGCATTACTATCTATAGATGGTGTTCCCATAGGCTCCTATTACACAATGCTATCTATATATGGCGTTCCCATAGGCTCCTATTACACAATGCTATCTATAGATGGCGTTCCTGTAGGTTCCTATTACACAATGCTATCTATATATGGCGTTCCCATAGGCTCCTATTACACAATGCTATCTATAGATGGCGTACCCATAGGCTCCTATTAGACATTGCTATCTATAGAAGGCGTTCCCATAGGCTCCTATTACACAATGCTATCTATAGATGGCGTTCCCATAGGCTCCTATTACACAAAGCTATCTGTAGATGGTGTTCCCGTAGGTTCCTTTTACTCAATGCTATCTATAGATGGCATTCCCATAGGCTCCTATTACACAATGCTTTCTATAGATGGTGTTCCTGTAGGTTCCTATTACACAATGCTATCTATAGATGGCATTCCCATAGGCTCCTATTACACAATGCTATCTATAGATGGCGTTCCCATAGGCTCCTATTAGGCATTACTATCTATAGATGGCGTTCCCATAGGTTCCTATTACACAATGCTATCTATAGATGGTGTTCCCGTAGGTTCCTATTACACAATGCTATCTATAGATGGCGTTCCCATAGGCTCCTATTAGGCATTGCTATTTATAGATGGCGTTCCCATAGGCTTCTATTAGGCATTGCTATCTATAGATGGCATTCCCATAGGCTCCTATTACTCAATGCTATCTATATATGGTGTTCCCATAGGCTCCTATTAGGCATTGCTATCTATAGATGGTGTTCCCATAGGCTCCTATTACACAATGCTATCTATAGATGGCATTCCCATAGGCTCCTATTAGGCATTGCTATCTATAGACGGCTTTACCCTAAGCTCCTATTAGGCAATGCTATACATAGAACGCGTTCCCATAGGCTCCTATTAGACATTGCTATCTATAGATGGTGTTCCCATAGACTCCTGTTGCACAATGCTATCTATAGATGGCGTTCCCATAGGCTCCTATTAGGCTTTGCTATTTATAGATGGCGTTCCCATAGGCTCCTATTACACAATGCTATCTAAATATGGCATTCCCTTAGGCTCCTATTAGGCATTGCTCTCTATAGATGGCATTCCCATAGGCTACTATTAGACATTGCTATCTATAGATGGCATCCCATAGGCTCCTATTAGGCATTGCTATCTATAGATGGTGTTCCCATAGGCTCCTATTACTCAATGCTATCTATAGGTGGCATTCCCATAGGCTCCTACTACACAATGCTATCTGTAGATGGCGTTCCCATAGGCTCCTATTACACAATGCTATCTATATATGGCGTTCCCATAGGCTCCTATTACACAATGCTATCTATAGATGGCGTTCCCATAGGCTCCTATTAGACATTGCAATCTATAGATGGCGTTCCCATAGGCTTCTATTACACAATGCTTTCTATAGATGGCGTTCCCATAGGCTTCTATTAAGCATTGCTATCTCTAGATGGCGTTCCCATAGGCTCCTATTAGGCATTGCTATCTATAGATGGCATTCCCATAGGCTCCTATTACACAATGCTATCTATAGATGGCATTCCCATAGGCTCCTATTAGGCATTGCTATCTATAGATGACATTACCATAAGCTCCTATTAGGCATTGCTATCTATAGATGGCGTTCCCATAGGATCCTATTAGGCATTGCTATCTATAGATGGCGTTCCCTTAGGCTCCTATTACACAATACTATCTATAGATGGTATTCCCGTAGGCTCCTATTACACAATGCTATCTATAGATGGCATTCCCATAGGCTCCTATTAGGCATTACTATCTATAGATGGCGTTCCCATAGGCTCCTATTAGGCATTACTATCTATAGATGGCATTCCCATAGGCTCCTATTAGACATTGCTATCTATAGATGGTGTTCCCATAGGCTCCTATTACACAATGCTATCTATAGATGGCGTTCCCATAGGCTCCTATTACACAATGCTATCTATAGATAGCGTTCCTGTAGGTTCCTATTACACAATGCTATCTATAGATGGCATTCCCATAGGCTCCTATTAGGCATTACTATCTATAGATGGCGTTCCCATAGGCTCCTATTAGGCATTACTATCTATAGATGGTGTTCCCATAGGCTCCTATTACACAATGCTATCTATAGATGGCGTTCCTGTAGGTTCCTATTACACAATGCTATCTATATATGGCGTTCCCATAGGCTCCTATTACACAATGCTATCTATAGATGGCGTACCCATAGGCTCCTATTAGACATTGCTATCTATAGAAGGCGTTCCCATAGGCTCCTATTACACAATGCTATCTATAGATGGCATTCCCATAGGCTCCTATTACACAAAGCTATCTGTAGATGGTGTTCCCGTAGGTTCCTATTACTCAATGCTATCTGTAGATGGCGTTCCCATAGGCTCCTATTACACAATGCTATCTATATATGGCGTTCCCGTAGGCTCCTATTACACAAGGCTATCTATAGATGGCGTTCCCATAGGCTCCTATTAGACATTGCAATCTATAGATGGCATTCCCATAGGCTTCTATTACACAATGCTTTCTATAGATGGGGTTCCCATAGGCTCCTATTACACAATGCTATCTATAGATGGTGTTCCCGTAGGTTCCTATTACACAATGCTATCTATAGATGGCGTTACCATAGGCTCCTATTAGGCATTGCTATCTATGGATGGCGTTCCCATAGGATCCTATTAGGCAATGCTATCTATAGATGGCGTTCCCAAAGGCTCCTATTACACAATGCTGTCTATAGATGGCGTTCCCAAAGGCTCCTATTACACAATGCTGTCTATAGATGGCGTTCCCATAGGCTCCTATTAGACATTGCTATCTACAGATGGTGTTCCCATAGACTCCTGTTGCACAATGCTATCTTTATATGGCATTCCCGTAGGCTCCTATTAGGCTTTGCTATTTATAGATGGCATTCCAATAAGCTCCTATTAGGCATTGCTATCTATAGATGGCGTTCCCATAGGCTCCTATTACACAATGCTATCTATAGATGCCGTTCCCATAGGCTCCTATTACACAAAGCTATCTGTAGGTGGTGTTCCCGTAGGTTCCTATTACACAATGCTATCTATAGATGTCGTTCCTATATGCTCCTATTACACAATGCTATCTATAGATGGCATTCCCATAGGCTTCTATTAGGCATTGCTATTTATAGATGGCATTCCCATAGGCTCCTATTACACAATGCTATCTATATATGGCCCTCCCATAGGCTCCTATTACACAATGCAATCTATAGATAACGTTCCCATAGGCTCCTATTACACAATGCTATCTATAGATGGCATTCCCATAGGCTCCTATTAGGCATTGCTATCTATAGATGGCGTTACCATAAGCTCCTATTAGGCATTGCTATCTATAGATGGCGTTCCCATAGGCTCCGATTAGGCATTGCAATATAAAGATGGCATTCCCACAAGCTCCTATTTGGCATTGCTATCTATAGATGGCGTTCCCATAGGCTCCTATTACACAATGCTTTGTATAGATGGCGTTCCCATAGGCTCCTATTAGACATTGCTATCTATAGATGGCTTTCTCATAGGCTCCAATTACACAATGCTATCTATGGATGATGTTCCCATAGGCTTCTATTAGGCATTGCTATCTCTAGATGGCATTCCCATAGGCTCCTATTAGGCATTGCTATCTATAGATGGACTTCCCATAGGCTCCTATTACACAATGCTATCTATAGATGGCGTTCCCGTAGGTTCCTATTACACAATGCTATCTATAGATGGCGTTCCCATAGGCTCCTATTACACAATGCTATCTATAGATGGCGTACCCATAGGCTCCTATTAGACATTGCTATCTATAGATGGCGTTCCCATAGGCTCCTATTACACAATGCTATCTATAGATGGCGTTCCCATAGGCTCCTATTACACAAAGCTATTTGTAGATGGTGTTCCCGTAGGTTCCTTTTACACAATGCTATCTATAGATGGTGTTCCTGTAGTTTCCTATTACACAATGCTATCTATAGATGGCATTCCCATATTCTCCTATTACACAATACTATCTATAGATGGCAATCCCATAGGCTCCTATTAGGCATTACTATCTATAGATGGCGTTCCATTAGGTTCCTATTAGACAATGCTATCTATAGATGGTGTTCCCGTAGGTTCCTATTACACAATGCTATCTATAGATGGCGTTCACATAGGCTCCTATTAGGCATTGCTATTTATAGATGGTGTTCCCATAGGCTTCTATTAGGCATTGCTATCTATAGATGGTGTTCCCATAGGCTCCTATTACACAATGCTATCTATATATGGCGTTCCCATAGGCTCCGATTAGGCATTGCTATCTATAGATGGTGTTCCCATAGGCTCCTATTACACAATGCTATCTATAGATGGCATTCCCATAGGCTCCTATTAGGCATTGCTATCTATAGATGGCGTTACCATTAGCTCCTATTAGGCAATGCTATCTATAGATGGCGTTCCCATAGGCTCCTATTAGGCATTGCTATCAATAGATGGCGTTCCCATAGGCTCCTATTACACAATGCTTTCTATAGATGGCGTTCCCATAGGCTCCTATTAGACATTGCTATCTATAGATGGTGTTCCCATAGACTCCTGTTGCACAATGCTATCTATATATGGCGTTCCCGTAGGCTCCTATTAGGCTTTGCTATTTATAGATGGCATTCCCTTAGGCTCCTATTAGGCATTGCTCTCTATAGATGGCGTTCCCATAGGCTACTATTAGACATTGCTATCTATAGATGGCATCCCCATAGGCTCTTATTAGGCATTGCTATCTATAGATGGTGTTCCCATAGGATCCTATTACACAATGCTATCTATAGGTGGCATTCCCATAGGCTCCTACTACACAATGCTATCTGTAGATGGCGTTCCCATAGGCTCCTATTACACAATGCTATCTGTAGATAGTGTTCCCATAGGCTCCTATTAGGCATTGCTTTCTATAGATGGCATTCCCATAGGCTCCTATTAGACATTGCTATCTATAGATGGTGTTCCCATAGGCTCTATTTACACAATGCTATCTATAGGTGGCGTTCCCATAGGCAACTATTACACAATACTATCTGTAGATGGCGTTCCCATAGGCTCCTATTAGGCATTTCTTTCTATAGATGGTCTTCCCAAAGGCTCCTATTAGGCAATGCTATCTATAGATGGCATTCCCATAGGCTGCTATTACACAATGCTGTCTATAGATGGCGTTCCCATAGGCTCCTATTAGACATTGCTATCTATAGATGGCTTTCCCATAGGCTCCTACTACACAATGCTATCTATAGATGGCGTTCCCATAGTCTCCTATTACACAATGCTATCTATAGATGGCATTCCCATAGGCTCCTATTAAACAATGCTATCTATAGATGGCATTCCCATAGGCTCCTATTAGGCATTGCTATTTATAGATGGCGTTCCCATAGGTTCCTATTACACAATGCTATCTATAGATGGTGTTCCCGTAGGTTCCTATTACACAATGCTATCTATAGATGGCATTCCCATAGGCTCCTATTAGGCATTGCTATCTATAGATGGCGTTCCCATAGGCTTCTATTAGGCATTGTTATCTATAGATGGCATTCCCATAAGCTCCTATTACACAATGCTATCTATATATGGCGTTCCCATAGGCTCCTATTACACAATACTATCTGTAGATAGCGTTCCCATAGGCTCCTATTAGGCATTTCTATCTATAGATGGTCTTCTCATAGGCTCCTATTACACAATGCTATCTATAGATGGTGTTCCCATAGGCTCCTATTACACAATGCTTTCTATAGATGGTGTACCAGTAGGTTCCTATTACACAATGCTATCTATAGATGGCATTCCCATAGGCTCCTATTACACAATGCTATCTATAGATGTCATTCCCATAGGCTCCTATTAGGCATTACTATCTATAGATGGCGTTCCCATTGGTTCCTATTACACAATGCTATCTATAGATGGTGTTCCCTTAGTTTCCTATTACACAATGCTATCTGTAGATGGCGTTCACATAGGCTTCTATTAGGCATTGTTATCTATAGATGGCATTCCCATAAGCTCCTATTAGACATTGCTATCTATAGATGGCGTTCCCATAGGCTCCTATTACACAATGCTATTTATAGATGGCGTTCCCATAGGCTCCTATTACACAATACTATCTATATATGGCGTTCCCATAGGCTCCTATTAGGCATTGCTATCTATAGATGGTGTTCCCATAGGCTCCTATTACACAATGCTATCTATAGATGGCATTCCCAAAGGCTCCTATTAGGCATTGCTATCTATAGATGGCGTTACCATAAGCTCCTATTAGGCAATGCTATCTATAGATGGCGTTCCCATAGGCTCCTATTAGGCATTGCTATCTATAGATGGCGTTCCCATAGGCTCATATTACACAATGCTATCTATATATGGCGATCCCATAGGCTCCTATTACACAATGCTTTCTATATATATGGCGTTCCCATAGGCTCCTATTAGACATTGCTATCTATAGATGGTGTTCCCATAGACTCCTGTTGCACAATGCTATCTATATATGGCGTTCCCATAGGCTCCTATTAGACATTGCTATCTATAGATAGTGTTCCCATAGGCTCCTATTAGGCATTGCTGTCTATAGATGTCGTTCCCACAGGCTCCTATTAGACATTGCTATCTATAGATGGTGTTCCCATAGACTCCTGTTGCACAATGCTATCTATATATGGCGTTCCCGTAGGCTCCTATTAGACATTGATATCTATAGATGGCATCCCCATAGGCTCCTATTAGGTATTGCTATCTATAGATGGCATTCCGATAGGCTCCTATTAGACATTTCTATCTACAGATGGTGTTCCCATAGGCTCCTATTACACAATGCTATCTATAGGTGGCATTCCCATAGGCTCCTATTACACAATGCTATCTGTAGATGGTGTTCCCATAGGATCCTATTAGACATTACTATCTATAGATAGTGTTCCCATAGGCTCCTATTAGGCATTGCTTTCTATAGATGGCATTCCCATAGGCTCCTATTAGACATTACTATCTATAGATGGTCTTCCCATAGGCTCCTATTACACAATGCTATCTATAGATGGCATTCCCATAGGATGCTATTACACAATGCTGTCTTAAGATGGCGTTCCCATAGGCTCCTATTACACAATGCTATCTATAGATGGCATTCCTATAGGCTACTATTACACAATGCTATCTATAGATGGAATTCCCAAAGGCTCCTATTACACAATGCTATCTATAGATGCCGTTCCCATAGTCTCCTATTAGGCATTGCTATCTATAGATGGCGTTCCCATAGGCTCCTATTACACATTGCTGTCTATAGATGTCGTTCCCATAGGCCCCTATTACACAATGCTATCTATAGATGGCGTTCCCATAGGCTCCTATTAGGCATTGCTATCTATAGATGGCGATCCCATAAGCTTCTATTAGGCATTGCTATCTATAGATGGCGTTCCCATTGGCTCCTATTAGGCATTGCTATCTATAGATGGCGTTCCCATCGGCTCCAATTAGGCATTGCTATCTATAGATGATATTCCAATAGGCTCCTATTTGGCATTGCTATCTATAGATGGACTTCCCATAGGCTCCTATTACACAATGCTATCTATAGATGGCATTCCCATAGGCTCCTATTAGGCATTGCTCTCTATAGATGGCGTTCCCATAAGCTCCTATTAGACATTGCTATCTATAGATGGCGTTCCCATGGGCTCCTATTAGGCATTGCTATCTATAGATGGCGTTCCCATAGGCTCCTATTAGGCATTGCTATCTATAGATGGACTTCCCATAGGCTCCTATTAGGCATTGCTATCTATAGATGGCGTTCCCATATGCTCCTATTAGGCCTTGCTATCTATAGATGGTATTCCCATAGGCTCCTATTAGGCATTTCTATCTATAGATGGACTTCCCATAGGCTCCTATTAGGCATTGCTATCTATAGATGGCGTTCCCATAGGCTTCTATTAGGCATTGCTATCTATAGTTTGCATTCTCATAGGCTCCTATTAGGCATTTCTATCTATAGATGGACTTCCCGTAGGCTCCTATTAGGCATTGCTATCTATAGATGGCGTTCCCATAGGCTCCTATTAGGTATTGCTATCTATAGATGGCATTCCCATAGGCTCCTATTAGGCATTGCTATCAATAGATGGTGTTCCCATAGGCTCCTATTAGGCATTGCTATCTATAGAAGGCGTTCCCATAGGCTCCTATTTGGCATTGTTATCTATAAATGGCGTTCCCATAGGCTCCTATTAGGCATTGCTATCTATATATGGCGTTCCCATAGGCTCCTATTAGGCATTGCTATCTATAGAAGACGTTCCCATAGGCTCCTATTACACAATGCTATCTATAGATGGCGTTCCCATAGGCTCCTATTACACATTGCTATCTATAGATGGCGTTCCCATAGGCTCCTATTACACAATGCTATCTATAGATGGACTTCCCATAGTCTCCTATTAGGCATTGCTATCTATAGATTGCATTCCCATAGGCTCCTATTAGGCATTGCTCTCTATAGATGGCGTTCCCATAGGCTCCTATTAGGCATTGCTATCTATAGATGGACTTCCCATAGGCTCCTATTAGGCATTGCTATCTATAGATGGCGTTCCCATAGGCTCCTATTAGGCATTGCTCTCTATAGATGGCGTTCCCATATTCTCCTATTAGGCATTGATATCTATAGATGGCGTTCCCTTAGGCTCCTATTAGGCATTGCTATCTATAGATGGCATTCCCATAGGCTCCTATTAGGCATTGCTATCTATAGATGGCATTCCCATAGGCTCCTATTACACAATGCTATCTATAGATGGCGTTCCCATAGGCTCCTATTAGGCTTTGCTCTCTATAGATGGTGTTCCCATAGACTCCTATTACACATTGCTATCTATAGATGGCGTTCCCATAGGCTCCTATTAGGCAATGCTCTCTATAGATGGTGTTCACATAGGCACCTATTACACAATGCTATCTATAGATGGCGTTCCCATAGGCTCCTATTACACAATGCTATCTATAGATGGCGTTCCCATAGGCTCCTAATAGGCATTGCTATCTATAGATGGCATTCCCATAGGCCCCTATTACACAATGCTATCTATAGATGGCGTTCCCATAGGCTCCTATTACGCATTGCTATCTATAGACGGCGATCCCATAAGCTTCTTTTAGGCATTGCTATCTATAGATGGCGTTCCCATAGGCTCCTATTACACAATGCTATCTATAGACGGCATTCACATAGGCTCCTATTAGACATTGCTATCTATAGATGGCGTTCCCATAGGCGCCTATTGGGCATTGCTGTCTATAGATGGCGTTCCCATAGGCTCCTATTAGGCAATGCTATCTATAGATGGCGTTCCCATAGGCTTCTATTAGGCTTTGCTCTCTATAGATGGTGTTCCCATAGGCTCCTATTACACATTGCTATCTATAGATGGCGTTCCCATAGGCTCCTATTAGGCAATGCTCTCTATAGATGGAATTCCCAAAGGCTCCTATTACACAATGCTATCTATAGATGCCGTTCCCATAGTCTCCTATTAGGCATTGATATCTATAGATGGCGTTCCCATAGGCGCCTATTACACATTGCTGTCTATAGATGTCGTTCCCATACGCCCCTATTACACAATGCTATCTATAGATGGCATTCCCATAGGCTCCTATTAGGCATTGCTATCTATAGATGGCGATCCCATAAGCTTCTTTTAGGCATTGCTATCTATAGATGGCGTTCCCATAGGCTCTATTACACAATGCTATCTATAGATGGCATTCACATAGGCTCCAATTAGACATTGCTATCTATAGATGGCGTTCCCATAGGCGCCTATTGGGCATTGCTGTCTATAGATGGCGTTCCCATAGGCTCCTATTAGGTATTGCTATCTATAGATGGCGTTCCCATAGGCTCCTATTAGGCATTGCTATCTATAGATGGCGTTCCCATAGGCTCCTATTACACATTGCTATTTATAGATGGCGTTACCATAGGCTCCAATTAGGCATTGCTATCTATAGATGGCGTTCCCATAGGCTCCTATTAGGCATTGCTATCTATAGATGGCATTCCCATAGGCTCCTATTATACAATGCTATCTATAGATAACGTTCCCATAGCCTCCTATTACACAATGCTATGTATAGATGGCATTCCCATAGGCTCCTATTAGGCATTGCTATCTTTTGATGGCGTTCCCATAGGCTCCTATTACACAATGCTATCTATGGATGATGTTCCCATAGGCTCCTATTAGGCATTGCTATCTCTAGATGGCGTTCCCATAGGCTCCTATTAGGCATTGCTATCTATAGATGGCGTTCCCATAGGCTCCAATTAGGCATTGCTATCTATAGATGATATTCCAATAGGCTCCTATTTGGCATTGCTATCTATAGATAGACTTCCCATAGGCTCCTATTACACAATGCTATCTATAGATGGCATTCCCCTAGGCTCCTATTAGGCATTGCTCTCTATAGATGGCGTTCCCATAAGCTCCTATTAGACATTGCTATCTATAGATGTCTTTCCCATGGGCTCCTATTAGGCATTGCTATCTATAGATGGACTTCCCGTAGGCTCCTATTAGGCATTGCTATCTATAGACGGACTTCTCGTAGGCTCCTATTAGGCATTGCTATCTATAGATGGCATTCCCATAGGCTCCTATTAGGCATTGCTATCTATAGATGGCGTTCCCATAGGTTTCTATTAGGCATTGCAATCTATAGATGGCATTCCCATAGGCTTCTATTAGGCATTGCTATCTATAGATGGCATTCCCATAGGCTCCTATTAGGCATTGCTATCTATAGATGGCGTTCCCATAGGCTCCTATTAGGCATTGCTATCTATAGATGGACTTCCCATAGGCTCCTATTAGGCATTGCTATCTATAGATGGCGTTCACATAGTCTCCTATTAGGCATTGCTCTCTATAGATGGTGTTCCCATAGGCACCTATTACACAATGCTATCTATAGATGGCGTTCCCATAGGCTCCTATTAGGCATTGCTATCTATAGATGGCGTTCCCATAGGCTCCTATTAGGCATTGCTATCTATAGATGGCATTCCCATAGGCTCCTATTAGGCATTGCTATCTATAGATGGCGTTCCCATAGGCTCCTATTAGGCATTGCTATCTATAGATGGCATTCCCATAGGCTCCTAATACACAATGCTATCTATAGAGGGCTTTCCCATAGGCTCCTATTAGGCATTGCTATCTATAGATGGCGTTCCCATAGGCTCCTATTAGGCATTGCTATCTATAAATGGCATTCCCATAGGCTCCTATTAGGCATTGCTATCTATAGATGGCGTTCCCATAGGCTCCTATTAGGCATTGCTATCTATAGATGGCATTCCCATAGGCTTCTATTAGGCATTGCTATCTATAGATGGCGTTCCCATAGGCTTCTATTAGGCATTGCTATCTATAGATGGCGTTCCCATAGGCTCCTATTAGGCATTGCTATCTATAGATGGCGTTCCCATAGGCTCCTATTAGGCATTGCTATCTATAGATGGAATTCCCATAGGCTCCTTTTAGGCATTGCTATCTATAGATGGCGTTCCCATAGGCTCCTATTAGGCATTGCTATCTATAAATGGCGTTCCCATAGGCTCCTTTTAGGCATTGCTATCTATAGATGGCGTTCCCATAGGCTCCTATTAGGCAATGCTATCTATAGATGTCGTTCCCATAGGCTCCTATTAGGCATTGCTATCTATAGATGGACTTCCCGTAGGCTCCTATTAGGCATTGCTATCTATAGATGGCGTTCCCATAGGCTCCTATTAGGCATTGCTATCTATAGATGGCATTCCCATAGGCTCCTATTACACAATGCTATCTATAGATGGCGTTCCCATAGGCTCCTATTAGGCATTGCTATCTATAGATGGCGTTCCCATAGGCTCCTATTAGGCATTGCTATCTATAGATGGACTTCCTGTAGGCTCCTATTAGGCATTGCTATCTATAGATGGACTTCTCGTAGGCTCCTATTAGGCATTGCTATCTATAGATGGCGTTCCCATAGGCTCCTATTAGGCATTGCTATCTATAGATGGCGTTCCCATAGGTTTCTATTAGGCATTGCAATCTATAGATGGCTATCCCATAGGCTTCTATTAGGCATTGCTATCTATAGATGGCATTCCCATAGGCTCCTATTAGGCATTGCTATCTATAGATGGACTTCCCATAGGCTCCTATTAGGCATTGCTATCTATAGATGGCGTTCCCCTAGGCTCCTATTAGGCACTGCTATCTATAAATGGCGTTCCCATAGGCTCCTATTAGGCATTGCTATCTATAGATGGCGTTCCCATAGGCTCCTATTAGGCATTGTTATCTATAGATGGCGTTCCCATAGGCTCCTATTACACAATGCTATCTATAGATGGCGTTCCCATAGGCTCCTATTAGGCATTGCTCTCTATAGATGGTGTTCCCATAGGCTCCTATTACACATTTCTATCTATAGATGGCGTTCCCATAGGCTCCTATTAGGCATTGCTCTCTATAGATGGTTTTCCCAAAGGCTCCTATTACACAATGCTATCTATAGATGGCGTTCCCATAGGCTCCTATTACACAATGCTATCTATAGATGGCGTTCCCATAGGCTCCTATTAGGCATTGCTATCTATAGATGGCATTCCCAAAGGCTCCTATTAGGCATTGCTATCTATAGATGGCGTTCCCATAGGCTCCTATTAGGCATTGCTATCTATAGATGGCATTCCCATAGGCTCCTATTAGGCATTGCTATCTATAGATGGCGTTCCCATAGGCTCCTATTAGGCATTGATATCTATAGATGGCATTCCCATAGGCTCCTATTAGGCAGTGCGATCTATAGATGGCATTCCCATAGGCTCCTGTTAGGCATTGCTATCTATAGATGGCGTTCCCATAGGCTCCTATTAGGCATTGCTATCTATAGATGGCATTCCCATAGGCTCCTATTAGGCATTGCTATCTATAGATGGCGTTCCCATAGGCTCCTATTACACAATGCTATCTATAGATGGCTTTCCCATAGGCTCCTATTACACATTGCTATCTATAGATGGCGTTCCCATAGGCTCCTATTACACAATGCTATCTATAGATGGTGTTCCCATAGGCTCCTATTACTCAATGCTATCTATAGATGGACTTTCCATAGGCTCCTATTAGGCATTGCTATCTATAGATGGCGTTCCCATAGGCTCCTATTAGGCATTGCTATCTATAGATGGACTTCCCGTAGGCTCCTATTAGGCATTGCTATCTATAGATGGCGTTCCCATAGGTTCCTATTAGGCATTGCTATCTATAGATGGCATTCCCATAGGCTCCTATTACACAATGCTATCTATAGATGGCGTTCCCATAGGCTCCTATTAGGCATTGCTATCTATAGATGGACTTCCCGTAGGCTCCTATTAGGCATTGCTATCTATAGACGGACTTCTCGTAGGCTCCTATTAGGCATTGCTATCTATAGATGGCATTCCCATAGGCTCCTATTAGGCATTGCTATCTATAGATGGCGTTCCCATAGGTTTCTATTAGGCATTGCAATCTATAGATGGCATTCCCATAGGCTTCTATTAGGCATTGCTATCTATAGATGGCATTCCCATAGGCTCCTATTAGGCATTGCTATCTATAGATGGCGTTCCCATAGGCTCCTATTAGGCATTGCTATCTATAGATGGACTTCCCATAGGCTCCTATAAGGCATTGCTATCTATAGATGGCGTTCCCATAGGCTCCTATTAGGCATTGCTCTCTATAGATGGTGTTCCCATAGGCACCTATTACACAATGCTATCTATAGATGGCGTTCCCATAGGCTCCTATTAGGCATTGCTATCTATAGATAGCGTTCCCATAGGCTCCTATTAGGCATTGCTATCTATAGATGGCATTCCCATAGGCTCCTATTAGGCATTGCTATCTATAGATGGCATTCCCATAGGCTCCTATTAGGCATTGCTATCTATAGATGGCATTCCCATAGGCTCCTAATACACAATGCTATCTATAGAGGGCTTTCCCATAGGCTCCTATTAGGCATTGCTATCTATAGATGGCGTTCCCATAGGCTCCTATTAGGCATTGCTAACTATAAATGGCGTTCCCATAGGCTCCTATTAGGCATTGCTATCTATAGATGGTGTTCCCATAGGCTCCTATTAGGCATTGCTATCTATAGATGGCGTTCCCATAGGCTTCTATTAGGCATTGCTATCTATAGATGGCGTTCCCATAGGCTTCTAGTAGGCATTGCTATCTATAGATGGCGTTCCCATAGGCTCCTATTAGGCATTGCTATCTATAGATGGCGTTCCCATAGGCTCCTATTAGGCATTGCTATCTATAGATGGACTTCCCATAGGCTCCTTTTAGGCATTGCTATCTATAGATGGCGTTCCCATAGGCTCCTATTAGGCATTGCTATCTATAAATGGCGTTCCCATAGGCTCCTATTAGGCATTGCTATCTATAGATGGCGTTCCCATAGGCTCCTATTAGGCATTGCTATCTATAGATGTCGTTCCCATAGGCTCCTATTAGGCATTGCTATCTATAGATGGACTTCCCGTAGGCTCCTATTAGGCATTGCTATCTATAGATGGCGTTCCCATAGGCTCCTATTAGGCATTGCTATCTATAGATGGCATTCCCATAGGCTCCTATTACACAATGCTATCTATAGATGGCGTTCCCATAGGCTCCTATTAGGCATTGCTATCTATAGATGGACTTCTCGTAGGCTCCTATTAGGCATTGCTATCTATAGATGGAGTTCCCATAGGCTCCTAATAGGCATTGCTATCTATAGATGGCGTTCCCATAGGTTTCTATTAGGCATTGCAATCTATAGATGGCGTTCCCATAGGCTTCTATTAGGCATTGCTATCTATAGATGGCATTCCCATAGGCTCCTATTAGGCATTGCTATCTATAGATGGCGTTCCCATAGGCTCCTATTAGGCATTGCTATCTATAGATGGCGTTCCCATAGGCTTCTATTAGGCATTGCTATCTATAGATGGCATTCCCATAGGGTCCTATTAGGCATTGCTATCTATAGATGGCATTCCCATAGGCTCCTATTAGGCATTGATATCTATAGATGGCATTCCCATAGGCTCCTATTAGGCAGTGCGATCTATAGATGGCATTCCCATAGGCTCCTATTAGGCATTGCTATCTATAGATGGCGTTCCCATAGGCTCCTATTAGGCATTGCTATCTATAGATGGCATTCCCATAGGCTCCTATTAGGCATTGCTATCTATAGATGGCGTTCCCATAGGCTCCTATTACACAATGCTATCTATAGATGGCGTTCCCATAGGCTCCTATTACACATTGCTATCTATAGATGGCGTTCCCATAGGCTCCTATTACACAATGCTATCTATAGATGGTGTTCCCATAGGCTCCTATTACTCAATGCTATCTATAGATGGACTTTCCATAGGCTCCTATTAGGCATTGCTATCTATAGATGGCGTTCCCATAGGCTCCTATTAGGCATTGCTCTCTATAGATGGTGTTCCCATAGGCACCTATTACACAATGCTATCTATAGATGGCGTTCCCAAAGGCTCCTATTACACAATGCTATCTATAGATGGCGTTCCCATAGGCTCCTATTAGGCATTGCTATCTATAGATGGCGTTCCCATAGGCTCCTATTAGGCATTGCTATCTATAGATGGCATTCCCATAGGCTCCTATTAGGCATTGCTATCTATAGATGGCGTTCCCATAGGCTCCTATTAGGCATTGCTATCTTTAGATGGCATTCCCATAGGCTCCTAATACACAATGCTATCTATAGAGGGCTTTCCCATAGGCTCCTATTAGGCATTGCTATCTATAGATGGCGTTCCCATAGGCTCCTATTAGGCATTGCTATCTATAAATGGCGTTCCCATAGGCTCCTATTAGGCATTGCTATCTATAGATGGCGTTCCCATAGGCTCCTATTAGGCATTGCTATCCCTTAGATGGCGTTCCCATAGGCTCCTATTAGGCATTGCTATCTATAGATGGACTTCCCGTAGGCTCCTATTAGGCATTGCTATCTATAGATGGCGTTCCCATAGGCTCCTATTAGGCATTGCTATCTATAGATGGCGTTCCCTTAGGCTTCTATTAGGCATTGCTATCTATAGATGGCGTTCCCATAGGCTTCTATTAGGCATTGCTATCTATAAATGGCGTTCCCAAAGGCTCCTATTACACAATGCTATCTATAGATGGCGTTCCCATAGGCTCCTATTACACAATGCTATCTATAGATGGCGTTCCCATAGGCTCCTATTAGGCATTGCTATCTATAGATGGCATTCCCATAGGCTCCTATTAGGCATTGCAATCTATAGATGGCGTTCCCATAGGCTCCTATTAGGCATTGCTATCTATAGATGGCATTCCCATAGGCTCCTATTAGGCATTGCTATCTATAGATGGCGTTCCCATAGGCTCGTATTAGGCATTGCTATCTATAGATGGACTTCCCGTAGGCTCCTATTAGGCATTGCTATCTATAGATGGACTTCTCGTAGGCTCCTGTTAGGCATTGCAATCTATAGATGGCGTTCCCATAGGCTCCTATTAGGCATTGCTATCTATAGATGGCGTTCCCATAGGTTTCTATTAGGCATTGCAATCTATAGATGGCGTTCCCATAGGCTTCTATTAGGCATTGCTATCTATAGATGGCATTCCCATAGGCTCCTATTAGGCATTGCTATCTATAGATGGCGTTCCCATAGGCTCCTATTAGGCATTGCTATCTATAGATGGCGTTCCCATAGGCTTCTATTAGTCATTGCTATCTATAGATGGCATTCCCATAGGCTTCTATTAGGCATTGCTATCTATAGATGGCGTTCCCATAGGCTTCTATTAGGCATTGCTATCTATAGATGGCATTCCCATAGGCTCCTATTAGGCATTTCTATCTATAGATGGCGTTCCCATAGGCTCCTATTAGGCATTGCTATCTATATATGGACTTCCCATAGGCTCCTATTAGGCATTGCTATCTATAGATGGCGTTCCCATAGGCTCCTATTAGGCATTGCTATCTATAAATGGCGTTCCCATAGGCTCCTATTAGGCATTGCTATCTATAGATGGCGTTCCCATAGGCTCCTATTAGGCATTGTTATCTATAGATGGCGTTCCCATAGGCTCCTATTACACAATGCTATCTATAGATGGCGTTCCCATAGGCTCCTATTAGGCATTGCTCTCTATAGATGGTGTTCCCATAGGCTCCTATTACACATTGCTATCTATAGATGGCGTTCCCATAGGCTCCTATTAGGCATTGCTCTCTATAGATGGTTTTCCCAAAGGCTCCTATTACACAATGCTATCTATAGATGGCGTTCCCATAGGCTCCTATTACACAATGCTATCTATAGATGGCGTTCCCATAGGCTCCTATTAGGCATTGCTATCTATAGATGGCTTTCCCAAAGGCTCCTATTAGGCATTGCTATCTATAGATGGCGTTCCCATAGGCTCCTATTAGGCATTGCTATCTATAGATGGCATTCCCATAGGCTCCTATTAGGCATTGCTATCTATAGATGGCGTTCCCATAGGCTCCTATTAGGCATTGATATCTATAGATGGCATTCCCATAGGCGCCTATTAGGCAGTGCGATCTATAGATGGCATTCCCATAGGCTCCTATTACACAATGCTATCTATAGATGGCGTTCCCATAGGCTCCTATTAGGCATTGCTATCTATAGATGGCGTTCCCATAGGCTCCTATTAGGCATTGCTATCTATAGATGGACTTCCCGTAGGCTCCTATTAGGCATTGCTATCTATAGATGGACTTCTCGTAGGCTCCTAATACACAATGTTATCTATAGAGGGCTTTCCCATAGGCTCCTATTAGGCATTGCTATCTATAGATGGCGTTCCCATAGGCTCCTATTAGGCATTGCTATCTATAAATGGCGTTCCCATAGGCTCCTATTAGGCATTGCTATATATAGATGGCGTTCCCATAGGCTCCTATTAGGCATTGCTATCTATAGATGGCGTTCCCATAGGCTCCTATTAGGCATTGCTATCTATAGATGGACTTCCCGTAGGCTCCTATTAGGCATTGCTATCTATAGATGGCGTTCCCATAGGCTCCTATTAGGCATTGCTATCTATAGATGGCGTTCCCATAGGCTTCTATTAGGCATTGCTATCTATAGATGGCGTTCCCATAGGCTTCTATTAGGCATTGCTATCTATAGCTGGCGTTCCCATAGGCTCCTATTAGGCATTGCTATCTATAGATGGCGTTCCCATAGGCTCCTATTAGGCATTGCTATCTATAGATGGACTTCCCATAGGCTCCTTTTAGGCATTGCTATCTATAGATGGCGTTCCCATAGGCTCCTATTAGGCATTGCTATCTATAAATGGCGTTCCCATAGGCTCCTATTAGGCATTGCTATCTATAGATGGCGTTCCCATAGTCTCCTATTAGGCATTGCTATCTATAGATGGACTTCCCGTAGGCTCCTATTAGGCATTGCTATCTATAGATGGCGTTCCCATAGGCTCCTATTAGGCATTGCTATCTATAGATGGACTTCCCGTAGCCTCCTATTAGGCATTGCTATCTATAGACGGACTTCTCGTAGGCTCCTATTAGGCATTGCTATCTATAGATGGCATTCCCATAGGCTCCTATTAGGCATTGCTATCTATAGATATGGCGTTCCCATAGGTTTCTATTAGGGATGTGCGCCGGACCATTTTTGCCGGATTTGGATTTGGATTTGGTTCTAATTCGTCGTCCGGCTTTGGATTTGGATTTGGATTTGCCAAACTGCGGTGACTGGCTTTGGATTTGGATTTGGATTTGGATTTGGATTTTTTTACAAAAATTGACAAAAAAAGCTAAAATCACATAAATTGGTCTTTTTTTTCTTCCTAGAGTATTATTAACCTCAATAACATTAATTTCCAGTCAATTTAGACCATATCACAGCTTATAATATTGTTTTCAACATTATTGGCCAAAGGTTGCAGTGAGCTGACTGGTTACTAAGCGACAAAGCAACGACACAGACACCACAGTATAAAGCACATCTATGACACATTGCCACACAGCAGTGGCAGAAATGAAAAGTAGTGCACCCACCCAGTGGGGTACGGCCAGCAGAGTCACAGTACTTGTTTACAAAGTGGGCTACGGCCCTAGGAGTCACAGTGCACAATCTTATTAGCATTACACCGCACATAGGGCCTGATTCACATTACACCATAAAGTAGTGTCTCTTATTTATGTTACGACACACAGTAGTGCCCCTTTTACACAATGCCCACAGTAGTGACCCTTTTACACAATGCCCACAGTAGCGGTGTCCCTTACACAATGTCCCCCAGCAGTGGTGCCCCCTATGCAGTCCCCTTAGTAGTACGGTCCACTATGCAGTGCCCCCAGTTGAATGCTCCCCAGTAGTATGCCCCCCATTAGCAGGCCCCCCCAGTAGTATGTCCCCCATTAGCAGGCCCCCCCAGTAGTATGCCCCCCATTAGCATGCCACCCAGTAGTATGCCCCCCCAGTAGTATGGCTCCCCCAGTAGTAGGCTGCCCCAGTAGCAGGCCCCCCCAGTAGTAGGCTGCTCCAGTAGTAGCCCCCCCTGTAGTATGGGCCCCCCCTGTAGTATGGCCCCCCCTGTAGTAGGCCCCCCCAGTAGTATGCCCCCCCCAGTAGCAGGCCCCTCAGTAGTATGGCCCCCCCAGTAGCAGACCCCCCCCAGTAGTATAGCCCCCCCCAGTAGCAGGCCCCTCTGTAGTATGGCCCCCCCAGTAGTATAGCCCTGCCCAGTAGCAGACCCCCCCCCAGTAGTGCAGACCCCCCCCAGTAGTATAGCCCCCCCCCCAGTAGCAGGCCCCTCTGTAGTATGGCCCCCCAATAGTGCAGATCCCCCCCAGTAGTATGGCCCCCCCAGTAGCAGACCCCCCCCAGTAGTATAGCCCCCCCCAGTAGCAGGCCCCTCTGTAGTATGGCCCCCCCAGTAGTATTGCCTCCCCCAGTAGCAGACCCCCCCCCCAGTAGTGCAGACCCCCCCCCAGTAGTATAGCCCCCCCAGTAGCAGGCCCCTCTGTAGTATGGCCCCCCCAGTAGTATAGCCCCCCCCCAGTAGCAGACCCCCCCAGTAGTGCAGACCCCCCCCCAGTAGCGCCCCCGGACCTTTGACAAGTAAAAAAATAAAAAAAATAAAACTTACCTGTATCCCCGCTCCCGCGCCGTCCGCTCTGTCACACGCTGAGGAGGGAGCCGGAAGACGGAGCTCATGTGTGAGCTCCAGCCGGCTCCCTCCGTGCAGCAGCCAATGAGAGTCTGTGTGACTCTCATTGGCTGCTGTAACAAACACACAGCTGCCGCTGGCGGCTGTGTGTCTGTGTCTGTGTAGGGCAGAGCGCTATCACTGCGCTCTGCCCTACACGCGAGGAGACCTGATGTCGGATTCTCTAGTGAGAATCCGACATCAGGCGGCCGCCGTTCGGCCCCGAACGGGGATCCGAGTCAGGCGGTGAACACCCGAACAGGGTTCGGGTGGACTCGGATCCCCAATGTTCGGAGCGGTTCGGATTCCACAGAATCCGAACCGCTCATCTCTAGTTTCTATTAGGCATTGCAATCTATAGATGGCGTTCCCATAGGCTTCTATTAGGCATTGCTATCTATAGATGGCATTCCCATAGGCTCCTATTAGGCATTGCTATCTATAGTTGGCGTTCCCATAGGCTCCTATTAGGCATTGCTATCTATAGATGGACTTCCCATAGGCTCCTATTAGGCATTGCTATCTATAGATGGCGTTCCCATAGGCTCCTATTAGGCATTGCTCTCTATAGATGGTGTTCCCATAGGCACCTATTACACAATGCTATCTATAAATGGCGTTCCCATAGGCTCCTATTAGGCATTGCTATCTATAGATGGCGTTCCCATAGGCTTCTATTAGGCATTGCTATCTATAGATGGCGTTCCCATAGGCTTCTATTAGGCATTGCTATCTATAGATGGCGTTCCCATAGGCTCCTATTAGGCATTGCTATCTATAGATGGCGTTCCCATAGGCTCCTATTAGGCATTGCTATCTATAGATGGACTTCCCATAGGCTCCTTTTAGGCATTGCTATCTATAGATGGCGTTCCCATAGGCTCCTATTAGGCATTGCTATCTATAAATGGCGTTCCCATAGGCTCCTATTAGGCATTGCTATCTATAGATGGCGTTCCCATAGGCTCCTATTAGGCATTGCTATCTATAGATGTCGTTCCAGTAGGCTCCTATTAGGCATTGCTATCTATAGATGGACTTCCCGTAGGCTCCTATTAGGCATTGCTATCTATAGATGGCGTTCCCATAGGCTGCTATTAGGCATTGCTATCTATAGATGGCATTCCCATAGGCTCCTATTACACAATGCTATCTATAGATGGCGTTCCCATAGGCTCCTATTAGGCATTGCTATCTATAGATGGCGTTCCCGTAGGCTCCTATTAGGCATTGCTATCTATAGATGGACTTCCCGTAGGCTCCTATTAGGCATTGCTATCTATAGATGGACTTCTCGTAGGCTCCTATTAGGCATTGCTATCTATAGATGGCGTTCCCATAGGCTCCTATTAGGCATTGCTATCTATAGATGGCGTTCCCATAGGCTTCTATTAGGCATTGCTATCTATAGATGGCGTTCCCATAGGCTTCTATTAGGCATTGCTATCTATAGATGGCGTTCCCATAGGCTCCTATTAGGCATTGCTATCTATAGATGGCATTCCCATAGGCTCCTATTACACAATGCTATCTATAGAGGGCTTTCCCATAGGCTCCTATTAGGCATTGCTATCTATAAATGGCGTTCCCATAGGCTCCTAGTAGGCATTGCTATCTATAGATGGCGTTCCCATAGGCTCCTATTAGGCATTGCTATCTATAGATGGCGTTCCCATAGTCTCCTATTAGGCATTGCTATCTATAGATGGACTTCCCGTAGGCTCCTATTAGGCATTGCTATCTATAGATGGCGTTCCCTTAGGCTCCTATTAGGCATTGCTATCTATAGATGGCGTTCCCATAGGCTTCTATTAGGCATTGCTATCTATAGATGGCGTTCCCATAGGCTTCTATTAGGCATTGCTATCTATAGATGGCGTTCCCATAGGCTCCTATTAGGAATTGCTATCTATAGATGGCGTTCCCATAGGCTCCTATTAGGCATTGCTATCTATAGATGGACTTCCCATAGGCTCCTTTTAGGCATTGCTATCTATAGATGGCGTTCCCATAGGCTCCTATAAGTCATTGCTATCAATAGATGGCGTTCCCATAGGCTCCTATTAGGCATTGCTATCTATAGATGGCGTTCCCATAGGCTCCTATTAGGCATTGCTATCTATAGATGGACTTCTCGTAGGCTCCTATTAGGCATTGCTATCTATAGATGGCGTTCCCATAGGCTCCTATTAGGCATTGCTATCTATAGATGGCGTTCCCATAGGCTCCTATTAGGCATTGCTATCTATAGATGGCGTTCCCATAGGTTTCTATTAGGCATTGCTATCTATAGATGGCGCTCCCATAGGCTTCTATTAGGCATTGCTCTCTATAGATGGCGTTCCCATAGGCTCCTATTACACATTGCTATCTATAGATGGCGTTCCCATAGGCTCCTATTAGGCATTGCTCTCTATAGATGGTGTTCCCATAGGCTCATATTAGGCATTGCTATCTATAGATGGCATTCCCATAGGCTTCTATTAGGCATTGCTATCTATAGATGGCGTTCCCATAGGCTCCTATTAGGCATTGCTATCTATAGATGGCGTTCCCATAGGCTCCTATTAGGCATTGCTATCTATAAATGGCGTTCCCATAGGCTCCTATTAGGCATTGCTATCTATAGATGGCGTTCCCATAGGCTCCTATTAGGCATTGTTATCTATAGATGGCGTTCCCATAGGCTCCTATTACACAATGCTATCTATAGATGGCGTTCCCATAGGCTCCTATTAGGCATAGCTATCTATAAATGGCGTTCCCATAGGCTCCTATTAGGCATTGCTATCTATAGATGGCGTTCCCATAGGCTCCTATTAGGCATTGCTATCCATAGATGGCGTTCCCATAGGCTCCTATTAGGCATTGCTATCTATAGATGGCGTTCCCATAGGCTCCAATTAGGCATTGCTATCTATAGATGGACTTCTCGTAGGCTCCTATTAGGCATTGCTATCTATAGATGGCGTTCCCATAGGCTCCTATTAGGCATTGCTATCTATAGATGGCGTTCCCATAGGCTCCTATTAGGCATTGCTATCTATAGATGGCGTTCCCATAGGTTTCTATTAGGCATTGCTATCTATAGATGGCGCTTCCATAGGCTTCTATTAGGCATTGCTCTCTATAGATGGCGTTCCCATAGCCTCCTATTACACATTGCTATCTATAGATGGCGTTCCCATAGGCTCCTATTAGGCATTGCTCTCTATAGATGGTGTTCCCATAGGCTCCTATTAGGCATTGCTATCTATAGATGGCGTTCCCATAGGCTTCTATTAGGCATTGCTATCTATAGATGGCGTTCCCATAGGCTCCTATTAGGCATTGCTATCTATAGATGGCGTTCCCATTGGCTCCTATTAAGCATTGCTATCTATAAATGGCGTTCCCATAGGCTCCTATTAGGCATTGCTATCTATAGATGGCGTTCCCATAGGCTCCTATTAGGCATTGTTATCTATAGATGGCGTTCCCATAGGCTCCTATTACACAATGCTATCTATAGATGGCGTTCCCATAGGCTCCTATTAGGCATTGCTCTCTATAGATGGTGTTCCCATAGGCTCCTATTACACATTGCTATCTATAGATGGCGTTCCCATAGGCTCCTATTAGGCATTGCTCTCTATAGATGGTGTTCCCAAAGGCTCCTATTACACAATGCTATCTATAGATGGCGTTCCCATAGGCTCCTATTACACAATGCTATCTATAGATGGCGTTCCCATAGGCTCCTATTAGGCATTGCTATCTATAGATGGCATTCCCATAGGCTCCTATTAGGCATTGCTATCTATAGATGGCGTTCCCATAGGCTCCTATTAGGCATTGCTATCTATAGATGGCATTCCCATAGGCTTCTATTAGGCATTGCTATCTATAGATGGCGTTCCCATAGGCTCCTATTAGGCATTGATATCTATAGATGGCGTTCCCATAGGCTCCTATTAGGCAGTGCAATCTATAGATGGCATTCCCATAGGCTCCTGTTAGGCATTGCTATCTATAGATGGCGTTCCCATAGGCTCCTATTAGGCATTGCTATCTATAGATGGCATTCCCATAGGCTCCTATTAGGCATTGCTATCTATAGATGGCGTTCCCATAGGCTCCTATTACACAATGCTATCTATAGATGGCGTTCCCATAGGCTCCTATTACACATTGCTATCTATAGATGGCGTTCCCATAGGCTCCTATTACACAATGCTATCTATATATGGTGTTCCCATAGGCTCTTATTACTCAATGCTATCTATAGATGGACTTTCCATAGGCTCCTATTAGGCATTGCTATCTATAGATGGCGTTCCCATAGGCTCCTATTAGGCATTGCTCTCTATAGATGGTGTTCCCATAGGCACCTATTACACAATGCTATCTATAGATGGCGTTCCCATAGGCTCCTATTACACAATGCTATCTATAGATGGCGTTCCCATAGGCTCCTATTAAGCATTGCTATCTATAGATGGCGTTCCCATAGGCTCCTATTAGGCATTGCTATCTATAGATGGCATTCCCATAGGCTCCTATTAGGCATTGCTATCTATAGATGGCGTTCCCATAGGCTCCTATTAGGTATTGCTATCTTTAGATGGCATTCCCATAGGCTCCTAATACACAATGCTATCTATAGAGGGCTTTCCCATAGGCTCCTATTAGGCATTGCTATCTATAGATGGCATTCCCATAGGCTTCTATTAGGCATTGCTATCTATAAATGGCGTTCCCATAGGCTCCTATTAGGCATTGCTATATATAGATGGCGTTCCCATAGGCTCCTATTAGGCATTGCTATCTATAGAAGGCGTTCCCATAGGCTCCTATTAGGCATTGCTATCTATAAATGGACTTCCCGTAGGCTCCTATTAGGCATTGCTATCTATAGATGGCGTTCCCATAGGCTCCTATTAGGCATTGCTATCTATAGATGGCGTTCCCATAGGCTTCTATTAGGCATTGCTATCTATAGATGGCGTTCCCATAGGCTTCTATTAGGCATTGCTATCTATAGATGGCGTTCCCATAGGCTCCTATTAGGCATTGCTATCTATAGATGGCGTTCCCATAGGCTCCTATTAGGCATTGCTATCTATAGATGGACTTCCCATAGGCTCCTTTTAGGCATTGCTATCTATAGATGGCGTTCCCATAGGCTCCTATTAGGCATTGCTATCTATAAATGGCGTTCCCATAGGCTCCTATTAGGCATTGCTATCTATAGATGCCGTTCCCATAGGCTCCTATTAGGCATTGCTATCTATAGATGGACTTCCCGTAGGCTCCTATTAGGCATTGCTATCTATAGATGGCGTTCCCATAGGCTCCTATTAGGCATTGCTATCTATAGATGGCATTCCCATAGGCTCCTATTACACAATGCTATCTATAGATGGCGTTCCCATAGGCTCCTATTAGGCATTGCTATCTATAGATGGCGTTCCCATAGGCTCCTATTAGGCATTGCTATCTATAGATGGCGTTCCCATAGGCTTCTATTAGGCATTGCTATCTATAGATGGCGTTCCCATAGGCTTCTATTAGGCATTGCTATCTATAAATGGCGTTCCCAAAGGCTCCTATTACACAATGCTATCTATAGATGGCGTTCCCATAGGCTCCTATTACACAATGCTATCTATAGATGGGATTCCCATAGGCTCCTATTAGGCATTGCTATCTATAGATGGCATTCCCATAGGCTCCTATTAGGCATTGCTATCTATAGATGGCGTTCCCATAGGCTCCTATTAGGCATTGCTATCTATAGATGGCATTCCCATAGGCTCCTATTAGGCATTGCTATCTATAGATGGCGTTCCCATAGGCTCCTATTAGGCATTGCTATCTATAGATGGCGTTCCCTTAGACTCCTATTAGGCATTGCTATCTATAGATGGACTTCCCGTAGGCTCCTATTAGGCATTGCTATCTATAGATGGACTTCTCGTAGGCTCCTGTTAGGCATTGCAATCTATAGATGGCGTTCCCATAGGCTCCTATTAGGCATTGCTATCTATAGATGGCGTTCCCATAGGTTTCTATTAGGCATTGCAATCTATAGATGGCGTTCCCATAGGCTTCTATTAGGCATTACTATCTATAGATGGCATTCCCATAGGCTCCTATTAGGCATTGCTATCTATAGATGGCGTTCCCATAGGCTCCTATTAGGCATTGCTATCTATAGATGGCGTTCCCATAGGCTTCTATTAGGCATTGCTATCTATAGATGGCATTCCCATAGGCTTCTATTAGGCATTGCTATCTATAGATGGCGTTCCCATAGGCTTCTATTAGGCATTGCTATCTATAGATGGCATTCCCATAGGCTCCTATTAGGCATTGCTATCTATAGATGGCGTTCCCATAGGCTCCTATTAGGCATTGCTATCTATAGATGGACTTCCCATAGGCTCCTATTAGGCATTGCTATCTATAGATGGCGTTCCCATAGGCTCCTATTAGGCATTGCTATCTATAAATGGCGTTCCCGTAGGCTCCTATTAGGCATTGCTATCTATAGATGGCGTTCCCATAGGCTCCTATTAGGCATTGTTATCTATAGATGGCGTTCCCATAGGCTCCTATTACACAATGCTATCTATAGATGGCGTTCCCATAGGCTCCTATTAGGCATTGCTCTCTATAGATGGTGTTCCCATAGGCTCCTATTACACATTGCTATCTATAGATGGCGTTCCCATAGGCTCCTATTAGGCATTGCTCTCTATAGATGGTTTTCCCAAAGGCTCCTATTACACAATGCTATCTATAGATGGCGTTCCCATAGGCTCCTATTACACAATGCTATCTATAGATGGCGTTCCCATAGGCTCCTATTAGGCATTGCTATCTATAGTTGGCATTCCCAAAGGCTCCTATTAGGCATTGCTATCTATAGATGGCGTTCCCATAGGCTCCTATTAGGCATTGCTATCTATAGATGGCGTTCCCATAGGCTCCTATTAGGCATTGATATCTATAGATGGCATTCCCATAGGCGCCTATTAGGCAGTGCGATCTATAGATGGCATTCCCATAGGCTCCTATTACACAATGCTATCTATAGATGGCGTTCCCATAGGCTCCTATTAGGCATTGCTATCTATAGATGGCGTTCCCATAGGCTCCTATTAGGCATTGCTATCTATAGATGGACTTCCCGTAGGCTCCTATTAGGCATTGCTATCTATAGATGGACTTCTCGTAGGCTCCTATTAGGCATTGCTATCTATAGATGGCGTTCCCATAGGCTCCTATTAGGCATTGCTATCTATAGATGGCGTTCCCAAAGGTTTCTATTAGGCATTGCAATCTATAGATGGCGTTCCCATAGGCTTCTATTAGGCATTGCTATCTATAGATGGCATTCCCATAGGCTCCTATTAGGCATTGCTATCTATAGATGGCGTTCCCATAGGCTCCTATTAGGCATTGCTATCTATAGATGGCGTTCCCATAGACTTCTATTAGGCATTGCTATCTATAGATGGCATTCCCATAGGCTTCTATTAGGCATTGCTATCTATAGATGGCGTTCCCATAGGCTTCTATTAGGCATTGCTATCTATAGATGGCATTCCCATAGGCTCCTATTAGGCATTGCTATCTATAGATGGCGTTCCCATAGGCTCCTATTAGGCATTGCTATCTATAGATGGACTTCCCATAGGCTCCTATTAGGCATTGCTATCTATAGATGGCGTTCCCATAGGCTCCTATTAGGCATTGCTATCTATAAATGGCGTTCCCATAGGCTCCTATTAGGCATTGCTATCTATAGATGCCGTTCCCATAGGCTCCTATTAGGCATTGTTATCTATAGATGGCGTTCCCATAGGCTCCTATTACACAATGCTATCTATAGATGGCGTTCCCATAGGCTCCTATTAGGCATTGCTCTCTATAGATGGTGTTCCCATAGGCTCCTATTACACATTGCTATCTATAGATGGCGTTCCCATAGGCTCCTATTAGGCATTGCTCTCTATAGATGGTTTTCCCCAAGGCTCCTATTACACAATGCTATCTATAGATGGCGTTCCCATAGGCTCCTATTACACAATGCTATCTATAGATGGCATTCCCATAGGCTCCTATTAGGCATTGCTATCTATAGATGGCATTCCCAAAGGCTCCTATTAGGCATTGCTATCTATAGATGGCATTCCCATAGGCTCCTATTAGGCATTGCTATCTATAGATGGCGTTCCCATAGGCTCCTATTAGGCATTGCTATCTATAGATGGCGTTCCCATAGGCTCCTATTAGGCATTGCTATCTATAGATGGCGTTCCCATAGGCTCCTATTAGGCATTGCTATCTATAGATGGCATTCCCATAGGCTCCTATTAGGCATTGCTATCTATAGATGGCATTCCCATAGGCTCCTATTAGGCATTGGTATCTATAGATGGCGTTCCCATAGGCTCCTATTAGGCATTGATATCTATAGATGGCATTCCCATAGGCTCCTATTAGGCAGTGCAATCTATAGATGGCATTCCCATAGGCTCCTGTTAGGCATTGCTATCTTTAGATGGCGTTCCCATAGGCTCCTATTAGGCATTGCTATCTATAGATGGCATTCCCATAGGCTCCTATTAGGCATTGCTATCTATAGATGGCGTTCCCATAGGCTCCTATTGCACAATGCTATCTATAGATGGCGTTCCCATAGGCTTCTATTACACATTGCTATCTATAGATGGCGTTCCCATAGGCTCCTATTACAGAATGCTATCTATAGATGGTGTTCCCATAGGCTACTATTACTCAATGCTATCTATAGATGGACTTTCCATAGGCTCCTATTAGGCATTGCTATCTATAGATGGCGTTCCCATAGGCTCCTATTAGGCATTGCTCTCTATAGATGGTGTTCCCATAGACACCTATTACACAATACTATCTATAGATGGCGTTCCCATAGGCTCCTATTACACAATGCTATCTATAGATGGCGTTCCCATAGGCTCCTATTAGGCATTGCTATCTATAGATGGCGTTCCCATAGGCTCCTATTAGGCATTGCTATCTATAGATGGCATTCCCATAGGCTCCTATTAGGCATTGCTATCTATAGATGGCGTTCCCATAGGCTCCTATTAGGCATTGCTATCTATAGATGGCGTTCCCATAGGCTCCTATTAGGCATTGCTATCTATAGATGGCGTTCCCATAGGCTTCTATTAGGCATTGCTATCTATAGATGGCGTTCCCATAGGCTTCTATTAGGCATTGCTATCTATAGCTGGCGTTCCCATAGGCTCCTATTAGGCATTGCTATCTATAGATGGCGTTCCCATAGGCTCCTATTAGGCATTGCTATCTATAGATGGACTTCCCATAGGCTCCTTTTAGGCATTGCTATCTATAGATGGCGTTCCCATAGGCTCCTATTAGGCATTGCTATCTATAAATGGCGTTCCCATAGGCTCCTATTAGGCATTGCTATCTATAGATGGCGTTCCCATAGTCTCCTATTAGGCATTGCTATCTATAGATGGACTTCCCGTAGGCTCCTATTAGGCATTGCTATCTATAGATGGCGTTCCCATAGGCTCCTATTAGGCATTGCTATCTATAGATGGACTTCCCGTAGCCTCCTATTAGGCATTGCTATCTATAGACGGACTTCTCGTAGGCTCCTATTAGGCATTGCTATCTATAGATGGCGTTCCCATAGGTTTCTATTAGGGATGTGCGCCGGACCATTTTTGCCGGATTTGGATTTGGATTTGGTTCTAATTCGTCGTCCGGCTTTGGATTTGGATTTGGATTTGCCAAACTGCGGTGACTGGCTTTGGATTTGGATTTGGATTTGGATTTGGATTTTTTTACAAAAATTGACAAAAAAAGCTAAAATCACATAAATTGGTCTTTTTTTTCTTCCTAGAGTATTATTAACCTCAATAACATTAATTTCCAGTCAATTTAGACCATATCACAGCTTATAATATTGTTTTCAACATTATTGGCCAAAGGTTGCAGTGAGCTGACTGGTTACTAAGCGACAAAGCAGCGGCTCAACGACACAGACACCACAGTATAAAGCACATCTATGACACATTGCCACACAGCAGTGGCAGAAATTAAAAGTAGTGCACCCACCCAGTGGGGTACGGCCAGCAGAGTCACAGTACTTGTTTACAAAGTGGACTACGGCCCTAGGAGTCACAGTGCACAATCTTATTAGCATTACACCGCACATAGGGCCTGATTCACATTACACCATAAAGTAGTGTCTCTTATTTATGTTACGACACACAGTAGTGCCCCTTTTACACAATGCCCACAGTAGTGACCCTTTTACACAATGCCCACAGTAGCGGTGTCCCTTACACAATGTCCCCCAGCAGTGGTGCCCCCTATGCAGTCCCCTTAGTAGTACGGTCCACTATGCAGTGCCCCCAGTTGAATGCTCCCCAGTAGTATGCCCCCCATTAGCAGGCCCCCCCAGTAGTATGTCCCCCATTAGCAGGCCCCCCCAGTAGTATGCCCCCCATTAGCATGCCACCCAGTAGTATGCCCCCCCAGTAGTATGGCTCCCCCAGTAGTAGGCTGCCCCAGTAGCAGGCCCCCCCAGTAGTAGGCTGCTCCAGTAGTAGCCCCCCCTGTAGTATGGGCCCCCCCTGTAGTATGGCCCCCCCTGTAGTAGGCCCCCCAGTAGTATGGCCCCCCCCAGTAGCAGGCCCCTCAGTAGTATGGCCCCCCCAGTAGCAGACCCCCCCCAGTAGTATAGCCCCCCCCAGTAGCAGGCCCCTCTGTAGTATGGCCCCCCCAGTAGTATAGCCCTGCCCAGTAGCAGACCCCCCCAGTAGTGCAGACCCCCCCAGTAGTATAGCCCCCCCCCCAGTAGCAGGCCCCTCTGTAGTATGGCCCCCCAATAGTGCAGATCCCCCCCAGTAGTATGGCCCCCCCAGTAGCAGACCCCCCCCCAGTAGTATAGCCCCCCCCAGTAGCAGGCCCCTCTGTAGTATGGCCCCCCCAGTAGTATTGCCTCCCCCAGTAGCAGACCCCCCCCCAGTAGTGCAGACCCCCCCCCAGTAGTATAGCCCCCCCAGTAGCAGGCCCCTCTGTAGTATGGCCCCCCCAGTAGTATAGCCCCCCCCCAGTAGCAGACCCCCCCAGTAGTGCAGACCCCCCCCCCAGTAGCGCCCCCGGACCTTTGACAAGTAAAAAAATAAAAAAAATAAAACTTACCTGTATCCCCGCTCCCGCGCCGTCCGCTCTGTCACACGCTGAGGAGGGAGCCGGAAGACGGAGCTCATGTGTGAGCTCCAGCCGGCTCCCTCCGTGCAGCAGCCAATGAGAGTCTGTGTGACTCTCATTGGCTGCTGTAACAAACACACAGCTGCCGCTGGCGGCTGTGTGTCTGTGTCTGTGTAGGGCAGAGCGCTATCACTGCGCTCTGCCCTACACGCGAGGAGACCTGATGTCGGATTCTCTAGTGAGAATCCGACATCAGGCGGCCGCCGTTCGGCCCCGAACGGGGATCCGAGTCAGGCGGTGAACACCCGAACAGGGTTCGGGTGGACTCGGATCCCCAATGTTCGGAGCGGTTCGGATTCCACAGAATCCGAACCTCTCATCTCTAGTTTCTATTAGGCATTGCAATCTATAGATGGCGTTCCCATAGGCTTCTATTAGGCATTGCTATCTATAGATGGACTTCCCATAGGCTCCTATTAGGCATTGCTATCTATAGATGGCGTTCCCATAGGCTCCTATTAGGCATTGCTCTCTATAGATGGTGTTCCCATAGGCACCTATTACACAATGCTATCTATAAATGGCGTTCCCATACGCTCCTATTAGGCATTGCTATCTATAGATGGCGTTCCCATAGGCTTCTATTAGGCATTGCTATCTATAGATGGCGTTCCCATAGGCTTCTATTAGGCATTGCTATCTATAGATGGCGTTCCCATAGGCTCCTATTAGGCATTGCTATCTATAGATGGCGTTCCCATAGGCTCCTATTAGGCATTGCTATCTATAGATGGACTTCCCATAGGCTCCTTTTAGGCATTGCTATCTATAGATGGCGTTCCCATAGGCTCCTATTAGGCATTGCTATCTATAAATGGCGTTCCCATTAGGCATTGCTATCTATAGATGGCGTTCCCATAGGCTCCTATTAGGCATTGCTATCTATAGATGTCGTTCCATTAGGCTCCTATTAGGCATTGCTATCTATAGATGGACTTCCCGTAGGCTCCTATTAGGCATTGCTATCTATAGATGGCGTTCCCATAGGCTGCTATTAGGCATTGCTATCTATAGATGGCATTCCCATAGGCTCCTATTACACAATGCTATCTATAGATGGCGTTCCCATAGGCTCCTATTAGGCATTGCTATCTATAGATGGCGTTCCCGTAGGCTCCTATTAGGCATTGCTATCTATAGATGGACTTCCCGTAGGCTCCTATTAGGCATTGCTATCTATAGATGGACTTCTCGTAGGCTCCTATTAGGCATTGCTATCTATAGATGGCGTTCCCATAGGCTCCTATTAGGCATTGCTATCTATAGATGGCGTTCCCATAGGCTTCTATTAGGCATTGCTATCTATAGATGGCGTTCCCATAGGCTTCTATTAGGCATTGCTATCTATAGATGGCGTTCCCATAGGCTCCTATTAGGCATTGCTATCTATAGATGGCATTCCCATAGGCTCCTATTACACAATGCTATCTATAGAGGGCTTTCCCATAGGCTCCTATTAGGCATTGCTATCTATAGATGGCGTTCCCATAGGCTCCTATTAGGCATTGCTATCTATAAATGGCGTTCCCATAGGCTCCTAGTAGGCATTGCTATCTATAGATGGCGTTCCCATAGGCTCCTATTAGGCATTGCTATCTATAGATGGCGTTCCCATAGGCTCCTATTAGGCATTGCTATCTATAGATGGACTTCCCGTAGGCTCCTATTAGGCATTGCTATCTATAGATGGCGTTCCCTTAGGCTCCTATTAGGCATTGCTATCTATAGATGGCGTTCCCATAGGCTTCTATTAGGCATTGCTATCTATAGATGGCGTTCCCATAGGCTTCTATTAGGCATTGCTATCTATAGATGGCGTTCCCATAGGCTCCTATTAGGCATTGCTATCTATAGATGGCGTTCCCATAGGCTCCTATTAGGCATTGCTATCTATAGATGGACTTCCCATAGGCTCCTTTTAGGCATTGCTATCTATAGATGGCGTTCCCTTAGGCTCCTATCAGGCATTGCTATCTATAAATGGCGTTCCCATAGGCTCCTATTAGGCATTGCTATCTATAGATGGCGTTCCCATAGTCTCCTATTAGGCATTGCTATCAATAGATGGCGTTCCCATAGGCTCCTATTAGGCATTGCTATCTATAGATGGCGTTCCCATAGGCTCCTATTAGGCATTGCTATCTATAGATGGACTTCTCGTAGGCTCCTATTAGGCATTGCTATCTATAGATGGCGTTCCCATAGGCTCCTATTAGGCATTGCTATCTATAGATGGCGTTCCCATAGGCTCCTATTAGGCATTGCTATCTATAGATGGCGTTCCCATAGGTTTCTATTAGGCATTGCTATCTATAGATGGCGTTCCCATAGGCTCCTATTAGGCATTGCTATCTATAGATGGCGTTCCCATAGGCTCCAATTAGGCATTGCTATCTATAGATGGACTTCTCGTAGGCTCCTATTAGGCATTGCTATCTATAGATGGCGCTTCCATAGGCTTCTATTAGGCATTGCTCTCTATAGATGGCGTTCCCATAGCCTCCTATTACACATTGCTATCTATAGATGGCGTTCCCATAGGCTCCTATTAGGCATTGCTCTCTATAGATGGTGTTCCCATAGGCTCCTATTAGGCATTGCTATCTATAGATGGCGTTCCCATAGGCTTCTATTAGGCATTGCTATCTATAGATGGCGTTCCCATAGGCTCCTATTAGGCATTGCTATCTATAGATGGCGTTCCCATTGGCTCCTATTAAGCATTGCTATCTATAAATGGCGTTCCCATAGGCTCCTATTAGGCATTGCTATCTATAGATGGCGTTCCCATAGGCTCCTATTAGGCATTGTTATCTATAGATGGCGTTCCCATAGGCTCCTATTACACAATGCTATCTATAGATGGCGTTCCCATAGGCTCCTATTAGGCATTGCTCTCTATAGATGGTGTTCCCATAGGCTCCTATTACACATTGCTATCTATAGATGGCGTTCCCATAGGCTCCTATTAGGCATTGCTCTCTATAGATGGTGTTCCCAAAGGCTCCTATTACACAATGCTATCTATAGATGGCGTTCCCATAGGCTCCTATTACACAATGCTATCTATAGATGGCGTTCCCATAGGCTCCTATTAGGCATTGCTATCTATAGATGGCATTCCCATAGGCTCCTATTAGGCATTGCTATCTATAGATGGCGTTCCCATAGGCTCCTATTAGGCATTGCTATCTATAGATGGCATTCCCATAGGCTCCTATTAGGCATTGCTATCTATAGAAGGCGTTCCCATAGGCTCCTATTAGGCATTGCTATCTATAGATGGCATTCCCATAGGCTCCTATTAGGCATTGCTATCTATAGATGGCGTTCCCATAGGCTCCTATTAGGCATTGCTATCTATAGATGGCATTCCCATAGGCTCCTATTAGGCATTGCTATCTATAGATGGCGTTCCCATAGGCTCCTATTAGGCATTGATATCTATAGATGGCGTTCCCATAGGCTCCTATTAGGCAGTGCAATCTATAGATGGCATTCCCATAGGCTCCTGTTAGGCATTGCTATCTATAGATGGCGTTCCCATAGGCTCCTATTAGGCATTGCTATCTATAGATGGCATTCCCATAGGCTCCTATTAGGCATTGCTATCTATAGATGGCGTTCCCATAGGCTCCTATTACACAATGCTATCTATAGATGGCGTTCCCATAGGCTCCTATTACACATTGCTATCTATAGATGGCGTTCCCATAGGCTCCTATTACACAATGCTATCTATATATGGTGTTCCCATAGGCTCTTATTACTCAATGCTATCTATAGATGGACTTTCCATAGGCTCCTATTAGGCATTGCTATCTATAGATGGCGTTCCCATAGGCTCCTATTAGGCATTGCTCTCTATAGATGGTGTTCCCATAGGCACCTATTACACAATGCTATCTATAGATGGCGTTCCCATAGGCTCCTATTACACAATGCTATCTATAGATGGCGTTCCCATAGGCTCCTATTAAGCATTGCTATCTATAGATGGCGTTCCCATAGGCTCCTATTAGGCATTGCTATCTATAGATGGCATTCCCATAGGCTCCTATTAGGCATTGCTATCTATAGATGGCGTTCCCATAGGCTCCTATTAGGTATTGCTATCTTTAGATGGCATTCCCATAGGCTCCTAATACACAATGCTATCTATAGAGGGCTTTCCCATAGGCTCCTATTAGGCATTGCTATCTATAGATGGCATTCCAATAGGCTTCTATTAGGCATTGCTATCTATAAATGGCGTTCCCATAGGCTCCTATTAGGCATTGCTATATATAGATGGCGTTCCCATAGGCTCCTATTAGGCATTGCTATCTATAGAAGGCGTTCCCATAGGCTCCTATTAGGCATTGCTATCTATAAATGGACTTCCCGTAGGCTCCTATTAGGCATTGCTATCTATAGATGGCGTTCCCATAGGCTCCTATTAGGCATTGCTATCTATAGATGGCGTTCCCATAGGCTTCTATTAGGCATTGCTATCTATAGATGGCGTTCCCATAGGCTTCTATTAGGCATTGCTATCTATAGATGGCGTTCCCATAGGCTCCTATTAGGCATTGCTATCTATAGATGGCGTTCCCATAGGCTCCTATTAGGCATTGCTATCTATAGATGGACTTCCCATAGGCTCCTTTTAGGCATTGCTATCTATAGATGGCGTTCCCATAGGCTCCTATTAGGCATTGCTATCTATAAATGGCGTTCCCATAGGCTCCTATTAGGCATTGCTATCTATAGATGCCGTTCCCATAGGCTCCTATTAGGCATTGCTATCTATAGATGGACTTCCCGTAGGCTCCTATTAGGCATTGCTATCTATAGATGGCGTTCCCATAGGCTCCTATTAGGCATTGCTATCTATAGATGGCATTCCCATAGGCTCCTATTACACAATGCTATCTATAGATGGCGTTCCCATAGGCTCCTATTAGGCATTGCTATCTATAGATGGCGTTCCCATAGGCTCCTATTAGGCATTGCTATCTATAGATGGACTTCCCGTAGGCTCCTATTAGGCATTGCTATCTATAGACGGACTTCTCGTAGGCTCCTATTAGGCATTGCTATCTATAGATGGCATTCCCATAGGCTCCTATTAGGCATTGCTATCTATAGATGGCGTTCCCATAGGTTTCTATTAGGCATTGCAATCTATAGATGGCGTTCCCATAGGCTTCTATTAGGCATTGCTATCTATAGATGGCGTTCCCATAGGCTCCTATTAGGCATTGCTATCTATAGATGGCGTTCCCATAGGCTCCTATTAGGCATTGCTATCTATAGATGGACTTCCCATAGGCTCCTTTTAGGCATTGCTATCTATAGATGGCGTTCCCATAGGCTCCTATGAGGCATTGCTATCTATAAATGGCGTTCCCATAGGCTCCTATTAGGCATTGCTATCTATAGATGGCGTTCCCATAGGCTCCTATTAGGCATTGCTATCTATAGATGGCGTTCCCATAGGCTCCTATTAGGCATTGCTATCTATAGATGGCATTCCCATAGGCTCCTATTAGGCATTGCTATCTATAGATGGACTTCTCGTAGGCTCCTATTAGGCATTGCTATCTATAGATGGCGTTCCCATAGGCTCCTATTAGGCATTGCTATCTATAGATGGCGTTCCCATAGGCTCCTATTAGGCATTGCTATCTATAGATGGCGTTCCCATAGGTTTCTATTAGGCATTGCTATCTATAGATGGCGCTCCCATAGGCTTCTATTAGGCATTGCTCTCTATAGATGGCGTTCCCGTAGGCTCCTATTACACATTGCTATCTATAGATGGCGTTCCCATAGGCTCCTATTAGGCATTGCTCTCTATAGATGGTGTTCCCATAGGCTCCTATTAGGCATTGCTATCTATAGATGGCGTTCTCATAGGCTTCTATTAGGCATTGCTATCTATAGATGGCGTTCCCATAGGCTCCTATTAGGCATTGTTATCTATAGATGGCGTTCCCATAGGCTCCTATTACACAATGCTATCTATAGATGGCGTTCCCATAGGCTCCTATTAGGCATTGCTCTCTATAGATGGTGTTCCCATAGGCTCCTATTACACATTGCTATCTATAGATGGCGTTCCCATAGGCTCCTATTAGGCATTGCTCTCTATAGATGGTGTTCCCAAAGGCTCCTATTACACAATGCTATCTATAGATGGCGTTCCCATAGGCTCCTATTACACAATGCTATCTATAGATGGCGTTCCCATAGGCTCCTATTAGGCATTGCTATCTATAGATGGCATTCCCATAGGCTCCTATTAGGCATTGCTATCTATAGATGGCGTTCCCATAGGCTCCTATTAGGCATTGCTATCTATAGATGGCATTCCCATAGGCTCCTATTAGGCATTGCTATCTATAGATGGCGTTCCCATAGGCTCCTATTAGGCATTGATATCTATAGATGGCGTTCCCATAGGCTCCTATTAGGCAGTGCAATCTATAGATGGCATTCCCATAGGCTCCTGTTAGGCATTGCTATCTATAGATGGCGTTCCCATAGGCTCCTATTAGGCATTGCTATCTATAGATGGCATTCCCATAGGCTCCTATTAGGCATTGCTATCTATAGATGGCGTTCCCATAGGCTCCTATTACACAATGCTATCTATAGATGGCGTTCCCATAGGCTCCTATTACAGATTGCTATCTATAGATGGCGTTCCCATAGGCTCCTATTACACAATGCTATCTATATATGGTGTTCCCATAGGCTCTTATTACTCAATGCTATCTATAGATGGACTTTCCATAGGCTCCTATTAGGCATTGCTATCTATAGATGGCGTTCCCATAGGCTCCTATTAGGCATTGCTCTCTATAGATGGTGTTCCCATAGGCACCTATTACACAATGCTATCTATAGATGGCGTTCCCATAGGCTCCTATTACACAATGCTATCTATAGATGGCGTTCCCATAGGCTCCTATTAAGCATTGCTATCTATAGATGGCGTTCCCATAGGCTCCTATTAGGCATTGCTATCTATAGATGGCATTCCCATAGGCTCCTATTAGGCATTGCTATCTATAGATGGCGTTCCCATAGGCTCCTATTAGGTATTGCTATCTTTAGATGGCATTCCCATAGGCTCCTAATACACAATGCTATCTATAGAGGGCTTTCCCATAGGCTCCTATTAGGCATTGCTATCTATAGATGGCATTCCCATAGGCTTCTATTAGGCATTGCTATCTATAAATGGCGTTCCCATAGGCTCCTATTAGGCATTGCTATATATAGATGGCGTTCCCATAGGCTCCTATTAGGCATTGCTATCTATAGAAGGCGTTCCCATAGGCTCCTATTAGGCATTGCTATCTATAAATGGACTTCCCGTAGGCTCCTATTAGGCATTGCTATCTATAGATGGCGTTCCCATAGGCTCCTATTAGGCATTGCTATCTATAGATGGCGTTCCCATAGGCTTCTATTAGGCATTGCTATCTATAGATGGCGTTCCCATAGGCTTCTATTAGGCATTGCTATCTATAGATGGCGTTCCCATAGGCTCCTATTAGGCATTGCTATCTATAGATGGCGTTCCCATAGGCTCCTATTAGGCATTGCTATCTATAGATGGACTTCCCATAGGCTCCTTTTAGGCATTGCTATCTATAGATGGCGTTCCCATAGGCTCCTATTAGGCATTGCTATCTATAAATGGCGTTCCCATAGGCTCCTATTAGGCATTGCTATCTATAGATGCCGTTCCCATAGGCTCCTATTAGGCATTGCTATCTATAGATGGACTTCCCGTAGGCTCCTATTAGGCATTGCTATCTATAGATGGCGTTCCCATAGGCTCCTATTAGGCATTGCTATCTATAGATGGCATTCCCATAGGCTCCTATTACACAATGCTATCTATAGATGGCGTTCCCATAGGCTCCTATTAGGCATTGCTATCTATAGATGGCGTTCCCATAGGCTCCTATTAGGCATTGCTATCTATAGATGGACTTCCCGTAGGCTCCTATTAGGCATTGCTATCTATAGACGGACTTCTCGTAGGCTCCTATTAGGCATTGCTATCTATAGATGGCATTCCCATAGGCTCCTATTAGGCATTGCTATCTATAGATGGCGTTCCCATAGGTTTCTATTAGGCATTGCAATCTATAGATGGCGTTCCCATAGGCTTCTATTAGGCATTGCTATCTATAGATGGCGTTCCCATAGGCTCCTATTAGGCATTGCTATCTATAGATGGCGTTCCCATAGGCTCCTATTAGGCATTGCTATCTATAGATGGACTTCCCATAGGCTCCTTTTAGGCATTGCTATCTATAGATGGCGTTCCCATAGGCTCCTATTAGGCATTGCTATCTATAAATGGCGTTCCCATAGGCTCCTATTAGGCATTGCTATCTATAGATGGCGTTCCCATAGGCTCCTATTAGGCATTGCTATCTATAGATGGCGTTCCCATAGGCTCCTATTAGGCATTGCTATCTATAGATGGCATTCCCATAGGCTCCTATTAGGCATTGCTATCTATAGATGGACTTCTCGTAGGCTCCTATTAGGCATTGCTATCTATAGATGGCGTTCCCATAGGCTCCTATTAGGCATTGCTATCTATAGATGGCGTTCCCATAGGCTCCTATTAGGCATTGCTATCTATAGATGGCGTTCCCATAGGTTTCTATTAGGCATTGCTATCTATAGATGGCGCTCCCATAGGCTTCTATTAGGCATTGCTCTCTATAGATGGCGTTCCCGTAGGCTCCTATTACACATTGCTATCTATAGATGGCGTTCCCATAGGCTCCTATTAGGCATTGCTCTCTATAGATGGTGTTCCCATAGGCTCCTATTAGGCATTGCTATCTATAGATGGCGTTCTCATAGGCTTCTATTAGGCATTGCTATCTATAGATGGCGTTCCCATAGGCTCCTATTAGGCATTGCTATCTATAGATGGCGTTCCCATAGGCTCCTATTAGGCATTGCTATCTATAAATGGCGTTCCCATAGGCTCCTATTAGTCATTGCTATCTATAGATGGCGTTCCCATAGGCTCCTATTAGGCATTGTTATCTATAGATGGCGTTCCCATAGGCTCCTATTACACAATGCTATCTATAGATGGCGTTCCCATAGACTCCTATTAGGCATTGCTATCTATAAATGGCGTTCCCATAGGCTCCTATTAGGCATTGCTATCTATAAATGGCGTTCCCATAGGCTCCTATTAGGCATTGCTATCTATAGATGGCGTTCCCATAGGCTTCTATTAGGCATTGCTATCTATAGATGGCGTTCCCATAGGCTCCTATTAGGCATTGCTATCTATAGATGGCGGTCCCATAGGCTCCTATTAGGCATTGCTATCTATAAATGGCGTTCCCATAGGCTCCTATTAGGCATTGCTATCTATAGATGGCGTTCCCATAGGCTCCTATTAGGCATTGTTATCTATAGATGGCGTTCCCATAGGCTCCTATTACACAATGCTATCTATAGATGGCGTTCCCATAGGCTCCTATTAGGCATTGCTATCTATAGATGGCGTTCCCATAGGCTTCTATTAGGCATTGCTATCTATAGATGGCGTTCCCATAGGCTCCTATTACACAATGCTATCTATAGATGGCGTTCCCATAGGCTCCTATTACACAATGCTATCTATAGATGGCGTTCCCATAGGCTCCTATTAGGCATTGCTATCTATAGATGGCATTCCCATAGGCTCCTATTAGGCATTGCTATCTATAGATGGCGTTCCCATAGGCTCCTATTAGGCATTGCTATCTATAGATGGCATTCCCATAGGCTCCTATTAGGCATTGCTATCTATAGATGGCGTTCCCATAGGCTCCTATTAGGCATTGATATCTATAGATGGCATTCCCATAGGCTCCTATTAGGCATTGCTATCTATAGATGGCGTTCCCATAGGCTCCTATTAGGCATTGCTTTCTATAGATGGCGTTCCCATAGGCTCCTATTAGGCATTGCTATCTATAGATGGACTTCCCGTAGGCTCCTATTAGGCATTGCTATCTATAGATGGCGTTCCCATAGGCTCCTATTAGGCATTGCTGTCTATAGATGGCGTTCCCATAGGCTTCTATTAGGCATTGCTATCTATAGATGGCGTTCCCATAGGCTTCTATTAGGCATTGCTATCTATAGATGGCGTTCCCATAGGCTCCTATTAGGCATTGCTATCTATAGATGGCGTTCCCATAGGCTCCTATTAGACATTGCTATCTATAGATGGACTTCCCATAGGCTCCTTTTAGGCATTGCTATCTATAGATGGTGTTCCCATAGGCTCCTATTAGGCATTGCTATCTATAGATGGCGTTCCCATAGGCTCCTATTAGGCATTGCTATCTAAAGATGGACTTCCCGTAGGCTCCTATTAGGCATTGCTATCTATAGATGGCGTTCCCATAGGCTTCTATTAGGCATTGCTATCTATAGATGGCGTTCCCATAGGCTCCTATTAGGCATTGCTATCTATAGATGGCGTTCCCATAGGCTCCTATTAGGCATTGCTATCTATAGATGGACTTCCCATAGGCTCCTTTTAGGCATTGCTATCTATAGATGGCGTTCCCATAGGCTCCTATTAGGCATTGCTATCTATAAATGGCGTTCCCATAGGCTCCTATTAGGCATTGCTATCTATAGATGGTCTTCCCATAGGCTCCTATTAGGCATTGCTATCTATAGATGGCGTTCCCATAGGCTCCTATTAGGCATTGCTCTCTATAGATGGTGTTCCCATAGGCACCTATTACACTATGCTATCTATAGATGGCGTTCCCATAGGCTCCTATTACACAATGTTATCTATAGATGGCATTCCCAAAGGCTCCAATTAGGCATTGCTATCTATAGATGGCGTTCCCATAGGCTCCTATTAGGCATTGCTATCTATAGATGGCATTCCCATAGGCTCCTATTAGGCATTGCTATCTATAGATGGCGTTCCCATAGGCTCCTATTAGGCATTGCTATCTATAGATGGCATTCCCATAGGCTCCTAATACACAATGCTATCTATAGAGGGCTTTCCCATAGGCTCCTATTAGGCATTGCTATCTATAGATGGCGTTCCCATAGGCTCCTATTAGGCATTGCTATCTATAAATGGCGTTCCCATAGGCTCCTATTAGGCATTGCTATCTATAGATGGCGTTCCCATAGGCTCCTATTAGGCATTGCTTTCTATAGATGGCGTTCCCTTAGGCTCCTATTAGGCATTGCTATCTATAGATGGACTTCCCGTAGGCTCCTATTAGGCATTGCTATCTATAGATGGCGTTCCCATAGGCTCCTATTAGGCATTGCTATCTATAGATGGCGTTCCCATTGGCTTCTATTAGGCATTGCTATCTATAGATGGCGTTCCCATAGGCTTCTATTAGGCATTGCTATCTATAGATGGCGTTCCCATAGGCTCCTATTAGGCATTGCTATCTATAGATGGCGTTCCCATAGGCTCCTATTAGACATTGCTATCTATAGATGGACTTCCCATAGGCTCCTTTTAGGCATTGCTATCTATAGATGGTGTTCCCATAGGCGCCTATGGGAACGCCATCTATAGATAGCAATGCCTAATAGAGCCTATGGGAAGTCCATCTATAGAAAGCAATGCCTAATAGGAGCCTATGGGAACGCCATCTATAGATAGCAATGCCTAATAGGAGCCTATGGGAACGCCATCTATAGATAGCAATGCCTAATAGGAGCCTACGGGAAGTCCATCTATAGATAACAATGCCTAATAGGAGCCTATGGTAACGCTATCTATAAATAGCAATGCCTAATAGGAGCCTATGGGAATGCCATCTATAGATAGCAATGCCTAATAGGAGCCTATGGGAACGCCATTTATAGATAGCAATGCCTAATAGGAGCCTATGGGAACGCCATCTATAGATAGCAATGCCTAAAAGGAGCCTATGGGAAGTCCATCTATAGATAGCAATGCCTAATAGGAGCCTATGGGAACGCCATCTATAGATAGCAATGCCTAATAGGAGCCTATGGGAACGCCATCTATAGATAGCAATGCCTAATAGAAGCCTATGGGAACGCCATCTATAGATAGCAATGCCTAATAGAAGCCTATGGGAACGCCATCTATAGATAGCAATGCCTAATATGAGCCTATGGGAACGCCATCTATAGATAGCAATGCCTAATAGGAGCCTATGGGAATGCCATCTAAAGATAGCAATGCCTAAAAGGAGCCTACGGGAAGTCCATCTATAGATAGCAATGCCTAATAGGAGCCTATGGGAACGCCATCTATAGATAGCAATGCCTAATAGGAGCCTATGGGAACGCCATTTATAGATAGCAATGCCTAATTGGAGCCTATGGGAACGCCATTTATAGATAGCAATGCCTAATAGGAGCCTACGAGAAGTCCTTCTATAGATAGCATTGTGTATCTATCTATAGATGGACTTCTCGTAGGCTCCTATTAGGCATTGCTATCTATAGATAGCGTTCCCATAGGCTTCTATTAGGCATTGCTATCTATAGATGGCATTCCCATAGGCTCCTATTAGGCATTGCTATCTTTAGATGGCATTATATATAGATGGCGTTCCCATAGGCTCCTATTAGGCATTGCTATCTATAGATGGCGTTCCCATAGGCTCCTATTAGGCATTGCTATCTATAGATGGCGTTCCCAAAGGCTCCTATTAGGCATTGCTATCTATAGATGGCGTTCCCATAGGCTCCTATTAGGCATTGCTATCTATAGATGGCATTCCCATAGGCTCCTATTAGGCATTGCTATCTATAGATGGCGTTCCCATAGGCTCCTATTAGGCATTGCTATCTATAGATGGCATTCCCATAGGCTCCTAATACACAATGCTATCTATAGAGGGCTTTCCCATAGGCTCCTATTAGGCATTGCTATCTATAGATGGCGTTCCCATAGGCTCCTATTAGGCATTGCTATCTATAGATGGCGTTCCCATAGGTTTCTATTAGGCATTGCAATCTATAGATGGCGTTCCCATAGGCTTCTATTAGGCATTGCTATCTATAGATGGCATTCCCATAGGCTCCTATTAGGCATTGCTATCTATAGATGGCGTTCCCATAGGCTCCTATTAGGCATTGCTATCTATAGATGGTCTTCCCATAGGCTCCTATTAGGCATTGCTATCTATAGATGGCGTTCCCATAGGCTCCTATTAGGCATTGCTCTCTATAGATGGTGTTCCCATAGGCACCTATTCCACAATGCTATCTATAGATGGCGTTCCCATAGGCTCCTATTACACAATGTTATCTATAGATGGCGTTCCCAAAGGCTCCAATTAGGCATTGCTATCTATAGATGGCGTTCCCATAGGCTCCTATTAGGCATTGCTATCTATAGATGGCATTCCCATAGGCTCCTATTAGGCATTGCTATCTATAGATGGCGTTCCCATAGGCTCCTATTAGGCATTGCTATCTATAGATGGCATTCCCATAGGCTCCTAATACACAATGCTATCTATAGAGGGCTTTCCCATAGGCTCCTATTAGGCATTGCTATCTATAGATGGCGTTCCCATAGGCTCCTATTAGGCATTGCTATCTATAAATGGCGTTCCCATAGGCTCCTATTAGGCATTGCTATCTATAGATGGCGTTCCCATAGGCTCCTATTAGGCATTGCTTTCTATAGATGGCGTTCCCATAGGCTCCTATTAGGCATTGCTATCTATAGATGGACTTCCCGTAGGCTCCTATTAGGCATTGCTATCTATAGATGGCGTTCCCATAGGCTCCTATTAGGCATTGCTATCTATAGATGGCGTTCCCATAGGCTTCTATTAGGCATTGCTATCTATAGATGGCGTTCCCATAGGCTTCTATTAGGCATTGCTATCTATAGATGGCGTTCCCATAGGCTCCTATTAGGCATTGCTATCTATAGATGGCGTTCCCATAGGCTCCTATTAGACATTGCTATCTATAGATGGACTTCCCATAGGCTCCTTTTAGGCATTGCTATCTATAGATGGTGTTCCCATAGGCTCCTATTAGGCATTGCTATCTATAGATGGCGTTCCCATAGGCTCCTATTAGGCATTGCTATCTATAGATGGACTTCCCGTAGGCTCCTATTAGGCATTGCTAACTATAGATGGCGTTCCCATAGGCTTCTATTAGGCATTGCTATCTATAGATGGCGTTCCCATAGGCTCCTATTAGGCATTGCTATCTATAGATGGCGTTCCCATAGGCTCCTATTAGGCATTGCTATCTATAGATGGACTTCCCATAGGCTCCTTTTAGGCATTGCTATCTATAGATGGCGTTCCCATAGGCTCCTATTAGGCATTGCTATCTATAAATGGCGTTCCCATAGGCTCCTATTAGGCATTGCTATCTATAGATGTTCTTCCCATAGGCTCCTATTAGGCATTGCTATCTATAGATGGCGTTCCCATAGGCTCCTATTATGCATTGCTCTCTATAGATGGTGTTCCCATAGGCACCTATTACACAATGCTATCTATAGATGGCGTTCCCATAGGCTCCTATTACACAATGTTATCTATAGATGGCGTTCCCAAAGGCTCCAATTAGGCATTGCTATCTATAGATGGCGTTCCCATAGGCTCCTATTAGGCATTGCTATCTATAGATGGCATTCCCATAGGCTCCTATTAGGCATTGCTATCTATAGATGGCATTCCCATAGGCTCCTATTAGGCATTGCTATCTATAGATGGCATTCCCATAGGCTCCTAATACACAATGCTATCTATAGAGGGCTTTCCCATAGGCTCCTATTAGGCATTGCTATCTATAGATGGCGTTCCCATAGGCTCCTATTAGGCATTGCTATCTATAAATGGCGTTCCCATAGGCTCCTATTAGGCATTGGTATCTATAGATGGCGTTCCCATAGGCTCCTATTAGGCATTGCTTTCTATAGATGGCGTTCCCATAGGCTCCTATTAGGCATTGCTATCTATAGATGGACTTCCCGTAGGCTCCTATTAGGCATTGCTATCTATAGATGGCGTTCCCATAGGCTCCTATTAGGCATTGCTATCTATAGATGGCGTTCCCATAGGCTTCTATTAGGCATTGCTATCTATAGATGGCGTTCCCATAGGCTTCTATTAGGCATTGCTATCTATAGATGGCGTTCCCATAGGCTCCTATTAGGCATTGCTATCTATAGATGGCGTTCCCATAGGCTCCTATTAGACATTGCTATCTATAGATGGACTTCCCATAGGCTCCTTTTAGGCATTGCTATCTATAGATGGTGTTCCCATAGGCTCCTATTAGGCATTGCTATCTATAGATGGCGTTCCCATAGGCTCCTATTAGGCATTGCTATCTATAGATGGACTTCCCGTAGGCTCCCATTAGGCATTGCTATCTATAGATGGCGTTCCCATAGGCTTCTATTAGGCATTGCTATCTATAGATGGCGTTCCCATAGGCTCCTATTAGGCATTGCTATCTATAGATGGCGTTCCCATAGGCTCCTATTAGGCATTGCTATCTATAGATGGACTTCCCATAGGCTCCTTTTAGGCATTGCTATCTATAGATGGCGTTCCCATAGGCTCCTATTAGGCATTGCTATCTATAAATGGCGTTCCCATAGGCTCCTATTAGCCATTGCTATCTATAGATGGCATTCCCATAGGCTCCTAATACACAATGCTATCTATAGAGGGCTTTCCCATAGGCTCCTATTAGGCATTGCTATCTATAAATGGCGTACCCATAGGCTCCTATTAGGCATTGCTATCTATAAATGGCGTTCCCATAGGCTCCTATTAGGCATTGCTATCTATAGATGGCGTTCCCATAGGCTCCTATTAGGCATTGCTATCTATAGATGGACTTCCCGTAGGCTCCTATTAGGCATTGCTATCTTTAGATGGCATTCCCATAGGCTCCTATTAGGCATTGCTATCTATAGATGGCGTTCCCATAGGCTCATATTAGGCATTGCTATCTATAGATGGCGTTCCCATAGGCTTCTATTAGGCATTGCTATCTATAGATGGCGTTCCCATAGGCTTCTATTAGGCATTGCTATCTATAGATGGCGTTCCCATAGGCTCCTATTAGGCATTGCTATCTATAGATGGCGTTCCCATAGGCTCCTATTAGGCATTGCTATCTATAGATGGACTTCCCATAGGCTCCTTTTAGGCATTGCTATCTATAGATGGCGTTCCCATAGCCTCAAATTAGGCATTGCTATCTATAAATGGCGTTCCCATAGGCTCCTATTAGGCATTGCTATCTATAGATGGCATTCCCATAGGCTCCTATTAGGCATTGCTATTTATAGATAGCGTTCCCATAGGCTCCTATTAGGCATTGTTATCTATAGATGGACTTCCCGTAGGCTCCTATTAGGCATTGCTATCTATAGATGGCGTTCCCATAGGCTCCTATTAGGCATTGCTATCTATAGATGGACTTCCCATAGGCTCCTATTAGGCATTGCTATCTATAGATGGACTTCCCATAGGCTCCTATTAGGCATTGCTATCTATAGATGGAGTTCTCATAGGCTCCTTTTAGGCATTGCTATCTATAGATGGCGTTCCCATAGGCTCCTATTAGGCATTGCTATCTATAGATGGACTTCCCATAGGCTCCTTTTATGCATTGCTATCTATAGATGGCGTTCCCATAGGCTCCTATTAGGCATTGCTATCTATAAATGGCGTTCCCATAGGCTCCTATTAGGCATTGCTATCTATAGATGGCGTTCCCATAGGCTCCTATTAGTCATTGCTATCTATAGATAGCATTCCCATAGGCTTCTATTAGGCATTGCTATCTATAGATGGCATTCCCATAGGCTCCTATTAGGCATTGCTATCTTTAGATGGCATTATATATATATAGATGGCGTTCCCATAGGCTCCTATTAGGCATTGCTATCTATAGATGGCATTCCCATAGGCTCCTATTAGGCATTGCTATTTATAGATAGCGTTCCCATAGGCTCCTATTAGGCATTGTTATCTATAGATGGACTTCCCGTAGGCTCCTATTAGGCATTGCTATCTATAGATGGCGTTCCCATAGGCTCCTATTAGGCATTGCTATCTATAGATGGACTTCCCATAGGCTCCTATTAGGCATTGCTATCTATAGATGGACTTCCCATAGGCTCCTATTAGGCATTGCTATCTATAGATGGCGTTCCCATAGGCTCCTATTAGGCATTGCTATCTATAGATGGCGTTCCCATAGGCTCCTATTAGACATTGCTATCTATAGATGGACTTCCCATAGGCTCCTTTTAGGCATTGCTATCTATAGATGGTGTTCCCATAGGCTCCTATTAGGCATTGCTATCTATAGATGGCGTTCCCATAGGCTCCTATTAGGCATTGCTATCTATAGATGGACTTCCCGTAGGCTCCTATTAGGCATTGCTATCTATAGATGGCGTTCCCATAGGCTTCTATTAGGCATTGCTATCTATAGATGGCGTTCCCATAGGCTCCTATTAGGCATTGCTATCTATAGATGGCGTTCCCATAGGCTCCTATTAGGCATTGCTATCTATAGATGGACTTCCCATAGGCTCCTTTTAGGCATTGCTATCTATAGATGGCGTTCCCATAGGCTCCTATTAGGCATTGCTATCTATAAATGGCGTTCCCATAGGCTCCTATTAGGCATTGCTATCTATAGATGGTCTTCCCATAGGCTCCTATTAGGCATTGCTATCTATAGATGGCGTTCCCATAGGCTCCTATTAGGCATTGCTCTCTATAGATGGTGTTCCCATAGGCACCTATTACACAATGCTATCTATAGATGGCGTTCCCATAGGCTCCTTTTACACAATGTTATCTATAGATGGCGTTCCCAAAGGCTCCAATTAGGCATTGCTATCTATAGATGGCGTTCCCATAGGCTCCTATTAGGCATTGCTATCTATAGATGGCATTCCCATAGGCTCCTATTAGGCATTGCTATCTATAGATGGCGTTCCCATAGGCTCCTATTAGGCATTGCTATCTATAGATGGCATTCCCATAGGCTCCTAATACACAATGCTATCTATAGAGGGCTTTCCCATAGGCTCCTATTAGGCATTGCTATCTATAGATGGACTTCCCGTATGCTCCTATTAGGCATTGCTATCTATAGATGGCGTTCCCATAGGCTCCTATTAGGCATTGCTATCTATAGATGGCGTTCCCATAGGCTTCTATTAGGCATTGCTATCTATAGATGGCGTTCCCATAGGCTTCTATTAGGCATTGCTATCTATAGATGGCGTTCCCATAGGCTCCTATTAGGCATTGCTCTCTATAGATGGCGTTCCCATAGGCTCCTATTAGACATTGCTATCTATAGATGGACTTCCCATAGGCTCCTTTTAGGCATTGCTATCTATAGATGGTGTTCCCATAGGCTCCTATTAGGCATTGCTATTTATAGATGGCGTTCCCATAGGCTCCTATTAGGCATTGCTATCTATAGATGGACTTCCCGTAGGCTCCTATTAGGCATTGCTTTCTATAGATGGCGTTCCCATAGGCTTCTATTAGGCATTGCTATCTATAGATGGCGTTCCCATAGGCTCCTATTAGGCATTGCTATCTATAGATGGCGTTCCCATAGGCTCCTATTAGGCATTGCTATCTATAGATGGACTTCCCATAGGCTCCTTTTAGGCATTGCTATCTATAGATGGCGTTCCCATAGGCTCCTATTAGGCATTGCTATCTATAAATGGCATTCCCATAGGCTCTTATTAGCCATTGCTATCTATAGATGGCATTCCCATAGGCTCCTAATACACAATGCTATCTATAGAGGGCTTTCCCATAGGCTCCTATTAGGCATTGCTATCTATAAATGGCGAACCCATAGGCTCCTATTAGGCATTGCTATCTATAAATGGCGTTCCCATAGGCTCCTATTAGGCATTGCTATCTATAGATGGCGTTCCCATAGGCTCCTATTAGGCATTGCTATCTATAGATGGACTTCCCGTAGGCTCCTATTAGGCATTGCTATCTTTAGATGGCATTCCCATAGGCTCCTATTAGGCATTGCTATCTATAGATGGCGTTCCCATAGGCTCATATTAGGCATTGCTATCTATAGATGGCGTTCCCATAGGCTTCTATTAGGCATTGCTATCTATAGATGGCGTTCCCATAGGCTTCTATTAGGCATTGCTATCTATAGATGGCGTTCCCATAGGCTCCTATTAGGCATTGCTATCTATAGATGGCGTTCCCATAGGCTCCTATTAGGCATTGCTATCTATAGATGGACTTCCCATAGGCTCCTTTTAGGCATTGCTATCTATAGATGGCGTTCCCATAGGCTCCTATTAGGCATTGCTATCTATAAATGGCGTTCCCATAGGCTCCTATTAGGCATTGCTATCTATAGATGGCATTCCCATAGGCTCCTATTAGGCATTGCTATTTATAGATAGCGTTCCCATAGGCTCCTATTAGGCATTGTTATCTATAGATGGACTACCCGTAGGCTCCTATTAGGCATTGCTATCTATAGATGGCGTTCCCATAGGCTCCTATTAGGCATTGCTATCTATAGATGGACTTCCCATAGGCTCCTATTAGGCATTGCTATCTATAGATGGACTTCCCATAGGCTCCTATTAGGCATTGCTATCTATAGATGGCGTTCCCATAGGCTCCTTTTAGGCATTGCTATCTATAGATGGCGTTCCCATAGGCTCCTATTAGGCATTGCTATCTATAGATGGACTTCCCATAGGCTCCTTTTATGCATTGCTATCTATAGATGGCGTTCCCATAGGCTCCTATTAGGCATTGCTATCTATAAATGGCGTTCCCATAGGCTCCTATTAGGCATTGCTATCTATAGATGGCGTTCCCATAGGCTCCTATTAGGCATTGCTATCTATAGATAGCATTCCCATAGGCTTCTATTAGGCATTGCTATCTATAGATGGCATTCCCATAGGCTCCTATTAGGCATTGCTATCTTTAGATGGCATTATATATATATAGATGGCGTTCCCATAGGCTCCTATTAGGCATTGCTATCTATAGATGGCGTTCCCATAGGCTCCTATTAGGCATTGCTATCTATAGATGGACTTCTCGTAGGCTCCTATTAGGCATTGCTATCTATAGATGGCGTTCCCATAGGCTCCTATTAGGCATTGCTATCTATAGATGGCGTTCCCATAGGCTCCTATTAGGCATTGCTATCTATAGATGGCGTTCCCATAGGTTTCTATTAGGCATTGCTATCTATAGATGGCGCTCCCATAGGCTTCTATTAGGCATTGCTCTCTATAGATGGCGTTCCCATAGGCTCCTATTACACATTGCTATCTATAGATGGCGTTCCCATAGGCTCCTATTAGGCATTGCTCTCTATAGATGGTGTTCCCATAGGCTCCTATTACACAATGCTATCTATAGATGGCGTTCCCATAGGCTACTATTACACAATGCTATCTATAGATGGACTTCCCATACGCTCCTATTAGGCATTGCTATCTATAGATGGCGTTCCCATAGGCTCCTATTAGGCATTGCTCTCTATAGATGGCGTTCCCATAGGCTCCTATTAGGCATTGCTATCTATAGATGGACTTCCCATAGGCTCCTATTAGGCATTGCTATCTATAGATGGCATTCCCATAGGCTCCTATTAGGCATTGCTCTCTATAGATGGTGTTCCCATATTCTCCTATTAGGCATTGCTATCTATAGATGGCGTTCCCATAGGCTTCTATTAGGCATTGCTATCTATAGATGGCATTCCCATAGGCTCCTATTAGGCATTGCTATCTATAGATGGCGTTCCCATAGGCTCCTATTAGGCATTGCTATCTATAGATGGACTTCCCATAGGCTCCTATTAGGCATTGCTATCTATAGATGGCGTTCCCATAGGCTCCTATTACACAATGCTATCTATAGATGGCGTTCCCGTAGGCTCCTATTACACATTGCTATCTATAGATGGCGTTCCCATAGGCTCCTATTACACAATGCTATCTATATATGGTGTTCCCATAGGCTCCTATTACTCAATGCTATCTATAGATGGACTTTCCATAGGCTCCTATTAGGCATTACTATTTATAGATGGCGTTCCCATAGGCTCCTTTTAGGCACTGCTCTCTATAGATGGTGTTCCCATAGGCACCTATTACACAATGCTATCTATAGATGGCGTTCCCATAGGCTCCTATTACACAATGCTATCTATAGATGGCGTTCCCATAGGCTCCTATTAGGCATTGCTATCTATAGATGGCTTTCCCATAGGCTCCTATTAGGCATTGCTATCTATAGATGGCATTCCCATAGGCTCCTATTAGGCATTGCTATCTATAGATGGCGTTCCCATAGGCTCCTATTAGGCATTGCTATCTTTAGATGGCATTCCCATAGGCTCCTAATACACAATGCTATCTATAGAGGGCTTTCCCATAGGCTCCTATTAGGCATTGCTATCTATAGATGGCGTTCCCATAGGCTCCTATTAGGCATTGCTATCTATAAATGGCGTTCCCATAGGCTCCTATTAGGCATTGCTATATATAGATGGCGTTCCCATAGGCTCCTATTAGGCATTGCTATCTATAGAAGGCGTTCCCATAGGCTCCTATTAGGCATTGCTATCTATAGATGGACTTCCCGTAGGCTCCTATTAGGCATTGCTATCTATAGATGGCGTTCCCATAGGCTCCTATTAGGCATTGCTATCTATAGATGGCGTTCCCATAGGCTTCTATTAGGCATTGCTATCTATAGATGGCGTTCCCATAGGCTTCTATTAGGCATTGCTATCTATAGATGGCGTTCCCATAGGCTCCTATTAGGCATTGCTATCTATAGATGGCGTTCCCATAGGCTCCTATTAGGCATTGCTATCTATAGATGGCATTCCCATAGGCTCCTATTACACAATGCTATCTATAGATGGCGTTCCCATAGGCTCCTATTAGGCATTGCTATCTATAGATGGCGTTCCCATAGGCTCCTATTAGGCATTGCTATCTATAGATGGACTTCCCGTAGGCTCCTATTAGGCATTGCTATCTATAGATGGCGTTCCCATAGGCTCCTATTAGGCATTGCTATCTATAGATGGCATTCCCATAGGCTCCTATTACACAATGCTATCTATAGATGGCGTTCCCATAGGCTCCTATTAGGCATTGCTATCTATAGATGGCGTTCCCATAGGCTCCTATTAGGCATTGCTATCTATAGATGGACTTCCCGTAGGCTCCTATTAGGCATTGCTATCTATAGACGGACTTCTCGTAGGCTCCTATTAGGCATTGCTATCTATAGATGGCATTCCCATAGGCTCCTATTAGGCATTGCTATCTATAGATGGCGTTCCCATAGGTTTCTATTAGGCATTGCAATCTATAGATGGCGTTCCCATAGGCTTCTATTAGGCATTGCTATCTATAGATGGCATTCCCATAGGCTCCTATTAGGCATTGCTATCTATAGATGGAGTTCTCATAGGCTCCTATTAGGCATTGCTATCTATAGATGGACTTCCCATAGGCTCCTATTAGGCATTGCTATCTATAGATGGCGTTCCCATAGGCTCCTATTAGGCATTGCTCTCTATAGATGGTGTTCCCATAGGCACCTATTACACAATGCTATCTATAGATGGCGTTCCCATAGGCTCCTATTAGGCATTGCTCTCTATAGATGGCGTTCCCATAGGCTCCTATTAGGCATTGCTATCTATAAATGGCGTTCCCATAGGCTCCTATTAGGCATTGCTATCTATAGATGGCGTTCCCATAGGCTCCTATTAGGCATTGCTATCTATAGATGGACTTCCCATAGGCTCCTTTTAGGCATTGCTATCTATTGATGGCGTTCCCATAGGCTCCTATTAGGCATTGCTATCTATAAATGGCGTTCCCATAGGCTCCTATTTGGCATTGCTATCTATAGATGTCGTTCCCATAGGCTCCTATTAGGCATTGCTATCTATAGATGGACTTCCCGTAGGCTCCTATTAGGCATTGCTATCTATAGATGGCGTTCCCATAGGCTCCTATTAGGAATTGCTATCTATAGATGGCATTCCCATAGGCTCCTATTACACAATGCTATCTATAGATGGCGTTCCCATAGGCTCCTATTAGGCATTGCTATCTATAGATGGCGTTCCCATAGGCTCCTATTAGGCATTGTTATCTATAGATGGACTTCCCGTAGGCTCCTATTAGGCATTGCTATCTATAGATGGCGTTCCCATAGGCTCCTATTAGGCATTGCTATCTATAGATGGACTTCCCATAGGCTCCTATTAGGCATTGCTATCTATAGATGGACTTCCCATAGGCTCCTATTAGGCATTGCTATCTATAGATGGCGTTCCCATAGGCTCCTTTTAGGCATTGCTATCTATAGATGGCGTTCCCATAGGCTCCTATTAGGCATTGCTATCTATAGATGGACTTCCCATAGGCTCCTTTTATGCATTGCTATCTATAGATGGCGTTCCCATAGGCTCCTATTAGGCATTGCTATCTATAAATGGCGTTCCCATAGGCTCCTATTAGGCATTGCTATCTATAGATGGCGTTCCCATAGGCTCCTATTAGGCATTGCTATCTATAGATAGCATTCCCATAGGCTTCTATTAGGCATTGCTATCTATAGATGGCATTCCCATAGGCTCCTATTAGGCATTGCTATCTTTAGATGGCATTATATATATATAGATGGCGTTCCCATAGGCTCCTATTAGGCATTGCTATCTATAGATGGCGTTCCCATAGGCTCCTATTAGGCATTGCTATCTATAGATGGACTTCTCGTAGGCTCCTATTAGGCATTGCTATCTATAGATGGCGTTCCCATAGGCTCCTATTAGGCATTGCTATCTATAGATGGCGTTCCCATAGGCTCCTATTAGGCATTGCTATCTATAGATGGCGTTCCCATAGGTTTCTATTAGGCATTGCTATCTATAGATGGCGCTCCCATAGGCTTCTATTAGGCATTGCTCTCTATAGATGGCGTTCCCATAGGCTCCTATTACACATTGCTATCTATAGATGGCGTTCCCATAGGCTCCTATTAGGCATTGCTCTCTATAGATGGTGTTCCCATAGGCTCCTATTACACAATGCTATCTATAGATGGCGTTCCCATAGGCTCCTATTACACAATGCTATCTATAGATGGACTTCCCATACGCTCCTATTAGGCATTGCTATCTATAGATGGCGTTCCCATAGGCTCCTATTAGGCATTGCTCTCTATAGATGGCGTTCCCATAGGCTCCTATTAGGCATTGCTATCTATAGATGGACTTCCCATAGGCTCCTATTAGGCATTGCTATCTATAGATGGCATTCCCATAGGCTCCTATTAGGCATTGCTCTCTATAGATGGTGTTCCCATATTCTCCTATTAGGCATTGCTATCTATAGATGGCGTTCCCATAGGCTTCTATTAGGCATTGCTATCTATAGATGGCATTCCCATAGGCTCCTATTAGGCATTGCTATCTATAGATGGCGTTCCCATAGGCTCCTATTAGGCATTGCTATCTATAGATGGACTTCCCATAGGCTCCTATTAGGCATTGCTATCTATAGATGGCGTTCCCATAGGCTCCTATTACACAATGCTATCTATAGATGGCGTTCCCGTAGGCTCCTATTACACATTGCTATCTATAGATGGCGTTCCCATAGGCTCCTATTACACAATGCTATCTATATATGGTGTTCCCATAGGCTCCTATTACTCAATGCTATCTATAGATGGACTTTCCATAGGCTCCTATTAGGCATTACTATTTATAGATGGCGTTCCCATAGGCTCCTATTAGGCACTGCTCTCTATAGATGGTGTTCCCATAGGCACCTATTACACAATGCTATCTATAGATGGCGTTCCCATAGGCTCCTATTACACAATGCTATCTATAGATGGCGTTCCCATAGGCTCCTATTAGGCATTGCTATCTATAGATGGCTTTCCCATAGGCTCCTATTAGGCATTGCTATCTATAGATGGCATTCCCATAGGCTCCTATTAGGCATTGCTATCTATAGATGGCGTTCCCATAGGCTCCTATTAGGCATTGCTATCTTCAGATGGCATTCCCATAGGCTCCTAATACACAATGCTATCTATAGAGGGCTTTCCCATAGGCTCCTATTAGGCATTGCTATCTATAGATGGCGTTCCCATAGGCTCCTATTAGGCATTGCTATCTATAAATGGCGTTCCCATAGGCTCCTATTAGGCATTGCTATATATAGATGGCGTTCCCATAGGCTCCTATTAGGCATTGCTATCTATAGAAGGCGTTCCCATAGGCTCCTATTAGGCATTGCTATCTATAGATGGACTTCCCGTAGGCTCCTATTAGGCATTGCTATCTATAGATGGCGTTCCCATAGGCTCCTATTAGGCATTGCTATCTATAGATGGCGTTCCCATAGGCTTCTATTAGGCATTGCTATCTATAGATGGCGTTCCCATAGACTTCTATTAGGCATTGCTATCTATAGATGGCGTTCCCATAGGCTCCTATTAGGCATTGCTATCTATAGATGGCGTTCCCATAGGCTCCTATTAGGCATTGCTATCTATAGATGGACTTCCCATAGGCTCCTTTTAGGCATTGCTATCTATAGATGGTGTTCCCATAGGCTCCTATTAGGCATTGCTATCTATAAATGGCGTTCCCATAGGCTCCTATTAGGCATTGCTATCTATAGATGGCGTTCCCATAGGCTCCTATTAGGCATTGCTATCTATAGATGGACTTCCCGTAGGCTCCTATTAGGCATTGCTATCTATAGATGGCGTTCCCATAGGCTCCTATTAGGCATTGCTATCTATAGATGGCATTCCCATAGGCTCCTATTACACAATGCTATCTATAGATGGCGTTCCCATAGGCTCCTATTAGGCATTGCTATCTATAGATGGCGTTCCCATAGGCTCCTATTAGGCATTGCTATCTATAGATGGACTTCCCGTAGGCTCCTATTAGGCATTGCTATCTATAGACGGACTTCTCGTAGGCTCCTATTAGGCATTGCTATCTATAGATGGCATTCCCATAGGCTCCTATTAGGCATTGCTATATATAGATGGCGTTCCCATAGGTTTCTATTAGGCATTGCAATCTATAGATGGCGTTCCCATAGGCTTCTATTAGGCATTGCTATCTATAGATGGCATTCCCATAGGCTCCTATTAGGCATTGCTATCTATAGATGGAGTTCTCATAGGCTCCTATTAGGCATTGCTATCTATAGATGGACTTCCCATAGGCTCCTATTAGGCATTGCTATCTATAGATGGCGTTCCCATAGGCTCCTATTAGGCATTGCTCTCTATAGATGGTGTTCCCATAGGCACCTATTACACAATGCTATCTATAGATGGCGTTCCCATAGGCTCCTATTAGGCATTGCTCTCTATAGATGGCGTTCCCATAGGCTCCTATTAGGCATTGCTATCTATAAATGGCGTTCCCATAGGCTCCTATTAGGCATTGCTATCTATAGATGGCGTTCCCATAGGCTCCTATTAGGCATTGCTATCTATAGATGGCGTTCTCATAGGCTTCTATTAGGCATTGCTATCTATAGATGGCGTTCCCATAGGCTTCTATTAGGCATTGCTATCTATAGATGGCGTTCCATTAGGCTCCTATTAGGCATTGCTATCTATAGATGGCGTTCCCATAGGCTCCTATTAGGCATTGCTATCTATAGATGGACTTCCCATAGGCTCCTTTTAGGCATTGCTATCTATTGATGGCGTTCCCATAGGCTCCTATTAGGCATTGCTATCTATAAATGGCGTTCCCATAGGCTCCTATTAGGCATTGCTATCTATAGATGTCGTTCCCATAGGCTCCTATTAGGCATTGCTATCTATAGATGGACTTCCCGTAGGCTCCTATTAGGCATTGCTATCTATAGATGGCGTTCCCATAGGCTCCTATTAGGAATTGCTATCTATAGATGGCATTCCCATAGGCTCCTATTACACAATGCTATCTATAGATGGCGTTCCCATAGGCTCCTATTAGGCATTGCTATCTATAGATGGCGTTCCCATAGGCTCCTATTAGGCATTGCTATCTATAGATGGACTTCCTGTAGGCTCCTATTAGGCATTGCTATCTATAGATGGACTTCTCGTAGGCTCCTATTATGCATTGCTATCTATAGATGGCGTTCCCATAGGCTCCTATTAGGCATTGCTATCTATAGATGGCGTTCCCATAGGTTTCTATTAGGCATTGCAATCTATAGATGGCGTTCCCATAGGCTTCTATTAGGCATTGCTATCTATAGATGGCATTCCCATAGGCTCCTATTAGGCATTGCTATCTATAGATGGCGTTCCCATAGGCTCCTATTAGGCATTGCTATCTATAGATGGACTTCCCATAGGCTCCTATTAGGCATTGCTATCTATAGATGGCGTTCCCATAGGCTCCTATTAGGCATTGCTCTCTATAGATGGTGTTCCCATAGGCACCTATTACACAATGCTATCTATAGATGGCGTTCCCATAGGCTCCTATTACACAATGTTATGTATAGATGGCGTTCCCAAAGGCTCCTATTAGGCATTGCTATCTATAGATGGCGTTCCCATAGGCTCCTATTAGGCATTGCTATCTATAGATGGCATTCCCATAGGCTCCTATTAGGCATTGCTATCTATAGATGGCGTTCCCATAGGCTCCTATTAGGCATTGCTATCTATAGATGGCATTCCCATAGGCTCCTAATACACAATGCTATCTATAGAGGGCTTTCCCATAGGCTCCTATTAGGCATTGCTATCTATAGATGGCGTTCCCATAGGCTCCTATTAGGCATTGCTATCTATAAATGGCGTTCCCATAGGCTCCTATTAGGCATTGCTATCTATAGATGGCGTTCCCATAGGCTCCTATTAGGCATTGCTTTCTATAGATGGCGTTCCCATAGGCTCCTATTAGGCATTGCTATCTATAGATGGACTTCCCGTAGGCTCCTATTGGGCATTGCTATCTATAGATGGCGTTCCCATAGGCTCCTATTAGGCATTGCTATCTATAGATGGCGTTCCCATAGGCTTCTATTAGGCATTGCTATCTATAGATGGCGTTCCCATAGGCTTCTATTAGGCATTGCTATCTATAGATGGCGTTCCCATAGGCTCCTAATTAGGCATTGCTATCTATAGATGGCGTTCCCATAGGCTCCTATTAGGCATTGCTATCTATAGATGGACTTCCCATAGGCTCCTTTTAGGCATTGCTATCTATAGATGGTGTTCCCATAGGCTCCTATTAGGCATTGCTATCTATAGATGGCGTTCCCATAGGCTCCTATTAGGCATTGCTATCTATAGATGGACTTCCCGTAGGCTCCTATTAGGCATTGCTATCTATAGATGGCGTTCCCATAGGCTTCTATTAGGCATTGCTATCTATAGATGGCGTTCCCAATAGGCTTCTATTAGGCATTGCTATCTATAGATGGCGTTCCCATAGGCTCCTATTAGGCATTGCTATCTATAGATGGCGTTCCCATAGGCTCCTATTAGGCATTGCTATCTATAGATGGACTTCCCATAGGCTCCTATTAGGCATTGCTATCTATAGATGGCGTTCCCATAGGCTCCTATTAGGCATTGCTATCTATAGATGGACTTCCCATAGGCTCCTTTTAGGCATTGCTATCTATAGATGGCGTTCCCATAGGCTCCTATTAGGCATTGCTATATATAGATGGCATTCCCATAGGCTCCTAATACACAATGCTATCTATAGAGGGCTTTCCCATAGGCTCCTATTAGGCATTGCTATCTATAGATGGCGTTCCCATAGGCTCCTATTAGGCATTGCTATCTATAAATGGCGTTCCCATAGGCTCCTATTAGGCATTGCTATCTATAGATGGCGTTCCCATAGGCTCCTATTAGGCATTGCTATCTATAGATGGCGTTCCCATAGGCTCCTATTAGGCATTGCTATCTATAGATGGACTTCCCGTAGGCTCCTATTAGGCATTGCTATCTATAGATGGCGTTCCCATAGGCTCCTATTAGGCATTGCTATCTATAGATGGCGTTCCCATAGGCTTCTATTAGGCATTGCTATCTATAGATGGCATTCCCATAGGCTTCTATTAGGCATTGCTATCTATAGATGGCGTTCCCATAGGTTCCTATTATGCATTGCTATCTATAGATGGCGTTCCCATAGGCTCCTATTAGGCATTGCTATCTATAGATGGACTTCCCATAGGCTCCTTTTAGGCATTGCTATCTATAGATGGCGTTCCCATAGGCTCCTATTAGGCATTGCTATCTATAAATGGCGTTCCCATAGGCTCCTATTAGGCATTGCTATCTATAGATGGCATTCCCATAGGCTCCTATTAGGCATTGCTATCTATAGATAGCGTTCCCATAGGCTCCTATTAGGCATTGCTATCTATAGATGGACTTCCCGTAGGCTCCTATTAGGCATTGCTATCTATAGATGGCGTTCCCATAGGCTCCTATTAGGCATTGCTATCTATAGATGGCGTTCCCATAGGCTCCTATTAGGCATTGCTATCTATAGATGGACTTCCCATAGGCTCCTATTAGGCATTGCTATCTATAGATGGCGTTCCCATAGGCTCCTATTAGGCATTGCTATCTATAGATGGCGTTCCCATAGGCTCCTATTAGGCATTGCTATCTATAGATGGACTTCCCATAGGCTCCTTTTATGCATTGCTATCTATAGATGGCGTTCCCATAGGCTCCTATTAGGCATTGCTATCTATAAATGGCGTTCCCATAGGCTCCTATTAGGCATTGCTATCTATAGATGGCGTTCCCATAGGCTCCTATTAGGCATTGCTATCTATAGATAGCGTTCCCATAGGCTCCTATTAGGCATTGCTATCTATAGATGGACTTCCCGTAGGCTCCTATTAGGCATTGCTATCTATAGATGGCGTTCCCATAGGCTTCTATTAGGCATTGCTATCTATAGATGGCGTTCCCATAGGCTCCTATTAGGCATTGCTATCTATAGATGGACTTCCCATAGGCTCCTATTAGGCATTGCTATCTATAGATGGCGTTCCCATAGGCTCCTATTAGGCATTGCTATCTATAGATGGCGTTCCCATAGGCTCATTATTAGGCATTGCTATCTATAGATGGACTTCTCGTAGGCTCCTATTAGGCTTTGCTATCTATAGATGGCGTTCCCATAGGCTCCTATTAGGCATTGCTATCTATAGATGGCGTTCCCATAGGCTCCTATTAGGCATTGCTATCTATAGATGGCGCTCCCATAGGCTTCTATTAGGCATTGCTCTCTATAGATGGCGTTCCCATAGGCTCCTATTACACATTGCTATCTATAGATGGCGTTCCCATAGGCTCCAATTAGGCATTGCTCTCTATAGATGGTGTTCCCATAGGCTCCTATTACACAATGCTATCTATAGATGGCGTTCCCATAGGCTCCTATTACACAATGCTATCTATAGATGGACTTCCCATAGGCTCCTATTAGGCATTGCTATCTATAGATGGCGTTCCCATAGGCTCCTATTAGGCATTGCTCTCTATAGATGGCGTTCCCATAGGCTCCTATTAGGCATTGCTATCTATAGATGGACATCCCATAGGCTCCTATTAGGCATTGCTATCTATAGATGGCATTCCCATATGCTCCTATTAGGCATTGCTCTCTATAGATGGCGTTCCCATATTCTCCTATTAGGCATTGCTATCTATAGATGGCGTTCCCATAGGCTTCTATTAGGCATTGCTATCTATAGATGGCATTCCCATAGGCTCCTATTAGGCATTGCTATCTATAGATGGCGTTCCCATAGGCTCCTATTAGGCATTGCTATCTATAGATGGACTTCCCATAGGCTCCTATTAGGAATTGCTATCTATAGATGGCGTTCCCATAGGCTCCTATTAGGCATTGCTATCTATAAATGGCGTTCCCATAGTCTCCTATTAGGCATTGCTATCTATAGATGGCGTTCCCCTAGGCTCCTATTAGGCATTGCTATCTATAGATGGTGTTCCCATAGGCTCCTATTAGGCATTGCTATCTATAGATGGCGTTCCCCTAGGCTCCTATTAGGCATTGCTATCTATAGATGGCGTTCCCATAGGCTCCTTTTAGGCATTGCTATCTATAGATGGCGTTCCCATAGGCTCCTATTAGGCATTGCTATCTATAAATGGCGTTCCCATAGGCTCCTATTAGGCATTGCTATTTATAGATGGCGTTCCCATAGGCTCCTATTAGGCATTGCTATCTATAGGTGGCATTCCCATAGGCTCCTATTAGGCATTGCTATCTATAGATGGACTTCCCGTAGGCTTCTATTAGGCATTGCTATCTATAGATGGCGTTCCCATAGGCTCCTATTAGGCATTGCTATCTATAGATGGCATTCCCATAGGCTCCTATTACACAATGCTATCTATAGATGGCGTTCCCATAGGCTCCTATTAGGCATTGCTATCTATAGATGGCGTTCCCATAGGCTCCTATTAGGCATTGCTATCTATAGATGGACTTCCCGTAGGCTCCTATTAGGCATGGCTATCTATAGATGGACTTCCCGTAGGCTCCTATTAGGCATTGCTATCTATAGATGGCGTTCCCATAGGCTCCTATTAGGCATTGCTATCTATAGATGGCGTTCCCATAGGCTTCTATTAGGCATTGCTATCTATAGATGGCGTTCCCATAGGCTTCTATTAGGCATTGCTATCTATAGATGGCATTCCCATAGGCTCCTATTAGGCATTGCTATCTATAGATGGCGTTCCCATAGGCTCCTATTACACAATGCTATCTATAGATGGTGTTCCCATAGGCTCCTATTAGGCATTGCTATCTATAAATGGCGTTCCCATAGGCTCCTATTAGGCATTGCTATCTATAGATGGCGTTCCCATAGGCTCCTATTAGGCATTGTTATCTATAGATGGCGTTCCCATAGGCTCCTATTATACAATGCTATCTATAGATGGCGTTCCCATAGGCTCCTATTAGGCATTGCTCTCTATAGATGGTGTTCCCATAGGCTCCTATTACACATTGCTATCTATAGATGGCGTTCCCATAGGCTCCTATTAGGCATTGCTCTCTATAGATGGTGTTCCCAAAGGCTCCTATTACACAATGCTATCTATAGATGGCGTTCCCATAGGCTCCTATTACACAATGCTATCTATAGATGGCGTTCCCATAGGCTCCTATTAGGCATTGCTATCTATAGATGGCATTCCCATAGGCTCCTATTAGGCATTGCTATCTATAGATGGCGTTCCCATAGGCTCCTATTAGGCATTGCTATCTATAGATGGCATTCCCATAGGCTCCTATTAGGCATTGCTATCTATAGATGGCATTCCCATAGGCTCCTATTAGGCATTGATATCTATAGATGGCATTCCCATAGGCTCCTATTAGGCAGTGCAATCTATAGATGGCATTCCCATAGGCTCCTGTTAGGCATTGCTATCTATAGATGGCGTTCCCATAGGCTCCTATTAGGCATTGCTATCTATAGATGGCATTCCCATAGGCTCCTATTAGGCATTGCTATCTATAGATGGCGTTCCCATAGGCTCCTATTACACATTGCTATCTATAGATGGCGTTCCCATAGGCTCCTATTACACAATGCTATCTATAGATGGCGTTCCCGTAGGCTCCTATTACACATTGCTATCTATAGATGGCGTTCCCATAGGCTCCTATTACACAATGCTATCTATATATGGTGTTCCCATAGGCTCCTATTACTCAATGCTATCTATAGATGGACTTTCCATAGGCTCCTATTAGGCATTACTATCTATAGATGGCGTTCCCATAGGCTCCTATTAGGCATTGCTCTCTATAGATGGTGTTCCCATAGGCACCTATTACACAATGCTATCTATAGATGGCGTTCCCATAGGCTCCTATTACACAATGCTATCTATAGATGGCGTTCCCATAGGCTCCTATTAGGCATTGCTATCTATAGATGGCGTTCCCATAGGCTCCTATTAGGCATTGCTATCTATAGATGGCATTCCCATAGGCTCCTATTAGGCATTGCTATCTATAGATGGCGTTCCCATAGGCTCCTATTAGGCATTGCTATCTTTAGATGGCATTCCCATAGGCTCCTAATACACAATGCTATCTATAGAGGGCTTTCCCATAGGCTCCTATTAGGCATTGCTATCTATAGATGGCGTTCCCATAGGCTCCTATTAGGCATTGCTATCTATAAATGGCGTTCCCATAGGCTCCTATTAGGCATTGCTATATATAGATGGCGTTCCCATAGGCTCCTATTAGGCATTGCTATCTATAGAAGGCGTTCCCATAGGCTCCTATTAGGCATTGCTATCTATAGATGGACTTCCCGTAGGCTCCTATTAGGCATTGCTATCTATAGATGGCGTTCCCATAGGCTCCTATTAGGCATTGCTATCTATAGATGGCATTCCCATAGGCTTCTATTAGGCATTGCTATCTATAGATGGCGTTCCCATAGGCTTCTATTAGGCATTGCTATCTATAGATGGCGTTCCCATAGGCTCCTATTAGGCATTGCTATCTATAGATGGCGTTCCCATAGGCTCCTATTAGGCATTGCTATCTATAGATGGACTTCCCATAGGCTCCTTTTAGGCATTGCTATCTATAGATGGCGTTCCCATAGGCTCCTATTAGGCATTGCTATCTATAAATGGCGTTCCCATAGGCTCCTATTAGGCATTGCTATCTATAGATGGCGTTCCCATAGGCTCCTATTAGGCATTGCTATCTATAGATGGACTTCCCGTAGGCTCCTATTAGGCATTGCTATCTATAGATGGCGTTTCCATAGGCTCCTATTAGGCATTGCTATCTATAGATGGCATTCCCATAGGCTCCTATTACACAATGCTATCTATAGATGGCGTTCCCATAGGCTCCTATTAGGCATTGCTATCTATAGATGGCATTCCCATAGGCTCCTATTAGGCATTGCTATCTATAGATGGACTTCCCGTAGGCTCCTATTAGGCATTGCTATCTATAGACGGACTTCTCGTAGGCTCCTATTAGGCATTGCTATCTATAAATGGCATTCCCTTAGGCTCCTATTAGGCATTGCTATCTATAGATGGCGTTCCCATAGGTTTCTATTAGGCATTGCAATCTATAGATGGCGTTCCCATAGGCTTCTATTAGGCATTGCTATCTATAGATGGCATTCCCATAGGCTCCTATTAGGCATTGCTATCTATAGATGGAGTTCCCATAGGCTCCTAATAGGCATTGCTATCTATAGATGGACTTCCCATAGGCTCCTATTAGGCATTGCTATCTATAGATGGCGTTCCCATAGGCTCCTATTAGGCATTGCTCTCTATAGATGGTGTTCCCATAGGCACCTATTACACAATGCTATCTATAGATGGCGTTCCCATAGGCTCCTATTAGGCATTGCTATCTATAGATGGCGTTCCCATAGGCTCCTATTAGGCATTGCTATCTATAAATGGCGTTCCCATAGGCTCCTATTAGGCATTGCTATCTATAAATGGCGTTCCCATATGCTCCTATTAGGCATTGCTATCTATAGATGGCGTTCCCATAGGCTTCTATTAGGCATTGCTATCTATAGATGGCGTTCCCATAGGCTCCTATTACACAATGCTATCTATAGATGGACTTCCCATAGGCTCCTATTAGGCATTGCTATCTATAGATGGCGTTCCCATAGGTTTCTATTAGGCATTGCTATCTATAGATGGCGCTCCCATAGGCTTCTATTAGGCATTGCTCTCTATAGATGGCGTTCCCATAGGCTCCTATTACACAATGCTATCTATAGATGGACTTCCCATAGGCTCCTATTAGGCATTGCTATCTATAGATGGCGTTCCTATAGGCTCCTATTAGGCATTGCTCTCTATAGATGGCGTTCCCATAGGCTCCTATTAGGCATTGCTATCTATAGATGGACTTCCCATAGGCTCCTATTAGGCATTGCTATCTATAGATGGCATTCCCATAGGCTCCTATTAGGCATTGCTCTCTATAGATGGCGTTCCCATATTCTCCTATTAGGCATTGCTATCTATAGATGGCGTTCCCATAGGCTTCTATTAGGCATTGCCATCTATAGATGGCATTCCCATAGGCTCCTATTAGGCATTGCTATCTATAGATGGCGTTCCCATAGGCTCCTATTAGGCATTGCTATCTATAGATGGACTTCCCATAGGCTCCTATTAGGCATTGCTATCTATAGATGGCGTTCCCATAGGCTCCTATTAGGCATTGCTATCTATAAATGGCGTTCCCATAGTCTCCTATTAGGCATTGCTATCTATAGATGGCGTTCCCCTAGGCTCCTATTAGGCATTGCTATCTATAGATGGCGTTCCCATAGGCTCCTATTAGGCATTGCTATCTATAGATGGCGTTCCCCTAGGCTCCTATTAGGCATTGCTATCTATAGATGGCGTTCCCATAGGCTCCTTTTAGGCATTGCTATCTATAGATGGCGATCCCATAGGCTCCTATTAGGCATTGCTATCTATAAATGGCGTTCCCATAGGCTCCTATTAGGCATTGCTATATATAGATGGCGTTCCCATAGGCTCCTATTAGGCATTGCTATCTATAGGTGGCATTCCCATAGGCTCCTATTAGGCATTGCTATCTATAGATGGACTTCCCGTAGGCTTCTATTAGGCATTGCTATCTATAGATGGCGTTCCCATAGGCTCCTATTAGGCATTGCTATCTATAGATGGCATTCCCATAGGCTCCTATTACACAATGCTATCTATAGATGGTGTTCCCATAGGCTCCTATTAGGCATTGCTATCTATAGATGGCGTTCCCATAGGCTCCTATTAGGCATTGCTATCTATAGATGGACTTCCCGTAGGCTCCTATTAGGCATGGCTATCTATAGATGGACTTCCCGTAGGCTCCTATTAGGCATTGCTATCTATAGATGGCGTTCCCATAGGCTCCTATTAGGCATTGCTATCTATAGATGGCGTTCCCATAGGCTTCTATTAGGCATTGCTATCTATAGATGGCGTTCCCATAGGCTTCTATTAGGCATTGCAATCTATAGATGGCATTCCCATAGGCTCCTATTAGGCATTGCTATCTATAGATGGCGTTCCCATAGGCTCCTATTACACAATGCTATCTATAGATGGTGTTCCCATAGGCTCCTATTAGGCATTGCTATCTATAGATGGCGTTCCCATAGGCTCCTATTAGGCATTGCTATCTATAGATGGCATTCCCATAGGCTCCTATTACACAATGCTATCTATAGATGGCGTTCCCATAGGCTCCTATTAGGCATTGCTATCTATAGATGGCATTCCCATAGGCTCCTATTAGGCATTGCTATCTATAGATGGACTTCCCGTAGGCTCCTATTAGGCATTGCTATCTATAGACGGACTTCTCGTAGGCTCCTATTAGGCATTGCTATCTATAAATGGCATTCCCTTAGGCTCCTATTAGGCATTGCTATCTATAGATGGCGTTCCCATAGGTTTCTATTAGGCATTGCAATCTATAGATGGCGTTCCCATAGGCTTCTATTAGGCATTGCTATCTATAGATGGCATTCCCATAGGCTCCTATTAGGCATTGCTATCTATAGATGGAGTTCCCATAGGCTCCTAATAGGCATTGCTATCTATAGATGGACTTCCCATAGGCTCCTATTAGGCATTGCTATCTATAGATGGCGTTCCCATAGGCTCCTATTAGGCATTGCTCTCTATAGATGGTGTTCCCATAGGCACCTATTACACAATGCTATCTATAGATGGCGTTCCCATAGGCTCCTATTAGGCATTGCTATCTATAGATGGCGTTCCCATAGGCTCCTATTAGGCATTGCTATCTATAAATGGCGTTCCCATAGGCTCCTATTAGGCATTGCTATCTATAGATGGCGTTCCCATATGCTCCTATTAGGCATTGCTATCTATAGATGGCGTTCCCATAGGCTTCTATTAGGCATTGCTATCTATAGATGGCGTTCCCATAGGCTTCTATTAGGCATTGCTATCTATAGATGGCGTTCCCATAGGCTCCTATTAGGCATTGCTATCTATAGATGGCGTTCCCATAGGCTCCTATTAGGCATTGCTATCTATAGATGGCGTTCCCATAGGTTTCTATTAGGCATTGCTATCTATAGATGGCGCTCCCATAGGCTTCTATTAGGCATTGCTCTCTATAGATGGCGTTCCCATAGGCTCCTATTACACAATGCTATCTATAGATGGACTTCCCATAGGCTCCTATTAGGCATTGCTATCTATAGATGGCGTTCCCATATTCTCCTATTAGGCATTGCTATCTATAGATGGCATTCCCATAGGCTCCTATTAGGCATTGCTATCTATAAATGGCGTTCCCATAGTCTCCTATTAGGCATTGCTATCTATAGATGGCGTTCCCTAGGCTCCTATTAGGCATTGCTATCTATAGATGGCGTTCCCATAGGCTCCTATTAGGCATTGCTATCTATAGATGGCGTTCCCCTAGGCTCTTATTAGGCATTGCTATCTATAGATGGCGTTCCCATAGGCTCCTTTTAGGCATTGCTATCTATAGATGGCGATCCCATAGGCTCCTATTAGGCATTGCTATCTATAAATGGCGTTCCCATAGGCTCCTATTAGGCATTGCTATATATAGATGGCGTTCCCATAGGCTCCTATTAGGCATTGCTATCTATAGGTGGCATTCCCATAGGCTCCTATTAGGCATTGCTATCTATAGATGGACTTCCCGTAGGCTTCTATTAGGCATTGCTATCTATAGATGGCGTTCCCATAGGCTCCTATTAGGCATTGCTATCTATAGATGGCATTCCCATAGGCTCCTATTACACAATGCTATCTATAGATGGCGTTCCCATAGGCTCCTATTAGGCATTGCTATCTATAGATGGCGTTCACATAGGCTCCTATTAGGCATTGCTATCTATAGATGGACTTCCCGTAGGCTCCTATTAGGCATGGCTATCTATAGATGGACTTCCCGTAGGCTCCTATTAGGCATTGCTATCTATAGATGGCGTTCCCATAGGCTCCTATTAGGCATTGCTATCTATAGATGGCGTTCCCATAGGCTTCTATTAGGCATTGCTATCTATAGATGGCGTTCCCATAGGCTTCTATTAGGCATTGCAATCTATAGATGGCATTCCCATAGGCTCCTATTAGGCATTGCTATCTATAGATGGCGTTCCCATAGGCTCCTATTACACAATGCTATCTATAGATGGTGTTCCCATAGGCTCCTATTAGGCATTGCTATCTATAAATGGCGTTCCCATAGGCTACTATTAGGCATTGCTATCTATAGATGGCGTTCCCATAGGCTCCTATTAGGCATTGTTATCTATAGATGGCGTTCCCATAGGCTCCTATTACACAATGCTATCTATAGATGGCGTTCCCATAGGCTCCTATTAGGCATTGCTCTCTATAGATGGTGTTCCCATAGGCTCCTATTACACATTGCTATCTATAGATGGCGTTCCCATAGGCTCCTATTAGGCATTGCTCTCTATAGATGGTGTTCCCAAAGGATCCTATTACACAATGCTATCTATAGATGGCGTTCCCATAGGCTCCTATTACACAATGCTATCTATAGATGGCGTTCCCATAGGCTCCTATTAGGCATTGCTATCTATAGATGGCATTCCCATAGGCTCCTATTAGGCATTGCTATCTATAGATGGCGTTCCCATAGGCTCCTATTAGGCATTGCTATCTATAGATGGCATTCCCATAGGCTCCTATTAGGCATTGCTATCTATAGATGGCGTTCCCATAGGCTCCTATTACACATTGCTATCTATAGATGGCGTTCCCATAGGCTCCTATTACACAATGCTATCTATAGATGGCGTTCCCGTAGGCTCCTATTACACATTGCTATCTATAGATGGCGTTCCCATAGGCTCCTATTACACAATGCTATCTATATATGGTGTTCCCATAGGCTCCTATTACTCAATGCTGTCTATAGATGGACTTTCCATAGGCTCCTATTAGGCATTACTATCTATAGATGGCGTTCCCATAGGCTCCTATTAGGCATTGCTCTCTATAGATGGTGTTCCCATAGGCACCTATTACACAATGCTATCTATAGATGGCGTTCCCATAGGCTCCTATTACACAATGCTATCTAAAGATGGCGTTCCCATAGGCTCCTATTAGGCATTGCTATCTATAGATGGCGTTCCCATAAGCTCCTATTAGGCATTGCTATCTATAAATGGCGTTCCCATAGGCTCCTATTAGGCATTGCTATATATAGATGGCGTTCCCATAGGCTCCTATTAGGCATTGCTATCTATAGAAGGCGTTCCCATAGGCTCCTATTAGGCATTGCTATCTATAGATGGACTTCCCGTAGGCTCCTATTAGGCATTGCTATCTATAGATGGCGTTCCCATAGGCTCCTATTAGGCATTGCTATCTATAGATGGCGTTCCCATAGGCTTCTATTAGGCATTGCTATCTATAGATGGCTTTCCCATAGGCTCCTAATAGGCATTGCTATCTTTAGATGGCATTCCCATAGGCTCCTAATACACAATGCTATCTATAGAGGGCTTTCCCATAGGCTCCTATTAGGCATTGCTATCTATAGATGGCGTTCCCATAAGCTCCTATTAGGCATTGCTATCTATAAATGGCGTTCCCATAGGCTCCTATTAGGCATTGCTATATATAGATGGCGTTCCCATAGGCTCCTATTAGGCATTGCTATCTATAGAAGGCGTTCCCATAGGCTCCTATTAGGCATTGCTATCTATAGATGGACTTCCCGTAGGCTCCTATTAGGCATTGCTATCTATAGATGGCGTTCCCATAGGCTCCTATTAGGCATTGCTATCTATAGATGGCGTTCCCATAGGCTTCTATTAGGCATTGCTATCTATAGATGGCGTTCCCATAGGCTTCTATTAGGCATTGCTATCTATAGATGGCGTTCCCATAGGCTCCTATTAGGCATTGCTATCTATAGATGGCGTTCCCATAGGCTCCTATTAGGCATTGCTATCTATAGATGGACTTCCCATAGGCTCCTTTTAGGCATTGCTATCTATAGATGGCGTTCCCATAGGCTCCTATTAGGCATTGCTATCTATAAATGGCGTTCCCATAGGCTCCTATTAGGCATTGCTATCTATAGATGGCGTTCCCATAGGCTCCTATTAGGCATTGCTATCTATAGATGGACTTCCCGTAGGCTCCTATTAGGCATTGCTATCTATAGATGGCGTTCTCATAGGCTCCTATTAGGCATTGCTATCTATAGATGGCATTCCCATAGGCTCCTATTACACAATGCTATCTATAGATGGCGTTCCCATAGGCTCCTATTAGGCATTGCTATCTATAGATGGCATTCCCATAGGCTCCTATTAGGCATTGCTATCTATAGATGGACATCCCGTAGGCTCCTATTAGGCATTGCTATCTATAGACGGACTTCTCGTAGGCTCCTATTAGGCATTGCTATCTATAAATGGCATTCCCATAGGCTCCTATTAGGCATTGCTATCTATAGATGGTGTTCCCATAGGTTTCTATTAGGCATTGCAATCTATAGATGGCATTCCCATAGGCTCCTATTAGGCATTGCTATCTATAGATGGAGTTCCCATAGGCTCCTATTAGGCATTGCTATCTATAGATGGACTTCCCATAGGCTCCTATTAGGCATTGCTATCTATAGATGGCGTTCCCATAGGCTCCTATTAGGCATTGCTCTCTATAGATGGTGTTCCCATAGGCACCTATTACACAATGCTATCTATAGATGGCGTTCCCATAGGCTCCTATTAGGCATTGCTATCTATAGATGGCGTTCCCATAGGCTCCTATTAGGCATTGCTATCTATAAATGGCGTTCCCATAGGCTCCTATTAGGCATTGCTATCTATAGATGGCGTTCCCATAGGCTCCTATTAGGCATTGCTATCTATAGATGGCGTTCCCATAGGCTTCTATTAGGCATTGCTATCTATAGATGGCGTTCCCATAGGCTTCTATTAGGCATTGCTATCTATAGATGCCGTTCCCATAGGCTCCTATTAGGCATATGCTATCTATAGATGGCGTTCCCATAGGCTCCTATTAGGCATTGCTATCTATAGATGGACTTCCCATAGGCTCCTTTTAGGCATTGCTATCTATAGATGGCGTTCCCATAGGCTCCTATTAGGCATTGCTATCTATAAATGGCGTTCCCATAGGCTCCTATTAGGCATTGCTATCTATAGATGGCGTTCCCATAGGCTCCTATTAGGCATTGCTATCTATAGATGTCGTTCCCATAGGCTCCTATAAGGCATTGCTATCTATAGATGGACTTCCCGTAGGCTCCTATTAGGCATTGCTATCTATAGATGGCGTTCCCATAGGCTCCTATTAGGCATTGCTATCTATAGATGGCATTCCCATAGGCTCCTATTACACAATGCTATCTATAGATGGCGTTCCCATAGGCTCCTATTAGGCATTGCTATCTATAGATGGCGTTCCCATAGGCTCCTATTAGGCATTGCTATCTATAGATGGACTTCCCGTAGGCTCCTATTAGGTATTGCTATCTATAGATGGACTTCTCGTAGGCTCCTATTAGGCATTGCTATCTATAGATGGCGTTCCCATAGGCTCCTATTAGGCATTGCTATCTATAGATGGCGTTCCCATAGGTTTCTATTAGGCATTGCAATCTATAGATGGCGTTCCCATAGCCTTCTATTAGGCATTGCTATCTATAGATGGCATTCCCATAGGCTCCTATTAGGCATTGCTATCTATAGATGGCGTTCCCATAGGCTCCTATTAGGCATTGCTATCTATAGATGGACTTCCCATAGGCTCCTATTACACAATGCTATCTATAGATGGCGTTCCCATAGGCTCCTATTAGGCATTGCTATCTATAGATGGCGTTCCCATAGGCTCCTATTAGGCATTGCTATCTATAGATGGACTTCCCGTAGGCTCCTATTAGGCATTGCTATCTATAGATGGACTTCTCGTAGGCTCCTATTAGGCATTGCTATCTATAGATGGCGTTCCCATAGGCTCCTATTAGGCATTGCTATCTATAGATGGCGTTCCCATAGGTTTCTATTAGGCATTGCAATCTATAGATGGCGTTCCCATAGGCTTCTATTAGGCATTGCTATCTATAGATGGCATTCCCATAGGCTCCTATTAGGCATTGCTATCTATAGATGGCGTTCCCATAGGCTCCTATTAGGCATTGCTATCTATAGATGGACTTCCCATAGGCTCCTATTAGGCATTGCTATCTATAGATGGCGTTCCCATAGGCTCCTATTAGGCATTGCTCTCTATAGATGGTGTTCCCATAGGCACCTATTACACAATGCTATCTATAGATGGCGTTCCCATAGGCTCCTATTACACAATGTTATCTATAGATGGCGTTCCCAAAGGCTCCTATTAGGCATTGCTATCTATAGATGGCGTTCCCATAGGCTCCTATTAGGCATTGCTATCTATAGATGGCATTCCCATAGGCTCCAATTAGGCGTTGCTATCTATAGATGACGTTCCCATAGGCTCCTATTAGGCATTGCTATCTATAGATGGCATTCCCATAGGCTCCTAATACACAATGCTATCTATAGAGGGCTTTCCCATAGGCTCCTATTAGGCATTGCTATCTATAGATGGCGTTCCCATAGGCTCCTATTAGGCATTGCTATCTATAAATGGCGTTCCCATAGGCTCCTATTAGGCATTGCTATCTATAGATGGCGTACCCATAGGCTCCTATTAGGCATTGCTATCTATAGATGGCGTTCCCATAGGCTCCTATTAGGCATTGCTATCTATAGACGGACTTCCCGAAGGCTCCTATTAGGCATTGCTATCTATAGATGGCGTTCCCATAGGCTCCTATTAGGCATTGCTATCTATAGATGGCGTTCCCATAGGCTTCTATTAGGCATTGCTATCTATAGATGGCGTTCCCATAGGCTTCTATTAGGCATTGCTATCTATAGATGGCGTTCCCATAGGCTCCTATTAGGCATTGCTATCTATAGATGGCGTTCCCATAGGCTCCTATTAGGCATTGCTATCTATAGATGGACTTCCCATAGGCTCCTTTTAGGCATTGCTATCTATAGATGGTGTTCCCATAGGCTCCTATTAGGCATTGCTATCTATAGATGGCGTTCCCATAGGCTCCTATTAGGCATTGCTATCTATAGATGGACTTCCCGTAGGCTCCTATTAGGCATTGCTATATATAGATGGCGTTCCCATAGGCTTCTATTAGGCATTGATATCTATAGATGGCGTTCCCATAGGCTTCTATTAGGCATTGCTATCTATAGATGGCGTTCCCATAGGCTCCTATTAGGCATTGCTATCTATAGATGGCGTTCCCATAGGCTCCTATTAGGCATTGCTATCTATAGATGGCGTTCCCACAGGCTCCTATTAGGCATTGCTATCTATAGATGGACTTCCCATAGGCTCCTTTTAGGCATTGCTATCTATAGATGGCGTTCCCATAGGCTCCTATTAGGCATTGCTATCTATAGATGGCGTTCCCATAGGCTCCTATTAGGCATTGCTATCTATAGATGGCATTCCCATAGGCTCCTAATACACAATGCTATCTATAGAGGGCTTTCCCAAAGGCTCCTATTAGGCATTGCTATCTATAGATGGCGTTCCCATAGGCTCCTATTAGGCATTGCTATCTATAAATGGCGTTCCCATAGGCTCCTATTAGGCATTGCTATCTATAGATGGCGTTCCCATAGGCTCCTATTAGGCATAGATATCTATAGATGGCGTTCCCATAGGCTCCTATTAGGCATTGCTATCTATAGATGGACTTCCCGTAGGCTCCTATTAGGCATTGCTATCTATAGATGGCGTTCCCATAGGCTCCTATTAGGCATTGCTATCTATAGATGGCGTTCCCATAGGCTTCTATTAGGCATTGCTATCTATAGATGGCGTTCCCATAGGCTTCTATTAGGCATTGCTATCTATAGATGGCGTTCCCATAGGCTTCTATTAGGCATTGCTATCTATAGATGGCGTTCCCATAGGCTCCTATTAGGCATTGCTATCTATAGATGGCGTTCCCATAGGCTCCTATTAGGCATTGCTATCTATAGATGGACTTCCCATAGGCTCCTTTTAGGCATTGCTATCTATAGATGGCGTTCCCATAGGCTCCTATTAGGCATTGCTATCTATAAATGGCGTTCCCATAGGCTCCTATTAGGCATTGCTATCTATAGATGGCATTCCCATAGGCTCCTATTAGGCATTGCTATCTATAGATAGCGTTCCCATAGGCTCCTATTAGGCATTGCTATCTATAGATGGACTTCCCGTAGGCTCCTATTAGGCATTGCTATCTATAGATGGCGTTCCCATAGGCTCCTATTAGGCATTGCTATCTATAGATGGCGTTCCCATAGGCTCCTATTAGGCATTGCTATCTATAGATGGACTTCCCATAGGCTCCTATTAGGCATTGCTATCTATAGATGGCGTTCCCATAGGCTCCTATTAGGCATTGCTATCTATAGATGGCGTTCCCATAGGCTCCTATTAGGCATTGCTATCTATAGATGGACTTCTCGTAGGCTCCTATTAGGCATTGCTATCTATAGATGGCGTTCCCATAGGTTCCTATTAGGCATTGCTATCTATAGATGGCGTTCCCATAGGCTCCTATTAGGCATTGCTCTCTATAGATGGCGTTCCCATAGGCTCCTATTAGGCATTGCTATCTATAGATGGACTTCCCATAGGCTCCTATTAGGCATTGCTATCTATAGATGGCATTCCCATAGGCTTCTATTAGGCATTGCTATCTATAGATGGCATTCCCATAGGCTCCTATTAGGCATTGCTATCTATAGATGGTGTTCCCATAGGCTCCTATTAGGCATTGCTATCTATAGATGGACTTCCCATAGGCTGCTATTAGGCATTGCTATCTATAGATGGCGTTCCCATAGGCTCCTATTAGGCATTGCTATCTATAGATGGCGTTCCCATAGGCTCCTATTAGGCATTGCTATCTATAGATGGACTTCCCATAGGCTCCTATTAGGCATTGCTATCTATAGATGGACTTCCCGTAGGCTCCTATTAGGCATTGCTATCTATAGATGGCGTTCCCATAGGCTCCTATTAGGCATTGCTATCTATAGATGGTGTTCCCATAGGCTCCTATTAGGCATTGCTATCTATAGATGGACTTCCCATAGGCTCCTATTAGGCATTGCTATCTATAGATGGCGTTCCCATAGGCTCCTATTAGGCATTGCTATCTATAGATGGCGTTCCCATAGGCTCCTATTAGGCATTGCTATCTATAGATGGACTTCTCGTAGGCTCCTATTAGGCATTGCTATCTATAGATGGCGTTCCCATAGGTTCCTATTAGGCATTGCTATCTATAGATGGCGTTCCCATAGGCTCCTATTAGGCATTGCTCTCTATAGATGGCGTTCCCATAGGCTCCTATTAGGCATTGCTATCTATAGATGGCGTTCCCATATTCTCCTATTAGGCATTGCTATCTATAGATGGCGTTCCCATAGGCTTCTATTAGGCATTGCTATCTATAGATGGCATTCCCATAGGCTCCTATTAGGCATTGCTATCTATAGATGGACTTCCCATAGGCTGCTATTAGGCATTGCTATCTATAGATGGCGTTCCCATAGGCTCCTATTAGGCATAGATATCTATAGATGGCGTTCCCATAGGCTCCTATTAGGCATTGCTATCTATAGATGGACTTCCCGTAGGCTCCTATTAGGCATTGCTATCTATAGATGGCGTTCCCATAGGCTCCTATTAGGCATTGCTATCTATAGATGGCGTTCCCATAGGCTTCTATTAGGCATTGCTATCTATAGATGGCGTTCCCATAGGCTTCTATTAGGCATTGCTATCTATAGATGGCGTTCCCATAGGCTCCTATTAGGCATTGCTATCTATAGATGGCGTTCCCATAGGCTCCTATTAGGCATTGCTATCTATAGATGGACTTCCCATAGGCTCCTTTTAGGCATTGCTATCTATAGATGGCGTTCCCATAGGCTCCTATTAGGCATTGCTATCTATAAATGGCGTTCCCATAGGCTCCTATTAGGCATTGCTATCTATAGATGGCATTCCCATAGGCTCCTATTAGGCATTGCTATCTATAGATAGCGTTCCCATAGGCTCCTATTAGGCATTGCTATCTATAGATGGACTTCCCGTAGGCTCCTATTAGGCATTGCTATCTATAGATGGCGTTCCCATAGGCTCCTATTAGGCATTGCTATCTATAGATGGCGTTCCCATAGGCTCCTATTAGGCATTGCTATCTATAGATGGACTTCCCATAGGCTCCTATTAGGCATTGCTATCTATAGATGGCGTTCCCATAGGCTCCTATTAGGCATTGCTATCTATAGATGGCGTTCCCATAGGCTCCTATTAGGCATTGCTATCTATAGATGGACTTCTCGTAGGCTCCTATTAGGCATTGCTATCTATAGATGGCGTTCCCATAGGCTCCTATTAGGCATTGCTATCTATAGATGGACTTCCCATAGGCTGCTATTAGGCATTGCTATCTATAGATGGCGTTCCCATAGGCTCCTATTAGGCATAGATATCTATAGATGGCGTTCCCATAGGCTCCTATTAGGCATTGCTATCTATAGATGGACTTCCCGTAGGCTCCTATTAGGCATTGCTATCTATAGATGGCGTTCCCATAGGCTCCTATTAGGCATTGCTATCTATAGATGGCGTTCCCATAGGCTTCTATTAGGCATTGCTATCTATAGATGGCGTTCCCATAGGCTTCTATTAGGCATTGCTATCTATAGATGGCGTTCCCATAGGCTCCTATTAGGCATTGCTATCTATAGATGGCGTTCCCATAGGCTCCTATTAGGCATTGCTATCTATAGATGGACTTCCCATAGGCTCCTTTTAGGCATTGCTATCTATAGATGGCGTTCCCATAGGCTCCTATTAGGCATTGCTATCTATAAATGGCATTCCCATAGGCTCCTAATACACAATGCTATCTATAGAGGGCTTTCCCAAAGGCTCCTATTAGGCATTGCTATCTATAGATGGCGTTCCCATAGGCTCCTATTAGGCATTGCTATCTATAAATGGCGTTCCCATAGGCTCCTATTAGGCATTGCTATCTATAGATGGCGTTCCCATAGGCTCCTATTAGGCATAGATATCTATAGATGGCGTTCCCATAGGCTCCTATTAGGCATTGCTATCTATAGATGGACTTCCCGTAGGCTCCTATTAGGCATTGCTATCTATAGATGGCGTTCCCATAGGCTCCTATTAGGCATTGCTATCTATAGATGGCGTTCCCATAGGCTTCTATTAGGCATTGCTATCTATAGATGGCGTTCCCATAGGCTTCTATTAGGCATTGCTATCTATAGATGGCGTTCCCATAGGCTCCTATTAGGCATTGCTATCTATAGATGGCGTTCCCATAGGCTCCTATTAGGCATTGCTATCTATAGATGGACTTCCCATAGGCTCCTTTTAGGCATTGCTATCTATAGATGGCGTTCCCATAGGCTCCTATTAGGCATTGCTATCTATAAATGGCGTTCCCATAGGCTCCTATTAGGCATTGCTATCTATAGATGGCATTCCCATAGGCTCCTATTAGGCATTGCTATCTATAGATAGCGTTCCCATAGGCTCCTATTAGGCATTGCTATCTATAGATGGACTTCCCGTAGGCTCCTATTAGGCATTGCTATCTATAGATGGCGTTCCCATAGGCTCCTATTAGGCATTGCTATCTATAGATGGCGTTCCCATAGGCTCCTATTAGGCATTGCTATCTATAGATGGACTTCCCATAGGCTCCTATTAGGCATTGCTATCTATAGATGGCGTTCCCATAGGCTCCTATTAGGCATTGCTATCTATAGATGGCGTTCCCATAGGCTCCTATTAGGCATTGCTATCTATAGATGGACTTCTCGTAGGCTCCTATTAGGCATTGCTATCTATAGATGGCGTTCCCATAGGTTCCTATTAGGCATTGCTATCTATAGATGGCGTTCCCATAGGCTCCTATTAGGCATTGCTCTCTATAGATGGCGTTCCCATAGGCTCCTATTAGGCATTGCTATCTATAGATGGACTTCCCATAGGCTCCTATTAGGCATTGCTATCTATAGATGGCATTCCCATAGGCTTCTATTAGGCATTGCTATCTATAGATGGCATTCCCATAGGCTCCTATTAGGCATTGCTATCTATAGATGGTGTTCCCATAGGCTCCTATTAGGCATTGCTATCTATAGATGGACTTCCCATAGGCTGCTATTAGGCATTGCTATCTATAGATGGCGTTCCCATAGGCTCCTATTAGGCATTGCTATCTATAGATGGCATTCCCATAGGCTCCTATTAGGCATTGCTATCTATAGATGGACTTCCCATAGGCTCCTATTAGGCATTGCTATCTATAGATGGACTTCCCGTAGGCTCCTATTAGGCATTGCTATCTATAGATGGCGTTCCCATAGGCTCCTATTAGGCATTGCTATCTATAGATGGTGTTCCCATAGGCTCCTATTAGGCATTGCTATCTATAGATGGACTTCCCATAGGCTCCTATTAGGCATTGCTATCTATAGATGGCGTTCCCATAGGCTCCTATTAGGCATTGCTATCTATAGATGGCGTTCCCATAGGCTCCTATTAGGCATTGCTATCTATAGTTGGACTTCTCGTAGGCTCCTATTAGGCATTGCTATCTATAGATGGCGTTCCCATAGGTTCCTATTAGGCATTGCTATCTATAGATGGCGTTCCCATAGGCTCCTATTAGGCATTGCTCTCTATAGATGGCGTTCCCATAGGCTCCTATTAGGCATTGCTATCTATAGATGGCGTTCCCATATTCTCCTATTAGGCATTGCTATCTATAGATGGCGTTCCCATAGGCTTCTATTAGGCATTGCTATCTATAGATGGCATTCCCATAGGCTCCTATTAGGCATTGCTATCTATAGATGGACTTCCCATAGGCTGCTATTAGGCATTGCTATCTATAGATGGCGTTCCCATAGGCTCCTATTAGGCATTGCTATCTATAGATGGCGTTCCCATAGGCTCCTATTAGGCATTGCTATCTATAGATGGACTTCCCATAGGCTCCTATTAGGCATTGCTATCTATAGATGGCGTTCCCATATTCTCCTATTAGGCATTGCTATCTATAGATGGCGTTCCCATAGGCTTCTATTAGGCATTGCTATCTATAGATGGACTTCCCATAGGCTGCTATTAGGCATTGCTATCTATAGATGGCGTTCCCATAGGCTCCTATTAGGCATTGCTATCTATAGATGGCGTTCCCATAGGCTCCTATTAGGCATTGCTATCTATAGATGGACTTCCCATAGGCTCCTATTAGGCATTGCTATCTATAGATGGACTTCCCGTAGGCTCCTATTAGGCATTGCTATCTATAGATGGCGTTCCCATAGGCTCCTATTAGGCATTGCTATCTATAGATGGTGTTCCCATAGGCTCCTATTAGGCATTGCTATCTATAGATGGACTTCCCATAGGCTCCTATTAGGCATTGCTATCTATAGATGGCGTTCCCATAGGCTCCTATTAGGCATTGCTATCTATAGATGGCGTTCCCATAGGCTCCTATTAGGCATTGCTATCTATAGATGGACTTCTCGTAGGCTCCTATTAGGCATTGCTATCTATAGATGGCGTTCCCATAGGTTCCTATTAGGCATTGCTATCTATAGATGGCGTTCCCATAGGCTCCTATTAGGCATTGCTCTCTATAGATGGCGTTCCCATAGGCTCCTATTAGGCATTGCTATCTATAGATGGCGTTCCCATATTCTCCTATTAGGCATTGCTATCTATAGATGGCGTTCCCATAGGCTTCTATTAGGCATTGCTATCTATAGATGGCATTCCCATAGGCTCCTATTAGGCATTGCTATCTATAGATGGTGTTCCCATAGGCTCCTATTAGGCATTGCTATCTATAGATGGACTTCCCATAGGCTGCTATTAGGCATTGCTATCTATAGATGGCGTTCCCATAGGCTCCTATTAGGCATTGCTATCTATAGATGGCGTTCCCATAGGCTCCTATTAGGCATTGCTATCTATAAATGGCGTTCCCATAGGCTCCTATTAGGCATTGCTATCTATAGATGGCGTACCCATAGGCTCCTATTAGGCATTGCTATCTATAGATGGCGTTCCCATAGGCTCCTATTAGGCATTGCTATCTATAGATGGACTTCCCGTAGGCTCCTATTAGGCATTGCTATCTATAGATGGCGTTCCCATAGGCTCCTATTAGGCATTGCTATCTATAGATGGCGTTCCCATAGGCTCCTATTAGGCATTGCTATCTATAGATGGACTTCTCGTAGGCTCCTATTAGGCATTGCTATCTATAGATGGCGTTCCCATAGGTTCCTATTAGGCATTGCTATCTATAGATGGCGTTCCCATAGGCTCCTATTAGGCATTGCTCTCTATAGATGGCGTTCCCATAGGCTCCTATTAGGCATTGCTATCTATAGATGGACTTCCCATAGGCTCCTTTTAGGCATTGCTATCTATAGATGGTGTTCCCATAGGCTCCTATTAGGCATTGCTATCTATAGATGGCGTTCCCATAGGCTCCTATTAGGCATTGCTATCTATAGATGGACTTCCCATAGGCTCCTATTAGGCATTGCTATCTATAGATGGACTTCCCGTAGGCTCCTATTAGGCATTGCTATCTATAGATGGCGTTCCCATAGGCTCCTATTAGGCATTGCTATCTATAGATGGTGTTCCCATAGGCTCCTATTAGGCATTGCTATCTATAGATGGACTTCCCATAGGCTCCTATTAGGCATTGCTATCTATAGATGGCGTTCCCATAGGCTCCTATTAGGCATTGCTATCTATAGATGGCGTTCCCATAGGCTCCTATTAGGCATTGCTATCTATAGATGGACTTCTCGTAGGCTCCTATTAGGCATTGCTATCTATAGATGGCGTTCCCATAGGTTCCTATTAGGCATTGCTATCTATAGATGGCGTTCCCATAGGCTCCTATTAGGCATTGCTCTCTATAGATGGCGTTCCCATAGGCTCCTATTAGGCATTGCTATCTATAGATGGCGTTCCCATATTCTCCTATTAGGCATTGCTATCTATAGATGGCGTTCCCATAGGCTTCTATTAGGCATTGCTATCTATAGATGGCATTCCCATAGGCTCCTATTAGGCATTGCTATCTATAGATGGTGTTCCCATAGGCTCCTATTAGGCATTGCTATCTATAGATGGACTTCCCATAGGCTGCTATTAGGCATTGCTATCTATAGATGGCGTTCCCATAGGCTCCTATTAGGCATTGCTATCTATAGATGGCGTTCCCATAGGCTCCTATTAGGCATTGCTATCTATAGATGGACTTCCCATAGGCTCCTATTAGGCATTGCTATCTATAGATGGACTTCCCGTAGGCTCCTATTAGGCATTGCTATCTATAGATGGCGTTCCCATAGGCTCCTATTAGGCATTGCTATCTATAGATGGTGTTCCCATAGGCTCCTATTAGGCATTGCTATCTATAGATGGACTTCCCATAGGCTCCTATTAGGCATTGCTATCTATAGATGGCGTTCCCATAGGCTCCTATTAGGCATTGCTATCTATAGATGGCGTTCCCATAGGCTCCTATTAGGCATTGCTATCTATAGTTGGACTTCTCGTAGGCTCCTATTAGGCATTGCTATCTATAGATGGCGTTCCCATAGGTTCCTATTAGGCATTGCTATCTATAGATGGCGTTCCCATAGGCTCCTATTAGGCATTGCTCTCTATAGATGGCGTTCCCATAGGCTCCTATTAGGCATTGCTATCTATAGATGGCGTTCCCATATTCTCCTATTAGGCATTGCTATCTATAGATGGCGTTCCCATAGGCTTCTATTAGGCATTGCTATCTATAGATGGCATTCCCATAGGCTCCTATTAGGCATTGCTATCTATAGATGGACTTCCCATAGGCTGCTATTAGGCATTGCTATCTATAGATGGCGTTCCCATAGGCTCCTATTAGGCATTGCTATCTATAGATGGCGTTCCCATAGGCTCCTATTAGGCATTGCTATCTATAGATGGACTTCCCATAGGCTCCTATTAGGCATTGCTATCTATAGATGGCGTTCCCATATTCTCCTATTAGGCATTGCTATCTATAGATGGCGTTCCCATAGGCTTCTATTAGGCATTGCTATCTATAGATGGCATTCCCATAGGCTCCTATTAGGCATTGCTATCTATAGATGGACTTCCCATAGGCTGCTATTAGGCATTGCTATCTATAGATGGCGTTCCCATAGGCTCCTATTAGGCATTGCTATCTATAGATGGCGTTCCCATAGGCTCCTATTAGGCATTGCTATCTATAGATGGACTTCCCATAGGCTCCTATTAGGCATTGCTATCTATAGATGGACTTCCCGTAGGCTCCTATTAGGCATTGCTATCTATAGATGGCGTTCCCATAGGCTCCTATTAGGCATTGCTATCTATAGATGGTGTTCCCATAGGCTCCTATTAGGCATTGCTATCTATAGATGGACTTCCCATAGGCTCCTATTAGGCATTGCTATCTATAGATGGCGTTCCCATAGGCTCCTATTAGGCATTGCTATCTATAGATGGCGTTCCCATAGGCTCCTATTAGGCATTGCTATCTATTGATGGACTTCTCGTAGGCTCCTATTAGGCATTGCTATCTATAGATGGCGTTCCCATAGGTTCCTATTAGGCATTGCTATCTATAGATGGCGTTCCCATAGGCTCCTATTAGGCATTGCTCTCTATAGATGGCGTTCCCATAGGCTCCTATTAGGCATTGCTATCTATAGATGGCGTTCCCATATTCTCCTATTAGGCATTGCTATCTATAGATGGCGTTCCCATAGGCTTCTATTAGGCATTGCTATCTATAGATGGCATTCCCATAGGCTCCTATTAGGCATTGCTATCTATAGATGGTGTTCCCATAGGCTCCTATTAGGCATTGCTATCTATAGATGGACTTCCCATAGGCTGCTATTAGGCATTGCTATCTATAGATGGCGTTCCCATAGGCTCCTATTAGGCATTGCTATCTATAGATGGCGTTCCCATAGGCTCCTATTAGGCATTGCTATCTATAAATGGCGTTCCCATAGGCTCCTATTAGGCATTGCTATCTATAGATGGCGTACCCATAGGCTCCTATTAGGCATTGCTATCTATAGATGGCGTTCCCATAGGCTCCTATTAGGCATTGCTATCTATAGATGGACTTCCCGTAGGCTCCTATTAGGCATTGCTATCTATAGATGGCGTTCCCATAGGCTCCTATTAGGCATTGCTATCTATAGATGGCGTTCCCATAGGCTCCTATTAGGCATTGCTATCTATAGATGGACTTCTCGTAGGCTCCTATTAGGCATTGCTATCTATAGATGGCGTTCCCATAGGTTCCTATTAGGCATTGCTATCTATAGATGGCGTTCCCATAGGCTCCTATTAGGCATTGCTCTCTATAGATGGCGTTCCCATAGGCTCCTATTAGGCATTGCTATCTATAGATGGACTTCCCATAGGCTCCTTTTAGGCATTGCTATCTATAGATGGTGTTCCCATAGGCTCCTATTAGGCATTGCTATCTATAGATGGCGTTCCCATAGGCTCCTATTAGGCATTGCTATCTATAGATGGACTTCCCATAGGCTCCTATTAGGCATTGCTATCTATAGATGGACTTCCCGTAGGCTCCTATTAGGCATTGCTATCTATAGATGGCGTTCCCATAGGCTCCTATTAGGCATTGCTATCTATAGATGGTGTTCCCATAGGCTCCTATTAGGCATTGCTATCTATAGATGGACTTCCCATAGGCTCCTATTAGGCATTGCTATCTATAGATGGCGTTCCCATAGGCTCCTATTAGGCATTGCTATCTATAGATGGCGTTCCCATAGGCTCCTATTAGGCATTGCTATCTATAGATGGACTTCTCGTAGGCTCCTATTAGGCATTGCTATCTATAGATGGCGTTCCCATAGGTTCCTATTAGGCATTGCTATCTATAGATGGCGTTCCCATAGGCTCCTATTAGGCATTGCTCTCTATAGATGGCGTTCCCATAGGCTCCTATTAGGTATTGCTATCTATAGATGGCGTTCCCATATTCTCCTATTAGGCATTGCTATCTATAGATGGCGTTCCCATAGGCTTCTATTAGGCATTGCTATCTATAGATGGCATTCCCATAGGCTCCTATTAGGCATTGCTATCTATAGATGGTGTTCCCATAGGCTCCTATTAGGCATTGCTATCTATAGATGGACTTCCCATAGGCTGCTATTAGGCATTGCTATCTATAGATGGCGTTCCCATAGGCTCCTATTAGGCATTGCTATCTATAGATGGCGTTCCCATAGGCTCCTATTAGGCATTGCTATCTATAAATGGCGTTCCCATAGGCTCCTATTAGGCATTGCTATCTATAGATGGCGTACCCATAGGCTCCTATTAGGCATTGCTATCTATAGATGGCGTTCCCATAGGCTCCTATTAGGCATTGCTATCTATAGATGGACTTCCCGTAGGCTCCTATTAGGCATTGCTATCTATAGATGGCGTTCCCATAGGCTCCTATTAGGCATTGCTATCTATAGATGGCGTTCCCATAGGCTTCTATTAGGCATTGCTATCTATAGATGGCGTTCCCATAGGCTTCTATTAGGCATTGCTATCTATAGATGGCGTTCCCATAGGCTCCTATTAGGCATTGCTATCTATAGATGGCGTTCCCATAGGCTTCTATTAGGCATTGCTATCTATAGATGGACTTCCCATAGGCTCCTTTTAGGCATTGCTATCTATAGATGGTGTTCCCATAGGCTCCTATTAGGCATTTCTATCTATAGATGGCGTTCCCATAGGCTCCTATTAGGCATTGCTATCTATAGATGGACTTCCCGTAGGCTCCTATTAGGCATTGCTATCTATAGATGGCGTTCCCATAGGCTCCTATTAGGCATTGCTATCTATAGATGGCGTTCCCATAGGCTCCTATTAGGCATTGCTATCTATAGATGGACTTCCCGTAGGCTCCTATTAGGCATTGCTATCTATAGATGGCGTTCCCATAGGCTCCTATTAGGCATTGCTATCTATAGATGGACTTCCCATAGGCTCCTTTTAGGCATTGCTATCTATAGATAGCGTTCCCATAGGCTCCTATTAGGCATTGCTATCTATAAATGGCGTTCCCATAGGCTCCTATTAGGCATTGCTATCTATAGATGGCGTTCCCATAGGCTCCTATTAGGCATTGCTATCTATAGATGGCATTCCCATAGGCTCCTAATACACAATGCTATCTATAGAGGGCTTTCCCATAGGCTCCTATTAGGCATTGCTCTCTATAGATGGCGTTCCCATAGGCTCCTATTAGGCATTGCTATCTATAAATGGCGTTCCCATAGGCTCCTATTAGGCATTGCTATCTATAGATGGCGTTCCCATAGGCTCCTATTAGGCATAGCTATCTATAGATGGCGTTCCCATAGGCTCCTATTAGGCATTGCTATCTATAGATGGACTTCCCGTAGGCTCCTATTAGGCATTGCTATCTATAGATGGCGTTCCCATAGGCTCCTATTAGGCATTGCTATCTATAGATGGCGTTCCCATAGGCTTCTATTAGGCATTGCTATCTATAGATGGCGTTCCCATAGGCTTCTATTAGGCATTGCTATCTATAGATGGCGTTCCCATAGGCTCCTATTAGGCATTGCTATCTATAGATGGCGTTCCCATAGGCTCCTAATAGGCATTGCTATCTATAGATGGACTTCCCATAGGCTCCTTTTAGGCATTGCTATCTATAGATGGCGTTCCCATAGGCTCCTATTAGCATTGCTATCTATAAATGGCGTTCCCATAGGCTCCTATTAGGCATTGCTATCTATAGATGGCATTCCCATAGGCTCCTATTAGGCATTGCTATCTATAGATAGCGTTCCCATAGGCTCCTATTAGGCATTGCTATCTATAGATGGACTTCCCGTAGGCTCCTATTAGGCATTGCTATCTATAGATGGCGTTCCCATAGGCTCCTATTAGGCATTGCTATCTATAGATGGCGTTTCCATAGGCTCCTATTAGGCATTGCTATCTATAGATGGACTTCCCATAGGCTCCTATTAGGCATTGCTATCTATAGATGGCGTTCCCATAGGCTCCTATTAGGCATTGCTATCTATAGATGGCGTTCCCATAGGCTCCTATTAGGCATTGCTATCTATAGATGGACTTCTCGTAGGCTCCTATTAGGCATTGCTATCTATAGATGGCGTTCCCATAGGCTCCTATTAGGCATTGCTATCTATAGATGGCGTTCCCATAGGTTCCTATTAGGCATTGCTATCTATAGATGGCGTTCCCATAGGTTTCTATTAGGCATTGCTATCTATAGATGGCGCTCCCATAGGCTTCTATTAGGCATTGCTCTCTATAGATGGCGTTCCCATAGGCTCCTATTACACATTGCTATCTATAGATGGCGTTCCCATAGGCTCCTATTAGGCATTGCTATCTATAGATGGCGTTCCCATATTCTCCTATTAGGCATTGCTATCTATAGATGACGTTCCCATAGGCTTCTATTAGGCATTGCTATCTATAGATGGCATTCCCATAGGCTCCTATTAGGCATTGCTATCTATAGATGGACTTCCCATAGGCTGCTATTAGGCATTGCTATCTATAGATGGCGTTCCCATAGGCTCCTATTAGGCATTGCTATCTATAGATGGCGTTCCCATAGGCTCCTATTAGGCATTGCTATCTATAGATGGACTTCCCATAGGCTCCTATTAGGCATTGCTATCTATAGATGGCGTTCCCATATTCTCCTATTAGGCATTGCTATCTATAGATGGCGTTCCCATAGGCTTCTATTAGGCATTGCTATCTATAGATGGCATTCCCATAGGCTCCTATTAGGCATTGCTATCTATAGATGGACTTCCCATAGGCTGCTATTAGGCATTGCTATCTATAGATGGCGTTCCCATAGGCTCCTATTAGGCATTGCTATCTATAGATGGCGTTCCCATAGGCTCCTATTAGGCATTGCTATCTATAGATGGACTTCCCATAGGCTCCTATTAGGCATTGCTATCTATAGATGGACTTCCCGTAGGCTCCTATTAGGCATTGCTATCTATAGATGGCGTTCCCATAGGCTCCTATTAGGCATTGCTATCTATAGATGGCGTTCCCATAGGCTTCTATTAGGCATTGCTATCTATAGATGGACTTCCCATAGGCTCCTTTTAGGCATTGCTATCTATAGATGGTGTTCCCATAGGCTCCTATTAGGCATTTCTATCTATAGATGGCGTTCCCATAGGCTCCTATTAGGCATTGCTATCTATAGATGGACTTCCCGTAGGCTCCTATTAGGCATTGCTATCTATAGATGGCGTTCCCATAGGCTCCTATTAGGCATTGCTATCTATAGATGGCGTTCCCATAGGCTCCTATTAGGCATTGCTATCTATAGATGGACTTCCCGTAGGCTCCTATTAGGCATTGCTATCTATAGATGGCGTTCCCATAGGCTCCTATTAGGCATTGCTATCTATAGATGGACTTCCCATAGGCTCCTTTTAGGCATTGCTATCTATAGATAGCGTTCCCATAGGCTCCTATTAGGCATTGCTATCTATAAATGGCGTTCCCATAGGCTCCTATTAGGCATTGCTATCTATAGATGGCGTTCCCATAGGCTCCTATTAGGCATTGCTATCTATAGATGGCATTCCCATAGGCTCCTAATACACAATGCTATCTATAGAGGGCTTTCCCATAGGCTCCTATTAGGCATTGCTCTCTATAGATGGCGTTCCCATAGGCTCCTATTAGGCATTGCTATCTATAAATGGCGTTCCCATAGGCTCCTATTAGGCATTGCTATCTATAGATGGCGTTCCCATAGGCTCCTATTAGGCATAGCTATCTATAGATGGCGTTCCCATAGGCTCCTATTAGGCATTGCTATCTATAGATGGACTTCCCGTAGGCTCCTATTAGGCATTGCTATCTATAGATGGCGTTCCCATAGGCTCCTATTAGGCATTGCTATCTATAGATGGCGTTCCCATAGGCTTCTATTAGGCATTGCTATCTATAGATGGCGTTCCCATAGGCTTCTATTAGGCATTGCTATCTATAGATGGCGTTCCCATAGGCTCCTATTAGGCATTGCTATCTATAGATGGCGTTCCCATAGGCTCCTAATAGGCATTGCTATCTATAGATGGACTTCCCATAGGCTCCTTTTAGGCATTGCTATCTATAGATGGCGTTCCCATAGGCTCCTATTAGCATTGCTATCTATAAATGGCGTTCCCATAGGCTCCTATTAGGCATTGCTATCTATAGATGGCATTCCCATAGGCTCCTATTAGGCATTGCTATCTATAGATAGCGTTCCCATAGGCTCCTATTAGGCATTGCTATCTATAGATGGACTTCCCGTAGGCTCCTATTAGGCATTGCTATCTATAGATGGCGTTCCCATAGGCTCCTATTAGGCATTGCTATCTATAGATGGCGTTTCCATAGGCTCCTATTAGGCATTGCTATCTATAGATGGACTTCCCATAGGCTCCTATTAGGCATTGCTATCTATAGATGGCGTTCCCATAGGCTCCTATTAGGCATTGCTATCTATAGATGGCGTTCCCATAGGCTCCTATTAGGCATTGCTATCTATAGATGGACTTCTCGTAGGCTCCTATTAGGCATTGCTATCTATAGATGGCGTTCCCATAGGCTCCTATTAGGCATTGCTATCTATAGATGGCGTTCCCATAGGTTCCTATTAGGCATTGCTATCTATAGATGGCGTTCCCATAGGTTTCTATTAGGCATTGCTATCTATAGATGGCGCTCCCATAGGCTTCTATTAGGCATTGCTCTCTATAGATGGCGTTCCCATAGGCTCCTATTACACATTGCTATCTATAGATGGCGTTCCCATAGGCTCCTATTAGGCATTGCTATCTATAGATGGCGTTCCCATATTCTCCTATTAGGCATTGCTATCTATAGATGGCGTTCCCATAGGCTTCTATTAGGCATTGCTATCTATAGATGGCATTCCCATAGGCTCCTATTAGGCATTGCTATCTATAGATGGACTTCCCATAGGCTGCTATTAGGCATTGCTATCTATAGATGGCGTTCCCATAGGCTCCTATTAGGCATTGCTATCTATAGATGGCGTTCCCATAGGCTCCTATTAGGCATTGCTATCTATAGATGGACTTCCCATAGGCTCCTATTAGGCATTGCTATCTATAGATGGCGTTCCCATATTCTCCTATTAGGCATTGCTATCTATAGATGGCGTTCCCATAGGCTTCTATTAGGCATTGCTATCTATAGATGGCATTCCCATAGGCTCCTATTAGGCATTGCTATCTATAGATGGACTTCCCATAGGCTGCTATTAGGCATTGCTATCTATAGATGGCGTTCCCATAGGCTCCTATTAGGCATTGCTATCTATAGATGGCGTTCCCATAGGCTCCTATTAGGCATTGCTATCTATAGATGGACTTCCCATAGGCTCCTATTAGGCATTGCTATCTATAGATGGACTTCCCGTAGGCTCCTATTAGGCATTGCTATCTATAGATGGCGTTCCCATAGGCTCCTATTAGGCATTGCTATCTATAGATGGTGTTCCCATAGGCTCCTATTAGGCATTGCTATCTATAGATGGACTTCCCATAGGCTCCTATTAGGCATTGCTATCTATAGATGGCGTTCCCATAGGCTCCTATTAGGCATTGCTATCTATAGATGGCGTTCCCATAGGCTCCTATTAGGCATTGCTATCTATAGATGGACTTCTCGTAGGCTCCTATTAGGCATTGCTATCTATAGATGGCGTTCCCATAGGTTCCTATTAGGCATTGCTATCTATAGATGGCGTTCCCATAGGCTCCTATTAGGCATTGCTCTCTATAGATGGCGTTCCCATAGGCTCCTATTAGGCATTGCTATCTATAGATGGCGTTCCCATATTCTCCTATTAGGCATTGCTATCTATAGATGGCGTTCCCATAGGCTTCTATTAGGCATTGCTATCTATAGATGGCATTCCCATAGGCTCCTATTAGGCATTGCTATCTATAGATGGTGTTCCCATAGGCTCCTATTAGGCATTGCTATCTATAGATGGACTTCCCATAGGCTGCTATTAGGCATTGCTATCTATAGATGGCGTTCCCATAGGCTCCTATTAGGCATTGCTATCTATAGATGGCGTTCCCATAGGCTCCTATTAGGCATTGCTATCTATAAATGGCGTTCCCATAGGCTCCTATTAGGCATTGCTATCTATAGATGGCGTACCCATAGGCTCCTATTAGGCATTGCTATCTATAGATGGCGTTCCCATAGGCTCCTATTAGGCATTGCTATCTATAGATGGACTTCCCGTAGGCTCCTATTAGGCATTGCTATCTATAGATGGCGTTCCCATAGGCTCCTATTAGGCATTGCTATCTATAGATGGCGTTCCCATAGGCTCCTATTAGGCATTGCTATCTATAGATGGACTTCTCGTAGGCTCCTATTAGGCATTGCTATCTATAGATGGCGTTCCCATAGGTTCCTATTAGGCATTGCTATCTATAGATGGCGTTCCCATAGGCTCCTATTAGGCATTGCTCTCTATAGATGGCGTTCCCATAGGCTCCTATTAGGCATTGCTATCTATAGATGGACTTCCCATAGGCTCCTTTTAGGCATTGCTATCTATAGATGGTGTTCCCATAGGCTCCTATTAGGCATTGCTATCTATAGATGGCGTTCCCATAGGCTCCTATTAGGCATTGCTATCTATAGATGGACTTCCCATAGGCTCCTATTAGGCATTGCTATCTATAGATGGACTTCCCGTAGGCTCCTATTAGGCATTGCTATCTATAGATGGCGTTCCCATAGGCTCCTATTAGGCATTGCTATCTATAGATGGTGTTCCCATAGGCTCCTATTAGGCATTGCTATCTATAGATGGACTTCCCATAGGCTCCTATTAGGCATTGCTATCTATAGATGGCGTTCCCATAGGCTCCTATTAGGCATTGCTATCTATAGATGGCGTTCCCATAGGCTCCTATTAGGCATTGCTATCTATAGATGGACTTCCCGTAGGCTCCTATTAGGCATTGCTATCTATAGATGGCGTTCCCATAGGCTCCTATTAGGCATTGCTATCTATAGATGGCGTTCCCATAGGCTTCTATTAGGCATTGCTATCTATAGATGGCGTTCCCATAGGCTTCTATTAGGCATTGCTATCTATAGATGGCGTTCCCATAGGCTCCTATTAGGCATTGCTATCTATAGATGGCGTTCCCATAGGCTCCTAATAGGCATTGCTATCTATAGATGGACTTCCCATAGGCTCCTTTTAGGCATTGCTATCTATAGATGGCGTTCCCATAGGCTCCTATTAGCATTGCTATCTATAAATGGCGTTCCCATAGGCTCCTATTAGGCATTGCTATCTATAGATGGCATTCCCATAGGCTCCTATTAGGCATTGCTATCTATAGATAGCGTTCCCATAGGCTCCTATTAGGCATTGCTATCTATAGATGGACTTCCCGTAGGCTCCTATTAGGCATTGCTATCTATAGATGGCGTTCCCATAGGCTCCTATTAGGCATTGCTATCTATAGATGGCGTTTCCATAGGCTCCTATTAGGCATTGGTATCTATAGATGGACTTCCCATAGGCTCCTATTAGGCATTGCTATCTATAGATGGCGTTCCCATAGGCTCCTATTAGGCATTGCTATCTATAGATGGCGTTCCCATAGGCTCCTATTAGGCATTGCTATCTATAGATGGACTTCTCGTAGGCTCCTATTAGGCATTGCTATCTATAGATGGCGTTCCCATAGGCTCCTATTAGGCATTGCTATCTATAGATGGCGTTCCCATAGGTTCCTATTAGGCATTGCTATCTATAGATGGCGTTCCCATAGGTTTCTATTAGGCATTGCTATCTATAGATGGCGCTCCCATAGGCTTCTATTAGGCATTGCTCTCTATAGATGGCGTTCCCATAGGCTCCTATTACACATTGCTATCTATAGATGGCGTTCCCATAGGCTCCTATTAGGCATTGCTATCTATAGATGGCGTTCCCATATTCTCCTATTAGGCATTGCTATCTATAGATGGCGTTCCCATAGGCTTCTATTAGGCATTGCTATCTATAGATGGCATTCCCATAGGCTCCTATTAGGCATTGCTATCTATAGATGGACTTCCCATAGGCTGCTATTAGGCATTGCTATCTATAGATGGCGTTCCCATAGGCTCCTATTAGGCATTGCTATCTATAGATGGCGTTCCCATAGGCTCCTATTAGGCATTGCTATCTATAGATGGACTTCCCATAGGCTCCTATTAGGCATTGCTATCTATAGATGGCGTTCCCATATTCTCCTATTAGGCATTGCTATCTATAGATGGCGTTCCCATAGGCTTCTATTAGGCATTGCTATCTATAGATGGCATTCCCATAGGCTCCTATTAGGCATTGCTATCTATAGATGGACTTCCCATAGGCTGCTATTAGGCATTGCTATCTATAGATGGCGTTCCCATAGGCTCCTATTAGGCATTGCTATCTATAGATGGCGTTCCCATAGGCTCCTATTAGGCATTGCTATCTATAGATGGACTTCCCATAGGCTCCTATTAGGCATTGCTATCTATAGATGGACTTCCCGTAGGCTCCTATTAGGCATTGCTATCTATAGATGGCGTTCCCATAGGCTCCTATTAGGCATTGCTATCTATAGATGGTGTTCCCATAGGCTCCTATTAGGCATTGCTATCTATAGATGGACTTCCCATAGGCTCCTATTAGGCATTGCTATCTATAGATGGCGTTCCCATAGGCTCCTATTAGGCATTGCTATCTATAGATGGCGTTCCCATAGGCTCCTATTAGGCATTGCTATCTATAGATGGACTTCTCGTAGGCTCCTATTAGGCATTGCTATCTATAGATGGCGTTCCCATAGGTTCCTATTAGGCATTGCTATCTATAGATGGCGTTCCCATAGGCTCCTATTAGGCATTGCTCTCTATAGATGGCGTTCCCATAGGCTCCTATTAGGCATTGCTATCTATAGATGGCGTTCCCATATTCTCCTATTAGGCATTGCTATCTATAGATGGCGTTCCCATAGGCTTCTATTAGGCATTGCTATCTATAGATGGCATTCCCATAGGCTCCTATTAGGCATTGCTATCTATAGATGGTGTTCCCATAGGCTCCTATTAGGCATTGCTATCTATAGATGGACTTCCCATAGGCTGCTATTAGGCATTGCTATCTATAGATGGCGTTCCCATAGGCTCCTATTAGGCATTGCTATCTATAGATGGCGTTCCCATAGGCTCCTATTAGGCATTGCTATCTATAAATGGCGTTCCCATAGGCTCCTATTAGGCATTGCTATCTATAGATGGCGTACCCATAGGCTCCTATTAGGCATTGCTATCTATAGATGGCGTTCCCATAGGCTCCTATTAGGCATTGCTATCTATAGATGGACTTCCCGTAGGCTCCTATTAGGCATTGCTATCTATAGATGGCGTTCCCATAGGCTCCTATTAGGCATTGCTATCTATAGATGGCGTTCCCATAGGCTCCTATTAGGCATTGCTATCTATAGATGGACTTCTCGTAGGCTCCTATTAGGCATTGCTATCTATAGATGGCGTTCCCATAGGTTCCTATTAGGCATTGCTATCTATAGATGGCGTTCCCATAGGCTCCTATTAGGCATTGCTCTCTATAGATGGCGTTCCCATAGGCTCCTATTAGGCATTGCTATCTATAGATGGACTTCCCATAGGCTCCTTTTAGGCATTGCTATCTATAGATGGTGTTCCCATAGGCTCCTATTAGGCATTGCTATCTATAGATGGCGTTCCCATAGGCTCCTATTAGGCATTGCTATCTATAGATGGACTTCCCATAGGCTCCTATTAGGCATTGCTATCTATAGATGGACTTCCCGTAGGCTCCTATTAGGCATTGCTATCTATAGATGGCGTTCCCATAGGCTCCTATTAGGCATTGCTATCTATAGATGGTGTTCCCATAGGCTCCTATTAGGCATTGCTATCTATAGATGGACTTCCCATAGGCTCCTATTAGGCATTGCTATCTATAGATGGCGTTCCCATAGGCTCCTATTAGGCATTGCTATCTATAGATGGCGTTCCCATAGGCTCCTATTAGGCATTGCTATCTATAGATGGACTTCTCGTAGGCTCCTATTAGGCATTGCTATCTATAGATGGCGTTCCCATAGGTTCCTATTAGGCATTGCTATCTATAGATGGCGTTCCCATAGGCTCCTATTAGGCATTGCTCTCTATAGATGGCGTTCCCATAGGCTCCTATTAGGCATTGCTATCTATAGATGGCGTTCCCATATTCTCCTATTAGGCATTGCTATCTATAGATGGCGTTCCCATAGGCTTCTATTAGGCATTGCTATCTATAGATGGCATTCCCATAGGCTCCTATTAGGCATTGCTATCTATAGATGGTGTTCCCATAGGCTCCTATTAGGCATTGCTATCTATAGATGGACTTCCCATAGGCTGCTATTAGGCATTGCTATCTATAGATGGCGTTCCCATAGGCTCCTATTAGGCATTGCTATCTATAGATGGCGTTCCCATAGGCTCCTATTAGGCATTGCTATCTATAAATGGCGTTCCCATAGGCTCCTATTAGGCATTGCTATCTATAGATGGCGTACCCATAGGCTCCTATTAGGCATTGCTATCTATAGATGGCGTTCCCATAGGCTCCTATTAGGCATTGCTATCTATAGATGGACTTCCCGTAGGCTCCTATTAGGCATTGCTATCTATAGATGGCGTTCCCATAGGCTCCTATTAGGCATTGCTATCTATAGATGGCGTTCCCATAGGCTTCTATTAGGCATTGCTATCTATAGATGGCGTTCCCATAGGCTTCTATTAGGCATTGCTATCTATAGATGGCGTTCCCATAGGCTCCTATTAGGCATTGCTATCTATAGATGGCGTTCCCATAGGCTTCTATTAGGCATTGCTATCTATAGATGGACTTCCCATAGGCTCCTTTTAGGCATTGCTATCTATAGATGGTGTTCCCATAGGCTCCTATTAGGCATTTCTATCTATAGATGGCGTTCCCATAGGCTCCTATTAGGCATTGCTATCTATAGATAGACTTCCCGTAGGCTCCTATTAGGCATTGCTATCTATAGATGGCGTTCCCATAGGCTCCTATTAGGCATTGCTATCTATAGATGGCGTTCCCATAGGCTCCTATTAGGCATTGCTATCTATAGATGGACTTCCCGTAGGCTCCTATTAGGCATTGCTATCTATAGATGGCGTTCCCATAGGCTCCTATTAGGCATTGCTATCTATAGATGGACTTCCCATAGGCTCCTTTTAGGCATTGCTATCTATAGATAGCGTTCCCATAGGCTCCTATTAGGCATTGCTATCTATAAATGGCGTTCCCATAGGCTCCTATTAGGCATTGCTATCTATAGATGGCGTTCCCATAGGCTCCTATTAGGCATTGCTATCTATAGATGGCATTCCCATAGGCTCCTAATACACAATGCTATCTATAGAGGGCTTTCCCATAGGCTCCTATTAGGCATTGCTCTCTATAGATGGCGTTCCCATAGGCTCCTATTAGGCATTGCTATCTATAAATGGCGTTCCCATAGGCTCCTATTAGGCATTGCTATCTATAGATGGCGTTCCCATAGGCTCCTATTAGGCATAGCTATCTATAGATGGCGTTCCCATAGGCTCCTATTAGGCATTGCTATCTATAGATGGACTTCCCGTAGGCTCCTATTAGGCATTGCTATCTATAGATGGCGTTCCCATAGGCTCCTATTAGGCATTGCTATCTATAGATGGCGTTCCCATAGGCTTCTATTAGGCATTGCTATCTATAGATGGCGTTCCCATAGGCTTCTATTAGGCATTGCTATCTATAGATGGCGTTCCCATAGGCTCCTATTAGGCATTGCTATCTATAGATGGCGTTCCCATAGGCTCCTAATAGGCATTGCTATCTATAGATGGACTTCCCATAGGCTCCTTTTAGGCATTGCTATCTATAGATGGCGTTCCCATAGGCTCCTATTAGCATTGCTATCTATAAATGGCGTTCCCATAGGCTCCTATTAGGCATTGCTATCTATAGATGGCATTCCCATAGGCTCCTATTAGGCATTGCTATCTATAGATAGCGTTCCCATAGGCTCCTATTAGGCATTGCTATCTATAGATGGACTTCCCGTAGGCTCCTATTAGGCATTGCTATCTATAGATGGCGTTCCCATAGGCTCCTATTAGGCATTGCTATCTATAGATGGCGTTTCCATAGGCTCCTATTAGGCATTGCTATCTATAGATGGACTTCCCATAGGCTCCTATTAGGCATTGCTATCTATAGATGGCGTTCCCATAGGCTCCTATTAGGCATTGCTATCTATAGATGGCGTTCCCATAGGCTCCTATTAGGCATTGCTATCTATAGATGGACTTCTCGTAGGCTCCTATTAGGCATTGCTATCTATAGATGGCGTTCCCATAGGCTCCTATTAGGCATTGCTATCTATAGATGGCGTTCCCATAGGTTCCTATTAGGCATTGCTATCTATAGATGGCGTTCCCATAGGTTTCTATTAGGCATTGCTATCTATAGATGGCGCTCCCATAGGCTTCTATTAGGCATTGCTCTCTATAGATGGCGTTCCCATAGGCTCCTATTACACATTGCTATCTATAGATGGCGTTCCCATAGGCTCCTATTAGGCATTGCTCTCTATAGATGGTGTTCCCATAGGCTCCTATTACACAATGCTATCTATAGATGGCGTTCCCATAGGCTCCTATTACACAATGCTATCTATAGATGGACTTCCCATAGGCTCCTATTAGGCATTGCTATCTATAGATGGCGTTCCCATAGGCTCCTATTAGGCATTGCTCTCTATAGATGGCGTTCCCATAGGCTCCTATTAGGCATTGCTATCTATAGATGGACTTCCCATAGGCTCCTATTAGGCATTGCTATCTATAGATGGCATTCCCATAGGCTCCTATTAGGCATTGCTCTCTATAGATGGCGTTCCCATATTCTCCTATTAGGCATTGCTATCTATAGATGGCGTTCCCATAGGCTTCTATTAGGCATTGCTATCTATAGATGGCATTCCCATAGGCTCCTATTAGGCATTGCTATCTATAGATGGCGTTCCCATAGGCTCCTATTAGGCATTGCTATCTATAGATGGACTTCCCATAGGCTCCTATTAGGCATTGCTATCTATAGATGGCGTTCCCATAGGCTCCTATTAGGCATTGCTATCTATAAATGGCGTTCCCATAGTCTCCTATTAGGCATTGCTATCTATAGATGGCATTCCCATAGGCTCTTATTAGGCATTGCTATCTATAGATGGCGTTCCCATAGGCTCCTATTAGGCATTGCTATCTATAGATGGCGTTCCCATAGGCTCCTATTAGGCATTGCTATCTATAGATGGCGTTCCCATAGGCTCCTTTTAGGCATTGCTATCTATAGATGGCGTTCCCATAGGCTCCTATTAGGCATTGCTATCTATAAATGGCGTTCCCATAGGCTCCTATTAGGCATTGCTATCTATAGGTGGCATTCCCATAGGCTCCTATTAGGCATTGCTATCTATAGATGTACTTCCCGTAGGCTCCTATTAGGCATTGCTATCTATAGATGGCGTTCCCATAGACTCCTATTAGGCATTGCTATCTATAGATGGCATTCCCATAGGCTCCTATTACACAATGCTATCTATAGATGGCGTTCCCATAGGCTCCTATTAGGCATTGCTATCTATAGATGGCGTTCCCATAGGCTCCTATTAGGCATTGCTATCTATAGATGGACTTCCCGTAGGCTCCTATTAGGCATGGCTATCTATAGATGGACTTACCGTAGGCTCCTATTAGGCATTGCTATCTATAGATGGCGTTCCCATAGGCTCCTATTAGGCATTGCTATCTATAGATGGCGTTCCCATAGGCTTCTATTAGGCATTGCTATCTATAGATGGCGTTCCCATAGGCTTCTATTAGGCATTGCTATCTATAGATGGCATTCCCATAGGCTCCTATTAGGCATTGCTATCTATAGATGGACTTCCCATAGGCTCCTATTAGGCATTGCTATCTATAGATGGCGTTCCCATAGGCTCCTATTAGGCATTGCTATCTATAGATGGACTTCCCGTAGGCTCCTATTAGGCATTGCTATCTATAGATGGCGTTCCCATAGGCTTCTATTAGGCATTGATATCTATAGATGGCGTTCCCATAGGCTTCTATTAGGCATTGCTATCTATAGATGGCGTTCCCATAGGCTCCTATTAGGCATTGCTATCTATAGATGGCGTTCCCATAGGCTCCTATTAGGCATTGCTATCTATAGATGGACTTCCCATAGGCTCCTTTTAGGCATTGCTATCTATAGATGGCGTTCCCATAGGCTCCTATTAGGCATTGCTATCTATAAATGGCGTTCCCATAGGCTCCTATTAGGCATTGCTATCTATAGATGGCGTTCCCATAGGCTCCTATTAGGCATTGCTATCTATAGATGGCATTCCCATAGGCTCCTAATACACAATGCTATCTATAGAGGGCTTTCCCATAGGCTCCTATTAGGCATTGCTATCTATAGATGGCGTTCCCATAGGCTCCTATTAGGCATTGCTATCTATAAATGGCGTTCCCATAGGCTCCTATTAGGCATTGCTATCTATAGATGGCGTTCCCATAGGCTCCTATTAGGCATAGCTATCTATAGATGGCGTTCCCATAGGCTCCTATTAGGCATTGCTATCTATAGATGGACTTCCCGTAGGCTCCTATTAGGCATTGCTATCTATAGATGGCGTTCCCATAGGCTCCTATTAGGCATTGCTATCTATAGATGGCGTTCCCATAGGCTTCTATTAGGCATTGCTATCTATAGATGGCGTTCCCATAGGCTTCTATTAGGCATTGCTATCTATAGATGGCGTTCCCATAGGCTCCTATTAGGCATTGCTATCTATAGATGGCGTTCCCATAGGCTCCTATTAGGCATTGCTATCTATAGATGGACTTCCCATAGGCTCCTTTTAGGCATTGCTATCTATAGATGGCGTTCCCATAGGCTCCTATTAGGCATTGCTATCTATAAATGGCGTTCCCATAGGCTCCTATTAGGCATTGCTATCTATAGATGGCATTCCCATAGGCTCCTATTAGGCATTGCTATCTATAGATAGCGTTCCCATAGGCTCCTATTAGGCATTGCTATCTATAGATGGACTTCCCGTAGGCTCCTATTAGGCATTGCTATCTATAGATGGCGTTCCCATAGGCTCCTATTAGGCATTGCTATCTATAGATGGCGTTCCCATAGGCTCCTATTAGGCATTGCTATCTATAGATGGACTTCCCATAGGCTCCTATTAGGCATTGCTATCTATAGATGGCGTTCCCATAGGCTCCTATTAGGCATTGCTATCTATAGATGGCGTTCCCATAGGCTCCTATTAGGCATTGCTATCTATAGATGGACTTCTCGTAGGCTCCTATTAGGCATTGCTATCTATAGATGGCGTTCCCATAGGCTCCTATTAGGCATTGCTATCTATAGATGGCGTTCCCATAGGTTCCTATTAGGCATTGCTATCTATAGATGGCGTTCCCATAGGTTTCTATTAGGCATTGCTATCTATAGATGGCGCTCCCATAGGCTTCTATTAGGCATTGCTCTCTATAGATGGCGTTCCCATAGGCTCCTATTACATATTGCTATCTATAGATGGCGTTCCCATAGGCTCCTATTAGGCATTGCTCTCTATAGATGGTGTTCCCATAGGCTCCTATTACACAATGCTATCTATAGATGGACTTCCCATAGGCTCCTATTAGGCATTGCTATCTATAGATGGCGTTCCCATAGGCTCCTATTAGGCATTGCTCTCTATAGATGGCGTTCCCATAGGCTCCTATTAGGCATTGCTATCTATAGATGGACTTCCCATAGGCTCCTATTAGGCATTGCTATCTATAGATGGCATTCCCATAGGCTCCTATTAGGCATTGCTCTCTATAGATGGCGTTCCCATATTCTCCTATTAGGCATTGCTATCTATAGATGGCGTTCCCATAGGCTTCTATTAGGCATTGCTATCTATAGATGGCATTCCCATAGGCTCCTATTAGGCATTGCTATCTATAGATGGCGTTCCCATAGGCTCCTATTAGGCATTGCTATCTATAGATGGACTTCCCATAGGCTCCTATTAGGCATTGCTATCTATAGATGGCGTTCCCATAGGCTCCTATTAGGCATTGCTATCTATAAATGGCGTTCCCATAGTCTCCTATTAGGCATTGCTATCTATAGATGGCATTCCCATAGGCTCTTATTAGGCATTGCTATCTATAGATGGCGTTCCCATAGGCTCCTATTAGGCATTGCTATCTATAGATGGCGTTCCCATAGGCTCCTATTAGGCATTGCTATCTATAGGTGGCGTTCCCATAGGCTCCTTTTAGGCATTGCTATCTATAGATGGCGTTCCCATAGGCTCCTATTAGGCATTGCTATCTATAAATGGCGTTCCCATAGGCTCCTATTAGGCATTGCTATCTATAGGTGGCATTCCCATAGGCTCCTATTAGGCATTGCTATCTATAGATGGACTTCCCGTAGGCTCCTATTAGGCATTGCTATCTATAGATGGCGTTCCCATAGACTCCTATTAGGCATTGCTATCTATAGATGGCATTCCCATAGGCTCCTATTACACAATGCTATCTATAGATGGCGTTCCCATAGGCTCCTATTAGGCATTGCTATCTATAGATGGCGTTCCCATAGGCTCCTATTAGGCATTGCTATCTATAGATGGACTTCCCGTAGGCTCCTATTAGGCATGGCTATCTATAGATGGACTTACCGTAGGCTCCTATTAGGCATTGCTATCTATAGATGGCGTTCCCATAGGCTCCTATTAGGCATTGCTATCTATAGATGGCGTTCCCATAGGCTTCTATTAGGCATTGCTATCTATAGATGGCGTTCCCATAGGCTCCTATTAGGCATTGCTATCTATAGATGGCATTCCCATAGGCTCCTATTAGGCATTGCTATCTATAGATGGCATTCCCATAGGCTCCTATTAGGCATTGCTATCTATAGATGGCGTTCCCATAGGCTCCTATTAGGCATTGCTATCTATAGATGGCATTCCCATAGGCTCCTATTAGGCATTGCTATCTATAGATGGCGTTCCCATAGGCTCCTATTACACAATGCTATCTATAGATGGCGTTCCCATAGGCTCCTATTACACATTGCTATCTATAGATGGCGTTCCCATAGGCTCCTATTACACAATGCTATCTATAGATGGTGTTCCCATAGGCTCCTATTACTCAATGCTATCTATAGATGGACTTCCCATAGGCTCCTATTAGGCATTGCTATCTATAGATGGTGTTCCCATAGGCTCCTATTAGGCATTGCTCTCTATAGATGGCGTTCCCATAGGCTCCTATTAGGCATTGCTATCTATAGATGGACTTCCCATAGGCTCCTATTAGGCATTGCTATCTATAGATGGACTTCCTATAGGCTCCTATTAGGCATTGCTCTCTATAGATGGCATTCCCATAGGCTCCTATTACACATTGCTATCTATAGATGGCATTCCCATAGGCTCCTATTAGGCATTGCTCTCTATAGATGGCGTTCCCATAGGCTCCTATTACACAATGCTATCTATAGATGGTGTTCCCATAGGCTCCTATTACTCAATGCTATCTATAGATGGACTTCCCATAGGCTCCTATTAGGCATTGCTATCTATAGATGGCGTTCCCATAGGCTCCTATTAGGCATTGCTCTCTATAGATGGCGTTCCCATAGGCTCCTATTAGGCATTGCTATCTATAGATGGACTTCCCATAGGCTCCTATTAGGCATTGCTATCTATAGATGGACTTCCCATAGGCTCCTATTAGGCATTGCTCTCTATAGATGGCGTTCCCATAGGCTCCTATTACACATTGCTATCTATAGATGGCGTTCCCATAGGCTCCTATTAGGCATTGCTCTCTATAGATGGTGTTCCCATAGGCTCCTATTACACAATGCTATCTATAGATGGCGTTCCCATAGGCTCCTATTACACAATGCTATCTATAGATGGACTTCCCATAGGCTCCTATTAGGCATTGCTATCTATAGATGGCGTTCCCATAGGCTCCTATTAGGCATTGCTCTCTATAGATGGCGTTCCCATAGGCTCCTATTAGGCATTGCTATCTATAGATGGACTTCCCATAGGCTCCTATTAGGCATTGCTATCTATAGATGGCGTTCCCATAGGCTCCTATTAGGCATTGCTCTCTATAGATGGCGTTCCCATATTCTCCTATTAGGCATTGCTATCTATAGATGGCGTTCCCATAGGCTCCTATTAGGCATTGCTCTCTATAGATGGCGTTCCCATAGGCTCCTATTAGGCATTGCTCTCTATAGATGGCATTCCCATAGGCTCCTATTAGGCATTGCTATCTATAGATGGCGTTCCCATAGGCTCCTATTAGGCATTGCTCTGTATAGATGGTGTTCCCATAGGCTCCTATTACACATTGCTATCTATAGATGGCGTTCCCATAGGCTCCTATTAGGCATTGCTCTCTATAGATGGTGTTCCCATAGGCTCCTATTAGGCATTGCTCTCTATAGATGGTGTTCCCATAGGCTTCTATTACACATTGCTATCTATAGATGGCGTTCCCATAGGCTCCTATTACGCATTGCTCTCTATAGATGGTGTTCCCATAGGCTCCTATTACACATTGCTATCTATAGATGGCGTTCCCATAGGCTCCTATTAGGCATTGCTCTCTATAGATTGTGTTCCCATAGGCTCCTATTACACAATGCTATCTATAGATGGCGTTCCCATAGGCTCCTATTACACAATGCTGTCTATAGATGGACTTCCCATAGGCTCCTATTAGGCATTGCTATCTATAGATGGCGTTCCCATAGGCTCCTATTAGGCATTGCTCTCTATAGATGGTGTTCCCATAGGCTCCTATTACACATTGCTATCTATAGATGGCGTTCCCATAGGCTCCTATTAGGCATTGCTCTCTATAGATGGCGTTCCCATAGGCTCCTATTAGGCATTGCTCTCTATAGATGGTGTTCCCATAGGCTCCTATTAGGCATTGCTATCTATAGATGGCGTTCCCATAGGCTCCTATTAGGCATTGCTATCTATAGATGGACTTCCCATAGGCTCCTATTAGGCATTGCTATCTATAGATGGCGTTCCCATAGGCTCCTATTAGGCATTGCTCTCTATAGATGGCGTTCCCATATTCTCCTATTAGGCATTGCTATCTATAGATGGCGTTCCCATAGGCTCCTATTAGGCATTGCTCTCTATAGATGGCGTTCCCATAGGCTCCTATTAGGCATTGCTCTCTATAGATGGCATTCCCATAGGCTCCTATTAGGCATTGCTATCTATAGATGGCGTTCCCATAGGCTCCTATTAGGCATTGCTCTGTATAGATGGTGTTCCCATAGGCTCCTATTACACATTGCTATCTATAGATGGCGTTCCCATAGGCTCCTATTAGGCATTGCTCTCTATAGATGGTGTTCCCATAGGCTCCTATTAGGCATTGCTCTCTATAGATGGTGTTCCCATAGGCTCCTATTACACATTGCTATCTATAGATGGCGTTCCCATAGGCTCCTATTACGCATTGCTCTCTATAGATGGTGTTCCCATAGGCTCCTATTACACATTGCTATCTATAGATGGCGTTCCCATAGGCTCCTATTAGGCATTGCTCTCTATAGATTGTGTTCCCATAGGCTCCTATTACACAATGCTATCTATAGATGGCGTTCCCATAGGCTCCTATTACACAATGCTGTCTATAGATGGACTTCCCATAGGCTCCTATTAGGCATTGCTATCTATAGATGGCGTTCCCATAGGCTCCTATTAGGCATTGCTCTCTATAGATGGTGTTCCCATAGGCTCCTATTACACATTGCTATCTATAGATGGCGTTCCCATAGGCTCCTATTAGGCATTGCTCTCTATAGATGGCGTTCCCATAGGCTCCTATTAGGCATTGCTCTCTATAGATGGTGTTCCCATAGGCTCCTATTAGGCATTGCTATCTATAGATGGACTTCCCATAGGCTCCTATTAGGCATTGCTATCTATAGATGGACTTCCCATAGGCTCCTATTAGGCATTGCTATCTATAGATGGCGTTCCCATAGGCTCCTATTAGGCATTGCTATACATAGGGCAAATGTGGTCTGTAAAATAGCAATTCTGATACAACTGTCCTCTGCGAATGAGGAACTTCCGGTTCTATGACTCAGACGTTCCTCAGGCATCCTATTGCGCATGCAGCTGCAGGGAGTGCTGGGAGGTATCCGATTGGAGCATGCATCTCCTTAGCTTCTAAGTGTACTTAGGGCCTGATTCACTAAGCTGCGATTGCGCACGCAGTTCAACTGCGATAGATTGCTTCTCCATTGTAATCGCTATGCCCACGCAGCACTGCATAAAGACGCCCAATTTACATTACACACGTTTAGCAAGACTGCCAAACCATCGGTAACATGGAGTAACATCGCAGCCTCACGCACACTTGCACAAGGTCAGGCCTCTCTCAGAAATTGCTAACAACCACGCACGCTACGAGGCGGTGGCTAATCTATGCACACCACTGTAACTAGAGATGTGCGCCGACCCTCGTGTTTTGGTTTTGATTTTGGATCTGGATCTCCCCTGGTTTTGGATTTGAATCTGGTTTTGGATTTTTTCCTTGGTGTTTTGGTTTTGGATCTGGATTTTTTCTTAAAATATCATCAAAACAGCTAAAATCACATAAAATGAGCCTGATTTTGTTCCTACAGTATTAGTAACCTCAATAACATTTATTTCCAGTCATTTCCAATCAATTTTGACCACTTTTTTCATCTAGTTAAGGCCAAAAGGTTGCATCCAGCTAGCTGGCTGACTACGCTAAGTGATACAGTGGGCGGCACTAATATGTGGCATTTCAGCTTCCAATTTCCTACACGGATACAGTGTGTTATACAGTGTGGGTTGGATACACCAATAGTGCACATACTGTGACAGCAGTGTCAGCAGAGCGGGGTTGCTGACAGTGTCCTCAGTACATGGGATGGCAATGCTGCGGTGCTAGCAGTGTCCTCAGTGCAGGGTACCGGCGGTGTCAGGAGAGTGGGGGTGCCAACGGTTTCTTTAGTGCAGATTTGCTGGCTGTGTCGGCTGTGTAGAGGTTGCTGATGGTGTCCTCAGTACATGGGATGGCAGTGCTGCGGTGCTGGCAGTGTCCTCAGTGAAGGGTACCAGTGGTGTTAGCAGTACGGGGGTGCCAGCCGTGTCTTCAGTGCAGGTTTGCTGGCGTGGTCGGCCATGCCGGGGTGTTCTCAGTGCAGGGTGCCGGCGGTGTCGGCAGCATAGGGGAGCCAGTGGTGTCAGCAGCGGGGCTGCCGGCGGTATCAGCAGTGGGGGTGCTGACAGTGGGGGGTGCGGGCAGCAGGTGTGTCGGCAGCGGGGGGTGCCGGCCGTGTAAACCAGCGCCATCTTCTTTTAGTTGTTTTTGCCCTGCATTCAATGAGCTTAACGCAGATTGACAGGCATCTGTCACGGCTCTGTCAGCCAATCAGCGCTTTGCCCATTGAAGGCAAAGGGATTTTCAAAAATGGCCCCTCGAGGCAAAACCTGGAGATCCGACAGCAGATCGCTAGGTTTTGCCTCTGGAGAGGGGTGCGGGGCAGGCAGGGAGATCTGAGCTTTCCTCGGATCTCCCCGGATCCCCGAAATACGGATGGGTTCGGTTCTCTGAGGGTATCTTCTACCTTCTTCTATCACAGTGTACAGTATATAATGTATATGACTGTTCCTGGAGGGAAGACCAGGGTATCTTCTACCTTCTTGCACCACAGTATATCGTATATAGGATTAACAGATGTTCCTGGGGGGAAGACCAGGATATCTTCTACCTTTTTGCACCACAGTCTTCAGTATATAGGGTATATGACTGTTCCTGGAGGGAAGACCAGGGTATCTTCTACCTTCTTCTATCACAGTGTACAGTATATAGGGTGTACAGCTGTTCCTGGAGGGAAGACCAGGGTATCTTCTACCTTCTTCAACCACAGTCTGCTGTATATAGGGTATATGGCTGTTCCTGGAGGGAAGACCAGGGTATCTTCTACCTTCTTCGATCACAGGGCCTGATTCAGACCCGGTCGCAAGTGCTGAGCGCTCGCAACCGGGTCAATGTTTGCCCACTGGTCATGCGCATTACGGAGCCGGCTCCGTCGTGCACATGCGCGAGACCCGGCTAGCAACAGGTGCTCCGTCGCTCTGGGTCTCGCACCAAAGGGGTGGCTTCACAAATGGAGGCGTTCCCAAGCGAATGCCTGCCGTTTGTGGGTGGCCCCACTGACATCACCAGTGTATTAGAGCCAGAAGCTCTCTGGGGCTTGCGGCCATGAGACCCTACCACAAGGGTCTCGTCACAAGCCCGATGGTCGCGATGGTCTTGACCATCGCGACCATCAACCTGGCCACTCGCTATAGCTGTGGGTGGTCGCTCCAAAAAAAAAAAAAAATGCCCTGATTCAGAGCGAGCGCTCTTTCAGAGCGTCCAGCTCTGAATCAGGCCCACAGTGTGCAGTATATAGGGTATACGGCTTTTCCTGGAGGGAAGACCAGGCTATCTTCTAGCTTCTTCCACCACAGTGTACAGTATACAGGGTTTACAGCTGTTCCTGGAGGTAAGACCAGGGTATCTTCTATCTTCTTGCACCACAGTATACAGTATATAAGGGTGGACAGCTGCTCCTGCATGTAAAACCAGGTTATCTTCTACAAGCATCAGTTTAATAGACAGAAGGACAGCAGAGAGACTTCTCGGTCATAGACCAGGATGTACCTCACTCGCAAAGGACAACTCTTCGGGAGAGCTGTCTGTGGCCGGAATCCAACCACATGAGATTAAAATGGCTGCCAAGGCATTGAGGTGATTAACCCTCATGCCGTTGCACCATTTTTAAAAGGACAGTGTAAAAGCACACTGCACATGGTTTATAATAAACTGTATTAAAGTATATATGTATTGCTGTAATGCACTGCAGCTGATCTGCAATGCATTAGTGCATGAAGCAACGTATATTTAATAGGCTATGCACTATATGGTTTACATGTATGTTTTGTAGAGAAAATGCACTTTTTGTATAAGACATGACCTGCCTCTGTGGCTGCAGGAAACTAGATGCTAATTGTCATTCCCTTAGCAGAAGGTCTGATGAATAGGCTTGACTTTAAGTTCTCTGGGCCTGATTCAGACCCGCTCGCGAGCGCTATGCACTCACAAGCGGGTCGATGGTGGCCCAGTACGATGACGAGTGACAGCACGCCCCCTTTGGTGAGCAGGCCGGGGGAGTGGCTGCCCAGACGGAGGAGTTCCCATGGGAACGCCTACCGTCTGGGGCCGGCCCCACTGACATCACAAGTGATGTCAGTGGGAGTGCTTTCAGCTCTGTTAGAACCGAAAGCACTCTAGGGCTTGCGGCAATGAGACCCTACCACAAGGGTCTCGTCGCAAGCCCGATGGTCGCGATGGTATTGACCATCGCGACCATCTTCCTGGCCGCTCGCTATAGCTGTGGGTGGTCACCCACAGCTATACGAGTGGCCAGGAGGCTGCTCTAAAAATCAAGAAGGACGGCCCTGATTCAGAGCGAGAGCTCTGTCAGAGCGTCCGGCTCTGAATCAGGGCCTCTGTGTAAAGGTGTGACTAGTGACATATAGCCAAACACTTCAGTTACAGAACTTCCTTTGAAAAGACAATTTGTTTTTAAGAACCTTTTGGATGTCACAATGTTTTAAGGTTGGGAATGCCAAATTGATTGATACTTCCATTGGGAAGGATGAATGTCATTTACTATTTCCTTTGAAATGTAATATGTGGTTAAATTATATTACTGTATGTGAGGAAACATTGATTGGTTGGGGACCACAGGGCGGACACCCCCTGTGGAACTCTGCCCTGAGGGAGCGTAAAAGAAGACTTTGTGCCTGGTAATATTGTACATCTTTGAAAATCTTTTGTGGAGAATTGCTGCTTGATTTCTGTGTGTTATTCCCCTTCAGACGGAAGGGAGGGTCTTCATTAAGACATTGAGCAAAAAAACACCTTTCGTCTTTACATTCTACTACATCTGTATCCTGCGACCAACAGAATTGCGCAAAACGCTATTCCGTTCTCCTGCTGTTCTGGGTAAGAGCTCCGCGTCTCCAAGTTCAAGCCGTCTGCCAGCTACCGTGCAGACCTGGTCCATTGCGAGGGATCAGGTGGGAACAGCCGACACCAAACAGGAGGTCCGCAGTTAATCAAACACATACGCAGCAGAAGCGGTTCCAGGTGCCGAGGTAGAAGCCTGAGGGTAACGTAAAAAGCGGTTCCAAACGCCGGTGGTAGAGTTTGGTGGTGGCAGCATCGTTAAACGCCCACGGCGCAGTGGGCGGAGTCAGTGACAGGCGGTCACTGACGGTGAGTGGGAGTCCAAAAGCGCTAACCCGTGACCAGGGCCGGCCTTGGCGAAAGGCATCCGGTCACACTGTTCTTTACATTTTTCAATATTCTTACTGGTGTAACTAATGCCAGCATGCAAAGAGTGGCAGGGTGCATTGCATGCATTCAGGCCCCTGAGAGAGAATGGCCTGGACAGCAGGACAAGCATGAGCATCGAGATGATGCACTAAAACTATGTTGGCAGAAAAAATTACAGCCTGAAGGCCTGCAGACTGTGAAGCTGCAACAGGGTTTGACTTAGAGCAAAGGTGGGCCGAAGGATAGTAAGTGCCCACCATGGTCCTGAGTGAGCTATGACAGGGAAAACCCATCACACTTGCAAAAGAGATACATTTTTTTTTCCATACGCTGAATACCTAAATCTAGCGCTTGGGAAAGAGTAGTCACAGTCTGAGGTGAGCGATCCTGGGCAACAGGAGAAGGCTTTACCAATGAGCAAAGCCTCAAAAGGTGCAGCAAAGCAATAACTTATACATTGGCAACAATTTCCAGGGAGGCCTAAAAGAGAGTGGACATCACTGACCGTGCGAGGCTGTGGGACTGTACAGACCTCACTAACTATGTGAAGCTACGGGACTGTGCAGACCTCACTAACCGTGTGAGCTGCGGGACTGTACAGACCTCACTGACTGTGAGAGACTGTGGGACTGTACAGATCTCACTCACTGTGAGAGACTGCGGTACTGTACAGACCTCACTAAACCGTGTGAGCTGCGGGACTGTACAGACCTCACTGACTGTGAGAGACTGCGGGACTGTATGGACATCACTGACCATGTGAAGCTGTGGGACTGTACAGACCTCACTGACCATGCGAGGCTGCAGGACTCTACAGACCTCACTGACTGTGAGAGGCTGCGGGACTGTACAGACATCACTGACCATGTGAAGCTGCGGGACTGTACGGACCTCACTGACCATGTGAAGCTGAGTAACTGTACAGACCTCACTGACCATGCGAGGCTGCAGGACTCTACAGACCTCACTGACTGTGAGAGGCTGCGGGACTGTACAGACATCACTGACCATGTGAAGCTGCGGGACTGTACGGACCTCACTGACCATGTGAAGCTGCCGAAAACTATATGGACTTCACTGACCGTGCAAAGCCGCGGGACTGTATGGACCTCACTGACCATGTCAAGCTGTGGGACTGTACAGACTTCACTGACCATGTGAAGCTGCAGGACTCTACAGACCTCACTGTCCATGAGAGGCTTTGGGACTGTATAGACCTCACTGGCCATATGAGGCTGCAGGACTGTACGGACCTCACTGACCATGTGAAGCTGTGGGACTGTACGGACATCACTGACCATGTGAAGCTGCGGGACTGTACAGACATCAGTGACCATGTGAAGCTGCGGGACTGTACGGACACCACTGACCATGCTAGGCTGTGGGACTGTACAGACTTCACTGACCATGTGAAGCTGCGGGACTCTACAGACCTCACTGTCCATGAGAGGCTTTGGGACTGTATAGACCTCACTGGCCATATGAGGCTGCAGGACTGTACGAACCTCACTGAACTTGTGAAGCTGCAGGACTGTACGGACATCACTGACCATGTGAAGCTGCGGGACTGTACGGACATCACTGACCATGTGAAGCTGCGGGACTGTACGGACATCACTGACCATGTGAAACTGCGGGATTGTACGGACATCACTGACCATGTGAAGCTGCGGGATTGTACGGACATCACTGAACATGTGAAGCTGCGGGACTGTACGGACATCACTGACCATGTGAAGCTGTGGGACTGTACGGACATCACTGACAATGTGAAGCTGGCGGACTGTGCGGACATCACTGACCATGTGAAGCTGCGGGACTGTACGGACATCACTGACCATGTGAAGCTGCGTGACTGTACGGACATCACTGACCATGTGAAGCTGCGGGATTGTACGGACATCACTGAACATGTGAAGCTGCGGGACTGTACGGGCATCACTGACCATGTGAAGCTGGCGGACTGTGCGGACATCACTGACCATGTGAAGCTGCGGGACTGTACGGACATCACTGACCATGTGAAGCTGCGTGACTGTACGGACATCACTGAACATGTGAAGCTGCGGGACTGTACGGACATCACTGGCCATGTGAAGCTGGGGGATTGTACGGACATCACTGACCATGTGAAGCTGTGGGACTGTACGGACATCACTGACCATGTGAAGCTGCGGGACTGTGCGGACATCACTGACCATGTGAAGCTGCGGGACTGTATGGACATCACTGACCATGTGAAGCTGCGGGACTGTACGGACATCACTGACCATGTGAAGCTGGGGGACTGTACAGACATCACTGACCATGTGAAGCTGCGGGACTGTACGGACATCACTGACCATGTGAAGCTGTGGGACTGTACGGACCTCACTGACCAGGCTAGGCTGTGGGACTGTACAGACATCACTGACGGTGCTAGGCTGTGGGATTGTACTGTGGGCCTTTAAGTGGTCAGTGGATATGGCTTTAGCACCAGGCTGAAGATGGCGGCCAATCAACAGTAAACAACTGACTAGCTGAAGTTTGGAGCAAGATACCTCATGTCTCCTTCTGGCCACGGTCATTGAGAAAAAACACAGTATAAAATGTATAAATGGGTACAAAGAGTAGGAGGATGGATTGTTACTGGACATCCTGGAGATTTGTGCGAGTGGCCTTAATGTACAGGGAGGGGCTTTTAGTGTTGCCATATACCAAACATGGCCAGGTGTATTGTCAGCATTTGTGTCTGAGGGCACTGAGTTACTGAGAGTCAGGACATGGAGGAACACTACAGAAGTCACCCCTGGGCCAATGATACTGGTGTATTGGGGGGGAGTCTGTGGGATAGAATCCATGCACTGGTATTTTTCCCTCAGGGTATATGTATCAGTGCTGGGAATGATCTCTGAGAGAATACAGGTTCAATGACCATACATAACAGAAATAAAAATAAAGTACTAGGCAGTTCATGAACATTTTATTGTTATATTGGTGACTTTCACAGGGCCTGAGAAAATGCCCAATTACCAGGCTCTTAATTGCACATGAACGGCCAATGGTGGCACATGTGCATTAGGTCAGCCTGTCTCTCCTCATACAGAATATACATCTTACCCTCACCTATACCTCTGAGCTAATCTCACACCACATTCCCTATTGTCCTCTTCCTCTGAATGTGGTCTATGTGCTGATTACCTACTCTCACTCCCACATCTGAGACTTCTCCTGCGCTTCTCCTGCACTTCTCCCCTCCTCTGGAACTTACTTTCTCACAAGGATTCAGACTAACAGAATACTTTGTTCTAGGGGTGAGCGGGTTCGGATTTCTGAAATCCGAACCCCCCCGAGCCCCCCCGATCCGAGTCCGATCCGAATCAGGCTCGACTTTTCCCGCCTGACTCGGATCTGAAATCGAGGCAAAACGTCATCATCCCGCCTTCCGAGTCTCGCGGGTTTTGGATCCTATATAAGGTACCCACGTCGGCGCCATTTTCTCACTCGGCTGTGGACAGTGAAGAGGGAGGGTGGGAGTTAGGGCTGTGTAGTGTAGTGTAGTGTAGTGCTGCTGTTGTCCACTACTTCAAAGTCCATAGGGGCTGGCTGTGTTGTGCTGTGCTGCTGTTGTTAATAGGGGCTGTGTCCACTACTTCAAAGTCCATAGGGGCTGGCTGGACTGTGTTGTGCAGTCAGTTCTCCATAGGGGCTGTGTCCACTCCAAAGTCCTGTGCAGTGTCCCAGTCCTAAAGGAGTGCTGCAGTGTTGTCCAGGGGGTGCTCTGTCCATCAGGGGTGCTCCCCCCAAGTGCTAAAAAAATAATATATTTTCTGTGTTTGTGAATTGTGTGCGCAGTAGCCGCACGTGCATCAACAAAGTAGTGCCAAGCGTGCGCCTGTGTCATAAGTAAAGGGCCGGCTGGCTTGACCGTTAAGGGTGCTGTAACCCCCGAAAGTACACTCCAGTCTAAACCAAAAAAAAAATTATTTTCTGTGTTTGTGAATTGTGTGCGCAGTAGCCGCACGTGCATCAACAAAGTAGTGCCAAGCGTGCGCCTGTGTCATAAGTAAAGGGCCGGCTGGCTTGACCGTTAAGGGTGCTGTAACCCCCGAAAGTACACTCCAGTCCAAACCAAAAAAAAAATTATTTTCTGTGTTTGTGAATTGTGTGCGCAGTAGCCGCACGTGCATCAACAAAGTAGTGCCAAGCGTGCGCCTGTGTCATAAGTAAAGGGCCGGCTGGCTTGACCGTTAAGGGTGCTGTAACCCCCGAAAGTACACTCCAGTCCAAACCAAAAAAAAAATTATTTTCTGTGTTTGTGAATTGTGTGCGCAGTAGCCGCACGTGCATCAACAAAGTAGTGCCAAGCGTGCGCCTGTGTCATAAGTAAAGGGCCGGCTGGCTTGACCGTTAAGGGTGCTGTAACCCCCGAAAGTACACTCCAGTCCAAACCAAAAAAAAAATTATTTTCTGTGTTTGTGAATTGTGTGCGCAGTAGCCGCACGTGCATCAACAAAGTAGTGCCAAGCGTGCGCCTGTGTCATAAGTAAAGGGCCGGCTGGCTTGACCGTTAAGGGTGCTGTAACCCCCGAAAGTACACTCCAGTCCAAACCAAAAAAAAAATTATTTTCTGTGTTTGTGAATTGTGTGCGCAGTAGCCGCACGTGCATCAACAAAGTAGTGCCAAGCGTGCGCCTGTGTCATAAGTAAAGGGCCGGCTGGCTTGACCGTTAAAGGGTGCTGTAACCCCCAAAGTACACTCCAGTCCAAACCAAAAAAAAAATTATTTTCTGTGTTTGTGAATTGTGTGCGCAGTAGCCGCACGTGCATCAACAAAGTAGTGCCAAGCGTGCGCCTGTGTCATAAGTAAAGGGCCGGCTGGCTTGACCGTTAAAGGGTGCTGTAACCCCCGAAAGTACACTCCAGTCCAAACCAAAAAAAAAATTATTTTCTGTGTTTGTGAATTGTGTGCGCAGTAGCCTCACGTGCATCAACAAAGTAGTGCCAAGAGTGCGCCTGTGTCATAAGTAAAGGGCCGGCTGGCTTGACCGTTAAAGGGTGCTGTAACCCCCAAAGTACACTCCAGTCCAAACCAAAAAAAAAATTATTTTCTGGGTTTAGCCGCACGTATATATCAAATCGATATAACATAAATGGAGGACCAAACTTTCTCCGATAAAAATAAAATAGAGAAAGATCAAGAACCACTTCCTCCTAGTGCTGAAGCTGCTGCCACTAGTCATGACATAGACGATAACATGCCATCAACGTCGTCTGCCAAGGCCGATGCCCAATGTCATAGTAGAGGGCACATACAATCCCAAATGGCAAAGTTCAGGAAAATGACCTTGAAAAAGACATTTAAATCAGCTGAAGAGAAACGTAAACTTGCCAATATGCCATTTACGACACGGAGTGGCAAGGAACGGCTAAGGTCGATCCCTAGTATGTTCATGACTAGTGGTTCAGCTTCACATGACGATGGAAGCCCTCCTCCCACTAAAAAAATCAAAAGAGTTAAGCTGGCAAAAGCACAGCGAAGAACTGTGCTTTCTAAGAAGATATCACAAATCCCCAAGGAGAGTCCAAGTGTGGTGGTGGTTGCGATGCCTGACCTTCCCAGCACTGGACGGGAAGAGGTGGCTCTTTCCACCATTTGCACGCCCCCTGCAAGTGCTGAAAGGAGCACCCACAGTCCACTTGCTGATATGTCACTGTTGAAGTACAACAGGATGAGGATACTGGTGTAGCTGGCGCTGAGGAGGAAGTTGGCGAGGAGGATTCTGATGGTGATGTGGTTTGTTTAAATCAGGCTCCGGGGGAGACAGTTGTTGTCCGTGGGATGAAAAAGCCCATCACGGTCATGCCTGGGCAGAAGACCAAACATTCCACCTCTTTGGTCTGGCCAAATCCGGACAACAACTGTCTTGCCATATGTACCATATGTAAAGGTGAAATAAGTAGGGGTAGGGACGTCAACCACCTAGGAACATCCTCCCTTATACGGCACCTGCAGCGCGTTCATAAAAAGTTACTGTCAAGTTCAGAAACTTTGGCTAAGACCGTAAGCAGTCCAGGGACACCTAAATCCCGTTGTCCTGTTGTATCCAAGCGCCTGCAAACCACACCGTCAACTCCCTCCTCGTCAATTTCCTCCTTAGTCAGGATCGGAAGTAGTCCTGCAGGCCATGTCACTGGCATGACTGACTCTCCTATCCGGGATTCCTCTGGAGGATCCTGCATTGCTACGCCTACTGCTGCCGCTGCTGCTGTTGCTGCTGCTGGGAGTCGTTCATCATCCCAGAGAGGAAGTAGGAACACCACTACTTTTACTAAACAATTGACCCTCCAACAGTCCTTAGCGAGGAGGATGAAGTACGACAGCAGTCATCCTGAAGCAAAACGTATAACTGAGGCCTTGACTGCTATGTTGGTGTTAGACGTGCGTCCGGTATCCGCCATTAGTGCAGTGGGATTTAGACAATTGATGGAGGTAGTGTGTCCCCGGTTCCAAATCCCGTCTAGATTCCACTTCACTAGGCAGGCGATACCGAGACTGTACAGAAACGTCAGAAAAAGTGTCCTCAGTGTCCTGAAAAATGCCGTTGTACACAATGTCCACTTAACCACGGACATGTGGACAAGTGGAACAGGGCAGACTAAGGACTATATGACTGTGACAGCCCACTGGGTAGATGTATCACCTTACGCAGCAACAGCAGCAGCGTCACCAGTAGCAGCATCTCAGAAACGCCAGCTCGTTACAAGGCAGGCTACGCTGTGTATCACCGGTTTCAGTAAGAGGCACACCGCCGACAACCTCTTAGAGAAACTGAGGGAAATCATCGCCCAGTGGCTTACCCCACTTAGACTCTCCTGGGGATTTGTGATATCTGACAACGCCACCAATATTGTGCGGGCATTACATCTGGGCAAATTCCAGCACGTCCCATGTTTTGCTCACACAATAAACTTGGTGGTGCAGAATTTTCTGAAAAGCGACAGGGGCGTGCAGGAGACGCTTTGGGTGGCCCGAAAAATTTCTGGCCACTTTCGCCATTCAGCGACTGCGTGCCGAAGACTGGAGCGCCAGCAAACACTCTTGAACCTGCCCCGCCATCACCTGAAGCAAGAGGTTGTGACGCGGTGGAACTCAACCCTCTATATGCTTCAGAGGATGGAGGAGCAGCAAAAGGCCATACAAGCCTATACATCCACCTATGACATAGGCAAAGGAGGGGGTATGCACCTGACTCAAGCGCAGTGGAGAATGATTTCCGTGTTGTGCAAGGTTCTCCAGCCCTTCGAACTTGCCACACGTGAAGTCAGTTCAGACACAGCCAGCTTGAGTCAGGTCATTCCCCTCATCAGGCTTTTGCAGAAGCAGCTGGAGAAAGTGAAGGAGGAGCTAAGACGGAGCGATTCCGCTCGGCATGTGGGACTTGTGGATGAAGCCCTTCATTCGCTTTGCCAGGATTCCAGGGTGGTCAATCTGTTGAAATCAGACCACTACATTTTGGCCACCGTGCTTGATCCTAGGTTTAAAGCCTATGTGGTGTCTCTCTTTCCGGCCGACACAAGCCTGCAGAGGTGCAAAGACCTGCTGGTGAACACACTGTCAGCTGAAGCGGAACGTGACACGTCAACGGCTCCTTCTTCATTTTCTCCCGCAACTGGGGCTGCCAGGAAAAAACTTAGGTATCCTAAGCAACCCGCTGGCGGTGATGCAGGGCAGGCAGGACCAAGTTTGGACATCTGGTCCGGACTGAAGGACCTGGCAACAATTTCTGACATGTCTACTGTCACTGCATATGATACTGTCACCATTGACAGAATGGTGGAGGATTACATCGGTGACAGCATCCAAGTAGGCATGTCAGACAGTCCATACCTGTACTGGCAGGAAAAAGAGGCAATTTGGAGGCCCCTGTACAAGCTGGCTCTATTTTACCTGAGTTGCCCCCCCTCCAGTGTGTACTCCGAAAGAGTGTTTAGTGCAGCCGGGAACCTTGTCAGCGAAAGGCGTAGGAGGTTGCTTCCACAGAATGTGGAGAAGATGATGTTCATCAAAATGAATTATCAGCTCTTCCAGGGAGACCAGCCTCCAGAAGGTACAGAGGGACCTGTGGTGGTGGATTCAAGTGGGGACGAGTTAATTCTTTGTGAGGATGAGGATGTACACACTGAAGAGGGTGAGGAATCGGTGGATGAGGAGGATGAGGATGACATCTTGCCTCCGTAGAGCCAGTTTGTGCAGGGACACATTAATTGCCAGCTTGTTTTGTGGGGGCCCAAACGAACCAATCATTTCAGCCACAGTTGTGTGGCAGACCCTGGCGCTGAAATGATTGATTTGTTAAAGTGTGCATGTCCTGTTTATACAACATAAGGGTGGGTGGGAGGGCCCAAGGACAATTCCATCTTGCACTTCTTTTTTTTCTTTGCATTATGTACAGTTTGGGGCCTAGTTTTTCTAACTGCCATCCTGTCTGCCACTGCAGTGTCACTCCTAGATGGGTCACGTGTTTGTGCCGCCCACTCGTGTCGCTTAGCATAGTCATCCAGCTACCTCGGTGCAACCTTTTGGACATGAAAACACTATTGTGAGGTGTGAGGTGTTCAGAATAGACTGGAAATGAGTGGAAATTAAGGTTATTGAGGTTAATAATAGCATAGGAGCAGAGAAACCAACAAATTCTGTGATTTTAGCTGTTTTTATGCTTTTTAAAAAAAAAATACAGATCCAAAACACAAAACCCAGAACCCAAAACACGGAAGGGTGGTTTTGGCAAAACCAATCCAGATCCAAAACACGAAGAAAGATCCAGATCCAAAACCAAAACACAAAACACGAAAAGTGGCCGGTGCACACCCCTACTTTGTTCAAACATGCCCTGAAAAGAAAACGCACCTGTTCCTGCAAGCCTACCAGCTCTTAACTTGCACTGTCTGTCCTCCTCTCATCTCTTCATCATTTTCCTCCCAGTTATACTCCTCTCCCCTAAACTTTGAGCTCTCACAAGCAGGGTCCTCTACCCCTTTGTTCTCGTTATGCACGACCCATGTTTCCGTTGCTCTCCCATTTGCAGTCAGTGACTCTGATCGTTTTACCCACTCTTAACTGCCATTCACTTTATATGCATTGTTTGAGTTTTACCCTTGCACTATCTGTTTGAACTATTAATATTGATTGTTTGTAATTGTAAGTAATATATTCTTATTACGTTGTGTAGCAGGGCTCCTCACAGTGACGTGACCATAGGAGGAGGAGCTCAGTTAATTCATCTCACCTTGTAAAGCAGAGCTCTTTACAGTACTGTAGCTCTATAAGGAGAGGTCCAGACCCTGTCTATATGCAGGGTTGGACTGGCCCACAGGGGTACAGGGGAAATCCCTGGTGGGCCCCACTGCCTGTGGACCTATCCTCCTCTTCTAGGTGTCGGGTTCCAGACCTCAAAGTATAGACTGTTACTCTAATAGACAGTCAGTTACCTGATAAAGCAGGACCAGTGATCAGCATGGGGGCTTGGTTCTCTTCTATAGAAATTACACCAAGTTATGCCTAATGGTTAGCCAAGCGTCTGTGGTGGCTGGCCACACCCCCTCTGGAGGGTGACCAAACCCCATAAGCAAGGGCCCCTACCACTGCATTCCCCCGGTGGGCCCTTCATGTCCCAGTCCAACACTGTCTGTATGTATGACAGTCACTCATGTAGCAGAGTTCCTCACAGTAGCTCCAGAAGGAGAGGTCTAGGACCATGTCTGTGTGTAACACATTCTGCCATGTACAGTAGCAGTGCACCTCACAGTAGCTCCAGAAGGAGAGGTCTAGGACCATGTCTGTGTGAATTACATTCTGCCATGTACAGTAGCAGTGCACCTCACAGTAGCTCCAGAAGGAGAGGTCTAGGACCATGTCTGTGTGTATTACATTCTGCCATGTACAGTAGCAGTGCACCTCACAATAGCTCTAGAAGGAGAGGTCTAGGACCTTGTCTGTGTGTGTATTACATTCTGCCATGTACAGTAGCAGTGCACCTGACAGTAACTCTAGAAGGAGAGGTCTAGGACCTTGTCTGTGTGTGTATTACATTCTGCCATGTACAGTAGCAGTGCACCTGACAGTAACTCTAGAAGGAGATGTCCAGGACCTTGTGTGTATGTATTACATTCTGCCATGTACAGTAGCAGTGCACCTCACAGTAGCTCTAGAAGGAGATGTCCAGGACCATATGTGTATGTATTACATTCTGCCATGTACAGTAGTAGTGCACCTCACAGTAGCTCTAGAAGGAGAGGTCCAAGACCATATATGTATGTATTACATTCTGCCATGTACAGTAGCAGTGCACCTCACAGTAGCTCTAGAAGGAGAGGTCCAGGACCATATGTGTTTGTATTACATTCTGCCATGTACAGTAGCAGTGCACCTCACAGTAGCTCTAGAAGGAGAGGTCCAGGACCATGTCTGTGTGTATTACATTCTGCCATGTACAGTAGCAGTGCACCTCACAGTAACTCTAGAAGGAGAGGTCCAGGACCATGTCTGTGTATATGACATTCTGCCATGTACAGTAGCAGTGCACCTCACAGTAACTCTAGAAGGAGAGGTCCAGGACCATGTCTGTGTGTATTACATTCTGCCATGTACAGTAGCAGTGCACCTGACAGTAACTCTAGAAGGAGAGGTGCAGGACCATGTCTGTGTGTATTACATTCTGCCATGTACAGTAGCAGTGCACCTCACAGTAGCTCTAGAAGGAGATGTCCAGGACCATATGTGTATGTATTACATTCTGCCATGTACAGTAGCAGTGCACCTCACAGTAGCTCTAGAAGGAGAGGTCCAGGACCATGTCTGTGTGTATTACATTCTGCCATGTACAGTAGCAGTGCACATCACAGTAACTCTAGAAGGAGAGGTCCAGGACCATATGTATATGTATTACATTCTGCCATGTACAGTAGCAGTGCACCTCACAGTAACTCTAGAAGGAGAGGTCCAGGACCATGTCTGTGTGTATTACTTTCTGCCATGTACAGTAGCAGTGCGCCTCACAGTAGCTCTAGAAGGAGAGGTGCAGGACCATATGTGTATGTATTACAATCTGCCATGTACAGTAGCAGTGCACCTCACAGTAACTCTAGAAGGAGTGGTCCAGGACCATGTCTGTGTGTATTACATTCTGCCATGTACAGTAGCAGTGCACCTCACAGTAACTCTAGAAGGAGAGGTCCAGGACCATATGTGTATGTATTACATTCTGCCATGTACAGTAGCAGTGCACCTCACAGTAGCTCTAGTAGGAGAGGTGCAGGACAATGTCTGTGTGTATTACTTTCTGCCATGTACAGTAGCAGTGCACCTCACAGTAACTCTAGAAGGAGAGGTCCAGGACCATATGTGTATGTATTACATTCTGCCATGTACAGTAGCAGTGCACCTCACAGTAGCTCTAGAAGGAGAAGTCTAGGACCATGTCTGTGTGTATTACATTCTGCCATGTACAGTAGCAGTGCACCTCACAGTAACTCTAGAAGGAGAGGTGCAGGACCATATGTGTATGTATTACAATCTGCCATGTACAGTAGCAGTGCACCTCACAGTAACTCTAGAAGGAGAGGTCCAGGACCATGTCTGTGTGTATTACATTCTGCCATGTACAGTAGCAGTGCACCTCACAGTAACTCTAGAAGGAGAGGTCCAGGAGCATATGTGTATGTATTACATTCTGCCATGTACAGTAGCAGTGCACCTCACAGTAGCTCTAGTAGGAGAGGTGCAGGACAATGTCTGTGTGTATTACTTTCTGCCATGTACAGTAGCAGTGCACCTCACAGTAACTCTAGAAGGAAAGGTCCAGGACCATATGTGTATGTATTACATTCTGCCATGTACAGTAGCAGTGCACCTCACAGTAGCTCTAGAAGGAGAGGTCCAGGACCATGTCTGTGTGTATTACATTCTGCCATGTACAGTAGCAGTGCACCTCACAGTAACTCTAGAAGGAGAGGTCCAGGACCATGTCTGTGTGTATTACATTCTGCCATGTACAGTAGCAGTGCACCTCACAGTAGCTCTAGAAGGAGAGGTCCAGGACCATGTCTGTATGTATTACATTCTGCCATGTACAGTAGCAGTGCACCTCACAGTAACTCTAGAAGGAGAGGTCTAGGACCATGTCTGTGTGTATTACATTCTGCCATGTACAGTAGCAGTGCACCTCACAGTAGCTCTAGAAGGAGAGGTCCAGGACCATATGTATATGTATTACATTCTGCCATGTACAGTAGCAGTGCACCTCACAGTAACTCTAGAAGGAGAGGTCCAGGACCATATGTGTATGTATTACATTCTGCCATGTACAGTAGCAGTGCACCTCACAGTAACTCTAGAAGGAGAGGTCCAGGACCATGTCTGTGTGTATTACTTTCTGCCATGTACAGTAGCTGTGCACCTCACAGTAGCTCTAGAAGGAGAGGTCCAGGACCATGTCTGTGTGTATTACATTCTGCCATGTACAGTAGCAGTGCACCTCACAGTAGCTCTAGAAGGAGAGGTCCAGGACCATGTCTGTGTGTATTACATTCTGCCATGTACAGTAGCAGTGCACCTCACAGTAACTCTAGAAGGAGAGGTCCAGGACCATGTCTGTGTGTATTACATTCTGCCATGTACAGTAGCAGTGCACCTCACAGTAACTCTAGAAGGAGAGGTCCAGGACCATGTCTGTGTGTATTACATTCTGCCATGTACAGTAGCAGTGCACCTCACAGTAGCTCTAGAAGGAGAGGTCCAGGACCATGTCTGTGTGTATTACATTCTGCCATGTACAGTAGCAGTGCACCTCACAGTAACTCTAGAAGGAGAGGTCCAGGACCATGTCTGTGTGTATTACATTCTGCCATGTACAGTAGCAGTGCACCTCACAGTAGCTCTAGAAGGAGAGGTCTAGGACCATGTCTGTGTGTATTACATTCTGCCATGTAGCAGAGCTCCTCACAGTGACTGTAGGAGGATGAGCTCAGTAATTATATGTCGTAGTTATTATTCCTCTCCTTATTTATGTGTGTAAGCAGTGCTCCTCACAGTGATTGTAGGAGAAGCTCATTTATCATCTTTGTATATAAAATTGATTATTCATTATGTCATTTTCTGTCTGTATTTCAGGCTGTTCCCTGGAAAATATTCTCTTCCTGTAGTATCAGAAGTTTATTGTTATAAAGCACAGATTTATACATGTCTAGTACACAGGTGATGGTAATATTTGAACAAAGTGCTGTAAATAAAATCTGAATAAATGTGTCTAATGCCATCACTGTGACCATTAGGTAGATGTGTGTAATATAAGAAATAATTCTCCCTAGCTGACTAATAATATGTATAGCGTGCGTTATATCATGTAATATTAATGGTTTCTATTATACTTATTTTCAGATACATTAACAGCTTCAGAAGTCGTCTCCAGAAACCAGTAGCTAATACCGGCAAGGCAATATATGAAGAGAACATTTGCTGTATAAATAAACACTATATCAGGAAACGCTTCTTTCTGTTTGTACTGAATCTTTCTCACCTCTTCCCCCAATTAGCGCTTTTCTCACCCACCTGCTGAGCTTATGGTCACACTGTTTAGTGCAAAACATTTCCAACATTAGTAATAATAATAATCTGTTTATTCTGCACCCACAAAAATTGTAGCTTGTTTTTAGAAGAATATGAATTTTTAGAAAATATTATTAGTTTGCTTAAAACCTAAGAAAGTATATAGAGAAAATGGGCAATAAAGTGTTCTGTGACGTAAGCGTGCGCGGTTTTTGTCTCGTTTTGTGATCTCGCTTTGGAATCAGTCCAGCAATAATATGATGGGCAGGGAAAGGATCCATTTTATAACTAGACAACCTGCCTCATGAAATGAAAGTACTAACGAGTTTACATGAGCAAAGATAGATAGATCTAATGATTGTAGCCCCCAGACAGTCTTAGATATAGTGCTAATAGCACATACTGTATACTTATATAAGCTACTTCTGTCATCTATTGTACATACTTAGGGATAATATGGTATTTGCATATATTCTATGAGATGTAACTAAGGCATCCATAACTTTATTGCAATTAAAGACAATTTAACAAATTACAACTAACTTATACTAAAGATAAAGACACGGACACAGACTGCTTTGGTTAAATGGTCATAACTTGCTCAGGTATGAACCTGAGCTTTAAATTTACATTTGGGAGGCAAAGAAGGATGATACAAACACTCAGCTCCAGCCATATGTTACCAATATTAGGGAGCGACTGATACGCCCCCTGTGGTCACTGTAAGCTGAGCATTATCTAACCAATATTAGGGAGCGACTGAAATGCCCCCTGTGGTCATTGTAAGTTGAGCGTTACTTACCCAATATTAGGGAGCGACTGATACGCCCCATGTGGTCATTTTAAGCTGAGCGTTACTTACCCAATATTAGGGAGCGACTGATATGCCCCCTGTGGTCATTGTAAGCTGAGCGTTACTTAACCAATATTAGGGAGCGACTGATACGCCCCATGTGGTCATTTTAAGCTGAGCGTTACTTACCCAATATTAGGGAGCGACTGAAACGCCCCCTGTGGTCATTGTAAGCTGAGCGTTACTTAACCAATATTAGGGAGCGACTGATACGCCCCATGTGGTCATTTTAAGCTGAGTGTTACTTACCCAATATTAGGGAGCGACTGATACGCCCCCCCTGTGGTCATTGGAAGCTGAGCATTACTTACCCAATATTAGGGAGCGACTGAAACGCCCCCTGTGGTCATTGTAAGCTGGGCGCTACTTAACCAATATTAGGGAGCGACTGATACGCCCCCTGTGGTCATTGTAAGCTGAGCATTTCTTAACTAATATTAGGAGAGACTGATACGCCCCCCCGGGGTCATTGTAAACTGAGCGTTACTTACCTAATATTAGGGAGCGACTGATACGCCCACTGTGGTCATTGGAAGCTGAGCATTACTTAACCAATATTAGGGAGCGACTGATACGCCCCCCCTGTGGTCATTGTAAGCTGAGCATTATTTAACCAATATTAGGGAGCGACTGAAAAGCCCCCTGTGGTCATTGTAAGCTGAGCATTACTTACCCAATATTAGGGAGCGACTGATACTCCCCCCTGTGGTCATTGTAAGTTGAGCGTTATTTAACCAATATTATGGAGCGACTGATATGCCCCCCCTGTGGTCATTGTAATCTGAGCATTACTTACCCAATATTAGGGAGCGACTGATACGCCCCCTGTGGTCATTGAAAGCTGAGCATTACTTAACCAATATTAGGGAGCGACTGAAACGCCCCCCTGTGGTCATTGTAAGCTGAGCCTTACTTAACCAATATTAGGGAGCGACTGAAACGCCCCCTGTGGTCATTGTAAGCTGAGCGTTAATTAACCAATATTAGGGAGCGACTGATACGCCCCCTGTGGTCATTGTAAGCTGAGCGTTATTTAACCAATATTAGAGAGCGACTGAAAAGCCCCATGTGGTCATTTTAAGCTGAGCGTTACATACCCAATATTAGGGAGCGACTGATACGCCCCCTGTGGTCATTGGAAGCTGAGCATTACTTAACCAATATTAGGGAGCGACTGATATGCCCCCTGTGGTCATTGTAAACTGAGCGTTACTTACCCAATATTAGAAAGCGACTGATACGCCCACCCTGTGCTCATTGTAAGCTGGGCGCTACTTAACCAATATTAGGGAGAGACTGAAACGCCCCCCTGTGGTCATTGTAAGCTGAGAGTTTCTTAACTAATATTAGGGAGAGACTGAAACGCCCCCCCCGTGGACATTGTAAACTGAGCGTTACTTACCCAATATTAGGGAGCGACTGATACGCCCCCTGTGGTCATTGGAAGCTGAGCCTTACTTAACCAATATTAGGGAGCGACTGATATGCCCCCTGTGGTCATTTTAAGCTGAGCGTTACTTACCCAATATTAGGGAGCGACTGATACGCCCCCCTTGTGGTCATTGTAAGCTGATCGTTATTTAACCAATATTAGGGAGCGACTGAAACGCCCCTTGTGGTCATTGTAAGTTGAGCATTATTTAACCAATATTAGGGAGCGACTGATATGCCCCCCCTCATGTGGTCATTGTAAGCTGAGTGTTACTTAACCAATATTAGGGAGAGACAGATACTCTCCCCTGTGGTCATTGTAAGTTGAGCTTTATTTAACCAATATTAGGGAGCGACTGAAACGCCCCCCCCTGTGGTCATTGTAAACTGAGCATTACTTAGCCAATATTAGGGAGCGACTGATACGCCCCCTGTGGTCATTGTAAGCTGAGTGTTACTTAACCAATATTAGGGAGAGACTGATACTCTCCCCTTGTGGTCATTGTATGTTGAGCTTTATTTAACCAATATTAGGGAGCGACTGAAACGCCCCCCCCTGTGGTCATTGTAAACTGAGCGTTATTTAACCAATATTAGGGAGCGACTGAAACGCCCCCCCCTGTGGTCATTGTAAGCTGAGTGTTACTTACCCAATATTAGAGAGCGACTCTAACGCCCCATGTGGTCATTGTAAGCTGAACGTTACTTAGCCAATATTAGGGAGCAACTGATACGCCCCCCCGTGGTCATTGTAAACTGAGCATTACTTAGCCAATATTAGGGAGCAACTGATATGCCCACCGTGGTCATTGTAAAATGAGCGTTACTTACCCAATATTAGGGAGATACTGATACGCCCCCTGTGGTCATTGTAAGCTGAGCATTACTAAACCAATATTAGGGAGCGACTGATACGCCCCCTGTGGTCATTGTAAGCTGAGCATTATTTAACCAATATTATGGAGCGACTGATACGCCCCCCCCTGTGGTCATTGTAAACTGATCGTTACATAACCAATATTAGGGAGTGACTGATACGCCCCCTGTGGTCATTGTAAGCTGAGTGTTACTTACCCAATATTAGGGAGCGACTGATACGCCCCCCTTGTGGTCATTGTAATCTGAGCGTTAATGACCAAATATTAGGGAGCGACTGATATGCCCCCCTGTGGTCATTGTAAGCTTAGCGTTACTTACCCAATATTAGGGAGCGACTGACACGCCCCCTTGTGGTCATTGTAAGTTGAGCATTATTTAACCAATATTAGGGAGCGACTGATACGCCCCCTGTGGTCATGGTAAGCTGAGCGTTACTTACCCAATATTAGGGAGCGACTGATACGCCCCCCTTGTGGTCATTGTAATCTGAGCGTTAATGACCCAATATTAGGGAGCGACTGATATGCCCCCCTGTGGTCAATGTAAGCTTAGCGTTACTTACCCAATATTAGGGAGCGACTGACACGCCCCCTTGTGGTCATTGTAAGTTGAGCATTATTTAACCAATATTAGGGAGCGACTGATACGCCCCCTGTGGTCATGGTAAGCTGAGTGTTACTTACCCAATATTAGGGAGCGACTGATACGCCACCCTTGTGGTCATTGTAATCTGAGCGTTAATGACCCAATATTAGGGAGCGACTGATATGCCCCCCTGTGGTCATTGTAAGCTTAGCGTTACTTACCCAATATTAGGGAGCGACTGACACGCCCCCTTGTGGTCATTGTAAGTTGAGCATTATTTAACCAATATTAGGGAGCGACTGATACGCCCCCTGTGGTCATGGTAAGCTGAGCGTTACTTAACCAATATTAGGGAGCGACTGAAACGCCCACTGTGGTCATTGTAAGCTGAGCATTATTTAACCAATATTAGGGAGCAACTGAAACGCCCCCTGTGGTCATTGTAAGCTGAGCGTTACTTAACCAATATTAGGGAGCGACTGAAACGCCCACTGTGGTCATCGTAAGTTGAGCGTTATTTAACCAATATTAGGGAGAGACTGATACTCTCCCCTTGTGGTCATTGTATGTTGAGCTTTATTTAACCAATATTAGGGAGCGACTGAAACGCCCCCCCCTGTGGTCATTGTAAACTGAGCGTTATTTAACCAATATTAGGGAGCGACTGAAACGCCCCCCCCTGTGGTCATTGTAAGCTGAGTGTTACTTTCCCAATATTAGAGAGCGACTGTAACGCCCCATGTGGTCATTGTAAGCTGAACGTTACTTAGCCAATATTAGGGAGCAACTGATACGCCCCCCCGTGGTCATTGTAAACTGAGCATTACTTAGCCAATATTAGGGAGCAACTGATATGCCCACCGTGGTCATTGTAAAATGAGCGTTACTTACCCAATATTAGGGAGATACTGATACGCCCCCTGTGGTCATTGTAAGCTGAGCATTACTAAACCAATATTAGGGAGCGACTGATACGCCCCCTGTGGTCATTGTAAGCTGAGCATTATTTAACCAATATTATGGAGCGACTGATACGCCCCCCCCTGTGGTCATTGTAAACTGATCGTTACATAACCAATATTAGGGAGTGACTGATACGCCCCCTGTGGTCATTGTAAGCTGAGTGTTACTTACCCAATATTAGGGAGCGACTGATACGCCCCCCTTGTGGTCATTGTAATCTGAGCGTTAATGACCCAATATTAGGGAGCGACTGATATGCCCCCCTGTGGTCATTGTAAGCTTAGCGTTACTTACCCAATATTAGGGAGCGACTGACACGCCCCCTTGTGGTCATTGTAAGTTGAGCATTATTTAACCAATATTAGGGAGCGACTGATACGCCCCCTGTGGTCATGGTAAGCTGAGCGTTACTTACCCAATATTAGGGAGCGACTGATACGCCCCCCTTGTGGTCATTGTAATCTGAGCGTTAATGACCCAATATTAGGGAGCGACTGATATGCCCCCCTGTGGTCAATGTAAGCTTAGCGTTACTTACCCAATATTAGGGAGCGACTGACACGCCCCCTTGTGGTCATTGTAAGTTGAGCATTATTTAACCAATATTAGGGAGCGACTGATACGCCCCCTGTGGTCATGGTAAGCTGAGTGTTACTTACCCAATATTAGGGAGCGACTGATACGCCCCCCTTGTGGTCATTGTAATCTGAGCGTTAATGACCCAATATTAGGGAGCGACTGATATGCCCCCCTGTGGTCATTGTAAGCTTAGCGTTACTTACCCAATATTAGGGAGCGACTGACACGCCCCCTTGTGGTCATTGTAAGTTGAGCATTATTTAACCAATATTAGGGAGCAACTGATACGCCCCCTGTGGTCATGGTAAGCTGAGCGTTACTTAACCAATATTAGGGAGCGACTGAAACGCCCACTGTGGTCATTGTAAGCTGAGCATTATTTAACCAATATTAGGGAGCAACTGAAACGCCCCCTGTGGTCATTGTAAGCTGAGCGTTACTTAACCAATATTAGGGAGCGACTGAAACGCCCACTGTGGTCATCGTAAGTTGAGCGTTATTTAACCAATATTAGGGAGCGACTGATACGCCCCCCCTGCGGTCATTGTAAGCTGAGCGTTATTTAACCAATATTAGGGAGCGACAGAAAAGCCCCTTGTGGTCATTGTAAGTTGAGCATTATTTAACCAATATTAGGGAGCGACTGATACGCCCCCCTGTGGTCATAGTAAGCTGAACATTACTTACCCAATATTAGGGAGCGACTGATACGCGCCCCTGTGGTCATTGTAAGTTGAGCGTTATTTAACCAATATTATGGAGCGACTGATACGCCCCCTGTGGTCATTGTAAGCTGAGTGTTACTTACCCAATATTAGGGAGCGACTGATACGCCCCCTGTGGTCATTGTAAGCTGAGCGTTACTTACCCAATATTAGGGAGTAACTGATACGCCCACCCTGTCATCATTGTAAGCTGAGCGTTTCTTACCCAATATTAGGGAGCGACTGAAACGCCCCCCCTGTGGTTATTGTAAACTGAGCATTACTTACCCAATATTAGGGAGCGACTGATACGCCCCCTGTGGTCATTGTAAACTGAGCATTAGTTACCCAATATTAGGGAGCGACTGGTACGCCCCCTGTGGTCATTGTAAGCTGAGCGTTTCTTACCCAATATTAGGGAGCGACTGATACGTCCCCCCTGTGGTCATTGTAAACTGAGCATTACTTACCCAATATTAGGGAGCGACTGATACGCCCCCTGTGGTCATTGTAAACTGAGCATTAGTTACCCAATATTAGGGAGCGACTGATACGCCCCCTGTGGTCATTGGAAGCTGAGCATTACTTACCCAATATTAGGGAGCGACTGATACGCCCCCTGTGGTCATTGGAAGCTGACCATTACTTAACCAATATTAGGGAGCGACTGAAACCCCCCCTTGTGGTCATTGTAAGCTGAGCGTTATTTAACCAATATTAGGGAGCGACTGAAAAGCCCCTTGTGGTCATTGTAAGTTGATCATTATTTAACCAATATTATGGAGCGATTGATACGCCCCCTATGGTCATTGTAAGCTGAGCGTTACTTACCCAATATTAGGGAGCGACTGATATGCCCCCTATGGTCATTGTAAGCTGAGCGATACTTACCCAATATTAGGGAGCGACTGATATGCCCCCCCCTGTGGTCATTGTAAGCTGAGCATTACTTACCCAATATTAGGGAGCGACTGATATGCCCCCTGTGATCATTGGAAGCTGAGCATTACTTAACCAATATTAGGGAGCGACTGAAACGCCCCCCTGTGGTCATTGTAAGCTGAGCGTTATTTAACCAATATTAGGGAACGATTGAAACGCCCCTTGTGGTTATTGTAAGTTGCGCATTATTTAACCAATATTAGGGAGCGACTGAAACGCCCCCCCTGTGGTCATTGTAAGCTGAGCGTTATTTAACCAATATTAGGGAGCGACTGAAACGCCCCCCTGTGGTCATTGTAAACTGAGCGTTACTTTCCCAATATTATAGAGCGACTGATATGCCCCCTGTGGTCATTGTAAACTGAGCGTTACTTACCCAATATTAGGGAGCGACTGATATGGCCCCTGTGGTCATTGGAAGCTGAGCATTACTTAACCAATATTAGGGAGCGACTGAAACGTCCCCCTGTGGTCATTGTAAGCTGAGCGTTACTTAACCAATATTAGGGAGCGACTGATATTCCCCCTGTGGTCATTGTAAGCTGAGCGTTATTTAACCAATATTAGGGAGCGACTGAAACGCCCCTTATGGTCATTGTAAGTTGAGCATTATTTAACCAATATTAGGGAGCGACTGATATGCCCCCCCCTGTGGTCATTGTAAGCTGAGCGATATTTAAACAATATTAGGGAGCGACTGAAATGCCCCCCCCTGTGTTCATTGTAAACTGAGCGTTACTTTCTCAATATTATAGAGCGACTGATACGCCCCCTGTGGTCATTGTAAGCTGAGCGCCAATTAACCAATATTAGGGAAAGACTGAAACGCCCCCCCCCCTGTGGTCATTGTAAACTGAGCGTTACTTAGCCAATATTATGGAGCCACTGATACGCCCCCTGTGGTCTTTGTAAGTTGAGCGTTATTTAACCAATTTTAGGGAGCGACTGAAACGCCCCCCCCGTGGTCATTGTAAACTGAACGTTACTTAACCAATATTATGGAGCGGCTGATACGCCCCCCCTCATGTGGTCATTGTAAGCTGAGCGTTACTTAGCCAATATTAGGGAGCGACTGATACGCCCCCCCGTGGTCACTGTAAACTGAGCTTTACTTACCCAATATTAGGGAGCGACTGATATGCCCCCTGTGGTCATTGTAAACTGAGCGTTACTTACCCAATATTAGGGAGCGACTGATACGCCCACCCTGTGCTCATTGTAAGATGAGCGCTTCTTAACCAATATTAGGGAGAGACTGATACGCCCCCTGTGGTCATTGTAAGCTGAGCGTTACTTACCCAATATTAGGGAGCGACTGATACGCCCCCTGTGGTCATTTTAAGCTGAGCGTTACTTACCCAATATTAGGGAGCGACTGATACGCCCCCTGTGGTCATTATAAACTGAGCATTACTTACCCAATATTAGGGAGCGACTGATACGCCCCCTGTGGTCATTGGAAGCTGAGCATTACATAACCAATATTAGGGAGCGACTGATATGCCCCCTGTGGTCATTGTAAACTGAGCGTTACTTACCCAATATTAGGGAGCGACTGATACGCCCACGCTGTGCTCATTGTAAGATGAGCGCTTCTTAACCAATATTAGGGAGAGACTGATACGCCCCCTGTGGTCATTGTAAGCTGAGCGTTACTTACCCAATATTAGGGAGCGACTGATACGCCCCCTGTGGTCATTTTAAGCTGAGCGTTACTTACCCAATATTAGGGAGCGACTGATACGCCCCCTGTGGTCATTGTAAACTGAGCATTACTTACCCAATATTAGGGAGCGACTGATACGCCCCCTGTGGTCATTGGAAGCTGAGCATTACATAACCAATATTAGGGAGCGACTGATATGCCCCCTGTGGTCATTGTAAACTGAGCGTTACTTACCCAATATTAGGGAGCGACTGATACGCCCACCCTGTGCTCATTGTAAGCTGGGCGCTACTTAACCAATAGTAGGGAGAGACTGAAATGCCCCCCTGTGGTCATTGTCAGCTGAGCGTTTCTTAACTAATATTAGGGAGAGACTGATACGCCCCCCCGTGGATATTGTAAACTGAGCGTTACTTAACCAATATTAGGGAGCGACTGATATGCCCCCTGTGGTCAATGTAAGCTTAGCGTTACTTACCCAATATTAGGGAGCGACTGACACGCCCCCTTGTGGTCATTGTAAGTTGAGCATTATTTAACCAATATTAGGGAGCGACTGATACGCCCCCTGTGGTCATGGTAAGCTGAGTGTTACTTACCCAATATTAGGGAGCGACTGATACGCCCCCCTTGTGGTCATTGTAATCTGAGCGTTAATGACCCAATATTAGGGAGCGACTGATATGCCCCCCTGTGGTCATTGTAAGCTTAGCTTTACTTACCCAATATTAGGGAGCGACTGACACGCCCCCTTGTGGTCATTGTAAGTTGAGCATTATTTAACCAATATTAGGGAGCGACTGATACGCCCCCTGTGGTCATGGTAAGCTGAGCGTTACTTAACCAATATTAGGGAGCGACTGAAACGCCCACTGTGGTCATTGTAAGCTGAGCATTATTTAACCAATATTAGGGAGCAACTGAAACGCCCCCTGTGGTCATTGTAAGCTGAGCGTTACTTAACCAATATTAGGGAGCGACTGAAACGCCCACTGTGGTCATCGTAAGTTGAGCGTTATTTAACCAATATTAGGTAGCGACTGATATGCCCCCTGCGGTCATTGTAAGCTGAGCGTTATTTAACCAATATTAGGGAGCGACAGAAAAGCCCCTTGTGGTCATTGTAAGTTGAGCATTATTTAACCAATATTAGGGAGCGACTGATACGCCCCCCTGTGGTCATAGTAAGCTGAACATTACTTACCCAATATTAGGGAGCGACTGATACGCGCCCCTGTGGTCATTGTAAGTTGAGCGTTATTTAACCAATATTATGGAGCGACTGATACGCCCCCTGTGGTCATTGTAAGCTGAGTGTTACTTACCCAATATTAGGGAGCGACTGATACGCCCCCTGTGGTCATTGTAAGCTGAGCGTTACTTACCCAATATGAGGGAGTAACTGATACGCCCACCCTGTCATCATTGTAAGCTGAGCGTTTCTTACCCAATATTAGGGAGCGACTGAAACGCCCCCCCTGTGGTTATTGTAAACTGAGCATTACTTACCCAATATTAGGGAGCGACTGATACGCCCCCTGTGGTCATTGTAAACTGAGCATTAGTTACCCAATATTAGGGAGCGACTGATACGCCCCCTGTGGTCATTGTAAGCTGAGCGTTTCTTACCCAATATTAGGGAGCGACTGATACGTCCCCCCTGTGGTCATTGTAAACTGAGCATTACTTACCCAATATTAGGGAGCGACTGATACGCCCCCTGTGGTCATTGTAAACTGAGCATTAGTTACCCAATATTAGGGAGCGACTGATACGCCCCCTGTGGTCATTGGAAGCTGAGCATTACTTACCCAATATTAGGGAGCGACTGATACGCCCCCTGTGGTCATTGGAAGCTGACCATTACTTAACCAATATTAGGGAGCGACTGAAACCCCCCCTTGTGGTCATTGTAAGCTGAGCATAATTTAACCAATATTAGGGAGCGACTGAAAAGCCCTTTGTGGTCATTGTAAGTTGATCATTATTTAACAAATATTATGGAGCGATTGATACGCCCCCTATGGTCATTGTAAGCTGAGCGTTACTTACCCAATATTAGGGAGCGATTGATATGCCCCCTATGGTCATTGTAAGCTGAGCGATACTTACCCAATATTAGGGAGCGACTGATATGCCCCCCCCTATGGTCATTGTAAGCTGAGCATTACTTACCCAATATTAGGGAGCGACTGATATGCCCCCTGTGATCATTGGAAGCTGAGCATTACTTAACCAATATTAGGGAGCGACTGAAACGCCCCCCTGTGGTCATTGTAAGCTGAGCGTTATTTAACCAATATTAGGGAACGATTGAAACGCCCCTTGTGGTTATTGTAAGTTGCGCATTATTTAACCAATATTAGGGAGCGACTGAAACGCCCCCCCTGTGGTCATTGTAAGCTAAGCGTTATTTAACCAATATTAGGGAGCGACTGAAACGCCCCCCTGTGGTCATTGTAAACTGAGCGTTACTTTCCCAATATTATAGAGCGAATGATATGCCCCCTGTGGTCATTGTAAACTGAGCGTTACTTACCCAATATTAGGGAGCGACTGATATGGCCCCTGTGGTCATTGGAAGCTGAGCATTACTTAACCAATATTAGGGAGCGACTGAAACGTCCCCCTGTGGTCATTGTAAGCTGAGCGTTACTTAACCAATATTAGGGAGCGACTGATATTCCCCCTGTGGTCATTGTAAGCTGAGCGTTATTTAACCAATATTAGGGAGCGACTGAAACGCCCCTTATGGTCATTGTAAGTTGAGCATTATTTAACCAATATTAGGGAGCGACTGATATGCCCCCCCCTGTGGTCATTGTAAGCTGAGCGATATTTAAACAATATTAGGGAGCGACTGAAATGCCCCCCCCTGTGGTCATTGTAAACTGAGCGTTACTTTCTCAATATTATAGAGCGACTGATACGCCCCCTGTGGTCATTGTAAGCTGAGCGCCAATTAACCAATATTAGGGAAAGACTGAAACGCCCCCCCCCCCTGTGGTCATTGTAAACTGAGCGTTACTTAGCCAATATTATGGAGCCACTGATACGCCCCCTGTGGTCTTTGTAAGTTGAGCGTTATTTAACCAATTTTAGGGAGCGACTGAAACGCCCCCCCCCGTGGTCATTGTAAACTGAACGTTACTTAACCAATATTATGGAGCGGCTGATACGCCCCCCCTCATGTGGTCATTGTAAGCTGAGCGTTACTTAGCCAATATTAGGGAGCGACTGATACGCCCCCCCGTGGTCACTGTAAACTGAGCTTTACTTACCCAATATTAGGGAGCGACTGATATGCCCCCTGTGGTCATTGTAAACTGAGCGTTACTTACCCAATATTAGGGAGCGACTGATACGCCCACCCTGTGCTCATTGTAAGATGAGCGCTTCTTAACCAATATTAGGGAGAGACTGATACGCCCCCTGTGGTCATTGTAAGCTGAGCGTTACTTACCCAATATTAGGGAGCGACTGATACGCCCCCTGTGGTCATTTTAAGCTGAGCGTTACTTACCCAATATTAGGGAGCGACTGATACGCCCCCTGTGGTCATTGTAAACTGAGCATTACTTACCCAATATTAGGGAGCGACTGATACGCCCCCTGTGGTCATTGGAAGCTGAGCATTACATAACCAATATTAGGGAGCGACTGATATGCCCCCTGTGGTCATTGTAAACTGAGCGTTACTTACCCAATATTAGGGAGCGACTGATACGCCCACCCTGTGCTCATTGTAAGATGAGCGCTTCTTAACCAATATTAGGGAGAGACTGATACGCCCCCTGTGGTCATTGTAAGCTGAGCGTTACTTACCCAATATTAGGGAGCGACTGATACGCCCCCTGTGGTCATTTTAAGCTGAGCGTTACTTACCCAATATTAGGGAGCGACTGATACGCCCCCTGTGGTCATTGTAAACTGAGCATTACTTACCCAATATTAGGGAGCGACTGATACGCCCCCTGTGGTCATTGGAAGCTGAGCATTACATAACCAATATTAGGGAGCGACTGATATGCCCCCTGTGGTCATTGTAAACTGAGCGTTACTTACCCAATATTAGGGAGCGACTGATACGCCCACCCTGTGCTCATTGTAAGCTGGGCGCTACTTAACCAATAGTAGGGAGAGACTGAAATGCCCCCCTGTGGTCATTGTCAGCTGAGCGTTTCTTAACTAATATTAGGGAGAGACTGATACGCCCCCCCGTGGATATTGTAAACTGAGCGTTACTTAACCAATATTAGGGAGCGACTGATATGCCCCCTGTGGTCAATGTAAGCTTAGCGTTACTTACCCAATATTAGGGAGCGACTGACACGCCCCCTTGTGGTCATTGTAAGTTGAGCATTATTTAACCAATATTAGGGAGCGACTGATACGCCCCCTGTGGTCATGGTAAGCTGAGTGTTACTTACCCAATATTAGGGAGCGACTGATACGCCCCCCTTGTGGTCATTGTAATCTGAGCGTTAATGACCCAATATTAGGGAGCGACTGATATGCCCCCCTGTGGTCATTGTAAGCTTAGCTTTACTTACCCAATATTAGGGAGCGACTGACACGCCCCCTTGTGGTCATTGTAAGTTGAGCATTATTTAACCAATATTAGGGAGCGACTGATACGCCCCCTGTGGTCATGGTAAGCTGAGCGTTACTTAACCAATATTAGGGAGCGACTGAAACGCCCACTGTGGTCATTGTAAGCTGAGCATTATTTAACCAATATTAGGGAGCAACTGAAACGCCCCCTGTGGTCATTGTAAGCTGAGCGTTACTTAACCAATATTAGGGAGCGACTGAAACGCCCACTGTGGTCATCGTAAGTTGAGCGTTATTTAACCAATATTAGGTAGCGACTGATATGCCCCCTGCGGTCATTGTAAGCTGAGCGTTATTTAACCAATATTAGGGAGCGACAGAAAAGCCCCTTGTGGTCATTGTAAGTTGAGCATTATTTAACCAATATTAGGGAGCGACTGATACGCCCCCCTGTGGTCATAGTAAGCTGAACATTACTTACCCAATATTAGGGAGCGACTGATACGCGCCCCTGTGGTCATTGTAAGTTGAGCGTTATTTAACCAATATTATGGAGCGACTGATACGCCCCCTGTGGTCATTGTAAGCTGAGTGTTACTTACCCAATATTAGGGAGCGACTGATACGCCCCCTGTGGTCATTGTAAGCTGAGCGTTACTTACCCAATATGAGGGAGTAACTGATACGCCCACCCTGTCATCATTGTAAGCTGAGCGTTTCTTACCCAATATTAGGGAGCGACTGAAACGCCCCCCCTGTGGTTATTGTAAACTGAGCATTACTTACCCAATATTAGGGAGCGACTGATACGCCCCCTGTGGTCATTGTAAACTGAGCATTAGTTACCCAATATTAGGGAGCGACTGATACGCCCCCTGTGGTCATTGTAAGCTGAGCGTTTCTTACCCAATATTAGGGAGCGACTGATACGTCCCCCCTGTGGTCATTGTAAACTGAGCATTACTTACCCAATATTAGGGAGCGACTGATACGCCCCCTGTGGTCATTGTAAACTGAGCATTAGTTACCCAATATTAGGGAGCGACTGATACGCCCCCTGTGGTCATTGGAAGCTGAGCATTACTTACCCAATATTAGGGAGCGACTGATACGCCCCCTGTGGTCATTGGAAGCTGACCATTACTTAACCAATATTAGGGAGCGACTGAAACCCCCCCTTGTGGTCATTGTAAGCTGAGCGTTATTTAACCAATATTAGGGAGCGACTGAAAAGCCCCTTGTGGTCATTGTAAGTTGATCATTATTTAACCAATATTATGGAGCGATTGATACGCCCCCTATGGTCATTGTAAGCTGAGCGTTACTTACCCAATATTAGGGAGCGACTGATATGCCCCCTATGGTCATTGTAAGCTGAGCGATACTTACCCAATATTAGGGAGCGACTGATATGCCCCCCCCTGTGGTCATTGTAAGCTGAGCATTACTTACCCAATATTAGGGAGCGACTGATATGCCCCCTGTGATCATTGGAAGCTGAGCATTACTTAACCAATATTAGGGAGCGACTGAAACGCCCCCCTGTGGTCATTGTAAGCTGAGCGTTATTTAACCAATATTAGGGAACGATTGAAACGCCCCTTGTGGTTATTGTAAGTTGCGCATTATTTAACCAATATTAGGGAGCGACTGAAACGCCCCCCCTGTGGTCATTGTAAGCTGAGCGTTATTTAACCAATATTAGGGAGCGACTGAAACGCCCCCCTGTGGTCATTGTAAACTGAGCGTTACTTTCCCAATATTATAGAGCGAATGATATGCCCCCTGTGGTCATTGTAAACTGAGCGTTACTTACCCAATATTAGGGAGCGACTGATATGGCCCCTGTGGTCATTGGAAGCTGAGCATTACTTAACCAATATTAGGGAGCGACTGAAACGTCCCCCTGTGGTCATTGTAAGCTGAGCGTTACTTAACCAATATTAGGGAGCGACTGATATTCCCCCTGTGGTCATTGTAAGCTGAGCGTTATTTAACCAATATTAGGGAGCGACTGAAACGCCCCTTATGGTCATTGTAAGTTGAGCATTATTTAACCAATATTAGGGAGCGACTGATATGCCCCCCCCTGTGGTCATTGTAAGCTGAGCGATATTTAAACAATATTAGGGAGCGACTGAAATGCCCCCCCCTGTGGTCATTGTAAACTGAGCGTTACTTTCTCAATATTATAGAGCGACTGATACGCCCCCTGTGGTCATTGTAAGCTGAGCGCCAATTAACCAATATTAGGGAAAGACTGAAACGCCCCCCCCCCTGTGGTCATTGTAAACTGAGCGTTACTTAGCCAATATTATGGAGCCACTGATACGCCCCCTGTGGTCTTTGTAAGTTGAGCGTTATTTAACCAATTTTAGGGAGCGACTGAAACGCCCCCCCCCGTGGTCATTGTAAACTGAACGTTACTTAACCAATATTATGGAGCGGCTGATATGCCCCCCCTCATGTGGTCATTGTAAGCTGAGCGTTACTTAGCCAATATTAGGGAGCGACTGATACGCCCCCCCGTGGTCACTGTAAACTGAGCTTTACTTACCCAATATTAGGGAGCGACTGATATGCCCCCTGTGGTCATTGTAAACTGAGCGTTACTTACCCAATATTAGGGAGCGACTGATACGCCCACCCTGTGCTCATTGTAAGATGAGCGCTTCTTAACCAATATTAGGGAGAGACTGATACGCCCCCTGTGGTCATTGTAAGCTGAGCGTTACTTACCCAATATTAGGGAGCGACTGATACGCCCCCTGTGGACATTTTAAGCTGAGCGTTACTTACCCAATATTAGGGAGCGACTGATACGCCCCCTGTGGTCATTGTAAACTGAGCATTACTTACCCAATATTAGGGAGCGACTGATACGCCCCCTGTGGTCATTGGAAGCTGAGCATTACATAACCAATATTAGGGAGCGACTGATATGCCCCCTGTGGTCATTGTAAACTGAGCGTTACTTACCCAATATTAGGGAGCGACTGATACGCCCACCCTGTGCTCATTGTAAGATGAGCGCTTCTTAACCAATATTAGGGAGAGACTGATACGCCGCCTGTGGTCATTGTAAGCTGAGCGTTACTTACCCAATATTAGGGAGCGACTGATACGCCCCCTGTGGTCATTTTAAGCTGAGCGTTACTTACCCAATATTAGGGAGCGACTGATACGCCCCCTGTGGTCATTGTAAACTGAGCATTACTTACCCAATATTAGGGAGCGACTGATACGCCCCCTGTGGTCATTGGAAGCTGAGCATTACATAACCAATATTAGGGAGCGACTGATATGCCCCCTGTGGTCATTGTAAACTGAGCGTTACTTACCCAATATTAGGGAGCGACTGATACGCCCACCCTGTGCTCATTGTAAGCTGGGCGCTACTTAACCAATAGTAGGGAGAGACTGAAATGCCCCCCTGTGGTCATTGTCAGCTGAGCGTTTCTTAACTAATATTAGGGAGAGACTGATACGCCCCCCCGTGGATATTGTAAACTGAGCGTTACTTAACCAATATTAGGGAGCGACTGATATGCCCCCTGTGGTCATTGGAAGCTGAGCATTACTTAACCAATATTAGGGAGCGACTGAAACGCCCCCCTGTGGTCATTGTAAGCTGAGCCATACTTAACCAATATTAGGGAGTGACTGATACGCCCCCTGTGGTCATTTTCAGCTGAGTGTTACTTACCCAATATTATAGAGCGAATGATACGCCCCCTGTGGTCATTGTAAGCTGAGCGTTACTTACCCAATATTAGGGAGCGACTGATACGCCCCCTGTGGCCATTGTAAGCTGAGTGTTACTTAACCAATATTAGGGAGAGACTGATACTCTCCCGTTGTGGTCATTGTAAGTTGAGCTTTATTTAACCAATATTAGGGAGCGACTGAAACGCCCCCCCCCTGTGGTCATTGTAAACTGAGCGTTACTTAGCCAATATTAGGGAGCGACTGTAACGCCCCATGTGGTCATTGTCAGCTGGGCGTTACTTAGCCAATATTAGGGAGCGACTGATACGCCCCCCCGTGGTCATTGTAAATTGAGCGTTACTTACCCAATATTAGGGACCGACTAATACGCCCCCTGTGGTCATTGTAAGTTGAGCGTTATTTTACCAGTATTAGGGAGCGACTGAAACTCCCCCCCTGTGGTCATTGTAAGCTGAGCGTTATTTAACCAATATTATGGAGTGACTAATACGCCCCCCCCCGTGGTCATTGTAAACTGAGTGTTACTTACCCAATATTAGGGAGCGACTGATACGCCCCCCCTGTGGTCATTGTAAACTGAGTGTTACTTACCATATATTAGGGAGCGACTGATACGCCCCCCCTGTGGTCATTGTAAACTGAGCATTACTTACCCAATATTAGGGAGCGACTGATACGCCCCCTGTGGTCACTGGAAGCTGAGTGTTACTTACCCAATATTAGGGAGCGACTGATATGCCCCCTGTGGTCATTGTAAACTGAGCGTTACTTACCCAATATTAGGGAGCGACTGATATGCCCCCTGTGGTCATTGTAAACTGAGCGCTACTTAACCAATATTAGGGAAAGACTGAAACGCCCCCCCCCCTGTGGTCATTGTAAACTGAGCGTTACTTAACCAATATTATGGATTGACTGATATGCCCCCCCTCATGTGGTCATTGTAAGCTGAGCGTTACTTAGCCAATATTAGGGAGCGACTGATACGCCCCCCCCCCGTGGTCATTGTAAACTGAGCGTTGCTTACCCAATATTAGGGAGCTACTGAAATGCCCCTTGTGGTCATTGTAAACTGAGTGTTACTTACACAATATTAGGGAGCGACTGATAGGCCCCCTGTTGTCATTTTAAGCTGAGCGGTACTTACCCAATATTAGGGAGCGACTGATACGCCCCCTGTGGTCATATTAAGCTGAGCGTTACTTACCCAAAATTAGGGAGCGACAGATACGCCCCCTGTGGTCATTGTAAACTGAGCATTACTTACCCAATATTAGGGAGCGACTGATACGCCCCCTGTGGTCATTGGAAGCTGAGCATTACTTAACCAATATTAGGGAGCGACTGAAACGCCCCTTGTGGTCATTGTAAGTTGAGCATTATTTAACCAATATTAGGGAGCGACTGATATGCCCCCCCTCATGTGGTCATTGTAAGCTGAGCGCTACTTAACCAATATTAGTGAAAGACTGAAATACCTCCCCCCTGTGGTCTTTGTAAACTGAGTGTTACTTAACCAATATTAGGGAGAGACTGATACGCCCCTTGTGGTCATTGCAAGCTGAGTGTTACTTAACCAATATTAGGGAGCGACTGAAACTCCCCCCTGTGGTCATTGTAAGCTGAGCGTTATTTAACCAATATTATGGAGCGACTGATAAGCCCCCTGTGGTCATTGTAAGCTGAGTGTTACTTACCCAATATTAGGGAGCGACTGAAACGCCCCCCCCCCTGTGGTCATTGTAAATTGAGCGTTACTTAGCCAATATTAGGGAGCGACTGTAACGCCCCATGTGGTCATTGTCAGCTGGGCGTTACTTAGCCAATAGTAGGGAGCGACTGATACGCCCCCCCGTGGTCATTGTAAATTGAGCGTTACTTACCCAATATTAGGGACCGACTAATACGCCCCCTGTGGTCATTGTAAGTTGAGCGTTATTTTACAAGTATTAGGGAGCGACTGAAACTCCCCCCTGTGGTCATTGTAAGCTGAGTGTTACTTACCCAATATTAGGGAGCGACTGATACGCCCCCCCTGTGGTCATTGTAAACTGAGCATTACTTACCCAATATTAGGGAGCTACTGATACGCCCCCTGTGGTCACTGGAAGCTGAGCATTATTTAACAAATATTAGGGAGCGACTGATACGCCCCCTGTGGTCATTGGAAGCTGAGCATTACTTAACCAATATTAGGGAGCGACTGAAATGCCCCTTGTGGTCATTGTAGGCTGAGCATTACTTACCCAATATTATAGAGCGACTGATATGCCCCCCCTGTGGTCATTGTAAGCTGAGCGTTATTTAACCAATATTAGAGAGCGACTGAAACGCCCCCCCCCCCCTGTGGTCATTGTAAACTGAGCGTTACTTAACCAATATTATGGATTGACTGATATGCCCCCCCTCATGTGGTCATTGTAAGCTGAGCGTTACTTAGCCAATATTAGGGAGCGACTGATACGCCCCCCCGTGGTCATTGTAAACTGAGCGTTGCTTACCCAATATTAGGGAGCTACTGAAATGCCCCCTGTGGTCATTGTAAACTGAGTGTTACTTACCCAATATTAGGGAGCGACTGATAGGCCCCCTGTGGTCATTTTAAGCTGAGCGTTACTTACCCAATATTAGGGAGCGACAGATACGCCCCCTGTGGTCATTGTAAACTGAGCATTACTTACCCAATATTAGGGAGCGACTGATACGCCCCCTGTGGTCATTGGAAGCTGAGCATTACTTAACCAATATTAGGGAGCGACTGAAACGCCCCCTGTGGTCATTGTAAGCTGAGCCTTACTTAACCAATATTAGTGAGCGACTGATACGCCCCCTGTCGTCATTGTAAGCTGAGCGTTATTTAACCAATATTAGGGAGCGACTGAAACGCCCCTTGTGGTCATTGTAAGTTGAGCATTATTTAACCAATATTAGGGAGCGACTGATATGCCCCCCCTCATGTGGTCATTGTAAACTGAGCATTACTTAACCAATATTAGGGAGAGACTGATACGCCCCCTGTGGTCATTGCAAGCTGAGTGTTACTTAACCAATATTAGGGAGAGACTGATACGCCCCCTGTGGTCATTGTAAGTTGAGCTTTATTTAACCAATATTAGGGAGCGAATAAAACGACCCCCCACTGTGGTAATTGTAAGCTGAGCGCTACTTAACCAATATTAGGGAAAGACTGAAACGCCCCCCCCCTGTGGTCATTGTAAACTGAGCGTTACTTAGCCAATATTAGGGAGCGACTGATACGCCCCCTGTGGTCATTGTAAGCTGAGTGTTTCATAACCAATATTAGGGAGAGAATGATACTCTCCCCATGTGGTCATTGTAAGTTGAGCGTTATTTAACCAATATTAGAGAGCGACTGAATCGCCCCCCCCCCCCGTGGTCATTGTACACTGAGCGTTACTTAACCAATATTATGGATTGACTGATATGCCCCCCCTCATGTGGTCATTGTAATCTGAGCGTTACTTAGCCAATATTAGGGAGCGACTGATACGCCCCCCCGTGGTCATTGTAAACTGAGCGTTGCTTACCCAATATTAGGGAGCTACTGAAATGCCCCCTGTGGTCACTGTAAACTGAGCTTTACTTACCCAATATTAGGGAGCGACTGATACGCCCACCCTGTGCTCATTGTAAGCTGGGCGCTACTTAACCAATAGTAGGGAGAGACTGAAATGCCCCCCTGTGGTCATTGTCAGCTGAGCGTTTCTTAACTAATATTAGGGAGAGACTGATACGCCCCCCCGTGGATATTGTAAACTGAGCGTTACTTAACCAATATTAGGGAGCGACTGATATGCCCCCTGTGGTCATTGGAAGCTGAGCATTACTTAACCAATATTAGGGAGCGACTGAAACGCCCCCCTGTGGTCATTGTAAGCTGAGCCATACTTAACCAATATTAGGGAGTGACTGATACGCCCCCTGTGGTCATTTTCAGCTGAGTGTTACTTACCCAATATTATAGAGCGAATGATACGCCCCCTGTGGTCATTGTAAGCTGAGCGTTACTTACCCAATATTAGGGAGCGACTGATACGCCCCCTGTGGCCATTGTAAGCTGAGTGTTACTTAACCAATATTAGGGAGAGACTGATACTCTCCCGTTGTGGTCATTGTAAGTTGAGCTTTATTTAACCAATATTAGGGAGCGACTGAAACGCCCCCCCCTGTGGTCATTGTAAACTGAGCGTTACTTAGCCAATATTAGGGAGCGACTGTAACGCCCCATGTGGTCATTGTCAGCTGGGCGTTACTTAGCCAATATTAGGGAGCGACTGATACGCCCCCCCGTGGTCATTGTAAATTGAGCGTTACTTACCCAATATTAGGGACCGACTAATACGCCCCCTGTGGTCATTGTAAGTTGAGCGTTATTTTACCAGTATTAGGGAGCGACTGAAACTCCCCCCCTGTGGTCATTGTAAGCTGAGCGTTATTTAACCAATATTATGGAGTGACTAATACGCCCCCCCCCCCGTGGTCATTGTAAACTGAGTGTTACTTACCCAATATTAGGGAGCGACTGATACGCCCCCCCTGTGGTCATTGTAAACTGAGTGTTACTTACCATATATTAGGGAGCGACTGATACGCCCCCCCTGTGGTCATTGTAAACTGAGCATTACTTACCCAATATTAGGGAGCGACTGATACGCCCCCTGTGGTCACTGGAAGCTGAGTGTTACTTACCCAATATTAGGGAGCGACTGATATGCCCCCTGTGGTCATTGTAAACTGAGCGTTACTTACCCAATATTAGGGAGCGACTGATATGCCCCCTGTGGTCATTGTAAACTGAGCGCTACTTAACCAATATTAGGGAAAGACTGAAACGCCCCCCCCCCTGTGGTCATTGTAAACTGAGCGTTACTTAACCAATATTATGGATTGACTGATATGCCCCCCCTCATGTGGTCATTGTAAGCTGAGCGTTACTTAGCCAATATTAGGGAGCGACTGATACGCCCCCCCCCCGTGGTCATTGTAAACTGAGCGTTGCTTACCCAATATTAGGGAGCTACTGAAATGCCCCTTGTGGTCATTGTAAACTGAGTGTTACTTACACAATATTAGGGAGCGACTGATAGGCCCCCTGTTGTCATTTTAAGCTGAGCGGTACTTACCCAATATTAGGGAGCGACTGATACGCCCCCTGTGGTCATATTAAGCTGAGCGTTACTTACCCAAAATTAGGGAGCGACAGATACGCCCCCTGTGGTCATTGTAAACTGAGCATTACTTACCCAATATTAGGGAGCGACTGATACGCCCCCTGTGGTCATTGGAAGCTGAGCATTACTTAACCAATATTAGGGAGCGACTGAAACGCCCCTTGTGGTCATTGTAAGTTGAGCATTATTTAACCAATATTAGGGAGCGACTGATATGCCCCCCCTCATGTGGTCATTGTAAGCTGAGCGCTACTTAACCAATATTAGTGAAAGACTGAAATACCTCCCCCCTGTGGTCTTTGTAAACTGAGTGTTACTTAACCAATATTAGGGAGAGACTGATACGCCCCTTGTGGTCATTGCAAGCTGAGTGTTACTTAACCAATATTAGGGAGCGACTGAAACTCCCCCCTGTGGTCATTGTAAGCTGAGCGTTATTTAACCAATATTATGGAGCGACTGATAAGCCCCCTGTGGTCATTGTAAGCTGAGTGTTACTTACCCAATATTAGGGAGCGACTGAAACGCCCCCCCCCCTGTGGTCATTGTAAATTGAGCGTTACTTAGCCAATATTAGGGAGCGACTGTAACGCCCCATGTGGTCATTGTCAGCTGGGCGTTACTTAGCCAATAGTAGGGAGCGACTGATACGCCCCCCCGTGGTCATTGTAAATTGAGCGTTACTTACCCAATATTAGGGACCGACTAATACGCCCCCTGTGGTCATTGTAAGTTGAGCGTTATTTTACAAGTATTAGGGAGCGACTGAAACTCCCCCCTGTGGTCATTGTAAGCTGAGTGTTACTTACCCAATATTAGGGAGCGACTGATACGCCCCCCCTGTGGTCATTGTAAACTGAGCATTACTTACCCAATATTAGGGAGCTACTGATACGCCCCCTGTGGTCACTGGAAGCTGAGCATTATTTAACAAATATTAGGGAGCGACTGATACGCCCCCTGTGGTCATTGGAAGCTGAGCATTACTTAACCAATATTAGGGAGCGACTGAAATGCCCCTTGTGGTCATTGTAGGCTGAGCATTACTTACCCAATATTATAGAGCGACTGATATGCCCCCCCTGTGGTCATTGTAAGCTGAGCGTTATTTAACCAATATTAGAGAGCGACTGAAACGCCCCCCCCCCCTGTGGTCATTGCAAACTGAGCGTTACTTAACCAATATTATGGATTGACTGATATGCCCCCCCTCATGTGGTCATTGTAAGCTGAGCGTTACTTAGCCAATATTAGGGAGCGACTGATACGCCCCCCCGTGGTCATTGTAAACTGAGCGTTGCTTACCCAATATTAGGGAGCTACTGAAATGCCCCCTGTGGTCATTGTAAACTGAGTGTTACTTACCCAATATTAGGGAGCGACTGATAGGCCCCCTGTGGTCATTTTAAGCTGAGCGTTACTTACCCAATATTAGGGAGCGACAGATACGCCCCCTGTGGTCATTGTAAACTGAGCATTACTTACCCAATATTAGGGAGCGACTGATACGCCCCCTGTGGTCATTGGAAGCTGAGCATTACTTAACCAATATTAGGGAGCGACTGAAACGCCCCCTGTGGTCATTGTAAGCTGAGCCTTACTTAACCAATATTAGTGAGCGACTGATACGCCCCCTGTCGTCATTGTAAGCTGAGCGTTATTTAACCAATATTAGGGAGCGACTGAAACGCCCCTTGTGGTCATTGTAAGTTGAGCATTATTTAACCAATATTAGGGAGCGACTGATATGCCCCCCCTCATGTGGTCATTGTAAACTGAGCATTACTTAACCAATATTAGGGAGAGACTGATACGCCCCCTGTGGTCATTGCAAGCTGAGTGTTACTTAACCAATATTAGGGAGAGACTGATACGCCCCCTGTGGTCATTGTAAGTTGAGCTTTATTTAACCAATATTAGGGAGCGAATAAAACGACCCCCCACTGTGGTAATTGTAAGCTGAGCGCTACTTAACCAATATTAGGGAAAGACTGAAACGCCCCCCCCCTGTGGTCATTGTAAACTGAGCGTTACTTAGCCAATATTAGGGAGCGACTGATACGCCCCCTGTGGTCATTGTAAGCTGAGTGTTTCATAACCAATATTAGGGAGAGAATGATACTCTCCCCATGTGGTCATTGTAAGTTGAGCGTTATTTAACCAATATTAGAGAGCGACTGAATCGCCCCCCCCCCCCTGTGGTCATTGTACACTGAGCGTTACTTAACCAATATTATGGATTGACTGATATGCCCCCCCTCATGTGGTCATTGTAATCTGAGCGTTACTTAGCCAATATTAGGGAGCGACTGATACGCCCCCCCGTGGTCATTGTAAACTGAGCGTTGCTTACCCAATATTAGGGAGCTACTGAAATGCCCCCTGTGGTCACTGTAAACTGAGCTTTACTTACCCAATATTAGGGAGCGACTGATATGCCCCCTGTGGTCATTGTAAACTGAGCGTTACTTACCCAATATTAGGGAGCGACTGATACGCCCACCCTGTGCTCATTGTAAGATGAGCGCTTCTTAACCAATATTAGGGAGAGACTGATACGCCCCCTGTGGTCATTGTAAGCTGAGCGTTACTTACCCAATATTAGGGAGCGACTGATACGCCCCCTGTGGTCATTTTAAGCTGAGCGTTACTTACCCAATATTAGGGAGCGACTGATACGCCCCCTGTGGTCATTGTAAACTGAGCAATACTTACCCAATATTAGGGAGCGACTGATACGCCCCCTGTGGTCATTGGAAGCTGAGCATTACATAACCAATATTAGGGAGCGACTGATATGCCCCCTGTGGTCATTGTAAACTGAGCGTTACTTACCCAATATTAGGGAGCGACTGATACGCCCACCCTGTGCTCATTGTAAGATGAGCGCTTCTTAACCAATATTAGGGAGAGACTGATACGCCCCCTGTGGTCATTGTAAGCTGAGCGTTACTTACCCAATATTAGGGAGCGACTGATACGCCCCCTGTGGTCATTTTAAGCTGAGCGTTACTTACCCAATATTAGGGAGCGACTGATACGCCCCCTGTGGTCATTGTAAACTGAGCATTACTTACCCAATATTAGGGAGCGACTGATACGCCCCCTGTGGTCATTGGAAGCTGAGCATTACATAACCAATATTAGGGAGCGACTGATATGCCCCCTGTGGTCATTGTAAACTGAGCGTTACTTACCCAATATTAGGGAGCGACTGATACGCCCACCCTGTGCTCATTGTAAGCTGGGCGCTACTTAACCAATAGTAGGGAGAGACTGAAATGCCCCCCTGTGGTCATTGTCAGCTGAGCGTTTCTTAACTAATATTAGGGAGAGACTGATACGCCCCCCCGTGGATATTGTAAACTGAGCGTTACTTAACCAATATTAGGGAGCGACTGATATGCCCCCTGTGGTCAATGTAAGCTTAGCGTTACTTACCCAATATTAGGGAGCGACTGACACGCCCCCTTGTGGTCATTGTAAGTTGAGCATTATTTAACCAATATTAGGGAGCGACTGATACGCCCCCTGTGGTCATGGTAAGCTGAGTGTTACTTACCCAATATTAGGGAGCGACTGATACGCCCCCCTTGTGGTCATTGTAATCTGAGCGTTAATGACCCAATATTAGGGAGCGACTGATATGCCCCCCTGTGGTCATTGTAAGCTTAGCTTTACTTACCCAATATTAGGGAGCGACTGACACGCCCCCTTGTGGTCATTGTAAGTTGAGCATTATTTAACCAATATTAGGGAGCGACTGATACGCCCCCTGTGGTCATGGTAAGCTGAGCGTTACTTAACCAATATTAGGGAGCGACTGAAACGCCCACTGTGGTCATTGTAAGCTGAGCATTATTTAACCAATATTAGGGAGCAACTGAAACGCCCCCTGTGGTCATTGTAAGCTGAGCGTTACTTAACCAATATTAGGGAGCGACTGAAACGCCCACTGTGGTCATCGTAAGTTGAGCGTTATTTAACCAATATTAGGGAGCGACTGATACGCCCCCCCTGCGGTCATTGTAAGCTGAGCGTTATTTAACCAATATTAGGGAGCGACAGAAAAGCCCCTTGTGGTCATTGTAAGTTGAGCATTATTTAACCAATATTAGGGAGCGACTGATACGCCCCCCTGTGGTCATAGTAAGCTGAACATTACTTACCCAATATTAGGGAGCGACTGATACGCGCCCCTGTGGTCATTGTAAGTTGAGCGTTATTTAACCAATATTATGGAGCGACTGATACGCCCCCTGTGGTCATTGTAAGCTGAGTGTTACTTACCCAATATTAGGGAGCGACTGATACGCCCCCTGTGGTCATTGTAAGCTGAGCGTTACTTACCCAATATGATGGAGTAACTGATACGCCCACCCTGTCATCATTGTAAGCTGAGCGTTTCTTACCCAATATTAGGGAGCGACTGAAACGCCCCCCCTGTGGTTATTGTAAACTGAGCATTACTTACCCAATATTAGGGAGCGACTGATACGCCCCCTGTGGTCATTGTAAACTGAGCATTAGTTACCCAATATTAGGGAGCGACTGATACGCCCCCTGTGGTCATTGTAAGCTGAGCGTTTCTTACCCAATATTAGGGAGCGACTGATACGTCCCCCCTGTGGTCATTGTAAACTGAGCATTACTTACCCAATATTAGGGAGCGACTGATACGCCCCCTGTGGTCATTGTAAACTGAGCATTAGTTACCCAATATTAGGGAGCGACTGATACGCCCCCTGTGGTCATTGGAAGCTGAGCATTACTTACCCAATATTAGGGAGCGACTGATACGCCCCCTGTGGTCATTGGAAGCTGACCATTACTTAACCAATATTAGGGAGCGACTGAAACCCCCCCTTGTGGTCATTGTAAGCTGAGCGTTATTTAACCAATATTAGGGAGCGACTGAAAAGCCCCTTGTGGTCATTGTAAGTTGATCATTATTTAACCAATATTATGGAGCGATTGATATGCCCCCTATGGTCATTGTAAGCTGAGCGTTACTTACCCAATATTAGGGAGCGACTGATATGCCCCCTATGGTCATTGTAAGCTGAGCGATACTTACCCAATATTAGGGAGCGACTGATATGCCCCCCCCTGTGGTCATTGTAAGCTGAGCATTACTTACCCAATATTAGGGAGCGACTGATATGCCCCCTGTGATCATTGGAAGCTGAGCATTACTTAACCAATATTAGGGAGCGACTGAAACGCCCCCCTGTGGTCATTGTAAGCTGAGCGTTATTTAACCAATATTAGGGAACGATTGAAACGCCCCTTGTGGTTATTGTAAGTTGCGCATTATTTAACCAATATTAGGGAGCGACTGAAACGCCCCCCCTGTGGTCATTGTAAGCTGAGCGTTATTTAACCAATATTAGGGAGCGACTGAAACGCCCCCCTGTGGTCATTGTAAACTGAGCGTTACTTACCCAATATTAGGGAGCGACTGATATGGCCCCTGTGGTCATTGGAAGCTGAGCATTACTTAACCAATATTAGGGAGCGACTGAAACGTCCCCCTGTGGTCATTGTAAGCTGAGCGTTACTTAACCAATATTAGGGAGCGACTGATATTCCCCCTGTGGTCATTGTAAGCTGAGCGTTATTTAACCAATATTAGGGAGCGACTGAAACGCCCCTTATGGTCATTGTAAGTTGAGCATTATTTAACCAATATTAGGGAGCGACTGATATGCCCCCCCCTGTGGTCATTGTAAGCTGAGCGATATTTAAACAATATTAGGGAGCGACTGAAATGCCCCCCCCTGTGGTCATTGTAAACTGAGCGTTACTTTCTCAATATTATAGAGCGACTGATACGCCCCCTGTGGTCATTGTAAACTGAGCGCCAATTAACCAATATTAGGGAAAGACTGAAACGCCCCCCCCCCCCTGTGGTCATTGTAAACTGAGCGTTACTTAGCCAATATTATGGAGCCACTGATACGCCCCCTGTGGTCTTTGTAAGTTGAGCGTTATTTAACCAATTTTAGGGAGCGACTGAAACGCCCCCCCCCGTGGTCATTGTAAACTGAACGTTACTTAACCAATATTATGGAGCGGCTGATACGCCCCCCCTCATGTGGTCATTGTAAGCTGAGCGTTACTTAGCCAATATTAGGGAGCGACTGATACGCCCCCCCGTGGTCACTGTAAACTGAGCTTTACTTACCCAATATTAGGGAGCGACTGATATGCCCCCTGTGGTCATTGTAAACTGAGCGTTACTTACCCAATATTAGGGAGCGACTGATACGCCCACCCTGTGCTCATTGTAAGATGAGCGCTTCTTAACCAATATTAGGGAGAGACTGATACGCCCCCTGTGGTCATTGTAAGCTGAGCGTTACTTACCCAATATTAGGGAGCGACTGATACGCCCCCTGTGGTCATTTTAAGCTGAGCGTTACTTACCCAATATTAGGGAGCGACTGATACGCCCCCTGTGGTCATTGTAAACTGAGCATTACTTACCCAATATTAGGGAGCGACTGATACGCCCCCTGTGGTCATTGGAAGCTGAGCATTACATAACCAATATTAGGGAGCGACTGATATGCCCCCTGTGGTCATTGTAAACTGAGCGTTACTTACCCAATATTAGGGAGCGACTGATACGCCCACCCTGTGCTCATTGTAAGATGAGCGCTTCTTAACCAATATTAGGGAGAGACTGATACGCCGCCTGTGGTCATTGTAAGCTGAGCGTTACTTACCCAATATTAGGGAGCGACTGATACGCCCCCTGTGGTCATTTTAAGCTGAGCGTTACTTACCCAATATTAGGGAGCGACTGATACGCCCCCTGTGGTCATTGTAAACTGAGCATTACTTACCCAATATTAGGGAGCGACTGATACGCCCCCTGTGGTCATTGGAAGCTGAGCATTACATAACCAATATTAGGGAGCGACTGATATGCCCCCTGTGGTCATTGTAAACTGAGCGTTACTTACCCAATATTAGGGAGCGACTGATACGCCCACCCTGTGCTCATTGTAAGCTGGGCGCTACTTAACCAATAGTAGGGAGAGACTGAAATGCCCCCCTGTGGTCATTGTCAGCTGAGCGTTTCTTAACTAATATTAGGGAGAGACTGATACGCCCCCCCGTGGATATTGTAAACTGAGCGTTACTTAACCAATATTAGGGAGCGACTGATATGCCCCCTGTGGTCATTGGAAGCTGAGCATTACTTAACCAATATTAGGGAGCGACTGAAACGCCCCCCTGTGGTCATTGTAAGCTGAGCCATACTTAACCAATATTAGGGAGTGACTGATACGCCCCCTGTGGTCATTTTCAGCTGAGTGTTACTTACCCAATATTATAGAGCGAATGATACGCCCCCTGTGGTCATTGTAAGCTGAGCGTTACTTACCCAATATTAGGGAGCGACTGATACGCCCCCTGTGGCCATTGTAAGCTGAGTGTTACTTAACCAATATTAGGGAGAGACTGATACTCTCCCGTTGTGGTCATTGTAAGTTGAGCTTTATTTAACCAATATTAGGGAGCGACTGAAACGCCCCCCCCTGTGGTCATTGTAAACTGAGCGTTACTTAGCCAATATTAGGGAGCGACTGTAACGCCCCATGTGGTCATTGTCAGCTGGGCGTTACTTAGCCAATATTAGGGAGCGACTGATACGCCCCCCCGTGGTCATTGTAAATTGAGCGTTACTTACCCAATATTAGGGACCGACTAATACGCCCCCTGTGGTCATTGTAAGTTGAGCGTTATTTTACCAGTATTAGGGAGCGACTGAAACTCCCCCCCTGTGGTCATTGTAAGCTGAGCGTTATTTAACCAATATTATGGAGTGACTAATACGCCCCCCCCCGTGGTCATTGTAAACTGAGTGTTACTTACCCAATATTAGGGAGCGACTGATACGCCCCCCCTGTGGTCATTGTAAACTGAGTGTTACTTACCATATATTAGGGAGCGACTGATACGCCCCCCCTGTGGTCATTGTAAACTGAGCATTACTTACCCAATATTAGGGAGCGACTGATACGCCCCCTGTGGTCACTGGAAGCTGAGTGTTACTTACCCAATATTAGGGAGCGACTGATATGCCCCCTGTGGTCATTGTAAACTGAGCGTTACTTACCCAATATTAGGGAGCGACTGATATGCCCCCTGTGGTCATTGTAAACTGAGCGCTACTTAACCAATATTAGGGAAAGACTGAAACGCCCCCCCCCTGTGGTCATTGTAAACTGAGCGTTACTTAACCAATATTATGGATTGACTGATATGCCCCCCCTCATGTGGTCATTGTAAGCTGAGCGTTACTTAGCCAATATTAGGGAGCGACTGATACGCCCCCCCCCCGTGGTCATTGTAAACTGAGCGTTGCTTACCCAATATTAGGGAGCTACTGAAATGCCCCTTGTGGTCATTGTAAACTGAGTGTTACTTACACAATATTAGGGAGCGACTGATAGGCCCCCTGTTGTCATTTTAAGCTGAGCGGTACTTACCCAATATTAGGGAGCGACTGATACGCCCCCTGTGGTCATATTAAGCTGAGCGTTACTTACCCAAAATTAGGGAGCGACAGATACGCCCCCTGTGGTCATTGTAAACTGAGCATTACTTACCCAATATTAGGGAGCGACTGATACGCCCCCTGTGGTCATTGGAAGCTGAGCATTACTTAACCAATATTAGGGAGCGACTGAAACGCCCCTTGTGGTCATTGTAAGTTGAGCATTATTTAACCAATATTAGGGAGGGACTGATATGCCCCCCCTCATGTGGTCATTGTAAGCTGAGCGCTACTTAACCAATATTAGTGAAAGACTGAAATACCTCCCCCCTGTGGTCTTTGTAAACTGAGTGTTACTTAACCAATATTAGGGAGAGACTGATACGCCCCTTGTGGTCATTGCAAGCTGAGTGTTACTTAACCAATATTAGGGAGCGACTGAAACTCCCCCCTGTGGTCATTGTAAGCTGAGCGTTATTTAACCAATATTATGGAGCGACTGATACGCCCCCTGTGGTCATTGTAAGCTGAGTGTTACTTACCCAATATTAGGGAGCGACTGAAACGCCCCCCCCCCCCCTGTGGTCATTGTAAATTGAGCGTTACTTAGCCAATATTAGGGAGCGACTGTAACGCCCCATGTGGTCATTGTCAGCTGGGCGTTACTTAGCCAATATTAGGGAGCGACTGATACGCCCCCCCGTGGTCATTGTAAATTGAGCGTTACTTACCCAATATTAGGGACCGACTAATACGCCCCCTGTGGTCATTGTAAGTTGAGCGTTATTTTACAAGTATTAGGGAGCGACTGAAACTCCCCCCTGTGGTCATTGTAAGCTGAGTGTTACTTACCCAATATTAGGGAGCGACTGATACGCCCCCCCTGTGGTCATTGTAAACTGAGCATTACTTACCCAATATTAGGGAGCTACTGATACGCCCCCTGTGGTCACTGGAAGCTGAGCATTATTTAACAAATATTAGGGAGCGACTGATACGCCCCCTGTGGTCATTGGAAGCTGAGCATTACTTAACCAATATTAGGGAGCGACTGAAATGCCCCTTGTGGTCATTGTAGGCTGAGCATTACTTACCCAATATTATAGAGCGACTGATATGCCCCCCCTGTGGTCATTGTAAGCTGAGCGTTATTTAACCAATATTAGAGAGCGACTGAAACGCCCCCCCCCTGTGGTCATTGTAAACTGAGCGTTACTTAACCAATATTATGGATTGACTGATATGCCCCCCCTCATGTGGTCATTGTAAGCTGAGCGTTACTTAGCCAATATTAGGGAGCGACTGATACGCCCCCCCGTGGTCATTGTAAACTGAGCGTTGCTTACCCAATATTAGGGAGCTACTGAAATGCCCCCTGTGGTCATTGTAAACTGAGTGTTACTTACCCAATATTAGGGAGCGACTGATAGGCCCCCTGTGGTCATTTTAAGCTGAGCGTTACTTACCCAATATTAGGGAGCGACAGATACGCCCCCTGTGGTCATTGTAAACTGAGCATTACTTACCCAATATTAGGGAGCGACTGATACGCCCCCTGTGGTCATTGGAAGCTGAGCATTACTTAACCAATATTAGGGAGCGACTGAAACGCCCCCTGTGGTCATTGTAAGCTGAGCCTTACTTAACCAATATTAGTGAGCGACTGATACGCCCCCTGTCGTCATTGTAAGCTGAGCGTTATTTAACCAATATTAGGGAGCGACTGAAACGCCCCTTGTGGTCATTGTAAGTTGAGCATTATTTAACCAATATTAGGGAGCGACTGATATGCCCCCCCTCATGTGGTCATTGTAAACTGAGCATTACTTAACCAATATTAGGGAGAGACTGATACGCCCCCTGTGGTCATTGCAAGCTGAGTGTTACTTAACCAATATTAGGGAGAGACTGATACGCCCCCTGTGGTCATTGTAAGTTGAGCTTTATTTAACCAATATTAGGGAGCGAATAAAACGACCCCCCACTGTGGTAATTGTAAGCTGAGCGCTACTTAACCAATATTAGGGAAAGACTGAAACGCCCCCCCCCTGTGGTCATTGTAAACTGAGCGTTACTTAGCCAATATTAGGGAGCGACTGATACGCCCCCTGTGGTCATTGTAAGCTGAGTGTTTCATAACCAATATTAGGGAGAGAATGATACTCTCCCCATGTGGTCATTGTAAGTTGAGCGTTATTTAACCAATATTAGAGAGCGACTGAATCGCCCCCCCCCCCCTGTGGTCATTGTACACTGAGCGTTACTTAACCAATATTATGGATTGACTGATATGCCCCCCCTCATGTGGTCATTGTAATCTGAGCGTTACTTAGCCAATATTAGGGAGCGACTGATACGCCCCCCCGTGGTCATTGTAAACTGAGCGTTGCTTACCCAATATTAGGGAGCTACTGAAATGCCCCCTGTGGTCATTGTAAACTGAGTGTTACTTACCCAATATTAGGGAGCGACTGATAGGCCCCCTGTTGTCATTTTAAGCTGAGCGTTACTTACCCAATATTAGGGAGCGACTGATACGCCCCCTGTGGTCATATGATAAACGAAATGACTTTATAGGAGTGGAGAGGGTTAAACTTCCTAGGCTGGGGGCAGACCAGTGTGAGGAATCATGTGATAATTAGGGCCAATGGGTTTTTAGGGTTGTAGGTTATAGCAGGGATATTAGAGATTGTTGGAGGCGGAGTCAGCCTCTTTTGTTCCTGTCTTGGGAATGGGTAAGTGCTCTTACCTGAGCTCTGTTATATTTTCTTCATAGCCATCCTTCTGTTTTTCTTTCCTCTTCTTATCTTTGTTCTTCACCTTCTTCATCTATCCCTCTCTCTCTCTGCCCTCCCCCACCTTTGCGCTCTGCATTTTCTAACAATCCTCCTAACCCTTATAAGGACTGTGACCCCCCCCAAATTGGTAGCATGCCCCGCCCGCACCGCTCATCGCGGATCCCCGCCCGTTACCGGGCACAGGAAGAAGGCCCAGGGAGTTCTGGGGAGGCTCCTGCCTCTCAAGAGGGAGCTGAAGGGGCTAGCGCGAGTCGCGCAGCCCCGCGGCGTCATGGGCGGCCGGGCGCGGCCGCGCTTACCCGCGGCCGTCAAGCAGGTGCTGTCAGGGCGGCTGGACACAGCCGCCGGCGGGGGGAAGGCGCGGCTGCTCTGAGCAGCCGCGAGAGGCAGTTAGTGAGCCCGCGGGAGGGCAGAGCTGCCGCGATTAGGGCGGTGAGCGCTCGCCCCCCGCGGGTTCAAAGGTCACAGGCGCACACGCGCACCGCAAGGAGGGCTGCTAATAGCCCTGTTAGTGCCCGGAGGGGCAGGGGGGACTCCCCCACAGTTAATGAAGTGGGGAATGTCGAGGTGGGGGAGATGGACAGCCCTGGCAGCACATTAGGGGCTTTGTCAGTCAGGGAGGCAGCCATTTTAGGACAGGGAGAGCTGATGGAGGATGATTGGCAGGCTAGTCAGCAATCAGCAGACAGGGCCATGTCTGGGGCAGCAGCTTCTGGCTATGTGGATACTCAGGTCCCTAGTGGGGGTGCAAGTCAGTCCTTTGACCCTGCAGCTTTTGCGGCCATGATGTCATCAATGACATCTGCTTTTGCTCCCATGGTTGCGGCATTGGCTCCTAGCCAAGCAGATAGTGAAAGGGTGGATCAGAGGCAGCGTTCAATTTCTGCTACTCTAGGGCCAGCGGTAGATCAGTTCATGCAGGCTTGCAAGGCTATGGGCTCCGCTGCGGCTCAGTTGGCAAGACCAGAGGCGTCTGGGGCTGGTGCGGCTGTGTCTTCTCCTGCTGTGTCGACCGTGCCCAGGGTTTCGGCCCAGGGGGCGGCTTCATCGTCTGTTTCAGATACTGCTGAGGGCGAAGCTATGGAACAGGATTTCAGCGTCGAGGAGGCTTCATCATCGGTCGTGTCCGGGAGGGAGCAGTCCGGATCGTCAGGTGAGATCTCAGAAGATGATGATGTTGCTGACTCTGCCTCCTCTTCTTCCTCTGTCTCTGACTTGTCGTCGACCTCTTCTTCTCTGGCTTCTTCTGTCAGCAGCGCGAAAAAGGCGCGGAAGAGGGCTGCTAAATATGCGCGCAAGGAGGCGGATAGGCGGGATAAGCGGGCTAAGCAGCAGCGTCAGAGTAGTAGCGCGCGGAAGTCCAAGAAGCGTCAGCATCAACCAGGTGTGGTGCATTGCGACAATACAGCAGTATTGCGGGGTCTGCGCGATTGTTGCAAGAAAAAAATCAGGAAGGGCGATTATGTGGACATGTTCATTTTAACTGAGCAAGCCAAAAAAGATTTCAAGGCAGCTAAGCTTAAAGGCGGGGTGGGGTTGGAAGCTTTTCGTTCCTATGATAACTGGCTTGCTGGGTTTTGCGTATTCGCAGCATGCTACTTGAAAGATCGCCCAGGGGAGCACCTGAACGTAATAAGGTATATCCACCTGATTCATGGGATGCAGCGTAAATCCAGGGGCAGCGCCTGGAGAACATATGATGAGGAATTTAGGCGCAAGCAGGACGGATCCAAGCGCTTAGATTTTGGGTGCAAGGACGTGGAAGTGTGGCTTGACGTCACGCAACCACCAAAAGGTGGAGTGGAGGATTCTCGGGTAGGCGGGGATACTCATAAGGGGGGGTCTGGGGCGTGGCGCCCGAGTTCTGATCCCTCCCCGGGGCGTCGACAGACGGGCCCCGGTCGGCTTTCTGCGCAGACACCTTTTAAAGGTAAATGTTTTGCCTTTAATAATGCCTCCTGTTCCCAGGGCCAACGGTGCCGTTTTCGACACCTTTGCTTGCGTTGCAACGGATCGCACCCCGCCTCTAATTGTTTCAGGTTGTCAGCCCAACAGGGATCCAAGTCGGGAGGAGGAGCTATTCCCAAAGCGGGAGGTAGCGCAGGCGCTAAATAGGGCACCAACCCCTATCCGTTTGGATGCTATGTCCAGGTGGCTAGGGTGGTACCCTAATAGGCAGGACGCTAAGTTTTTGTTTTTCGGGTTCAAGTTGGGTTTTCGTTTACCAGTTATAGGGGAAGTTCGAGTCGGTTCCCCGAGAAATTTACAATCAGCTCGACTTTTTCCTGACGTTCTTCAGTTAAAAGTCGAGAAAGAGGTTCAGTTAGGACGTATGGTGGGTCCATTTGCGCATCCTCCAATGGGGAATCTGATTCTTTCCCCAGTGGGGGTGGTGCCTAAGAAAACTCCAGGAAAATTTCGGCTGATCCAGCATCTGTCTTATCCATTGGGGTCCTCCGTTAATGACGCTATACCTCCTGAATTCTGTTCAGTGAGGTATCAGTCTTTTGATGATGCTCTCAGTATCGTTAGGGCATATGGACGCGGGGCCCTCATGGCTAAGATGGATGTGGAGTCAGCTTTTCGTTTGCTTCCTTTGCACCCCGAATCGTTTAGGTTCATGGGTTTTCGCATTGGGGGGGAATACTTCATAGACAAGTGCTTGCCTATGGGGTGTTCGATTTCCTGCGCATACTTTGAAAAATTTAGCACTTTCCTTCATTGGTGCGTAGAGTTTTCTTGTGGGGGTCATGGGATAGCGCACTATCTCGATGACTTCCTCTGCGTGGGGCCCGCTGGGTCAGAGCGTTGTAACGAGTTACTTGGTTCCATGAGAGCGCTGTTTTTTCATTTTGGAGTACCTGTGGCAGACGAAAAGACAGAGGGACCCCTCTCGTGTTTGTCATTTTTAGGTATCGAGATTGATACCTTGGCTGGATCCTGTCGGCTGCCGCGCGATAAAATTGACAAATTGCGAGATTCCATTTCAGAGTGTTTGGTTGCGCGCAAAATTTCGCTCAGTCAGGCCCAATCACTGTTGGGTTGTATGAACTTTGCCTGTAGAGTTATACCGATGGGGAGGGTATTTTGCAGAAAGCTAGAGAGGGCCACAGCGGGGGTTTCCAAACCTCACCATTTGATCCGTTTATCGTCAGAAATAAAGAGAGACCTGGAAGTTTGGGTTTCCTTTTTGGCAGATTTTAATGGGATCAGGATATGGTTATCCCCTCTGGTGGGCAATGTCGATTTGCAGCTTTTCACCGATGCAGCAGGATCTTCGGGGTTCGGTTGCTACCTGAGGGGATCCTGGTGCGTCGCAACTTGGCCAGAGGAGTGGATTCGTGCAGGTTTGACAAGAGATATGCTGCTCTTAGAACTGTTCCCAATAATGGTCGCCTTGGAGGTCTGGGGCGAGCGCTTCTGCAATCGCAGCATTCTGTTCAGATGTGACAATCTGGGCGTGGTGCATGCGGTAAACGGGCAGCGAGCAAAGTCGTTGCTGGTTTTGCGTGTGCTAGCGCAGCTGGTGCTTGCCTGTTTGCGCCATAATGTGCTGTTTCGAGCTCAACACGTACCCGGAGTTGACAACGGGATTGCCGATGCGCTGTCCAGATGTCAATGGGGTCGGTTCCGTACATTGGCTCCTGATGCAGAGACTGATGGTGTGCTGTGCCCCTCTTATGTTTGGCAGGTTATCAAGCCGGACTGGAGGGGTTAGCGGAGCTGTCCATTGCACCAAGTACCCTCAAGGCTTACCGTCGGTCTTGGGAAGAATGGGAAGTTTTTTCCCGTAGCCAAGGCCTTGGAGGTAAGGGTCAGCATCAATTGATGCTTGCTTTTATTTGGCAGCTGTATGTATCTGGCAAATCGAGAGCGGTAGTTTCACGGTACCTGGCAGGTATTTCGTTTTTCTCCAAATTGAAGGGAATCCCTGACCTTACAAGGAGTTTTGTCATCACAAAGGCCTTGAAAGGTTGGGCGCGCGCTGAGCCGGTTAACCCCGATAAAAGACGGCCTATAGACATTTATCTGTTACCGTCCATTCTAGGAGCGGTTGCGGACGTGGCGGCCTCCGGTTTCGAAACGCTTTTGTTTAAGTTAGCTTTTTCCATGGCTTTTCATGGTGCTTTCCGGGTGTCGGAATTGGTTGCTCCCTCCAAGTGGAGGGATTCAACTATGCTGCGTTCGGATGTGAAGGTGGGTGAGAGGTCCTTGCTGTGCAGATTGCGTCGTTCTAAGACCGATCAGTTAGGCAGGGGTCGCTGGATAACATTGGTCCCCTCGGCGGATTGTCGAATTTGTCCGGTCGGCTTGGCCACTCGTTATGCATCTGTCAGACCCTCAGCGGAGGGCTCATGGCTGATGCATGGCGATGGGCTTCCGCTGACAAAATTTCAGTTTAGTTGGATGCTGCGGCGATGTCTTTGCAGCGTGGGCCTCTCACCAGGGGAGTTCGGCACGCATTCGTTTCGAATTGGTGCTGCCACTTCCGCCGCTGCTGCGGGATTTCCAGAGTCACAGATTCAAGCTCTGGGCCGATGGAAATCAGCCAGTTATAAGCGTTACATTCGACCGAATCATTGAGGTTAATGTTGTGCATGCACGTTACATATGGTTTGTTATGTTTTACGAAATGTCATTGGTCCTGGTCTTGTTTGTTTTCCCCTGTCTTTCCTACTCGGGGACTAGCTACTCGCCATTGATTTCAGTGGGAGTCTGGAGAGTTTTGACGATTTTTTTTACCTGATCTGACGGATTTAATTCGGCTATTTGGTTTATAATTACAATTATATGTCCCTCAGCAGGTTTTACGTTTTCTCTCTGGTCGAGTTCACTTGTGTTATCCGATATCTCTCCCAAACCCCCCCCCCCCGCTCTCCCCCCCCCCCTTCTTTTTTATTTTAACTTATCCTCTTATGTCTTCATGTTGCTTCAAATTGGCACAGAAGCTTGTTGATCTTTAAAGATTCAAATCAAAATTTTTTCTTTTTGGCAGATCCTCAGTAATATGTTCCCCGTTAGATATACATGATTAAATATGCTAAAATTTTACAATAACTTTAATGTTTTCTTTGTTTTTCCCTCATTATAGGAATGGCTTTTGATGATTGTACTGTATGGATAATTGGCCATTCATTTGTTTTTTGGGCGGCTAGGTTCATGCAGGCGCAGGACGCGCCGTTGTTTCCGGGGGCTAGTGGAGTTAGATGGATAGGGGTCAGAGGTATGTTGTGGGAGAGCCTTAAGCCTAAACTCTTGCAGCAGGTTCAGCGGTATGGCTTACCGAGAGTCGTGGTTATTCATCTAGGCGGGAATGATTTGGGCAAGAGGACATCTCTGGATTTAAGGCATGCGGTGGTGGAGGATTTGGGTCAGATTATAATGGCATGGCCAGCTTGCACAATAGTTTGGTCTTTCATGGTCCCTAGATTGTGTTGGCGTGGTGTGGTTGACGGCAGAGCCATTGATGAAGCCCGGAAGAAAGTGAACTTTACGGTTTCAAAATTTGTGTTGGAAAATGGTGGGGCAGTGGTCAGACATCCTAGGATAAAATTTCGGTATACTTACCTTTTTCGGTCTGACGGGGTTCATTTAGCGGAGGAAGGTATGTTTATTTTTCTTGAGGATCTGTTTGAGGTTGTGGTTTCTGTGCGTTAGTTCTATGGTGGCGGTGCAAGGTTTCTTTTGGCAGAACCTTGCTTTTGGCGGGAAAGAACGGCAGGTTACCTATTAGCACTGTGAATATTTGTTTACTCATTGTTTTGCTCACCTTCGTTGACTCATAAAGTCTGCTGGACCACCATGCCGGGGGCAGCATCATCACCTTACCGGGTGGGTAGTCAAGATAGAAGGCTTGAGCGTATTGTGTTGTGGTTGGAGTGTTTATAGTGTTAGGCTTGGGCTGTTGTTAGCCGTTCTTTCTTTGCCACCATATTTAAATTAATTTAATTAATATAGTAACTAATTCATTATATGTTTTTAAATAAATAGCTAACAAATTCTGCCAAATACAAGTCTCCGTGTCTTTATTTCAATTAAGTATGTTATTGTCACTGATTCACACGCAGGTCAATCCTCAGACGATGGGAAGTTTAGATAAACGAAATGACTTTATAGGAGTGGAGAGGGTTAAACTTCCTAGGCTGGGGGCAGACCAGTGTGAGGAATCATGTGATAATTAGGGCCAATGGGTTTTTAGGGTTGTAGGTTATAGCAGGGATATTAGAGATTGTTGGAGGCGGAGTCAGCCTCTTTTGTTCCTGTCTTCCCACCCTCCCTCCCTAAAGTTTATTTTTATGGGCTCTTTTTGATTTGGGTTTGGTGATTGTTTCGTTGGCTATTTTAGGCGGGAAAGAACGGCAGGTTACCTATTAGCACTGTGAATATTTGTTTACTCATTGTTTTGCTCACCTTCGTTGACTCATAAAGTCTGCTGGACCACCCTGCCGGGGGCAGCATCATCACCTTACCGGGTGGGTAGTCAAGATAGAAGGCTTGAGCGTATTGTGTTGTGGTTGGAGTGTTTATAGTGTTAGGCTTGGGCTGTTGTTAGCCGTTCTTTCTTTGCCACCATATTTAAATTAATTTAATTAATATAGTAACTAATTCATTATATGTTTTTAAATAAATAGCTAACAAATTCTGCCAAATACAAGTCTCCGTGTCTTTATTTCAATTAAGTATGTTATTGTCACTGATTCACACGCAGGTCAATCCTCAGACGATGGGAAGTTTATAAGCTGAGCGTTACTTACCCAATATTTGGGAGCGACAGATACGCCCCCCTGTGGTCATTGTAAACTGAGCATTACTTACCCAATATTAGGGAGCGACTGATACGCCCTCTGTGGTCATTGGAAGCTGAGCATTACTTAACCAATATTAGGGAGCGACTGAACCACCCCCCTGTGGTCATTGTAAGCTGAGCCTTACTTAACCAATATTAGTGAGCGACTGATATGCCCCCTGTCGTCATTGTAAGCTGAGCGTTATTTAACCAATATTAGGGAGCGACTGAAACGCCCCTTGTGGTCATTGTAAGTTGAGCATTATTTAACCAATATTAGGGAGCGACTGATATGCCCCCACTCATGTGTCATTGTAAGCTGAGCGCTACTTAACCAATATTAGGGAAAGACTGAAATGCCTCCCCCCTGTTGTCATTGTAAACTGAGCGTTACTTAACAAATATTAGGGAGAGACTGATACGCCCCCTGTGGTCATTGCAAGCTGAGTGTTACTTAACCAATATTAGGGAGAGACTGATACGCCCCCTGTGGCCATTGTAAGCTGAGTGTTACTTAACCAATATTAGGGAGAGACTGATACTCTCCCCTTGTGGTCATTGTAAGTTGAGCTTTATTTAACCAATATTAGGGAGCGACTGAAACGCCCCCCCCCCTGTGGTTATTGTAAACTGAGCGTTACTTAGCCAATATTAGGGAGCGACTGTAACACCCCATGTGGTCATTGTCAGCTGGGCGTTACTTAGCCAATATTAGGGAGCGACTGATACGCCCCCCCCCGTGGTCATTGTAAATTGAGCGTTACTTACCCAATATTAGGGACCGACTAATACGCCCCCTGTGGTCATTGTAAGTTGAGCGTTATATTACCAGTATTAGGGAGCGACTGAAACTCCCCCCCTGTGGTCATTGTAAGCTGAGCGTTATTTAACCAATATTATGGAGCGACTGATACGCCCCCTGTGGTCATTGTAAGCTGAGTGTTACTTACCCAATATTAGGGAGCGATTGATACGCCCCCCCTGTGGTCATTGTAAACTGAGCATTATTTAACAAATATTAGGGAGCGACTGATATGCCCCCTGTGGTCATTGGAAACTGAGCGTTACTTACCCAATATTAGGGAGCGACTGATACGCCCCCTTTGGTCATTGGAAGCTGAGCATTACTTAACCAATATTAGGGAGCGACTGATACGCTCCCCTGTGGTCACTGTAAGCTGAGCGTTATTTAACCAATATTAGGGAGCGACTGAAATGCCCCTTGTGGTCATTGTAGGCTGAGCATTACTTACCCAATATTATAGAGCGACTGATATGCCCCCCCTGTGGTCATTGTAAGCTGAGCGTTACTTAGCCAATATTAGGGAGCGACCAATACGCCCCCCCGTGGTCATTGTAAACTGAGTGTTACTTACCCAATATTAGGGAGCGACCAATACGCCCCCCCGTGGTCATTGTAAACTGAGTGTTACTTAGCCAATATTAGGGAGCGACCAATACGCCCCCCCGTGGTCATTGTAAGCTGAGTGTTACTTACCCAATATTAGGGAGCGACTGATATGCCCCCTGTGGTCATTGGAAACTGAGCGTTACTTACCCAATATTAGGGAGCGACTGATACGCCCCCTTTGGTCATTGGAAGCTGAGCATTACTTAACCAATATTAGGGAGCGACTGATACAATCCCCTGTGGTCATTGTAAGCTGAGTGTTACTTAACCAATATTAGGGAGCGACTGATATGCCACCTGTGGTCACTGTAAGCTGAGCGTTATTTAACCAATATTAGGGAGCGACTGAAATGCCCCTTGTGGTCATTGTAGGCTGAGCATTACTTACCCAATATTATAGAGCGACTGATATGCCCCCCCTGTGGTCATTGTAAGCTGAGCGTTATTTAACCAATATTAGGGAGCGACTGAAACGCCCCCCTGTGGTCATTGAAAACTAAGCGTTACTTTCCCAATATTATAGAGCGACTGATACGCCCCCTGTGGTCATTGTAAACTGAGCGCTACTTAACCAATATTAGGGAGCGACTGATACGCCCCCTGTGGTCATTGTAAGCTGAGTGTTTCATAACCAATATTAGGGAGAGAATGATACTCTCCCCTTGTGGTCATTGTAAGTTGAGCGTTATTTAACCAATATTAGAGAGCGACTGAAATGCCCCCCCCCCCCTGTGGTCATTGTAAGCTGAGCGTTACTTAGCCAATATTAGGGAGCGACCAATACGCCACCCGTGGTCATTGTAAACTGAGTGTTGCTTACCCAATATTAGGGAGCAACTGATAGGCCCCCTGTGGTCATTTTAAGCTGAGCGTTACTTACCCAATATTAGGGAGCGACAGATACGCCCCCTGTGGTCATTGTAATCTGAGCATTACTTACCCAATATTAGGGAGCGACTGATACGCCCCCTGTGGTCATTGGAAGCTGAGCATTACTTAACCAATATTAGGGAGCGACTGAAACGCCCCTTGTGGTCATTGTAAGTTGAGCATTATTTAACCAATATTAGGGAGCGACAGATATGCCCCCCCTCATGTGGTCATTGTAAACTGAGCGTTACCTAGCCAATATTAGGGAGCGACTATAAGCCCCATGTGGTCATTGAAAGCTGAGCGTTACTTAGCCAATATTAGGGAGCGACTGATATGCCCCCTGTGGTCATTGGAAGCTGAGCATTACTTAACCAGTATTAGGGAGCGACTGAAAATCCCCCCCTGTGGTCATTGAAAGCTGAGCGTTATTTAACCAGTATTATGGAGCGACAGATACGCCCCCTGTGGTCATTGTAAGCTGAGTGTTACTTACCCAATATTAGGGAGTGACTGATATGCCCCCTGTGGTCATTGGAAGCTGAGCATTACTTAACCAATATTAGGGAGCGACTGAAACATCCCCCTGTGGTCATTGTAAGCTGAGCGTTACTTAACCAATATTAGGGAGCGACTGATATGCCCCCTGAGGTCATTGTAAGCTGAGCGTTATTTAACCAATATTAGGGAACGACTGAAACGCCCCTTATGGTCATTGTAAGTTGAGCATTATTTAACCAATATTAGAGAGCGACTGATACACCCCCCCCCCCCCTCTGGTCATTGTAAGCTGAGCGTTATTTAAACAATATTAGGGAGCGACTGAAACGCCCCCCCCTGTGGTCATTTTAAACTGAGCGTTACTTTCTCAATATTATAGAGCGACTGATACGCCCCCTGTGGTCATTGTAACCTCAGCGCTAATTAACCAATATTAGGGAAAGACTGAAACGCCACCCCCCCTGTGGTCATTGTAAACTGAGCGTTACTTAGCCAATATTATGGTGCCACTGATACGCCCCCTGTGGTCTTTGTAAGTTGAGCGTTATTTAACCAATATTAGGGAGCGACTGAAACGCCCCCCCCCCCCCGTGGTCATTGTAAACTGAGCGTTACTTAACCAATATTATGGAGCGACTGATATGTCCCCTGTGGTCATTGTAAACTGAGCATTACTTACCCAATATTAGGGAGCGACTGATACGCCCCCTGTGGTCATTGGAAGCTGAGCATTACTTAACCAATATTAGGGAGCGACTGAAACGCCCCCCTGTGGTCATTGTAAGCTGAGCCTTACTTAACCAATATTAGGGAGAGACTGATACGCCCCCTGTGGTCATTGCAAGCTGAGTGTTTCTTAACCAATATTAGGGAGAGACTGATACGCCCCCTGTGGTCATTGTAAGTTGAGCTTTATTTAACCAATATTAGGGAGCGAATGAAACGACCCCCCCCTGTGGTCATTGTAAACTGAGCGTTACCTAGCCAATATTAGGGAGCGACCGTAAGCCCCATGTGGTCATTGTAAGCAGAGCGTTACTTAGCCAATATTAGGGAGCGACTGATACGCCCCCTGTGGTCATTGTAAGTTGAGCGTTATTCTACCAGTATTAGGGAGCGACTGAAAATCCCCCCCTGTGTTCATTGTAAGCTGAGCGTTATTTAACCAGTATTATGGAGCGACAGATACCCCCCCTGTGGTCATTGTAAGCTGAGTGTTACTTACCCAATATTAGGGAGCGACTGATACGACCCCCTGTGGTCATTGTAAAATGAGCGTTACTTACCCAATATTAGGGAGCGACTGACATGCCCCCTGTGGTCATTGTAAGCTGAGCTTTACTTACCCAATATTAGGGAGCGACTGACACGCCCCCTGTGGTCATTGGAAGCTGAGCATTACTTACCCAATATTAGGTAGCGACTGAAATGCCCCCCTGTGGTCATTGAAAGCTGAGCGTTACTTACCCAATATTAGGGAGCGACAGATACGCCCCCCCTGTGGTCATTGTATGCTGAGCATTACTTGCGCAATATTAGGAAGCGACTGATACACCCCCTGTGGTCATTGTAAGCTGAGCATTTCTTACCCAATATTAGGGAGCGACTGATACGCCCCCTGTGGTCAATGGAAGCTGAGCATTACTTAACCAATATTAGGGAGTGACTGAAACACCCCCTGTGGTCATTGTAAGCTGAGCATTACTTAACCAATATTAGGGAGCGACTGATACGCCCCCCCTGTGGTCATTGTAAGCTGAGCGTTATTTAACCAATATTATGGAGCGACAGATACGACCCCTGTGGTCATTGTAAGCTGAGCGTTACTTTACCAATATTAGGGAGCGACTGATACGCCCCCCTTGTGGTCATTGTAAACTGAGCATTACTTAAGCAATATTAGGGAGCGACTGATACGCCCCCCTTGTGGTCATTGTAAGTTGAGCGTTACTTAACCAATATTAGGGAGCGACTGAAATGCCCCCCTGTGGTCATTGTAAGCTGAGGGTTATTTAACCAATATTAGGGAGCGACTGATATGCCCCTTGTGGTCATTGTAAGCTGAGCGTTATTTAACCAATATTAGGGAACGACTGAAACGCCCCCACCTGTTTTCATTGTAAACTGAGCGTTACTTACCCAATATTATAGAGCGACTGATATGCCCCCTGTGGTCATTGTAAGCTGAGTGTTACTTACCCAATATTAGGGAGCGACTGATACGACCCCCTGTGGTCATTGTAAAATGAGCGTTACTTACCCAATATTAGGGAGCGACTGACATGCCCCCTGTGGTCATTGTAAGCTGAGCTTTACTTACCCAATATTAGGGAGCGACTGACACGCCCCCTGTGGTCATTGGAAGCTGAGCATTACTTACCCAATATTAGGGAGCGACTGAAATGCCCCCCTGTGGTCATTGAAAGCTGAGCGTTACTTACCCAATATTAGGGAGCGACAGATACGCCCCCCCTGTGGTCATTGTATGCTGAGCATTACTTGCGCAATATTAGGAAGCGACTGATACACCCCCTGTGGTCATTGTAAGCTGAGCATTTCTTACCCAATATTAGGGAGCGACTGATACACCCCCTGTGGTCAATGGAAGCTGAGCATTACTTAACCAATATTAGGGACTGACTGAAACACCCCCTGTGGTCATTGTAAGCTGAGCGTTACTTAACCAATATTAGGGAGCGACTGATACGCCCCCCCTGTGGTCATTGTAAGCTGAGCGTTATTTAACCAATATTAAGGAGCGACTGATACGACCCCTGTGGTCATTGTAAGCTGAGCGTTACTTAACCAATATTAGGGAGCGACTGATACGCCCCCCTTGTGGTCATTGTAAACTGAGCATTACTTAAGCAATATTAGGGAGCGACTGATACGCCCCCCTTGTGGTCATTGTAAACTATGCATTACTTACCCAATATTAGGGAGCGACTGATACGCCCCCCTGTGGTCATTGTAAGTTGAGCGTTACTTAACCAATATTAGGGAGCGACTGAAATGCCCCCTTGTGGTCATTGTAAGCTGAGCGTTATTTAACCAATATTAGGGAGCGACTGATATGCCCCTTGTGGTCATTGTAAGCTGAGCGTTATTTAACCAATATTAGGGAACGACTGAAACACCCCCCCCTGTGGTCATTGTAAACTGAGCGTTACTTACCCAATATTATAGAGCGACTGATATGCCCCCTGTGGTCATTGTAAGTTGAGCGTTATTTAACCAATATTAGGGAGCGACTGAAACGCCCCCCCTGTGGTCATTGTAAACTGAGCGTTACTTAGCCAATATTAGGGAAAGACTGTAAGCCCCATGTGGTCATTGTAAGCTGAGCGTTACTTAGCCAATATTATGGAGCGACAGATACGCCCCCCCATGGTCATTGTAAACTGAGCGTTACTTACCGAATATATAGAGAACGACTGATATGCCCCCTGTGGTCATTGTAAACTGAGCGTTACTTACCCAATATTAGGGAGCGACTGATACGCCCCCTGTAGTCATTGTAAGTTTAGCGTTATTTTATCAGTATTAGGGAGCGACTGAAACTCCCCTCCTGTGGTCATTGTAAGCTGAGCGTTATTTAACCAATTTCATGGAGCGACTGATACGCCCCCCGGTGGTCATTGTAAACTGAACATTTCTTACCCAATATTAGGGAGCGACTGATACGCCCCCTGTGGTCATTGTAAGCTGAGTGTTACTTACCCAATATTAGGGAGCGACTGATATGCCCCCCCTGTGGTCAGTGTAAATTGAGTGTTACTTACCCAATATTAGGGAGCGACTGATATGCCCCCCTGTGGTCATTGTAAACTGAGCATTACTTACCCAATATTAGGGAGCGACTGATACGCCCCCTGTGGTCATTGAAGCTGAGCATTACTTAACCAATATTAGGGAGCGACTGATACGCCCCCTGTGGTCATTGGAAGCTGAGCATTACTTAACCAATATTAGGGAGCGACTGATACGCCCCCTGTGGTCATTGAAGCTGAGCATTACTTAACCAATATTAGGGAGCGACTGAAACGCCCCCTGTGGTCATTGTAAGCTGAGCGTTACTTTACCAATATTAGGGAGCGACTAATAAGCCCCCTGTGGTCATTGTAAGCTGAGCTTTACTTAACCAATATTAGGGAGTGACTGATACGCCCCCTGTGGTCATTGTAAACTGAGCGTTACTTACCTAATATTAGGGAGCAACTGATACGCCCCCTGTGGTCATTGTAAACTGAGCGTTACTTACCTAATTTTAGGGAGCGACTGATACGCCCCCTGTGGTCATTGTAAGCTGAGTGTTACTTAACCAATATTAGGGAGCGACTGATACGCCCCATGTTGTCATTGTAAGTTGAGTGTTACTTAACCAATATTAGGGAGCGACTGAAACTCCCCCCCTGTGGTCATTGTAAGTTGAGCGTTATTTAACCAATATTAGGGAGCGACTGATATGCCCCCCCCCCTGTGGTCATTGTAAACTGAGCATTACTTACCCAATATTAGGGAACGACTGATACGCCCCCTGTGGTCATTGTAAGCTGAGGGTTACTTACCCAATATTATGGAGCGACTGATACGCCCCCCCTGTGGTCATTGTAAGCTGAGTGTTACTTAACCAATATTAGGGAGCGACTGAAACTCCCCCCCTGTGGTCATTGTAAGTTGAGCGTTATTTAACCAATATTATGGAGCGACTGATATGCCCCCCCCCTGTGGTCATTGTAAACTGAGCATTACTTACCCAATATTAGGGAACGACTGATACGCCCCCTGTGGTCATTGTAAGCTGAGGGTTACTTACCCAATATTAGGGAGCGACTGATATGCCCCCCCTGTGGTCATTGTAAACTGAGCGTTACTTACCCAATATTAGGGAGCGACTGATACGCCCCCTGTGGTCATTGTAAGCTCAGTGTTACTTACCCAATATTAGGGAGCGACTGATACGCCCCCCCTGTGGTCATTGGAAGCTGAGCATTACTTAACCAATATTAGGGAGCGACTGAAACGCCCCCTGTGGTCATTGTAAGCTGAGCTGTGAAGACTCACAACCCCCTATAATACTGCACAGTATGAGCGTGTCCGCAGAGATGGACGCCCAAAGTCCTCAAGCAGAGGTAGGCCATAATATGACTCTTCAAAGGATATGTGCTCCACAACATTTTCTTACACTTTACATGGCCGCTGGTTTGTAGCACCTTCTTGCCCAACATGATGATATAACATAATGTTAGTAAGAACACAACACAATAAAGAGCATAAGAAAGAGATAAGGGAGGGAGGGCGGGACAAACACCATCCAGAAAGGAAGTTGCTGGGCATACACCAGCCTTATAAAGCCCACATCTAGCCACTCCCAATATCTCACACATGGTCAGAAACCAACCAACCAAATAAACCCCCCAAACTACTCTACCTAGCAACAGTTGAACAAATTCTAACAAATTACAAAAAACTAAGGACTCTTATAAATCCTTAAGCTTATGCAACTCTCGTCTCATCTTATATAAGGACTGCAGAGTAGGGAAGTCATTGGAACCTCTCCTGTAAATGAAGAGACATAAAGCCCCAGAATCCTCGCTGTGCAGATTATCATTGAAATGACACATATTCTAACCATGGAACTGGAAGTCTTATACTCACCTTATTGATTGAAGTTAAGCCAATCACTTCCCTGTATATATGTATGTTAGTTTGTCATCATTTCCTTGTGCTTGTATTTTGCGACTCTAATCTTGATAACCTGATACACCAACTAAGTACAGTACTTTCCTTTCAATGCAATTCCTGTGTGAGCAAACACAGCATAAGCTGCTGGACAAGACAGTTTGCCTCATTAATGGCCCCACCCACCTGTACAATACAGTCATCATTCTCACATAACGACCCAGACCAGGGGTGTATTTATAATGGGTGTAGGGTGTGCGAGGCGGCCATTTTCCCGGTGATCAGCTCATGCGCTATATACTTTGGGCACACTCTAGTGCCAAGAGTTTATAAGTGCGGCGCTGGCCATGCTGCGCTCAGTGCGCTGCCGGACGCGGTACTGAGAGGAGGGATCCCATGATGGAGACTGCACATGGGCCCTCTCCTCTCTAGAAATGCCTGTGACCCAGACCTAGCTTTCCTTTTGGGAGATGAGGCTTTAAGGACATTTCTGAAGTCGTACACAGGAGGAATATAACAAGCAATCTCCTAATGCCAATCCTGGAGGGTCAAGCACCTAAATGTGACATTTTAGATGATAGTGAGGCCTCTAGCAGACACCTCAGGACAGAGCTGGCTCTAGGGGTGTTCAACCTGAGTGGTCGCACAGGGGCGCCACCCATAGAGGGCGCACCCCTCCCCAACATCCCGATTTCAGCGGGGCATTACTGTCCCGCTGTTCCACCCGTGGGCCGAAGTGGCCTGAGGGTGGTTAAACCGGGAGGTTGGGGACCCCCACCGCTGCAGCTGTGCGGTGGTGCCGGACCCCGGAGACTCTGAATGGATGCTGCGCGCATGCTCACGGCATCCATTCAGTGATGGGAGAGGTCTCCTATCTCGTCAGAGCCATTTACTTGTACTTGTTTGTCTGTGTTCCTGGTCAAGTATCTCCCAGTCTGCTGTGAACGTGATTCCAGCCTGTGGCCCTGCCACATTACCAGCTGCGTGCGGCCTATCTGTGCTACCTTCCTGTGGCCCAGCCATGTTACCAGCCTGCGGTGTTGTCATATTATCAATTATCTGTACCTCAGTCTACAGTTCAGCTGCACCATCTGTAGCCTCCTGCAGTTCCTTCCCATGGCCCAGTTGTGTACAAGTCAGAGGTTCTCATTCATATCTGCAACTCTTACCATCTAGTGCAGCCCCTACTGCAGCATATCCCCATCACTACCTATGGTCCACTCGCACTAAGGTGTGCAATCATATCTGCAGTATTATCCTCCCCGCTGGCAACAAGGAACTGCCCTGCCTGTTGTTCACCTGCTGGCGTATCAGTTCTCATCAAGTCCATCACTGGGTATTCAGATTCAGCCTTCGCCCAGATCGAGATTGCCAGCTCAGGTACATCCCAACTGCGTACCATCTGCGACCTGCAGGTGTTAGCAAGATAAGCCCACACTGTGCCGAGAGTAAGACCTGGCAGCAGCCTAAGTACTGGTGTGCATATTCAGTCACTAAGGGAACAATTTAGTGACTCTGTGGGTTTATCTTGCATCACACTGTAGCGTCATAACACATAGACTGCCGAATACAAACAAGTGGTCCAGAACCATTAAAACAGGCCAACTGTATGAAGTAATTGATACAATTGTAACAATAATTTACACATAAATGATTATTTAATATGAATAAAAGGGAAAGTTGTAAGTATTTGGGGAGGGGCTGTGAAAGTAATTGTAGGTACATGTAAGACATTGACGTATGGTGAGGTCAATGGCTGGGGAAGCACACATGGAGAAGGGTCTGAGTGCTGGGAGCCTGTCTCACCCCCTACTCACTGTTATGCTGGGTACACATGGGACGATCTGTTAAGTGAATGATATCGCTAAACGATCTCCCTTGAAATTCCTGATGTGCTATATGAATGATATTGTTCTTCCACACACCAAATATTTCACCAACGATGAATGACCAATGATCGTTCTCCCATATGGCAAATGCACGATATCGTCAAGTTTGGCTTGCATGCATGCTCGATTCATGATATCGTTATCAGCCAGCGAGCAACATTAGTAGTTCACTGTATACAAACGGAACGAAATGAACAATATATCATTGAACGATATCGTTATCATTCATATCATAACAATATATTGTTCCGTGTGTATGCAACTTAACTTTCCCCTCACTACACTAAGCTCAGTGTCCATTGATTCTCCTACCTGCATCACTGTCTCTTCACTTGCTGCTGCTGACAGCGCAGTGCACTTCCTGATCACATGACACATCCAAGGTGTCCATCAGTGCTCAAGGCACGCCCCCGCACACTCAGAGGCATGCCTCTATTAGCTCTCTGTCTGTGCAGCTTACAGCCAATAGTGTGGCCCTGCCCCCAGCTCTGCAAGCAGTGTCTGACTATACAGAAGCGAGGCTGAGCTGTTGCTGCCTCATCTGTCATCTCCCTGCAGTCCCAGGGAGCTCCACAAAGTGAGTGAGTGTCAACTATAAAAATGTTACAATAAACAAAGATGATGTTATAAGTTATAAAAATGATTAGATTAATACAAAGAAGATATTTATATCACATCTCAGGAGAATGACAGGGGAGGCTCTGTCAATGCAGACATCCCTTTAACATATAGAGGCCCATTTATCATAAAATATTTGCAACATATTCCCCCAAAACACCAGTTTTTGGGGGATACTCACAAATATTTAGTATCACCCCAATGTATGAAGGACTGCAGCAGATATTTCCATGTCCATAGGTTTCTATGTGGGATGTGATCTATCGGATTAACCAAGCTCCAGGATGCGAAGCATTCCGGCGTTCAGCCCCGCAGCGTAATGCCGTCTGAAGATGGCGTTGTGCTGCTGTAGCTTATGAGTTACACTTCATATAACTTACAGGAAGAGGGTTTCTCCGAAACCCTCCCCAGCAATGCATGCAAGTTCTGCAGACCACGCATGCCCAGGAGTCCTGGCACAGGAGTGAAGAGACCGCTGATAAGTCTCTGCGCATATCGCCCCTGTCCCTGCATATGCTGTTTCATACATCCGGGCGGTATAACAGCATCCTGCAATGCGATTCTCAGCACTAATATCGCGCCCAGATCGCATCGCTAATACAATTATTGATAAATCTGCTCCTAGATCTGCTTATTTTGCAGTTCCTTATAAGCTGCAGAAAATCAGTGTGAGCCCATTCCCAGGGAGATTTGTATATAAATTGTTCTGGTGGGAATTGATTTACCATTCATCTGGGATGTAAATGATTGTTCCAGCTGTTTCAGAGTGTTCAGTCACTTAGAGGCCTATTGCTCCCTGATTAACTATGAAACTTACGGCAGTGGATATTTAAATACTGAAGCAATTTACCATTACTTCAGTGCTGGGGCAGCTGCTTGAAAACCAGCCGTCCCCATGAGACCCAGCACCTGCAGTTACACCACTAATTACCAGTCACGTAACTTTACTCTGCTGGGTCTGATCAGAGGTCCTGATTCAGACCAGGACGCAAAGCAGCGCACTTTCACAGCCATCAGGGGCAGGGTATGCAAATTCCGCAAATGCATGTCAAGGCTAAATGACGCCCTCTGTGTCTTAGAGAGCGACGGCAGAGCGAACGTACGCTGGTCTAAAGACGCCTCCTTTTCCTTCACAACACACATCATCTCCAGGAAGTGTATGTAATATCCGTAACCCTAGAGGTAGACCCTAATCTTCCGCAAGCACTGCAGGCTGAAATACAACCAGGTGACACGTACAATGACGCCTCCATGCTAATTATGCACGCCCATGAAATGCCGTTAGAACTAGAGACGTGCGCCGACCCCCATGTTTTGAATTTGGTCCTGTATCTACCCTGGCTTTGGATCTGGATTGGTTTTGCCAAAACCTCACCTCCGTGTTTTGTTTTTCGGTTTTGTTTTTGGATCTGGATTTTTTCTTAAAAAATCTTAAAAACAGCTAAAATCACATATAATTGGTCTGTTTTTGTTCCTACATTATTATTAATCATTCTAGATGTCTAACCTGTGATTATATGATGAGTAAGGCTAATAAGATCTGTGCAAATAACGGGAGTATTTTTGATATCAAACAATTTATTAACAGTGAAACCTTGTTTGTGATCTATGCTTTACGTTGTAGTTGTTCCAAATTATATATAAGACGTACCACTAGGACCCTTAAAGAGAGATTTAGGGAGCATCACATGAATATATTAAAAGGTCTTTAGACACATTGGCCCTCATTCAGAGGCGGTCGCAAGAAGCGATCGTTCTCTCTGAATGAGGGCGGCCACTTCTTTTTTTCTTGTGCGGCCTTCTGGTCGCTAGCTAAGCTGTGGGTTACCACCCACAGCTTAGCGGCCGATCAGGTTGATGGTTGCGATGGTCAAAACCATCGCGACCATCGGGGCTTGGGACCAGACCCCAAGGTTTGGTCTCGGCAACCGCAAGCCCCAGGGAGCTTCCTGCTCTGAACGAGCAGGAAACTCCCCACTGACATCACTGCTGATGTCAATGCGGCCGCCCACAAAACGGCAAGCGTTCCGTCAGGAACGCCTCCGTTTGTGTAACCACCCACCCGGCACGCGTACAAAATGGGGTGAGCTGTCGATGTCCCTTTTGTAGTGAGCTCCGGAGCGAGAGTTTTTTTCTCGCTCCAGGGCTTGCACACACGCAGTGCGGCCGCTGTGCGTGCGCAGGACCAAAACATCGAACCGGTTGCGAGCGCTCAGCGCTTGTGACCGCCTATGAATGAGGTCCATACCCTGAGAGATGGTGATAGGTTTCGTCGTCTGTGCAAGGCAGAGTCTGAAAGGATATTGAAACTTCAGACCCTGCAACCAGATGGTTTGAAAGAAACTTTTAGAATTTGTAGATTGATAGGTGCGGACGTGGGACATGTCTCCCCATCCATACATACTGTCAGGTCGATGGAGGGAACATCCGTCTCACGCCCACACCCCTTCCCCAAAAGTAGCGGGTTTGAGTTCATTTAAAACAAATATCTACGTATTAATTATTGGAACTAACTGCTTTTTCTATGTCCTCCTTTTCCTTTTTTCCCTCCCCCCTCCCCCCCCTCTTTCTCCCCCCCCTTTTTTTCCCCTCTTTACTCTCCTCTCCATGTTAATGTATTTGAGATGGCTCGCTAAGTGGGGTTCTCTTATTGAATATTTAATTAATAATAATTTTACTACTTTGTATTTTTTATTTTACTTATATTTTATTAATTATTTATAATTTTTTAATGAATGTATTCATTTATTCTCTACTCCTTGTATTATGATTATTTCTGGATAATTATGGTTTACCTGTTAGTATATACACTGCCACAATGATTACCTTTAGTGCTATATACTTTTCTGAGGTAGAGAGTGTGTGTTTATATATACCAGCCATTAATGAGTTCATATTTGCAAGCCGTCTTGAATCCCTTCATTAAATGAAACATAAAATGAGAGGAAAGATAAACGAACCCGTTTTTATATGGGTTTTTTTATATTTTTTTTATTATTTTAATATACTGTACTGTGGATAATTTCAATATAATTTATTTTTATACTTGGATACAATATATGTTTTTATATTACATGAATATACGATGTGTAGAGGAAAAGGAATTATTATAAACAAATCCAATATAGCAAGACTGGAATTAGGATCCTAGGAAGTGATCCAGGTGGATAATAATTCCTAATTTATAAGCACCAATCAAATGAGAGAGTGTGGTACTTAGCCCAGCAGGGTGGAACAAGGAACGTCCAACTTGAAAAAGGCCACAGAAGTGGCTGAAACGCGTCGTTGTTCCTGGTGCTTTGAATTCTTCTTGTGTGGTATCCTGGATTTCTCTATCTGAGCGGCACACAGCGGTCAGTAGCCCATCACCAGCATACCTGACGAAGCAATGGCGGCCAGCGCTCTGGCTATTAAGGCTGGATTGAATGCGGCGCCGTGACCACAGCTTTCCCGCTTGTCAGCTACAATCAGCGGATGGTGGGTCAGGCTGGATCTGATATTAAGCTACCTTGACCTGTCTTAGGGGGACGCCCCTTACTAGCCATCAGAGTTTGGACACTATACTTACTTGGATACACCTGCTTATTATGGTCTATACCTGGAGGTAATACATTGACTGTTTATTCTTCTATGTGCATATGAGGACAGTCTGGAAAACAAGACTCTCATTGAATCATTACTAAAGGTACGTAGACACGTAACGATTTTTTGTACGATTTAACTATAACGACGTTGTTATCGTTCAATCGTTGAAAAAATCATTCAGTTTCTGAGTTATAACGATGAACGATTATCGTTCATGCGCGTTCCTGTTTGTAGTTCGTTCTGACTGACCAACTGAACGATTTTCATTAAGGGAAGTTTCAAAGATCGTTTGTAGTTCAAAAAATCATTCATTACACTTTAAAAAAATCTGACAGATAATCTGACAGAAAATCGTTCATAAAATCATTCATTACAGATAATCTGACAGAAAATCGTTCATGAAATCGTTCATAAAATCGTTGGTAAGAAAATCGCTGTGTGTGTATGCAGCTTTAGTGGTGTTTCTGGAATTAACCACTTAGGTAAAAAGAACAAGTAATTGATCAAGCTGCTACTAATCCTACACACAGGCTCTATATTGTCTATGTAATGTATTGGTACTTATCCTTAAATTTAAATTGATATGTTCACATGTTGCATATGGACCAATATTTAACTTGGTAGAGTTAATGATCCTATTTGTTTTCACCTCAGATATTGCTTATAAGATTAAAGAGTAAAGGTGCATACACACACAATGATTTTTTGAACGATTATCGTTAAACAATATCGTTTAACGATAATCGTTTGAAAAAATCGTTCACTTTCTGAGTCAAACGATGAACGATTATTGTTCATGCACGTTCACGTTTGTAGTTCAGTCAGACTTGTCAACTCAACGATTTTCATTAAGTTAATATGCAAAAATCGTTTGTAGTTCATAAAAATCGTTCATTACATTTAAATGAACATAGTAAATGAACAACTTTAGTAAACGATTTTAGTTCATTTTTTCAAGGTAGAAAATCGTTTACTAAAATCGTTCATTAACTCAATCGTTGTGCGTGTATGCAGCTTAAGAGATTTATACTTATACATGGTGTGGTATCTATGGTGTTGTAAAAGGACACTTATGGTTTAATAAATGCTATTAATTGAAATTTGCACTCCAGCGCAGAAGCTATTTTCTTTGTCTATTTTTGTGAGGTTGGCAAGACCTTATTATTCTGCTGCAGGTGTGCCTAGAGAATTATCAGCAGGTGGTCATTAGGCACTGAGATCCTCTACTACAGGGGTCTTCAACCTTTGGCCCACCAGCTGCTCTAGAACTACAGATCCCAGAATGCCCTGCCACAGTTTTAGCATGCTGTTATATCAAAACGGTGGCAGGGCATGCTGGGATGTGTAGTTCCACAGCAGCTGGAGGGCCAAAGGTTGAAGACCCATGCTCTAGTATATCTGTTTTTGTTCCTACAGTATTATTAACCTCAATAACATTTATTTCCACTTCTTTCCAGTCAATTTTGACCACCTCACAGCTCACTATATTGTTTTCATCCAGTTTAGGCCCAAAATTTGCACCAAGCTAGCTGGCTGACTAATCTAAGTGGCAGCAATGGGCGGCACAAACACGTGGCAGTTCAAATTCCAATATGGCACATCAGGAAACAAATGTTTTTATTATTCCAAGAGAGGCCTGAGAGAGTATGTAGTTGAAGGCAGAGACAGGAAGGGTTTTGTAGTAAATTTAATTTCATTTTTTTATTCCGAAGTAAATTTTTGAGGGAGAAGGAGAGGGGAGTATGCACTTACAAAAAAATATTTTACTCATTCACATCAGTCCTTGCCCCAGAAGAATCCTTGAGGGCTATGCCTGCTGCTGGGAGTGGATTTTCTCATCCCAGAAGGGGACCAGGAAGACTTCTAGTGGTGCTTTCTACATGAAAAAGCATTTCCCAAACTGTACAGGGACATTAAAAAACATAGTTAGTTAGTGGCCTAAAACTGTAAGGGGTAAAGTTAATTTACTAAAGTGAGAGTTTTTAGAAGTGCATTTTAGAAGTGATATTGCCCATAACAACCAATCAAAGTCTACTTAACATCACTTTCAAGAAGATAATAGCTAGAATCTGATTATTTTCTATGGGCAAGCATCATCACTTCTAAAACTCACTTCTAAAAACTCTCACTTTAGTACATTAAATTTACCCCTTATAGTCTTACGTTTTGTCTTTTTTGAGAATCCTGCGCCAACTTCTGCTGCTAGGAGTGGATTTTCATCCCAGAAGGGGACCAGGAAGACTGCTTTCCAAAACAATTGACTGTAAAATAATCCTTTGCAAAGCTTCCACACTGAACATTTCCCAACCTGTACAGGGACAATAAAAAAAACATAGTTAGTTAGTGGCCTTAAAGTGCCACTTTACCAGCACAGATATAGTGGACAAGCGTAAGATTTATGATTTAAGGCAGGGGTAGCCAACTGTGGTCCTCGAGAGCTACCAACAGTGCATGTTTTCCATCTCTCCTCACAGAGTCACAACTGTAATAATTAACTCCACCTGTGGATCTTTTCAAATGTGGTACTAAGCAATGAATACACCTGTGCACCTGCTAAGTGGTCTGGAAAATGAGAACTGTTAGTAGCTCTCATGGACCGAGGTTGTCTACCCCTGATTTAAAGCCTTACGTTGTGTTTTTCTTGAGAATCCTGCATCTGCTTCTGCGGCTAGGAGTGGATTTTCATCCCAGAAGGGGACCAGGAAGACTGCTTTCCATTACAATTAATCCTTTGCAAACCTTCCGAAAAAGAATTTCCCAACATGTACAGAGACATTAAAAAAAAACAGCTAGTTAGTGTCCTTCAGTTCAAACTGCCATTGTACCCACTGTCCACTTAACCGGAGCAGATATTGTGGACAAGCAGAACAGAGTAGCAAATGCAACATTTAAGGTTTAAGTCTTACGTTGTGTCTTGAGCACCATGCCTGCTGCTGGGAGTGGATTTTCATCCCAGAAGGGATGAAGACATTGTTTTTTCTTCCCAGCGGACACAGGGCCTGATTCAGAGCCGCTCGTAAGTGGCCGCTCATTCGCTCCGAGCGATGTTTGCCCAACTGCGCATGCGTACGGATCGTTATACGCATGCGCAAACCAGTCAGTGCGGTCGAAATTCATGTGCTCGCAAAATAGCGAATGCCTGATAATTTGAGTGACAGAAAGAGGCGTATGTGGGTGGTAACAGGGGAAGGTGCTTGAAAACGGGGAGTGGAGATTCGATTGCAGGCGTGCTTAAAGGTCAAAACGGGCGTTTTATGGGTGTGCATTGAGCACGTCACTTGGTTATTTTATAGCCAGAACTGCTCGCAAAATTGTGGTAGCAAAAACCAACCACAAGAATAGCGAGCAGCTCATACCCTGGTCGATGTACTCGATTAATCTAATAAATAGCGGACATGACGTAGGATGCGAGCGGCCAGGGGGCGTAGTTTCCCAAACAACGACCGCAAGTTTTGTTCGCTCGTTCAGACCTAGAGGTGTGAACAGACCGCAAAGAGCGAACGGTTCATTTGAATAGCCACCTTTTTTTTTTGAACGAACGACCGCAAATAGCGACCAGCTCTGAATCAGACCCACAGTTCTGAAGAGATGTAAATAACTACTGACAGGAAAAAGAGGCAATTTGGAGGCCAATACACAAAACTGCCTTTGCTTTACCTGAGCTGCCCACCTTCCAGTGTGTACTCAGAAAGAGTTTTCAGCCCAGCCGGAAACTTTGTCAGTGATCGGCCTATGAGACTACTTCCCCAAATTGTGGTAAAGATGATGCCCATCAAAATGAACTACTAATTCTACGAGATAGACCTTTACCATCAATTACGTGCAAAAATTACAGAGGCACCTGTAATGGTGGATTCAAGCGGGGACAAATTAATATTGTGCGAAGAAGATGATGTATACATCACCCCAGATTATACCATCACCCAATCCTATATCGTCTTCCCATTCTGTGTTGTGTATAAATTATAGCTGTTCTCCCTGTTAGATTGGGGATTCATTGTCCACGTTAGTGGATGTGAGCTCCATTTTAGTCCATATCACCACACCCTACACATCTTCTGACCTGGGCTACAGGAGGAGCAGCTGCACTCTGGAATACGGTTGCATGGAGTTGCCCCTCTGCCTCGCTGAAATTCAGGTAGAGGGGCCATGGGTAGGGACTGGGAGTAGGGACACTATAATCAGAGAATGCAGTTTTAGCTGCTTTATTTCATTTTTCAAGCCATATCCTCTGTTTTCACATTTGAAAATGTTTATGCAAATCTCAGCAGAGATGTTTTGTGATGCCATGATTAGCGCGCACACACACAAAACAGATTGATTTAATTCATTTTGGGGGGGCACTTGGGAGGGAGAGCACCCAAACGAGGCAGCAGACTCTTGATAAACAACACAGGCAGCACAGCACCCCTATGCACCTACGTTGCTGAACACGCACACACAAAAAAAATTGTTTTTATTTTCACACTGGTGGTGTGGCAGGCTAATACGCACACACAAAAATTGTTTTGGTTTTTTTACACTGGGGGAGAAGAACACCCATGACAGACAGAGCACCCCCTGGACAACACAGCAGAACAGTGAGCCCCTATGGACAACAGCCAGCCAGTCCCTATGGATTGGACAACAGCCAGCCCCACAATTATTATGCACAACAGCAGCCAGCACAGCTCCCTCCCTCTTCACTCTCCACAGCTGGAATGAAAAATGGCGGCGATCGTGGGACCTATACGATCCAAAAATCTGACAGTGGGATGATGATGTTTTGCTTTGTTTTCAGATACGAGTCAGGCGGGAAAACCCGAGCCGACTCGTATCTGCTAAGTTCGGATGGGATCGGTTATTGGGGAGCCGAACCCGCTCTTTTATAGTTAGAACATACAGGCATGCCTGCGTTCACACATCCACACCCCCATTTTTATGGACCACCCCCTGACACCACCCTCAAAAGGCACTATCTGTCACTCAAAGTAGCGCTCAGTCTGTGTACTACAAGTGCACAATTCCCGATCACAGTGACTGGCTCGCGCACATACGCCTGCGCATACGGGCGACTATCGGCCATAGTGTGCGATCGTGGCTTAGCGTCCGGGTCTGAGTCAGGCCCAGAGTTCCCACATGTGCACAGAGCGAGCAAACACAAGCGGAACTAAACACTGCAGGGTCCTGGGAACCAACAATAGTCCCGCAGGGAAACTCCTAAAGCTTTCAGTTTTTAGAATTTGATGAATATCGGGCCAAAACCTTATGTTTCCGCATGTGTAATGGGACCATAAGTGATAATGGATAATCTCCATAGTAACATATGAGAGGGGAGAGAGTCAGACCTCCGCACCCAGGTCCCTCATTACACGTATGAGACCCCTAATCATAGCAGCCACCTCTCCTGGAATGTCTATCAGACCCCCCAATAAGGGGAACACGGCCCAGACCCCTGAGAGCAGGAAATTCTCCATCAGATCAATTACCTGCGGCCAGGCGATCACGGCATGACGCACAGCAAGCCACACCCACCTGCGCTTTTCCTAGATCACTTTCACATCTCCTAGAAGGGAACGGGTAGAGTTGGGAAATATGCTCCTCATGCAGCTTCCTAGGGTGAGCGGGTTCGGTTTTACTCGGTTTTACTCGGTTCTTATCGCCACTTTCCCGCAATTTCAGCTCGATTTCATTCGCTATCCAAAACACGTGTTCGGCAATAGCCAATAAAAAGATCCGAGTAAAACCGAACCCGCTCACCCCTAAACATAACCTGTTACTGATATTCATGGATACAATATATGATATTTACAGTACATACACTTTCCATATATGTCATCACAAAGTCAAATAAATCCAAAATACAAGCTGTATCCTGACATATATAGTAGAATATTTTATATAATTCACAAATCTAAATAAAGGTATTTTCCTGCCAAGGCCAGCCTGCATTATGTGATCGGTGCTGGAGAAGTCAGTAACACACCCGGCAGAACGACTGGGCTATAATAAGCTTATAATAACCTTTCTGTGTGCATCTCTGGGATGGAGCCATGTAACTATAATGTTTGGAGGATGTTATCATTACTTCTCAACTATTATATAATAACAAGCACTGTACCAGGAACTCAGCTTATCAGCACCTTGGCACTCACTGGGCTACACAGCTGCCAGGGAACATTGTACTGCATAGACTATTGTTATCTCAGTTTATATCTTAATAATATTACACTAGGAAAATTTGTGTCAGGTCCCATCATTACATTATACAGTAAGATGTGTCAGGTGCTATCATTACATTATACAGTAATATGTGTCATGTCCCATCATTACATTATACAGTAAGATGTGTCAGGTCCCATCATTACATTATACAGTAAGATGTGTCAGGTACCATCATTACATTATACAGTAAGATGTGTCAGGTGCCATCATTACATTATACAGTAATATGTGTCAGGTCCCATCATTACATTATACAGTAAGATGTGTCAGGTACTATCATTACATTATACAGTAATATGTGTCAGGTCCCATCATTACATTATACAGTAAGATGTGTCAGGTCCCATCATTACATTATACAGTAAGATGTGTCAGGTACAATCATTACATTATACAGTAATATGTGTCAGGTACAATCATTACATTATACAGTAAGATGTGTCAGGTCCCATCATTACATTATACAGTAAGATGTGTCAGGTCCCATCATTACATTATACAGTAAGATGTGTCAGGTCCTATCATTACATTATACAGTAAGATGTGTCAGGTACAATCATTACATTATACAGTAAGATGTGTCAGGTACTATCATTACATTATACAGTAAGATGTGTCAGGTACCATCATTACATTATACAGTAAGATGTGTCAGGTGCCATCATTACATTATACAGTAAGATGTGTCAGGTGCCATCATTACATTATACAGTAAGATGTGTCAGGTCCCATCATTACATTATACAGTAAGATGTGTCAGGTCCCATCATTACATTATACAGTAAGATGTGTCAGGTCCCATCATTACATTATACAGTAAGATGAGTCAGGTACAATCATTACATTATACAGTAAGATGTGTCAGGTACAATCATTACATTATACAGTAAGATGTGTCAGGTACTATCATTACATTATACAGTAAGATGTGTCAGGTACTATCATTACATTATACAGTAAGATGTGTCAGGTCCCATCATTACATTATACAGTAAGATGTGTCAGGTCCCATCATTACATTATACAGTAAGATGTGTCAGGTACTATCATTACATTATACAGTAAGATGTGTCAGGTGCTATCATTACATTATACAGTAAGATGTGTCAGGTCCCATCATTACATTATACAGTAAGATGAGTCAGGTCCCATCATTACATTATACAGTAAGATGAGTCAGGTACAATCATTACATTATACAGTAAGATGTGTCAGGTACAATCATTACATTATACAGTAAGATGTGTCAGGTACTATCATTACATTATACAGTAAGATGTGTCAGGTACTATCATTACATTATACAGTAAGATGTGTCAGGTCCCATCATTACATTATACAGTAAGATGTGTCAGGTCCCATCATTACATTATACAGTAAGATGTGTCGGGTCCCATCATTACATTATACAGTAAGATGTGTCAGGTCCCATCATTACATTATACAGTAAGATGTGTCAGGTCCCATCATTACATTATACAGTAAGATGTGTCAGGTCCCATCATTACATTATACAGTAAGATGTGTCAGGTCCCATCATTACATTATACAGTAAGATGTGTCAGGTCCCATCATTACATTATACAGTAAGATGTGTCAGGTACAATCATTACATTATACAGTAAGATGTGTCGGGTCCCATCATTACATTATACAGTAATATGTGTCAGGTCCCATCATTACATTATACAGTAAGATGTGTCAGGTCCCATCATTACATTATACAGTAATATGTGTCAGGTCCCATCATTACATTATACAGTAAGATGTGTCAGGTCCCATCATTACATTATACAGTAATATGTGTCAGGTCCCATCATTACATTATACAGTAAGATGTGTCAGGTCCCATCATTACATTATACAGTAAGATGTGTCAGGTACAATCATTACATTATACAGTAAGATGTGTCAGGTACAATCATTACATTATACAGTAAGATGTGTCAGGTCCCATCATTACATTATACAGTAAGATGTGTCAGGTCCCATCATTACATTATACAGTAAGATGTGTCAGGTCCCATCATTACATTATACAGTAATATGTGTCAGGTCCCATCATTACATTATACAGTAAGATGAGTCAGGTACTATCATTACATTATACAGTAAGATGTGTCAGGTCCCATCATTACATTATACAGTAAGATGTGTCAGGTCCCATCATTACATTATACAGTAAGATGTGTCAGGTACTATCATTACATTATACAGTAATATGTGTCAGGTCCCATCATTACATTATACAGTAAGATGTGTCAGGTCCCATCATTACATTATACAGTAAGATGTGTCAGGTCCTATCATTACATTATACAGTAATATGTGTCAGGTCCTATCATTACATTATACAGTAATATGTGTCAGGTACTATCATTATATTATACAGTAAGATGTGTCAGGTACTATCATTACATTATACAGTAATATGTGTCAGGTCCCATCATTACATTATACAGTAAGATGTGTCAGGTCCCATCATTACATTATACAGTAAGATGTGTCAGGTCCTATCATTACATTATACAGTAATATGTGTCAGGTCCTATCATTACATTATACAGTAATATGTGTCAGGTACTATCATTACATTATACAGTAAGATGTGTCAGGTACAATCATTACATTATACAGTAAGATGTGTCAGGTACAATCATTACATTATACAGTAATATGTGTCAGGTCCCATCATTACATTATACAGTAAGATGTGTCAGGTACTATCATTACATTATACAGTAAGATGTGTCAGGTCCCATCATTACATTATACAGTAAGATGTGTCAGGTCCCATCATTACATTATACAGTAAGATGTGTCAGGTACTATCATTATATTATACAGTAAGATGTGTCAGGTGCCATCATTACATTATACAGTAATATGTGTCAGGTCCCATCATTACATTATACAGTAAGATGTGTCAGGTCCCATCATTACATTATACAGTAAGATGTGTCAGGTCCTATCATTACATTATACAGTAATATGTGTCAGGTACTATCATTATATTATACAGTAAGATGTGTCAGGTCCCATCATTACATTATACAGTAAGATGTGTCAGGTACTATCATTACATTATACAGTAAGATGTGTCAGTTCCCATCATTACATTATACAGTAAGATGTGTCAGGTCCCATCATTACATTATACAGTAAGATGTGTCAGGTACAGTCATTACATTATACAGTAAGATGTGTCAGGTCCCATCATTACATTATACAGTAATATGTGTCAGGTCCCATCATTACATTATACAGTAAGATGTGTCGGGTCCCATCATTACATTATACAGTAAGATGTGTCGGGTCCCATCATTACATTATACAGTAAGATGTGTCGGGTCCCATCATTACATTATACAGTAAGATGTGTCAGGTACAATCATTACATTATACAGTAATATGTGTCAGGTCCCATCATTACATTATACAGTAAGATGTGTCGGGTCCCATCATTACATTATACAGTAAGATGTGTCAGGTCCCATCATTACATTATACAGTAAGATGTGTCAGGTACAATCATTACATTATACAGTAATATGTGTCAGGTCCCATCATTACATTATACAGTAAGATGTGTCAGGTGCCATCATTACATTATACAGTAAGATGTGTCAGGTCCCATCATTGCATTATACAGTAAGATGTGTCAGGTCCCATCATTACATTATACAGTAAGATGTGTCAGGTCCCATCATTACATTATACAGTAAGATGTGTCAGGTCCCATCATTACATTATACAGTAAGATGTGTCAGGTCCCATCATTACATTATACAGTAATATGTGTCAGGTGCCATCATTACATTATACAGTAATATGTGTCAGGTACTATCATTACATTATACAGTAAGATGTGTCAGGTCCCATCATTGCATTATACAGTAAGATGTGTCAGGTCCCATCATTACATTATACAGTAAGATGTGTCAGGTCCTATCATTACATTATACAGTAAGATGTGTCAGGTACCATCATTACATTATACAGTAAGATGTGTCAGGTACAATCATTACATTATACAGTAAGATGTGTCAGGTCCCATCATTACATTATACAGTAAGATGTGTCAGGTACTATCATTACATTATACAGTAAGATGTGTCAGGTCCCATCATTACATTATACAGTAAGATGTGTCAGGTCCCATCATTACATTATACAGTAAGATGTGTCAGGTCCCATCATTACATTATACAGTAAGATGTGTCAGGTGCCATCATTACATTATACAGTAAGATGTGTCAGGTACTATCATTACATTATACAGTAAGATGTGTCAGGTACTATCATTACATTATACAGTAAGATGTGTCAGGTCCCATCATTATATTATACAGTAAGATGTGTCAGGTCCCATCATTATATTATACAGTAAGATGTGTCAGGTACTATCATTACATTATACAGTAATATGTGTCAGGTCCCATCATTACATTATACAGTAAGATGTGTCAGGTACAATCATTACATTATACAGTAAGATGTGTCAGGTACAATCATTACATTATACAGTAAGATGTGTCAGGTCCCATCATTACATTATACAGTAAGATGTGTCAGGTCCCATCATTACATTATACAGTAAGATGTGTCAGGTCCCATCATTACATTATACAGTAAGATGTGTCAGGTCCCATCATTACATTATACAGTAAGATGTGTCAGGTCCCATCATTACATTATACAGTAATATGTGTCAGGTGCTATCATTACATTATACAGTAAGATGTGTCAGGTACAATCATTACATTATACAGTAAGATGTGTCAGGTGCTATCATTACATTATACAGTAAGATGTGTCAGGTACAATCATTACATTATACAGTAAGATGTGTCAGGTCCCATCATTACATTATACAGTAATATGTGTCAGGTACAATCATTACATTATACAGTAAGATGTGTCAGGTCCCATCATTACATTATACAGTAAGATGTGTCAGGTCCCATCATTACATTATACAGTAAGATGTGTCAGGTCCCATCATTACATTATACAGTAAGATGTGTCAGGTCCCATCATTACATTATACAGTAAGATGTGTCAGGTCCCATCATTACATTATACAGTAAGATGTGTCAGGTCCCATCATTACATTATACAGTAAGATGTGTCAGGTCCCATCATTACATTATACAGTAAGATGTGTCAGGTACTATCATTACATTATACAGTAAGATGTGTCAGGTACTATCATTACATTATACAGTAAGATGTGTCAGGTACTATCATTACATTATACAGTAAGATGTGTCAGGTCCCATCATTACATTATACAGTAAGATGTGTCAGGTGCCATCATTACATTATACAGTAATATGTGTCAGGTCCCATCATTACATTATACAGTAAGATGTGTCAGGTACCATCATTACATTATACAGTAAGATGTGTCAGGTACTATCATTACATTATACAGTAATATGTGTCAGGTCCCATCATTACATTATACAGTAAGATGTGTCAGGTACAATCATTACATTATACAGTAAGATGTGTCAGGTCCCATCATTACATTATACAGTAAGATGTGTCAGGTCCCATCATTACATTATACAGTAAGATGTGTCAGGTACAATCATTACATTATACAGTAATATGTGTCAGGTCCCATCATTACATTATACAGTAAGATGTGTCTGGTTTAATCATTACATTATACAGTAAGATGTGTCAGGTCCCATCATTACATTATACAGTAAGATGTGTCAGGTACTATCATTACATTATACAGTAAGATGTGTCAGGTCCCATCATTACATTATACAGTAAGATGTGTCAGGTACTATCATTACATTATACAGTAAGATGTGTCAGGTCCCATCATTACATTACACAGTAAGATGTGTCAGGTCCCATCATTACATTATACAGTAAGATGTGTCAGGTACAATCATTACATTATACAGTAAGATGTGTCAGGTCCTATCATTACATTATACAGTAAGATGTGTCAGGTCCCATCATTACATTATACAGTAAGATGTGTCAGGTACTATCATTACATTATACAGTAATATGTGTCAGGTACAATCATTACATTATACAGTAAGATGTGTCAGGTCCCATCATTACATTATACAGTAATATGTGTCAGGTCCCATCATTACATTATACAGTAAGATGTGTCAGGTCCCATCATTACATTATACAGTAAGATGTGTCAGGTCCCATCATTACATTATACAGTAAGATGTGTCAGGTCCCATCATTACATTATACAGTAATATGTGTCAGGTCCCATCATTACATTATACAGTAAGATGTGTCAGGTACAATCATTACATTATACAGTAAGATGTGTCAGGTACTATCATTACATTATACAGTAAGATGTGTCAGGTACAATCATTACATTATACAGTAAGATGTGTCAGGTCCCATCATTACATTATACAGTAAGATGTGTCAGGTACAATCATTACATTATACAGTAAGATGTGTCAGGTCCAATCATTACATTATACAGTAAGATGTGTCAGGTCCCATCATTACATTATACAGTAATATGTGTCAGGTCCCATCATTACATTATACAGTAAGATGTGTCAGGTCCCATCATTACATTATACAGTAAGATGTGTCAGGTACAATCATTACATTATACAGTAAGATGTGTCAGGTACAATCATTACATTATACAGTAAGATGTGTCAGGTCCCATCATTACATTATACAGTAAGATGTGTCAGGTCCCATCATTACATTATACAGTAAGATGTGTCAGGTACAATCATTACATTATACAGTAAGATGTGTCAGGTGCTATCATTACATTATACAGTAAGATGTGTCAGGTACTATCATTACATTATACAGTAAGATGTGTCAGGTCCCATCATTACATTATACAGTAAGATGTGTCAGGTGCCATCATTACATTATACAGTAATATGTGTCAGGTCCCATCATTACATTATACAGTAAGATGTGTCAGGTACCATCATTACATTATACAGTAAGATGTGTCAGGTCCCATCATTACATTATACAGTAAGATGTGTCAGGTACAATCATTACATTATACAGTAAGATGTGTCAGGTGCCATCATTACATTATACAGTAAGATGTGTCAGGTCCCATCATTACATTATACAGTAAGATGTGTCAGGTCCCATCATTACATTATACAGTAAGATGTGTCAGGTACCATCATTACATTATACAGTAAGATGTGTCAGGTCCCATCATTACATTATACAGTAAGATGTGTCAGGTACAATCATTACATTATACAGTAAGATGTGTCAGGTCCCATCATTACATTATACAGTAAGATGTGTCAGGTCCCATCATTACATTATACAGTAAGATGTGTCAGGTACTATCATTACATTATACAGTAAGATGTGTCAGGTCCCATCATTACATTATACAGTAAGATGTGTCAGGTCCCATCATTACATTATACAGTAAGATGTGTCAGGTCCCATCATTACATTATACAGTAAGATGTGTCAGGTCCCATCATTACATTATACAGTAAGATGTGTCAGGTCCCATCATTACATTATACAGTAAGATGTGTCAGGTACTATCATTACATTATACAGTAAGATGTGTCAGGTCCTATCATTACATTATACAGTAAGATGTGTCAGGTACTATCATTACATTATACAGTAAGATGTGTCAGGTCCCATCATTACATTATACAGTAAGATGTGTCAGGTCCCATCATTACATTATACAGTAAGATGTGACAGGTACAATCATTACATTATACAGTAAGATGTGTCAGGTCCCATCATTACATTATACAGTAAGATGTGTCAGGTCCCATCATTACATTATACAGTAAGATGTGACAGGTACAATCATTACATTATACAGTAAGATGTGTCAGGTGCCATTATTACATTATACAGTAAGATGTGTCAGGTACAATCATTACATTATACAGTAAGATGTGTCAGGTGCCATCATTACATTATACAGTAAGATGTGTCAGGTCCCATCATTACATTATACAGTAAGATGTGTCAGGTACAATCATTACATTATACAGTAAGATGTGTCAGGTGCTATCATTACATTATACAGTAAGATGTGTCAGGTGCCATCATTACATTATACAGTAATATGTGTCAGGTCCCATCATTACATTATACAGTAAGATGTGTCAGGTCCCATCATTACATTATACAGTAAGATGTGTCAGGTCCCATCATTACATTATACAGTAAGATGTGTCAGGTACTATCATTACATTATACAGTAAGATGTGTCAGGTACCATCATTACATTATACAGTAAGATGTGTCAGGTACTATCATTACATTATACAGTAATATGTGTCAGGTCCCATCATTACATTATACAGTAAGATGTGTCAGGTACAATCATTACATTATACAGTAAGATGTGTCAGGTGCCATCATTACATTATACAGTAAGATGTGTCAGGTACTATCATTACATTATACAGTAAGATGTGTCAGGTCCCATCATTACATTATACAGTAAGATGTGTCAGGTCCCATCATTACATTATACAGTAAGATGTGTCAGGTCCCATCATTACATTATACAGTAAGATGTGTCAGGTCCCATCATTACATTATACAGTAAGATGTGTCAGGTACAATCATTACATTATACAGTAAGATGTGTCAGGTCCCATCATTACATTATACAGTAATATGTGTCAGGTCCCATCATTACATTATACAGTAAGATGTGTCAGGTCCCATCATTACATTATACAGTAATATGTGTCAGGTCCCATCATTACATTATACAGTAAGATGTGTCAGGTACCATCATTACATTATACAGTAAGATGTGTCAGGTCCCATCATTACATTATACAGTAAGATGTGTCAGGTGCCATCATTACATTATACAGTAAGATGTGTCAGGTCCTATCATTACATTATACAGTAAGATGTGTCAGGTCCCATCATTACATTATACAGTAAGATGTGTCAGGTCCCATCATTACATTATACAGTAAGATGTGTCAGGTCCTATCATTACATTATACAGTAAGATGTGTCAGGTCCTATCATTACATTATACAGTAAGATGTGTCAGGTGCTATCATTACATTATACAGTAAGATGTGTCAGGTGCAATCATTACATTATACAGTAAGATGTGTCAGGTCCCATCATTACATTATACAGTAAGATGTGTCAGGTGCCATCATTACATTATACAGTAAGATGTGTCAGGTCCCATCATTACATTATACAGTAAGATGTGTCAGGTGCCATCATTACATTATACAGTAAGATGTGTCAGGTGCTATCATTACATTATACAGTAAGATGTGTCAGGTGCAATCATTACATTATACAGTAAGATGTGTCAGGTGCAATCATTACATTATACAGTAAGATGTGTCAGGTCCCATCATTACATTATACAGTAAGATGTGTCAGGTCCCATCATTACATTATACAGTAAGATGTGTCAGGTCCCATCATTACATTATACAGTAAGATGTGTCAGGTCCCATCATTACATTATACAGTAATATATGTCAGGTCCCATCATTACATTATACAGTAAGATGTGTCGGGTCCCATCATTACATTATACAGTAAGATGTGTCGGGTCCCATCATTACATTATACAGTAAGATGTGTCAGGTGCTATCATTACATTATACAGTAAGATGTGTCAGGTCCCATCATTACATTATACAGTAAGATGTGTCAGGTGCCATCATTACATTATACAGTAATATGTGTCAGGTCCCATCATTACATTATACAGTAAGATGTGTCAGGTCCCATCATTACATTATACAGTAAGATGTGTCAGGTGCCATCATTACATTATACAGTAAGATGTGTCAAGTCCCATCATTACATTATACAGTAAGATGTGTCAGGTCCCATCATTACATTATACAGTAAGATGTGTCAGGTCCCATCATTACATTATACAGTAAGATGTGTCAGGTGCCATCATTACATTATACAGTAAGATGTGTCAGGTCCCATCATTACATTATACAGTAATATATGTCAGGTACAATCATTACATTATACAGTAAGATGTGTCAGGTCCCATCATTACATTATACAGTAAGATGTGTCAGGTCCCATCATTACATTATACAGTAAGATGTGTCAGGTCCCATCATTACATTATACAGTAAGATGTGTCAGGTCCTATCATTACATTATACAGTAAGATGTGTCAGGTACAATCATTACATTATACAGTAAGATGTGTCAGGTCCCATCATTACATTATACAGTAAGATGTGTCAGGTGCAATTATTACATTATACAGTAAGATGTGTCAGGTCCCATCATTACATTATACAGTAAGATGTGTCAGGTCCCATCATTACATTATACAGTAAGATGTGTCAGGTGCAATTATTACATTATACAGTAAGATGTGTCAGGTACAATCATTACATTATACAGTAAGATGTGTCAGGTCCCATCATTACATTATACAGTAAGATGTGTCAGGTGCTATCATTACATTATACAGTAAGATGTGTCAGGTCCCATCATTACATTATACAGTAAGATGTGTCAGGTGCCATCATTACATTATACAGTAAGATGTGTCAGGTCCCATCATTACATTATACAGTAAGATGTGTCAGGTGCCATCATTACATTATACAGTAAGATGTGTCAAGTCCCATCATTACATTATACAGTAAGATGTGTCAGGTACAGTCATTACATTATACAGTAATATGTGTCAGGTCCCATCATTACATTATACAGTAAGATGTGTCAGGTCCCATCATTACATTATACAGTAAGATGTGTCAGGTACAATCATTACATTATACAGTAAGATGTGTCAGGTCCCATCATTACATTATACAGTAAGATGTGTCAGGTGCTATCATTACATTATACAGTAAGATGTGTCAGGTCCCATCATTACATTATACAGTAAGATGTGTCAGGTGCCATCATTACATTATACAGTAAGATGTGTCAGGTCCCATCATTACATTATACAGTAAGATGTGTCAGGTGCCATCATTACATTATACAGTAAGATGTGTCAAGTCCCATCATTACATTATACAGTAAGATGTGTCAGGTACAGTCATTACATTATACAGTAATATGTGTCAGGTCCCATCATTACATTATACAGTAAGATGTGTCAGGTCCCATCATTACATTATACAGTAAGATGTGTCAGGTACAATCATTACATTATACAGTAAGATGTGTCAGGTGCCATCATTACATTATACAGTAAGATGTGTCAGGTACAATCATTACATTATACAGTAAGATGTGTCAGGTCCCATCATTACATTATACAGTAATATATGTCAGGTACAATCATTACATTATACAGTAAGATGTGTCAGGTCCCATCATTACATTATACAGTAAGATGTGTCAGGTGCTATCATTACATTATACAGTAAGATGTGTCAGGTCCCATCATTACATTATACAGTAAGATGTGTCAGGTACAATCATTACATTATACAGTAAGATGTGTCAGGTGCTATCATTACATTATACAGTAAGATGTGTCAGGTCCCATCATTACATTATACAGTAAGATGTGTCAGGTCCCATCATTACATTATACAGTAAGATGTGTCAGGTACAATCATTACATTATACAGTAAGATGTGTCAGGTGCTATCATTACATTATACAGTAAGATGTGTCAGGTCCCATCATTACATTATACAGTAAGATGTGTCAGGTCCCATCATTACATTATACAGTAAGATGTGTCAGGTACTATCATTACATTATACAGTAAGATGTGTCAGATCCCATCATTACATTATACAGTAATATGTGTCAGGTACAATCATTACATTATACAGTAAGATGTGTCAGGTACAATCATTACATTATACAGTAAGATGTGTCGGGTCCCATCATTACATTATACAGTAATATGTGTCAGGTCCCATCATTACATTATACAGTAAGATGTGTCAGGTCCCATCATTACATTATACAGTAAGATGTGTCAGGTACAATCATTACATTATACAGTAAGATGTGTCAGATCCCATCATTACATTATACAGTAATATGTGTCAGGTCCCATCATTACATTATACAGTAAGATGTGTCAGGTCCCATCATTACATTATACAGTAAGATGTGTCAGGTACAATCATTACATTATACAGTAAGATGTGTCAGGTACTATCATTACATTATACAGTAAGATGTGTCAGGTACAATCATTACATTATACAGTAAGATGTGTCAGGTCCCATCATTACATTATACAGTAAGATGTGTCAGGTCCCATCATTACATTATACAGTAAGATGTGTCAGGTCCCATCATTACATTATACAGTAAGATGTGTCAGGTACTATCATTACATTATACAGTAAGATGTGTCAGGTCCCATCATTACATTATACAGTAATATATGTCAGGTCCCATCATTACATTATACAGTAAGATGTGTCAGGTCCCATCATTACATTATACAGTAAGATGTGTCAGGTACAATCATTACATTATACAGTAATATGTGTCAGGTGCTATCATTATATTATACAGTAAGATGTGTCAGGTGCTATCATTACATTATACAGTAAGATGTGTCAGGTCCCATCATTACATTATACAGTAAGATGTGTCAGGTCCCATCATTACATTATACAGTAATATGTGTCAGGTGCTATCATTATATTATACAGTAAGATGTGTCAGGTCCCATCATTACATTATACAGTAAGATGTGTCAGGTCCCATCATTACATTATACAGTAAGATGTGTCAGGTCCCATCATTACATTATACAGTAAGATGTGTCAGGTCCCATCATTACATTATACAGTAATATATGTCAGGTCCCATCATTACATTATACAGTAAGATGTGACAGGTACAATCATTACATTATACAGTAAGATGTGTCAGGTCCCATCATTACATTATACAGTAATATATGTCAGGTCCCATCATTACATTATACAGTAAGATGTGTCAGGTCCCATCATTACATTATACAGTAAGATGTGTCAGGTACAATCATTACATTATACAGTAAGATGTGTCAGGTACAATCATAACATTATACAGTAAGATGTGTCAGGTCCCATCATTACATTATACAGTAAGATGTGTCAGGTCCCATCATTACATTATACAGTAAGATGTGTCAGGTGCCATCATTACATTATACAGTAAGATGTGTCATGTACAATCATTACATTATACAGTAAGATGTGTCAGGTCCCATCATTACATTATACAGTAAGATGTGTCAGGTACAATCATTACATTATACAGTAAGATGTGTCAGGTCCCATCATTACATTATACAGTAAGATGTGTCAGGTCCCATCATTACATTATACAGTAATATGTGTCAGGTCCCATCATTACATTATACAGTAAGATGCGTCAGGTCCCATCATTACATTATACAGTAAGATGTGTCAGGTCCCATCATTACATTATACAGTAAGATGTGTCAGGTCCCATCATTACATTATACAGTAATATATGTCAGGTCCCATCATTACATTATACAGTAAGATGTGTCAGGTCCCATCATTACATTATACAGTAAGATGTGTCAGGTACCATCATTACATTATACAGTAAGATGTGTCAGGTACCATCATTACATTATACAGTAAGATGTGTCAGGTCCCATCATTACATTATACAGTAATATGTGTCAGGTCCCATCATTACATTATACAGTAAGATGTGTCAGGTCCCATCATTACATTATACAGTAATATGTGTCAGGTCCCATCATTACATTATACAGTAAGATGTGTCAGGTCCCATCATTACATTATACAGTAAGATGTGTCAGGTCCCATCATTACATTATACAGTAAGATGTGTCAGGTACAATCATTACATTATACAGTAAGATGTGTCAGGTGCCATCATTACATTATACAGTAAGATGTGTCAGGTGCAATTATTACATTATACAGTAAGATGTGTCAGGTCCCATCATTACATTATACAGTAAGATGTGTCAGGTACAATCATTACATTATACAGTAAGATGTGTCAGGTCCCATCATTACATTATACAGTAAGATGTGTCAGGTCCCATCATTACATTATACAGTAAGATGTGTCAGGTGCCATCATTACATTATACAGTAAGATGTGTCAGGTCCTATCATTACATTATACAGTAAGATGTGTCAGGTACCATCATTACATTATACAGTAAGATGTGTCAGGTCCTATCATTACATTATACAGTAAGATGTGTCAGGTACCATCATTACATTATACAGTAAGATGTGTCAGGTCCTATCATTACATTATACAGTAAGATGTGTCAGGTACCATCATTACATTATACAGTAAGATGTGTCAGGTCCTATCATTACATTATACAGTAAGATGTGTCAGGTACCATCATTACATTATACAGTAAGATGTGTCAGGTCCTATCATTACATTATACAGTAAGATGTGTCAGGTGCCATCATTACATTATACAGTAAGATGTGTCAGATCCCATCATTACATTATACAGTAAGATGTGTCAGGTCCCATCATTACATTATACAGTAAGATGTGTCAGGTCCCATCATTACATTATACAGTAAGATGTGTCAGGTCCCATCATTACATTATACAGTAACATGTGTCAGGTACTATCATTACATTATACAGTAAGATGTGTCAGGTCCCATCATTACATTATACAGTAAGATGTGTCAGGTCCCATCATTACATTATACAGTAAGATGTGTCAGGTGCCATCATTACATTATACAGTAAGATGTGTCAGGTACAATCATTACATTATACAGTAAGATGTGTCAGGTCCCATCATTACATTATACAGTAAGATGTGTCAGGTCCCATCATTACATTATACAGTAAGATGTGTCAGGTACTATCATTACATTATACAGTAAGATGTGTCAGGTCCCATCATTGCATTATACAGTAAGATGTGTCAGGTACAATCATTACATTATACAGTAAGATGTGTCAGGTGCTATCATTACATTATACAGTAAGATGTGTCAGGTCCCATCATTACATTATACAGTAAGATGTGTCAGGTCCCATCATTACATTATACAGTAAGATGTGTCAGGTCCCATCATTACATTATACAGTAAGATGTGTCAGGTACAATCATTACATTATACAGTAAGATGTGTCAGGTCCCATCATTACATTATACAGTAAGATGTGTCAGGTGCCATCATTACATTATACAGTAAGATGTGTCAGGTCCCATCATTACATTATACAGTAAGATGTGTCAGGTCCCATCATTACATTATACAGTAAGATGTGTCAGGTACAATCATTACATTATACAGTAAGATGTGTCAGGTCCCATCATTACATTATACAGTAAGATTTGTCAGGTCCTATCATTACATTATACAGTAAGATGTGTCAGGTCCCATCATTACATTATACAGTAAGATGTGTCAGGTGCCATCATTACATTATACAGTAAGATGTGTCAGGTCCCATCATTACATTATACAGTAAGATGTGTCAGGTCCCATCATTACATTATACAGTAAGATGTGTCAGGTCCCATCATTACATTATACAGTAAGATGTGTCATGTCCCATCATTACATTATACAGTAAGATTTGTCAGGTCCCATCATTACATTATACAGTAAGATGTGTCAGGTGCAATTATTACATTATACAGTAAGATGTGTCAGGTCCCATCATTACATTATACAGTAAGATGTGTCAGGTCCCATCATTACATTATACAGTAAGATGTGTCAGGTCCCATCATTACATTATACAGTAAGATGTGTCAGGTGCCATCATTACATTATACAGTAAGATGTGTCAGGTGCCATCATTACATTATACAGTAAGATGTGTCAGGTCCCATCATTACATTACACAGTAAGATGTGTCAGGTCCCATCATTACATTATACAGTAAGATGTGTCAGGTGCTATCATTACATTATACAGTAAGATGTGTCAGGTCCCATCATTACATTATACAGTAAGATGTGTCAGGTGCCATCATTACATTATACAGTAAGATGTGTCAGGTGCCATCATTACATTATACAGTAAGATGTGTCAGGTGCCATCATTACATTATACAGTAATATGTGTCAGGTCCCATCATTACATTATACAGTAAGATGTGTCAGGTCCTATCATTACATTATACAGTAAGATGTGTCAGGTACTATCATTACATTATACAGTAATATGTGTCAGGTCCCATCATTACATTATACAGTAAGATGTGTCAGGTCCCATCATTACATTATACAGTAAGATGTGTCAGGTCCTATCATTACATTATACAGTAATATATGTCAGGTACTATCATTACATTATACAGTAAGATGTGTCAGGTCCCATCATTACATTATACAGTAATATGTGTCAGGTGCCATCATTACATTATACAGTAAGATGTGTCAGGTGCTATCATTACATTATACAGTAAGATGTGTCAGGTACAATCATTACATTATACAGTAAGATGTGTCAGGTGCTATCATTACATTATACAGTAAGATGTGTCAGGTCCCATCATTACATTATACAGTAAGATGTGTCAGGTACAATCATTACATTATACAGTAAGATGTGTCAGGTCCCATCATTACATTATACAGTAAGATGTGTCAGGTCCCATCATTACATTATACAGTAAGATGTGTCAGGTACAATCATTACATTATACAGTAAGATGTGTCAGGTGCTATCATTACATTATACAGTAAGATGTGTCAGGTCCCATCATTACATTATACAGTAAGATGTGTCAGGTCCCATCATTACATTATACAGTAAGATGTGTCAGGTCCCATCATTACATTATACAGTAATATGTGTCAGGTACTATCATTACATTATACAGTAATATGTGTCAGGTCCCATCATTACATTATACAGTAAGATGTGTCAGGTACAATCATTACATTATACAGTAAGATGTGTCAGGTCCCATCATTACATTATACATTAAGATGTGTCAGGTACTATCATTACATTATACAGTAAGATGTGTCAGGTCCCATCATTACATTATACAGTAAGATGTGTCAGGTCCCATCATTACATTATACAGTAAGATGTGTCAGGTCCCATCATTACATTATACATTAAGATGTGTCAGGTACTATCATTACATTATACAGTAAGATGTGTCAGGTACAATCATTACATTATACAGTAATATGTGTCAGGTCCCATCATTACATTATACAGTAAGATGTGTCAGGTCCCATCATTACATTATACAGTAAGATGTGTCAGGTACTATCATTACATTATACAGTAAGATGTGTCAGGTCCCATCATTACATTATACAGTAAGATGTGTCAGGTCCCATCATTACATTATACAGTAAGATGTGTCAGGTCCCATCATTACATTATATAGTAAGATGTGTCAGGTCCCATCATTACATTATACAGTAAGATGTGTCAGGTGCTATCATTACATTATACAGTAAGATGTGTCAGGTACAATCATTACATTATACAGTAAGATGTGTCAGGTGCTATCATTACATTATACAGTAAGATGTGTCAGGTCCCATCATTACATTATACAGTAAGATGTGTCAGGTCCCATCATTACATTATACAGTAAGATGTGTCAGGTCCCATCATTACATTATACAGTAATATGTGTCAGGTCCCATCATTACATTATACAGTAAGATGTGTCAGGTCCCATCATTACATTATACAGTAAGATGTGTCAGGTCCCATCATTACATTATACAGTAAGATGTGTCAGGTACAATCATTACATTATACAGTAAGATGTGTCAGGTCCCATCATTACATTATACAGTAAGATGTGTCAGGTCCCATCATTACATTATACAGTAAGATGTGTCAGGTGCTATCATTACATTATACAGTAAGATGTGTCAGGTCCCATCATTACATTATACAGTAAGATGTGTCAGGTCCCATCATTACATTATACAGTAATATGTGTCAGGTCCTATCATTACATTATACAGTAAGATGTGTCAGGTACAATCATTACATTATACAGTAAGATGTGTCAGGTGCTATCATTACATTATACAGTAAGATGTGTCAGGTCCTATCATTACATTATACAGTAAGATGTGTCAGGTCCCATCATTACATTATACAGTAATATGTGTCAGGTCCCATCATTACATTATACAGTAATATGTGTCAGGTACTATCATTACATTATACAGTAATATGTGTCAGGTGCTATCATTACATTATACAGTAAGATGTGTCAGGTCCCATCATTACATTATACAGTAAGATGTGTCAGGTCCCATCATTACATTATACAGTAAGATGTGTCAGGTACTATCATTACATTATACAGTAAGATGTGTCAGGTCCCATCATTACATTATACAGTAAGATGTGTCAGGTCCCATCATTACATTATACAGTAAGATGTGTCAGGTACAATCATTACATTATACAGTAAGATGTGTCAGGTACAATCATTACATTATACAGTAAGATGTGTCAGGTACAATCATTACATTATACAGTAAGATGTGTCAGGTCCCATCATTACATTATACAGTAAGATGTGTCAGGTACAATCATTACATTATACAGTAAGATGTGTCAGGTACTATCATTACATTATACAGTAAGATGTGTCAGGTCCTATCATTACATTATACAGTAAGATGTGTCAGGTCCCATCATTACATTATACAGTAAGATGTGTCAGGTACAATCATTACATTATATAGTAAGATGTGTCAGGTCCCATCATTACATTATACAGTAATATGTGTCAGGTACAATTATTACATTATACAGTAAGATGTGTCAGGTCCCATCATTACATTATACAGTAAGATGTGTCAGGTACTATCATTACATTATACAGTAAGATGTGTCAGGTCCCATCATTACATTATACAGTAAGATGTGTCAGGTCCCATCATTACATTATACAGTAAGATGTGTCAGGTACAATCATTACATTATACAGTAAGATGTGTCAGGTACAATCATTACATTATACAGTAAGATGTGTCAGGTACAATCATTACATTATACAGTAAGATGTGTCAGGTACTATCATTACATTATACAGTAAGATGTGTCAGGTCCCATCATTACATTATACAGTAAGATGTGTCAGGTACAATCATTACATTATACAGTAAGATGTGTCAGGTCCCATCATTACATTATACAGTAAGATGTGTCAGGTACAATCATTACATTATACAGTAAGATGTGTCAGGTCCCATCATTACATTATACAGTAATATGTGTCAGGTGCTATCATTATATTATACAGTAAGATGTGTCAGGTCCCATCATTACATTATACAGTAAGATGTGTCAGGTCCCATCATTACATTATACAGTAAGATGTGTCAGGTCCCATCATTACATTATACAGTAAGATGTGTCAGGTACTTTCATTACATTATACAGTAAGATGTGTCAGGTGCCATCATTACATTATACAGTAAGATGTGTCAGGTCCCATCATTACATTATACAGTAAGATGTGTCAGGTCCCATCATTACATTATACAGTAAGATGTGTCATGTGCAATTATTACATTATACAGTAAGATGTGTCAGGTCCCATCATTACATTATACAGTAATATATGTCAGGTCCCATCATTACATTATACAGTAAGATGTGTCAGGTCCCATCATTACATTATACAGTAATATGTGTCAGGTACTATCATTACATTATACAGTAAGATGTGTCAGGTACTATCATTACATTATATAGTAAGATGTGTCAGGTACAATCATTACATTATACAGTAAGATGTGTCAGGTGCCATCATTACATTATACAGTAATATGTGTCAGGTCCTATCATTACATTATATAGTAAGATGTGTCAGGTCCTATCATTACATTATATAGTAAGATGTGTCAGGTACTATCATTACATTATACAGTAAGATGTGTCAGGTCCCATCATTACATTATACAGTAAGATGTGTCAGGTCCCATCATTACATTATACAGTAAGATGTGTCAGGTCCCATCATTACATTATACAGTAAGATGTGTCATGTGCAATTATTACATTATACAGTAAGATGTGTCAGGTACAATCATTACATTATACAGTAAGATGTGTCAGGTCCCATCATTACATTATACAGTAAGATGTGTCAGGTGCAATTATTACATTATACAGTAAGATGTGTCAGGTCCCATCATTACATTATACAGTAAGATGTGTCATGTGCAATTATTACATTATACAGTAAGATGTGTCAGGTACCATCATTACATTATACAGTAATATGTGTCAGGTACAGTCATTACATTATACAGTAAGATGTGTCAGGTACTATCATTACATTATACAGTAAGATGTGTCAGGTCCCATCATTACATTATACAGTAATATATGTCAGGTACAATCATTACATTATACAGTAAGATGTGTCAGGTCCCATCATTACATTATACAGTAAGATGTGTCAGGTCCCATCATTACATTATACAGTAATATATGTCAGGTCCCATCATTACATTATACAGTAAGATGTGTCAGGTCCCATCATTACATTATACAGTAAGATGTGTCAGGTACCATCATTACATTATACAGTAAGATGTGTCAGGTACCATCATTACATTATACAGTAAGATGTGTCAGGTCCCATCATTACATTATACAGTAAGATGTGTCAGGTCCCATCATTACATTATACAGTAATATGTGTCAGGTACAATCATTACATTATACAGTAAGATGTGTCAGGTACAATCATTACATTATACAGTAAGATGTGTCAGGTGCTATCATTACATTATACAGTAAGATGTGTCAGGTACAATCATTACATTATACAGTAATATGTGTCAGGTACAATCATTACATTATACAGTAAGATGTGTCAGGTACAATCATTACATTATACAGTAAGATGTGTCAGGTGCAATTATTACATTATACAGTAAGATGTGTCAGGTCCCATCATTACATTATACAGTAAGATGTGTCAGGTCCCATCATTACATTATACAGTAATATGTGTCAGGTACAATCATTACATTATACAGTAAGATGTGTCAGGTACAATCATTACATTATACAGTAAGATGTGTCAGGTCCCATCATTACATTATACAGTAAGATGTGTCAGGTACAATCATTACATTATACAGTAAGATGTGTCATGTACTATCATTACATTATACAGTAAGATGTGTCAGGTCCCATCATTACATTATACAGTAAGATGTGTCAGGTGCCATCATTACATTATACAGTAAGATGTGTCAGGTCCTATCATTACATTATACAGTAAGATGTGTCAGGTACAATCATTACATTATACAGTAAGATGTGTCAGGTACAATCATTACATTATACAGTAAGATGTGTCAGGTGCCATCATTACATTATACAGTAAGATTTGTCAGGTCCTATCATTACATTATACAGTAAGATGTGTCAGGTGCAATTATTACATTATACAGTAAGATGTGTCAGGTCCCATCATTACATTATACAGTAAGATGTGTCAGGTGCAATTATTACATTATACAGTAAGATGTGTCAGGTACTATCATTACATTATACAGTAAGATGTGTCAGGTGCCATCATTACATTATACAGTAAGATGTGTCAGGTCCCATCATTACATTATACAGTAAGATGTGTCAGGTCCCATCATTACATTATACAGTAAGATGTGTCAGGTCCCATCATTACATTATACAGTAATATGTGTCAGGTACAATCATTACATTATACAGTAAGATGTGTCAGGTGCAATTATTACATTATACAGTAAGATGTGTCAGGTCCCATCATTACATTATACAGTAAGATGTGTCAGGTACCATCATTACATTATACAGTAAGATGTGTCAGGTCCCATCATTACATTATACAGTAATATGTGTCAGGTACAATCATTACATTATACAGTAAGATGTGTCAGGTCCCATCATTACATTATACAGTAAGATGTGTCAGGTCCCATCATTACATTATACAGTAAGATGTGTCAGGTACAATCATTACATTATACAGTAAGATGTGTCAGGTCCCATCATTACATTATACAGTAAGATGTGTCAGGTCCCATCATTACATTATACAGTAAGATGTGTCAGGTCCCATCATTACATTATACAGTAATATGTGTCAGGTCCCATCATTACATTATACAGTAAGATGCGTCAGGTCCCATCATTACATTATACAGTAAGATGTGTCAGGTCCCATCATTACATTATACAGTAAGATGTGTCAGGTCCCATCATTACATTATACAGTAATATATGTCAGGTCCCATCATTACATTATACAGTAAGATGTGTCAGGTCCCATCATTACATTATACAGTAAGATGTGTCAGGTACCATCATTACATTATACAGTAAGATGTGTCAGGTACCATCATTACATTATACAGTAAGATGTGTCAGGTCCCATCATTACATTATACAGTAAGATGTGTCAGGTACCATCATTACATTATACAGTAAGATGTGTCAGGTCCCATCATTACATTATACAGTAAGATGTGTCAGGTACCATCATTACATTATACAGTAAGATGTGTCAGGTACAATCATTACATTATACAGTAAGATGTGTCAGGTACAATCATTACATTATACAGTAAGATGTGTCAGGTGCAATTATTACATTATACAGTAAGATGTGTCAGGTCCCATCATTACATTATACAGTAAGATGTGTCAGGTACAATCATTACATTATACAGTAAGATGTGTCAGGTACCATCATTACATTATACAGTAAGATGTGTCAGGTCCCATCATTACATTATACAGTAAGATGTGTCAGGTACCATCATTACATTATACAGTAAGATGTGTCAGGTCCCATCATTACATTATACAGTAAGATGTGTCAGGTACCATCATTACATTATACAGTAAGATGTGTCAGGTACAATCATTACATTATACAGTAAGATGTGTCAGGTGCAATTATTACATTATACAGTAAGATGTGTCAGGTCCCATCATTATATTATACAGTAAGATGTGTCAGGTACAATCATTACATTATACAGTAAGATGTGTCAGGTCCTATCATTACATTATACAGTAATATGTGTCAGGTACTATCATTACATTATACAGTAAGATGTGTCAGGTACAATCATTACATTATACAGTAAGATGTGTCAGGTACTATCATTACATTATACAGTAAGATGTGTCAGGTGCCATCATTACATTATACAGTAAGATGTGTCAGGTCCTATCATTACATTATACAGTAAGATGTGTCAGGTACCATCATTACATAATACAGTAAGATGTGTCAGGTCCTATCATTACATTATACAGTAAGATGTGTCAGGTACCATCATTACATTATACAGTAAGATGTGTCAGGTGCCATCATTACATTATACAGTAAGATGTGTCAGGTCCCATCATTACATTATACAGTAACATGTGTCGGGTACTATCATTACATTATACAGTAAGATGTGTCAGGTACCATCATTACATTATACAGTAAGATGTGTCAGGTGCCATCATTACATTATACAGTAAGATGTGTCAGGTCCCATCATTACATTATACAGTAACATGTGTCAGGTCCCATCATTACATTATACAGTAACATGTGTCAGGTACTATCATTACATTATACAGTAAGATGTGTCAGATCCCATCATTACATTATACAGTAAGATGTGTCAGATCCCATCATTACATTATACAGTAAGATGTGTCAGGTACTATCATTACATTATACAGTAAGATGTGTCAGGTCCCATCATTACATTATACAGTAAGATGTGTCAGGTCCCATCATTACATTATACAGTAAGATGTGTCAGGTCCCATCATTACATTATACAGTAACATGTGTCAGGTACTATCATTACATTATACAGTAAGATGTGTCAGGTACTATCATTACATTATACAGTAAGATGTGTCAGGTCCCATCATTACATTATACAGTAAGATGTGTCAGGTCCCATCATTACATTATACAGTAAGATGTGTCAGGTCCCATCATTACATTATACAGTAAGATGTGTCAGGTACAATCATTACATTATACAGTAAGATGTGTCAGGTCCCATCATTACATTATACAGTAAGATGTGTCAGGTGCTATCATTACATTATACAGTAAGATGTGTCAGGTGCTATCATTACATTATACAGTAAGATGTGTCAGGTCCCATCATTACATTATACAGTAAGATGTGTCAGGTCCCATCATTACATTATACAGTAAGATGTGTCAGGTCCCATCATTACATTATACAGTAAGATGTGTCAGGTACAATCATTACATTATACAGTAAGATGTGTCAGGTCCCATCATTACATTATACAGTAAGATGTGTCAGGTACAATCATTACATTATACAGTAAGATGTGTCAGGTCCCATCATTACATTATACAGTAAGATGTGTCAGGTCCTATCATTACATTATACAGTAAAATGTGTCAGGTACCATCATTACATTATACAGTAAGATGTGTCAGGTCCCATCATTACATTATACAGTAATATGTGTCAGGTCCCATCATTACATTATACAGTAAGATGTGTCAGGTCCTATCATTACATTATACAGTAAGATGTGTCAGGTGCCATCATTACATTATACAGTAAGATGTGTCAGGTGCCATCATTACATTATACAGTAAGATGAGTCAGGTACAATCATTACATTATACAGTAAGATGTGTCAGGTCCCATCATTACATTATACAGTAAGATGTGTCAGGTCCCATCATTACATTATACAGTAAGATGTGTCAGGTCCCATCATTACATTATACAGTAAGATGTGTCAGGTCCCATCATTACATTATACAGTAAGATGTGTCAGGTCCCATCATTACATTATACAGTAAGATGTGTCAGGTGCCATCATTACATTATACAGTAAGATGTGTCAGGTACAATCATTACATTATACAGTAAGATGTGTCAGGTGCCATCATTACATTATACAGTAAGATGTGTCAGGTCCCATCATTACATTATACAGTAAGATGTGTCAGGTACTATCATTATATTATACAGTAAGATGTGTCAGGTACAATCATTACATTATACAGTAATATGTGTCAGGTCCCATCATTACATTATACAGTAATATGTGTCAGGTACTATCATTACATTATACAGTAAGATGTGTCAGGTCCCATCATTACATTATACAGTAAGATGTGTCAGGTACTATCATTACATTATACAGTAAGATGTGTCAGGTCCCATCATTACATTATATAGTAAGATGTGTCAGGTACTATCATTACATTATACAGTAAGATGTGTCAGGTCCCATCATTACATTATACAGTAAGATGTGTCAGGTACCATCATTACATTATACAGTAAGATGTGTCAGGTCCCATCATTACATTATACAGTAAGATGTGTCAGGTCCCATCATTACATTATACAGTAATATGTGTCAGGTCCCATCATTACATTATACAGTAAGATGCGTCAGGTCCCATCATTACATTATACAGTAAGATGTGTCAGGTCCCATCATTACATTATACAGTAAGATGTGTCAGGTCCCATCATTACATTATACAGTAATATATGTCAGGTCCCATCATTACATTATACAGTAAGATGTGTCAGGTCCCATCATTACATTATACAGTAAGATGTGTCAGGTACCATCATTACATTATACAGTAAGATGTGTCAGGTACCATCATTACATTATACAGTAAGATGTGTCAGGTCCCATCATTACATTATACAGTAAGATGTGTCAGGTACCATCATTACATTATACAGTAAGATGTGTCAGGTCCCATCATTACATTATACAGTAAGATGTGTCAGGTACCATCATTACATTATACAGTAAGATGTGTCAGGTACAATCATTACATTATACAGTAAGATGTGTCAGGTACAATCATTACATTATACAGTAAGATGTGTCAGGTGCAATTATTACATTATACAGTAAGATGTGTCAGGTCCCATCATTACATTATACAGTAAGATGTGTCAGGTACAATCATTACATTATACAGTAAGATGTGTCAGGTACCATCATTACATTATACAGTAAGATGTGTCAGGTCCCATCATTACATTATACAGTAAGATGTGTCAGGTACCATCATTACATTATACAGTAAGATGTGTCAGGTCCCATCATTACATTATACAGTAAGATGTGTCAGGTACCATCATTACATTATACAGTAAGATGTGTCAGGTACAATCATTACATTATACAGTAAGATGTGTCAGGTGCAATTATTACATTATACAGTAAGATGTGTCAGGTCCCATCATTATATTATACAGTAAGATGTGTCAGGTACAATCATTACATTATACAGTAAGATGTGTCAGGTCCTATCATTACATTATACAGTAATATGTGTCAGGTACTATCATTACATTATACAGTAAGATGTGTCAGGTACAATCATTACATTATACAGTAAGATGTGTCAGGTACTATCATTACATTATACAGTAAGATGTGTCAGGTGCCATCATTACATTATACAGTAAGATGTGTCAGGTCCTATCATTACATTATACAGTAAGATGTGTCAGGTACCATCATTACATAATACAGTAAGATGTGTCAGGTCCTATCATTACATTATACAGTAAGATGTGTCAGGTACCATCATTACATTATACAGTAAGATGTGTCAGGTGCCATCATTACATTATACAGTAAGATGTGTCAGGTCCCATCATTACATTATACAGTAACATGTGTCAGGTACTATCATTACATTATACAGTAAGATGTGTCAGGTACCATCATTACATTATACAGTAAGATGTGTCAGGTGCCATCATTACATTATACAGTAAGATGTGTCAGGTCCCATCATTACATTATACAGTAACATGTGTCAGGTCCCATCATTACATTATACAGTAACATGTGTCAGGTACTATCATTACATTATACAGTAAGATGTGTCAGATCCCATCATTACATTATACAGTAAGATGTGTCAGATCCCATCATTACATTATACAGTAAGATGTGTCAGGTACTATCATTACATTATACAGTAAGATGTGTCAGGTCCCATCATTACATTATACAGTAAGATGTGTCAGGTCCCATCATTACATTATACAGTAAGATGTGTCAGGTCCCATCATTACATTATACAGTAACATGTGTCAGGTACTATCATTACATTATACAGTAAGATGTGTCAGGTACTATCATTACATTATACAGTAAGATGTGTCAGGTCCCATCATTACATTATACAGTAAGATGTGTCAGGTCCCATCATTACATTATACAGTAAGATGTGTCAGGTCCCATCATTACATTATACAGTAAGATGTGTCAGGTACAATCATTACATTATACAGTAAGATGTGTCAGGTCCCATCATTACATTATACAGTAAGATGTGTCAGGTGCTATCATTACATTATACAGTAAGATGTGTCAGGTGCTATCATTACATTATACAGTAAGATGTGTCAGGTGCTATCATTACATTATACAGTAAGATGTGTCAGGTCCCATCATTACATTATACAGTAAGATGTGTCAGGTCCCATCATTACATTATACAGTAAGATGTGTCAGGTCCCATCATTACATTATACAGTAAGATGTGTCAGGTACAATCATTACATTATACAGTAAGATGTGTCAGGTCCCATCATTACATTATACAGTAAGATGTGTCAGGTACAATCATTACATTATACAGTAAGATGTGTCAGGTCCCATCATTACATTATACAGTAAGATGTGTCAGGTCCTATCATTACATTATACAGTAAAATGTGTCAGGTACCATCATTACATTATACAGTAAGATGTGTCAGGTCCCATCATTACATTATACAGTAATATGTGTCAGGTCCCATCATTACATTATACAGTAAGATGTGTCAGGTCCTATCATTACATTATACAGTAAGATGTGTCAGGTGCCATCATTACATTATACAGTAAGATGTGTCAGGTGCCATCATTACATTATACAGTAAGATGAGTCAGGTACAATCATTACATTATACAGTAAGATGTGTCAGGTCCCATCATTACATTATACAGTAAGATGTGTCAGGTCCCATCATTACATTATACAGTAAGATGTGTCAGGTCCCATCATTACATTATACAGTAAGATGTGTCAGGTCCCATCATTACATTATACAGTAAGATGTGTCAGGTCCCATCATTACATTATACAGTAAGATGTGTCAGGTGCCATCATTACATTATACAGTAAGATGTGTCAGGTACAATCATTACATTATACAGTAAGATGTGTCAGGTGCCATCATTACATTATACAGTAAGATGTGTCAGGTCCCATCATTACATTATACAGTAAGATGTGTCAGGTACTATCATTATATTATACAGTAAGATGTGTCAGGTACAATCATTACATTATACAGTAATATGTGTCAGGTCCCATCATTACATTATACAGTAATATGTGTCAGGTACTATCATTACATTATACAGTAAGATGTGTCAGGTCCCATCATTACATTATACAGTAAGATGTGTCAGGTACTATCATTACATTATACAGTAAGATGTGTCAGGTCCCATCATTACATTATATAGTAAGATGTGTCAGGTACTATCATTACATTATACAGTAAGATGTGTCAGGTCCCATCATTACATTATACAGTAAGATGTGTCAGGTACCATCATTACATTATACAGTAAGATGTGTCAGGTCCCATCATTACATTATACAGTAAGATGTGTCAGGTCCCATCATTACATTATACAGTAAGATGTGTCAGGTACTATCATTATATTATACAGTAAGATGTGTCAGGTCCCATCATTACATTATACAGTAATATGTGTCAGGTGCTATCATTACATTATACAGTAAGATGTGTCAGGTACAATCATTACATTATACAGTAAGATGTGTCAGGTGCTATCATTACATTATACAGTAAGATGTGTCAGGTCCCATCATTACATTATACAGTAACATGTGTCAGGTCCCATCATTAATGCATCCGAATACTTGAATAAGTTTGAGGATAGATAAGCACCCTGTTTGATATGTAATTTTGTTAGGTAAGTTAAGGGTTAAAAGCTGGAGGGGGATGTGGTTAGTATTCGTCACTTGAGGAGTATAAGCCTATGGTAGGATTTAAGGGAGGGCTTAGAGGTTCCATATAAATAGCCTGGTGAGGGGAGACATGTTCCTCTTTCCAGTTTATTTCAACCAGGCTGGCTAAGTGACATATGTATTGTATTTTATATGTCTGTCTTTCTCTTCTTCTTTCACACCCCATTTATTTCCCCTGGTCTATCACCCTCTCTGTCTCCTATTAATTTTATCTTTTACTACCTTCCTTTTTCTAATTTCCCCCCTGTCCTTTCCTTTCTGCACATGTTCCATACTTTTCCTCCCCCTTCCCCTGCTTGTGTTTCCATATAGTCCGTTACCTGCCAGTGCCCTCCCTCCCTGTCATTTCCAGATACACAGGCCCCGCGTCCCCCCCCGCCCCCGGCTGCCAGGCCTCTCACCTCCGTGGCTGCTTCCCCAGCCACGCGAGGGCCATGATCCGCTCAGGCACAAGGCTCCACCTGCCTGCACTCCCGCTGCCGGCTCTCGATTGCCGCCCCCCCCACATCGACCACCCCTTCCCCGCGGCCGCCTGCTCTCAAGCGGCAGCGATATTAGCTAGACGGCCCCCACTCCCCGTCTCCCCTCACGCTAAGCGCGGCCATCCCGCTCCCTGCACCGGTGGTTAGCTCCACCCACAGGGTTGCGGCGGCCATCTTGTGCAGCCAGGCGCCGCATGGTGCTCTGCCGCACCCCTCCGACCCCCCCATGCCCCCACTACTTAAGAACAGGGGGGCACCTCCCTGCACAGCCTCCCCCCTGCTCTGCCAGTACCAGAGACCCCCTTGGTGCGGTGTCCCCTAGCGCGCCACCCACCAACTTGTCCCCTTTCCCCCCCGCACCCTGGGGTGGGGGTTACACCCCCCCTTGCATTTAGGGGCAGCTGGTGCACAGCACAATAATCCTGCCCCATTCAAGCCTACAATGACGCGCCGCCCGGCTGCCCCCCCCCCCTTATTTCCCTGCCACCGGGATGCTGCACATAAGCCCAATGCATTTTTCAGCCCCTTATCATCCACCCCGCTTATGCACTGCCAGCCACTGCCCCCCACTCTCCTCCAGTTCGCCCCCTCCACTGCTAATGCAGCCCCCCCCCTTTTTTCCCAGGGATTGGCGCCTCACTACAAGGCGCAATAGCTATGCCCATCCAGCCGCATGCCACTACAGCTGTTTTCCTGAACCCATACATGTTTCCACCCCCTCCTCACACCCCTCCCCCCAAAACCTGATCCTGTACCCCCGCTGGCTACAGCATCTCCTGCTCTTTCTTCTGCGGAGGGACTTTGTTGCGTGGGTTTCACCGGATAATTTTTCGAGCCCCCAGGTCACAGTTTTTTGAGCGTCTAGGACCATTGTCGAAGTCCAGCGGACAGATGGTGCTGATGTCAAATCAAGTCGTGGTAGGCGCACCGCACAGCGAGGGACTGTTGGCGAACACAAAGGAGCCAGTGGCTGGGCCTTCCACGTCAGGATCAGGTGAGCATGGTGTTAACCCATTTGCACAGCACACATTCCCCTTCCACTGATGATTCTAGCGATTCTTCCAGTTCATTTGTAAATCCGCGCAAGCTTAGGCATTACTTAGTGCAAATTTAATGGGTAGCAAGGGTGCCCTTAGAGATTTAACACAGTGTCAGCAATTGAGGTACCAGATGAAGCGCGGGTTATGGTTCACTGAGCGAATACGGCTATCCTTAAAGATTTAAAGTTTTAAAGTAGGGAGCGGTTAGTGAAGAGTAAATTTGTGGATATGTTTGTGATAACGGCTGACGCACGTAGGTTTAGTTCAGGCTAAGTCAGCAGGAGTAATGGCGGGGGCCTTCGGGTATGTTATGTTTTTTGCGGCGTGCAACCTTGAGTCCAGACACAACAGGTTAGGTTTCAAGGATGTTGAGGTTTGGCTTGCTCGACCAACTGCCTAGCTTGCCTGCGGAATCCACGATTGGTCGGAAGCAGCCCTTTCTGGCCTGCCCAGATCTGTGGGCATCAGCCGCTGGTAGTGCTACGCGTGTAATAATACGCATGGTCATATGGGGCAGGCTGTGGATACAGTCATATCTGCATGCTCTGTGGGAGCATTCATCCAGCCAAGGTGTGCGCGTTGGTCTGCCGCACAGGGTCAAGGAGAATATTGCAGCAGCAGCGCAGAGGTGTTCAGAAAAGCACCGTCATTGATTAATTTGGGGGTTTTTGGCGTGGGTTTGCATTTATCTTTGACACAGGAATATCCGTGGTTTCTGAGAGGAATCTGAAAGCGGAAGTCGGGTGGGGGCCCATGCGTGGCCCCTTTTGCTCCACCCACTTTTGGTACGGTTTAGGTGCACCGCCTTCAAGGGGGTGTCGTAGATGGAATTGGGTAAATTGGGGTTGTTACAGAGTCTCTTACATAAATGGAAGGGTTCGGCAATCACACAAAATATCTGTCAGATCACTGCGCCATTTAACAAATGGGGGGAAGGCTCTACTAGCTAAGGCAGATATCGCATCTGCTTTTTGACTGCTGCCCATTTCACCCCGAGTCCTTTAAATATTTGGGGTTTGGAGTTGCAGGGCTCAATTACGTTACACAGAGGGAATGCCCTTATGGCCTTGTGGTTAAGATGACTGTTTATACATGGCGGCCGATTGGCTTTTTCATTTCGTGTACTTTAGTTGAAGGTTTTAGTTACTTTTTGCAGTAGTTGTCCATGCGGGTATTGGGACATACTGTGGTATCCCGCTACCTGGATGTTTTCATGTTATGGGGCTAGTAGATACCAGAGTTTGCCAGTATTCAATTAATTTCCTTAGTTTAGTCGTTATGGGAGCCCCGATGGCTCGTGACAGGTAAGAAGGTTCAGTTATGCGCATTATCTTATTTGCGGATAGAAATCGATACCTTGATAGGATTATGCCGCTTGCCTATGGCGAAGGCGTGGCGTGTTGGGGAGTTGCTAGAAGCATTTCATTTTGGCAAAAAAAAAAAAAAAAGTTTAGCTGGTACAGTTGCAGTCGCTATCGGGCCCCCTCAGTTTGGCATTTAGAGTCATACATAGGGGTCGGTTTTTCAGTAGACTTCTAGAAGGAGCCACAGCAGGGGTTAGGAAGCCTCGTCACCTCATATGTGTCCCTCTGGAGCGGAGTGGACATGCTGCGCATTTGTTTGTTTTTTATGCGCAAATTCAACGGAGTACAGTCCTGCACACGTCACCCGTAGCCAAGTCCGAACTTAGACCGTTACATATGCATCCTGTTCATTAAGTGGTGCATTTGAAGGGGAGTGTGGCACGGAGTCTTGGCCGGTTTCCTGTGGGGTTCAGGGCCTAGACAGGAACATCCTTATTCTTGAGAATTTTTCAATTGTAGTGGCGGTCGAACTGCGGTCCAGCAAGCCTTGCATTAGGCAAATCCTGTTTGGTGATAATTTAGGTGTGGTATAAGAAGGCTCTAATCTAGGACGGACTGGGATCCGGCCTCGCAGTGGTTAGGCATCTATGTGTTTAAGGAATATTGAGTTTAGGGCACGGCATGTTTCGGGCGTTGCTACCAAGATAGTGGACATCTTATATCGTTCAGTAGGACATGTTTCATTCGCTCACGCCTCCTGCTAATTTACATGGTTTCTCCTTCCCCTTCCATGCCTGGCGGATCGTCACGCCGGCATCCAGGGACTAGCACGGAAGTCATGGGCACCAAGTACATTAAGACCTACACGCTAGTTTTGTGCAATTGGCAAGGTGTTTAGCTTCCAAGAGCGGGCGGTTTCAGATGGTTAATGATTGTATGGCAGAGTTTGTCTGTAGCTGCTATGACAGGGGTGGTTCCAAGGCGGCTTGTCTCCAGCGTTACCCTGTATAATTTTCCAAGTTGCACGTTTGGCGATCCTGACAAATTATTTGTATTAAACAAGGCATTTAATAGGGTGGGCAAGAGAGTATTAACAAAGGTATTTAATAGGGTGGGCAAGGGGGCATCCTAACATCAACGCATCCCTATTACAGGATTTGATTGGGCCAGTAAAGGAGTGGCTTCGGTCAAGTGCTAGGCGCCTTCCCCCCCCCCCCCCTTTTTGGTTAGCATTTTCATTAGCTTACTTTAGGGCTTTTAGAATGGGCGAGCTAGTTGCTGCTACTAAGATTTCTGCGCTATCAGGTTTAATGTTAAAATAAGGTGGTTATCAAACCGGTATTGAGCTTGTGCTGAATAGATGGGTCTAAGACAGATTAACTGGCAGGGAGCGAGGGATTTCTCTTCAGATGCATGCAGATCCAGTGATTTGGCCAGTTGCTCTTTGGGGTACTTTAATAGGGTTTGCCCTCCAGGTGGCGGGCAGTGGTTATCCATGTTAATCTAACTCCCTTTTGTCCAGGTCGTAGTTTACGAGGGTGTTTCAGAATGATATAGCTAGGGCAGTGGAAGTCGTATTTAAAACAAGTAGCATTAAGTAGTTGCGCTCCTTGCGAGTTTGTTGGGAAACCCAGGGGCCTTATGCCTACTGCCGCTAGGGATTCTGAAAGGATTTTCAGCTTTTGCCCTCAAGGAGGTTTTGCTGTTTTTCATCTTCAGATGGGTCACCCAACTATTTGTTTCCCTTTCCTTGTGGTTAGATTATTGTTGTTATTATATATAGCAATTTCTGTTTGCATTAAATACCAATATCTGTCTGTATAAATGCCAATTCTGTCTAGGTGAACTTTCGGACAGGGTTGTCTGTGAGTGCTAACTGTCGGGTGTGGGAAAATTCCTATATTTACAGGGCTAGTCAGCACCCTTTGGAGTTACATGCCCAATTTTGGTTGTGAGTGCGTAAGTGGCATTGCTTAGGATTACGAGAAATGCACTGTAATTGCCTGCTAGATGCCCCATGGGCAGCAGAGGAGAAGTTTGGGGCCAGACTTGGGAGGCAATGATTTGGTCGCATTCGTGGGTATTGAACAGATATGGCCATTGCACGCTTGTCATTTAGCGTTTGGTGGACGCGTCATACAATACCCAAGTTTGTCACGGGGCAGAGAGCTTGCATAGGCCCAACGGGGTACATCTCACGAGCGCACGGCTAGAGCAGTTGACCGATGACCTCTGCAGGTTTCAATTTCATTAAGAAGGTCACAGTTTTGGTGGCGGGCCTGGTTCTGCGAACCGGGCTTTGGCGGGAAGCAGTGCTCATGGGCGGCCTATTATTAGCGCAGGAGTGCCTGTGGTAGCATTCTTCCTTTGAGAGCGGCCAGTTTGTCACCGCCTAAAGGGGGGACATGGTCATTGTTCCAAGGGAGGGACCAATGCTGTGCCAATTAGGGAAGGATGGTACTGCCCCAGGTCAGTCTGTGCAGGGCGGGGATCCGCCCCTTTTTATTTGTATTGATATCCACTGGGCTGTGGCCTTGGAGCACTGCTTTCTTCTTGCCACCTATTCTAGAATTTCAATTTGATCAATAAATTCTGGCTGTGACCTCTTTGAATTCCATATACATGTGTCAGTGTGTTTATTTCTAGGTTTAGGATTAAGTTAAGTTAACAAAAGGGAATAATAAAACAAATGGGTGACTTACATTATACAGTAAGATGTGTAAGGTCCCATCATTACATTATACAGTAAGATGTGTCAGGTGCTATCATTACATTATACAGTAAGATGTGTCAGGTCCCATCATTATATTATACAGTAATATGTGTCAGGTCCCATCATTACATTATACAGTAAGATGTGTCAGGTCCCATCATTACATTATACAGTAATATATGTCAGGTCCCATCATTACATTATACAGTAAGATGTGTCAGGTCCCATCATTACATTATACAGTAAGATGTGTCAGGTCCCATCATTACATTATACAGTAATATGTGTCAGGTCCCATCATTACATTATACAGTAAGATGTGTCAGGTACCATCATTACATTATACAGTAAGATGTGTCAGGTACCATCATTACATTATACAGTAATATGTGTCAGGTCCCATCATTACATTATACAGTAAGATGTGTCAGGTCCCATCATTACATTATACAGTAAGATGTGTCAGGTCCCATCATTACATTATACAGTAAGATGTGTCAGGTCCCATCATTACATTATACAGTAAGATGTGTCAGGTCCCATCATTACATTATACAGTAATATGTGTCAGGTCCCATCATTACATTATACAGTAAGATGTGTCAGGTCCCATCATTACATTATACAGTAAGATGTGTCAGGTCCCATCATTACATTATACAGTAAGATGTGTCAGGTCCCATCATTACATTATACAGTAAGATGTGTCAGGTCCCATCATTACATTATACAGTAAGATGTGTCAGGTCCTATCATTACATTATACAGTAATATGTGTCAGGTCCCATCATTACATTATACAGTAAGATGTGTCAGGTACCATCATTACATTATACAGTAAGATGTGTCAGGTACCATCATTACATTATACAGTAAGATGTGTCAGGTCCCATCATTACATTATACAGTAAGATGTGTCAGGTCCCATCATTACATTATACAGTAAGATGTGTCAGGTGCTATCATTACATTATACAGTAAGATGTGTCAGGTCCCATCATTACATTATACAGTAAGATGTGTCAGGTACTATCATTACATTATACAGTAAGATGTGTCAGGTCCCATCATTACATTATACTGTAAGATGTGTCAGGTACAATCATTACATTATACAGTAAGATGTGTCAGGTCCCATCATTACATTATACAGTAAGATGTGTCAGGTCCCATCATTACATTATACAGTAAGATGTGTCAGGTCCCATCATTACATTATACAGTAAGATGTGTCAGGTGCTATCATTACATTATACAGTAAGATGTGTCAGGTCCCATCATTACATTATACAGTAAGATGTGTCAGGTACTATCATTACATTATACAGTAAGATGTGTCAGGTCCCATCATTACATTATACTGTAAGATGTGTCAGGTACAATCATTACATTATACAGTAAGATGTGTCAGGTCCCATCATTACATTATACAGTAAGATGTGTCATGTACAATCATTACATTATACAGTAATATGTGTCAGGTACAGTCATTACATTATACAGTAAGATGTGTCAGGTGCCATCATTACATTATACAGTAAGATGTGTCAGGTGCCATCATTACATTATACAGTAAGATGTGTCAGGTCCCATCATTACATTATACAGTAAGATGTGTCAGGTCCCATCATTACATTATACTGTAAGATGTGTCAGGTACAATCATTACATTATACAGTAAGATGTGTCATGTACAATCATTACATTATACAGTAATATGTGTCAGGTACAGTCATTACATTATACAGTAAGATGTGTCAGGTCCCATCATTACATTATACAGTAAGATGTGTCATGTACAATCATTACATTATACAGTAAGATGTGTCAGGTCCCATCATTACATTATACAGTAATATGTGTCAGGTACAATCATTACATTATACAGTAAGATGTGTCAGGTCCCATCATTACATTATACAGTAAGATGTGTCATGTACAATCATTACATTATACAGTAAGATGTGTCAGGTCCCATCATTACATTATACAGTAAGATGTGTCAGGTCCCATCATTACATTATATAGTAAGATGTGTCAGGTCCCATCATTACATTATACAGTAAGATGTGTCAGATACTATCATTACATTATACAGTAAGATGTGTCAGGTCCCATCATTACATTATACAGTAAGATGTGTCAGGTGCCATCATTACATTATACAGTAAGATGTGTCAGGTACAATCATTACATTATACAGTAAGATGTGTCAGGTCCCATCATTACATTATACAGTAAGATGTGTCAGGTCCTATCATTACATTATACAGTAAGATGTGTCAGGTCCCATCATTACATTATACAGTAATATGTGTCAGGTACCATCATTACATTATACAGTAAGATGTGTCAGGTCCCATCATTACATTATACAGTAAGATGTGTCAGGTCCCATCATTACATTATACAGTAAGATGTGTCAGGTGCTATCATTACATTATACAGTAAGATGTGTCAGGTACAATCATTACATTATACAGTAAGATGTGTCAGGTCCCATCATTACATTATACAGTAAGATGTGTCAGGTGCTATCATTACATTATACAGTAAGATGTGTCAGGTGCTATCATTACATTATACAGTAAGATGTGTCAGGTACAATCATTACATTATATAGTAAAAGTGCCCACACACATACCGATGTGCTCACGACACGATTTTGTGGCCAATTTCCTCATGAACTTTCACGGGAGCTCCCTTGCCGTCGTGATCACGATTTTGGAAAAAAGACACCCAATCTGTATTACGATCTCACGATCGTGAGATTGGCCATAACAAATCGTGAGTTTAAAAAAATAAAAACAGGCTCTTGACTATTGGTGGGAAATTTAAATAGCCATAACAATGGGAGGGGTTATCTAGGGAGTATAAAAAGCAGGCACCCTTTAAAATCTGTGTACATTCTGCTCTGCTACTAGATGAGGCTAGGTATATTCCTGCTGAATCCTGTACATTGCTACTGTGCTCTTTGTATTTGGATTGCCTTATACAAAGTTTATTATACCTGCAAGTGTGTGCTACCTACCTGCATTCTATCCTGTTCCTGAATTCTTTATTGATGCATCCCTATCGGTATAGAGTGTTGGTCGCTGAAGCTGGGGTCCGGGAGATTAGGAAGAGGGCCCAGCGAAGAAGGATGAGAGCATGCTGGACCAAGGAGTGGCTGCTACAAAGGGATACCCGCTCTCACATGTCCCTGCTGATAGAGATCAAGGAGAACAACCCAGTGGACTATCGGAACTACCTACGCATGGATGATGCCAGCTTCCAAGAATTGCTGCATCTGGTGACCCCCCACATCCAGACACAGGACACAAGGTGGAGGATGGCAATCCCTGCTGAAGACAGACTGGTGGCTACCCTAAGGTACCTGGCTACAGGAAGGTCACTGGAAGACCTAAAGTTTGGGACACTCATCTCACCTCAGTTCTTGGGCGTCATCATTCCTGAGACCTGCAAAGCCATCGTTAAAGTGCTACAGTACCATTATTGCAAGGTAAGTTAAAAAAAAACACCACACATTGGCCCTCATTCAGACCCACTCGCAAGTGGGCGTACGCATGTTCGCCGTACGTAAAAAAATATTTAAATTCAAGCACTCGCTCGTTTTTTCTACGCAGCTAAAAATCCGCCCCAAACTCAGGCGACCCCTCCTCTGACTAACGAGCGTGCCAAATAGCGAGCGTACATCCCCGAAATGGCTTGAAGGGAACGCACGCACAAGTACAAACCGGAAGTGGGACTGTCAGATTCCGATTACCTGCTCGTTTTTTCAGCCTTCCTCCCTCAATCGTATCATGCCAATCAATGTATCAATTAGCTTAATTGTTTTTTTTTTTTCAACACAATGCAATAAACTTTAATCTTGTCCGTGTTTGTATTTGCTCGCAGAATACGTACGGCTGAAACCTTCGCTTTTATTGTTCCAAAGACATGTTAGCCCCAATTAAACAATTGTTCTATTTGTTTGTCTCCCCACAATTTTTCTGTGGTTCATTTCTTTATTTAAATTAGCTTACGCATGTCACTTATTCACAACAGAAATCAAAATACAAAGTGGTCACTCACAAACAAAACACACAGTGATAATCAGAAAAACACCACATACCAAAAACACTAAACAAACACACAACAAATCAAGAACTGGTTGACGAAGGTCCATGCCCACATGATTTCACAAATATGGCGTTGCAATATTGGTGTCAGAATATATTCCCGAAGTTTCCACAGAAAGGTTTTTGAAGGGTAGCAGGAAGTAGTCATCGTGGGAGTGCCAAAGATTATGCAAACAAACAGAAGATGGTGCAAGAATTAATATCAAAAAAGATGAACGTTAAAAAACCGTAACACATTGGGTATACACACTGTTGTTTGATCAATAATTACCTAAAATATCGGGCCACCACATCATCGTGTATGGCCCCCCCACATACTGACCTCCGGCCAACCTCGGGGGGGCCATCCTCAGGTAAGGCATCCTCTGGCTGCATTGGAACACCACTCCTTATGGCGATGTTGTGAAAGATCCCACACAGGACCACAATTTTCGAAACCATATCCGGCAAATATATGAGCTCGCCAACAGAGCGGTGGAGGCATCTGAATCGGCCTTTTAAGAGGCCGATACAGCGCTCCACCACTTGCCTGGTGGCTGTAAGTGCGGTATTAAACTCACTTTGTGGACCTGGTGTGGGAGCCAAGTAAGAAGTGAGCAGCCAGGGCATGCAAGGGTATCCACTGTCTCCTGTGAAAAAGAATAGACAACATCAGGATCACTGTGTATCAAGCTTAACATTGTTATGTACTAAAGGTCTCCACTTACCCAGAAGCCACGCATCACCAGCTTGTAGGTTGTTTAATTTGTGCCATATCCCTGATTGCCGGATGACGAAGGAGTCATGTGCACTTCCTGGTAATTTTGCATTCAGGGACAGGATCTGGAGGGCATCACATACCACCATTACATTCAGGGAGTGATAGTGTTTCCTGTTTCGAAATATGGCCTCCAGCCGTGCTGGAGGCTGAAGTGGTATGTGAGTACCATCCACAACCCCTATGATGTGTGGGAAGCCAGCTATTTGGTAAAAATTGGCCTTGGCCACACTAAGGGCACCCATATCCAAAGGCATTTGAATAAAATGATGGAGGTGCTTGAAAAGTGCCTCCATCACTGCCCTCAGGATCCTGGAAAAGGAGGATTGTGAGATGCCCGCCACTATTCCCACCATTGTTTGAAACGATCCTGAGGCACAGAAATGTAACACCGCCATAAATTGCGTAAGTGGTGGTATTGCTGTAGGACTGTCAATTTGCCGCTCCAGATCACTCTCTATTAATGAGAGAGTGTCTATGATGATTTTGGGAGGAAGACGGTAGCGTCTTAAAACCTCATCATCGGGCATTCCAAAAAGGGTGACACATGTTCGAAATATCTTGGGCCTTGCACGCCTACGATGCCTACGCCTGGGACGAGATTGAGGTTGGTCGGCTTCCGGGAGCATGGCCAGAACAATCCGCCCTAGATCAACCTGAAATGGCAAGATTGTAATGTAAGGCTTTGGACCCACCCCAAGAGAAAATTCAAAACAACTTAGCTTGATGATACCATCCATTGCTGCTTACATGCCGGGGTATTGTCACGATACGTCCAAACTGAAATTAAACACAAAAATTATTTGAAAAATTTCACTCTGTGCATTTTTGTTTCTAAATTTTGTGATAGACCAAACTTAAAATATGCGAAACACACATTTGGCAAAAGAGCAAAACGACATTGCACACAGTACATCAAAATGGGTTGAAATGTTTGCCCAAAAAGCGAAAGGGCAACCTCAAAAAAAAAAAAATATTAATAAGCATTTAAAAATGCGCAAATTAGTTCGCAAATACAAGTCACAATAGTAAGTAGTAAAAATGCGCTAATTAGTTCGCAAATACAAGTCACAATAGTAAGTAGTAAAAATGCGCTAATTAGTTCGCAAATACAAGTCACAATAGTAAGTAGTAAAAATGCGCTAATTAGTTCGCAAATACAAGTCACAATAGTAAGTATTAAAAATGCGCTAATTAGTTCGCAAATACAAGTCACAATAGTAAGTAGTAAAAATGCGCTAATTAGTTCGCAAATACAAGTCACAATAGTAAGTAGTAAAAATGTGCTAATTAGTTCGCAAATACAAGTCACTATACAAACTGTGAAAAATGCGCTAATTAGTTCACAAATACAAGATAAAAAATGGACTTACCAAGAGCAAATATATAAGAGTCCAAATCAAAAGGTCTTTGGGTCCGAAATTAATCAAAAGCTAAAATATATGAAATTATTGATCCAAAATTTACAAAAATGAAGAAACACAATGAAACAACAATTGATCAAAAGTTAGACTTCACAAAACTTACCAAATCAAGAAACGAGGTAAAAAAAATAAAAAACAAAAAAGAGAACGGAAAATAAAAACGCAAATCTACCAAACAAAATAATCTCCAACCGCCAACTCCTTTATACGCAAACAATAAACTCCAGCCAAGGTATCCTCCAACAATCCAAAAACGCAACCTCGACTCGAGACACACCAAGCCATAAATAGTGTTTCGTTTCCCGCACAAATTAAGGAGGGATCATAGGAACGCACAATCAATGATGCGGCCGCAAAATAAGGACGCATGTATAAATACGTCACGAAAACACATTAAAATTCTGGGGTATTTCTGGATTGGACCTCAGACATGGCGACAGACCAGGGAAACAATGCCCAAGAGTCAGGCGGTAAGTCTTTCATGCATTTTGTATCAATGATTTATTTGAAACATAAGATTGGGCAAGTTGTGATTTTGAGAAATCTGAATATTTACACAAATAGGTGAGGAGGATGACATGGAAGAGGCTGCCGGGCCCAGTATTCCGGCCAAAGCTGCCAAAAAAAAAAGGCAGCCACATTTCACAAGAAAGGAGATGGAGGTTTTGATACAGAAGTGTGTGGACATCCTGCCATAGGCAGACAGGAATATGAGTCTAAGCCAGAAGGGGAGAATGTGGGAAGAGGTAGTCGTTGCTGTCAATAGGGTGGGTGATTATGTCCGTCTAGCCAGGGATGTCAAACGGCGGTAAGTAAACACTTGCCCCCCCTAAAAACAAACACCATTTTAAACAAAAGGATAATGGCTTCCATTTTTTCCCACAGATGGGGCGACTTCAAATATCGCCTAAAGCAAAAAATCGCGGACAGGGCTAGGCATGCAAGGGGGACAGGTGGGGGTCCCACCCCTGTGTCATTGGAGTTGACCAATTTAGAAGAGCTGGCACAGGGGTGTGTGCAGCCTGTGGAGGTGTTTGGCGTGTCCAACATGGATACGGACATGCCAGACTTTGCGGCTCCTCATGTTGTCCCAGGTAAATCTTTGGATGTTATCAACTATGAAATGTTATTGTGCCAATATGTAGATTCTAATGTGAGGCTTTTCTGTTTTTTCCTAACAGAGACACAGGCGGATAAGTCTGTTCCAGAGGGGAGCCTTGGCCGCCGAATTTCTGCTGGCTCGGCAGGGGAGGAACCAGTACATCCGGCTGAGGACCCTGCAGAAGCCAGTCCAGGGCAATCCCCCTCGCAGGCAGTGTCCCTCCTCACAGAACTCAAATTCAAATCGGATTTCCATACGGAGATTCTGCAGAGGATGGACGCCAGTCTGCTACGGGTGGCTGAGGCCCTGGAGCAAAATGCTGCGGCCAACGTGACCATTGGTCAGGCCCTTGCGGAAAATACCAGGGCCAACATCCGCATCGCCAATGCCCTGGAGCAGCTCGTTCGCCAGCACATGGTGGAGCTGACCTCCCTTCCTGCCGGAACATCAGGATCCTCCGCCTCTGGCACAACATCAGCCAATCCTCCAAATGTGCCTAGCCCTGTGCCTAGTCCAGAGGCCACAACATCTGCCTCTGGACAGGCCAGCCCGATGACATCCCGGACCCGGTCTGGCGCCCTCCCTCCCCCATCCAAACGGGTGAAAAAACGATGACAGCAATGGTGACTTTTCCCACAATCCTTCTGTGCTTGGCTCATATTCCTTTCTGGTCAAAACTTCCCTCTCCTTTCTTGTGAAATGTTTTTAAATTTTTTTTGTATGTTTATGTCAACAGTTATGTTGGGCCAATTTGTTTGATTTTGGGACATATCTTTGGCAAAAAAAGATGATCCCAAATTTTTAATTTTTTTTAATTTTGTTTGAGCAATAAATTGAAACAAAAAATCTGACATTGGCTTGTGAAATTATTGTACAAATGGGTTAAATTGAATCCTGGACCAAAAGGCAAAAACTGGAAAAAAAAAACAAAAAAGGGCTCTTTAAGGAACATTTAAAAAATCATATAACGAGGCAAATTCAAGAGGCAAAAATAAAATGGTGCGAAAATTAAAACATGATGACATTATTGTTACAATAGGCCCTAACCACCAAATTGAGGGCAAAATAAACCCTCACAAATGTACGCAAATTGATTGTGTCATCCTGACATTAGCAGCTCTGATTTCCACCTGCGTACGGTTTTGTGCTATCCCAAAAAACTGATTTCAAAACACATACCAAGCCGGTTTTCAATCCAACACTAATTGCTTTTCAGCCCTCCCGCGATTAATCGCAACAACATCGAGGAGTCCCGGGACGGAGGAGAAGGCCGTCGCCAATGTGGTCGAGTAATCCAGACCCTAAGCTGTGCGAGCATTTTGAAGGAAAAGAGGATCATCCAGTGACGTATGAGTCGGTCCGAACACATTTTACGCTCGCATTTGCTAATGTATGTACGCCCCAAAAACGCCTCGCCACGCCTGCGTTTTTCCATCTCCACCCCCGTCAACACCCAAAAACACCCTGTTCTGTCAATCACATTTGACAGGTCACGTCCTGTACGCTATTTGACGAACGAGACCAAAAAAGCTCGCAATCTGCCGTACGCACATGCGCACTGTTACACCGACGCATGCGCGGTTATTCAACATGGGAACGCAACGAGCGTACTGCTGTTTGCGAGTGGCTCTGAATGAGGGCCATTGTTTTCTTGTGTAAAGAATTTTTTTTTTTTGTTCTCAACATAAAGAAAAAAATAGCCTTCATTAAGTACAATGTGCACTGACCTGCAGGCAACTGAAAGTGTGCACTAAACTGTGTGCAATATCCTTTTTTTATAACAATTTTACAAAAGAACATTATCACCAAATTTTATGAATCCCAATAGGTAGCCGGCTGTATGTGATAGGGTGGGTCAGATGCCAGTTTGAACAGGCCAATACACATATGGCACAAGTATACATTGTGGCCCCGGCTTCCAGCAATGTGTACTTGTGCCATGTGTGTAGTGTCCTTGTCCAAATGGCGTCATCACCACCCTATCCCATGCAGCAAGCACCTATTGGGATTCATAAAATTTGGTGACATTAAAAGCAAGAAAAAATGTACATCTCTGTATATTGGGGCGACTCATCTGCTGCATCCAGCAGAGCATTATACAAGGTGGTGCTGGTGCTTGGGGTGCTTGGTGGGGGAGTAATATCTAACTGGGCAGGGGGGCGGACATACCTATTTGGGGCAGGGGAAAATAGCATTGGATCTGCAATGTATGTAGAATTTGAGATATTTTTGCTCATACAGCGACTCAAGAGGTCGTAGTTTAACCTTAGAAATTTCTTTGGATATCTGCATCCAGATTTCTCAATGTGCTGTTCACATGAACTGTGAAATCATCTATTGCATCTGGGGGTTTCTGCAGCAGCCGTTCTGCGTTTTGTAAAAAATGGTCCTCTCGTTCTGTAAAATTCTCCTTTCTGCCTTGTTTTTTTCTTTTTTTGGGGTTGTTGAGAAGATGAGGGTCCAGGTGGAAGTTGAGTTTCCACTTGTGTGCTATTCTCCGGATCACTGTCACCACCGAGCAGACTGAGGTCCGGTGTGGATGTTAAATCAGGGTCTTGGGTGGGAGTCTATATAGGGAAAAAAGATATAAAAAATATTATATTCATGTTTTAACATCTTTTTTCCTATTTTTACAGTTTCCTAACACCGTGGAGGAGTGGACCAGCATCGCGGAAGATTTTGAACAACATTGGAATTTCCCTAACTGCGGAGTAGCTATCGTTGGGAAACACATCCGCATCAACCCACCTGCCAACACCGGATCATATTACTACAACTACAAAGGATTCTTCAGCATCGTTCTCATGGCAGTGGTGAATGCCAACTATGAATTTCTGTTTGTGGATGTCGGAAAGAATGACTGTGCTTCGGATGGTGGGTCCTTCAAAACGACGACTTTCTACCAGAGACTCGCCAACAAAACCCTCAACCTGCCCTCACTGGACCAGACAAAGCACGGCCTAAATTACGTTTTCGTTGCAGACGAGGCTTTTGCATTACATGAACATGTGATGAAGCCATTTGCACACAGGGGCCTGACCAGAGAGAAAAGGATATACAACTACCGTCTATCCCGGGCACGGCGCATTGTGGAAAATGCATTTGGAATAATGAGCAACCGCTTCAGCATTTTCCACACCACCATCAATCTACATGTGGAGAAGATAGACTGGGTCGTGATGGCGTGCTGTGTGCTGCCCAACTTTCTGCGAAGAAAATCTACTCAATGAGGACCAGTCCCAGCTAGACCAGAGGATGTAGGACCCCTGGAGGACATTGAACATTTGACATCTGTGTCTGCACCACCAACTACAACAACATCCACCTCACGTGCCAAAGAAGTGAGGGAGGAGTACATGACCTATTTCAATGGACCAGGTGCTGTACCATGGCAGGAGGACTGTCTGTGAACTACTGACTAAATTGGACATTTGGGATTTAACAACAAAAACATTAAGGATTTTGGTTTAAACTGTGTCACTACTTACCAAGACTTCTGCAACCTCCTCATCTCCCTCACACTCAGACATCAAGATGATTGATTCCCTTTGAGGCTCTTGTTCACTGATGAATGACATAATTTGGTAGTACTACAGCGCAGGAGTATATATTTCATCTGTAGCCGCTCCTGATTTTTTGGAGTCATCCACCTTTTTTTTTTCTTTGATGTATACTGTCCTGAGATTTTGAATCTTTTGCTGTACAGTTTTCAGGTCTGCATCAGATATGTATTTTTTCGTATACACCAACAGTTCCTCGAGTGCGGCAACTTCTGTGACTTATTGTGGTACTTCCGAGAACTGATCTTCCACAGACAGTCTTTCGAGTGCAGGATTTCAATGAATCCTGTAAAGAATTCACGTTCAGAATCCATGGACATTATCTATGAATAAGAAAAAAAAGGACATTTAAATATTTGAGTATATAGTTTTGTTAATGTAATGTTGTTACAGTTCACATTTTTAATGTTTTCATATTTTCTTTTTTACAGGTTTTTAAAGGTTTGTTATGGTATTCTAATCATGTTTTCTTTTACAGGAAAGTTATGTGTTTATTGCTTGGTAATATAATGTTTTTCTTTGTTTGACAGTATGGGTTTTCCACCTTTGGGCCTGTCGTTGTGGTAGAACTACAGATCCCAGGATGCCCTAAAAACTGTTTCAAAGGTGGGTGGCAGGTCATACTGGGATCTGTAGTTCCGCAACAGCTGGAGACCGAAAGGTAGAAGACCCCCAGATTTAAATAATGTGTGTTTTTAAATGTAATGTATGGTGATTTTTTTGTAAAATACGTGTTAATGTATTTATTTTTTTGATGTATTACACACATTGGTGGGCAGTGGGGGAGCTTAATGCATGACCCAGCCACCGCCCGCCTCAATACGGCGGGCGGTGGCTGGGTCATGCATTTATTACCTGGGGGCACACATTGGTGGGCAGTGGGAGCTTAATGCATGACCCAGCCACCGCCCGCCTCAATACGGATTGAACAGTGACCTATGTTTACCTACAATAGGTTCCAACTCACCTGAATTATATGATTATAACAAGACTGTCCCTTTCATGCCAATACATTCTATTGGACCAATTAATCATATTGGAACATTCCTTGTTTATCTACATGTGAGGTGATCCTCATTGATTTTATCCCATTCCCTAATTTGCTATGTGATTTTATTTGTTATTAAAACTAATTTGATTACATTCAACCAAGCCATTATGTATGTTTAACAATTTATATTTTATATGATTATATTGCCTATGTGCTTGAATATGCATATCATTTTCACTGTTGAAAGATATTGAAGTATTCCATTTTGATATTAGCGCGGTTCACCATTTTCTTTCTACCAGTACACTCAGAGTATAGCTACAATAGACTCAGAGAATAGCTACAGTACACTCTACGACCATCGGGGCTTGCGACGGGACTCTTGTGGTAGAGCCGGAAGCTCACCACTGGCATCACTCGTGATGTCAGTGGGGCCACCCGCAAACGACAGTACAATCAATGAATAGCTATAGTACACTCAGGGTATAGCTACAGTACACAGAGTATAGCTATAGTACACTCCAGATATCGCTACAGTACACTCAGATATAGCTAAAGTATACTCAGGGTATAGCTATAGTACACTTAGGGGATAGCTACAGTACACTCAGGGTATAGCTACAGTATACTCATAGGAGAGCTACAGTACACTCAGGATATAGCTACAGTACACTCAGGGTATAGCTACAGTACACTCAGGGTATAGCTACAGTACACTCAGGGTATAGCTATAGTACATTCCGGGCATTGCTACAGTACACTCAGGGTATAGCTACAGTACACTCAGGGTATAGCTATAGTACATTCCGGGCATTGCTACAGTACACTGAGGGTATAGCTATAGTACACTCAGAGAATAGCCACTGTACACTCAGAGTATAGCTACAGTACACTCAGAGAATAGCTACAATACACTCAGGGTATAGCTATAGTACATTCCGGGTATCACTACAGTACACTCAGGGTATAGCTACAGTACACTCAGATTATAGCAACAGTACACTCAGGGTATAGCTATAGTACACTCAGAGAATAGCTACAGTACACTCATGTATAGCTAAAGTACACTCAGGGTATAGCTACCGTACACTCAGAGTATAGCTACAGTACAGAGTATAGCTACAGTACACTCAGGGTATAGCTACAGTACACTCAGATAATAGCTACAGTACACTCAGGGTATAGCTACAGTACACTCAGGGTATAGCTATAGTACACTCTGAGTATCGCTACAGTACACTCAGAGTATAGCTACAGTACACTCAGGGTATAGCTACAGTACACTCAGATAATAGCTAAAGTATACTCAGAGTATAGATGTAGTACACTCAGGGTATAGATACAGTACACTCAGGGTATAGCTACAGTACACTCAGAGGATTGCTGTAGTACACTCAGGGTATAGCTACAGTACAATCAGGGTACAGCTACAGTACACTCAGAGTATAGCTACAGTACACTCAGGGTATAGCTATAGTACACTCTGGGTATCGCTACATTACACTCATGTATAGCTAAAGTACACTCAGGGTTTAGCTACAGTACACTCAGGGTATAGCTACAATACAATCAGAGTATAGCTACCATACACTCAGTATAACTACAGTACACTCAGAGAATAGCTATAGTACACTCAGGATATAGCTACAGTACACTCAGAGTATAGCTACACTACACTCAGAGAATAGTTACAGTACACTCAGGGTATAGCTACAGTACACTCAGGGTATAGCTACATTACAATCAGAGTATAGCTACAGTACACTTAGGGTATAGCTACAGTACAATCAGAGAATAGCTATAGTACACTTTGGGTATTCCTACATTCTGAGTATTGCTACAGTACACTCAGGGTATAGCTACAGTATACTCAGAGTATAGCTATAGTACACTCCTGGTATCGCTACAGTACACTCAGATATAGCTAATGTACACTCAGGGTTTAGCTATAGTACACTCAGAGAATAGCTACAGTACACTCAGATATAGCTAAAGTACACTCAGGGTATAGCTATAGTACATTCCGGGTATCGCTACAGTACACTCAGGGTATAGCTACAGTACTCTCAGATTATAGCAACAGTACACTCAGGGTATAGCTTTAGTACACTCAGAGAATAGCTACAGTACACTCATGTATAGCTAAAGTACACTCAGGGTATAGCTACCGTACACTCAGAGTATAGCTACAGTACAATCAGAGTATAGCTACAGTACACTCAGGGTATAGCTACAGTACACTCAGATAATAGCTACAGTGTACTCAGAGTATAGATGTAGTACACTCAGGGTATAGATACAGTACACTCAGGGTATAGATACAGTACACTCAGGGTATAGCTACAGTACACTCAGGGTCTAGCTACAGTACACTCAAAGGATTGCTGTAGTACACTCAGGGTATAGCTACAGTACAATCAGGGTACAGCTACAGTACACTCAGAGTATAGCTACAGTACACTCAGGGTATAGCTATAGTACCCTCTGTGTATCGCTACAGTACACTCAGAGTATAGCTACAGTACACTCAGGGTAAAGCTACAGTACACTCAGATAATAGCTACAGTATACTCAGAGTATAGATGTAGTACTCTCAGAGAATAGCTACAGTACACTCATGTATAGCTAAAGTACACTCAGGGTATAGCTACCGTACACTCAGAGTATAGCTACAGTACAATCAGAGTATAGCTACAGTACACTTAGGGTATAGCTACAGTACAATCAGAGAATAGCTATAGTACACTCTGGGTATTCCTGCATTCTGGGTATTGCTACAGTACACTCAGAGTATAGCTACAGTACAATCAGAGTATAGCTACAGTACACTCAGGGTATAGCTACAGTACACTCAGATAATAGCTACAGTGTACTCAGAGTATAGATGTAGTACACTCAGGGTATAGATACAGTACACTCAGGGTATAGATATAGTACACTCAGGGTATAGCTACAGTACACTCAGGGTATAGCTACAGTACACTCAAAGGATACCTGTAGTACACTCAGGGTATAGCTACAGTACAATCAGGGTACAGCTACAGTACGCTCAGAGTATAGCTACAGTACACTCAGGGTATAGCTACAGTACACTCAGGGTATAGCTATAGTACACTCTGGGTATCGCTACAGTACACTCAGAGTATAGCTACAGTACACTCAGGGTATAGCTACAGTACACTCAGATAATCGCTACAGTATACTCAGAGTATAGATGTAGTACACTCAGGGTATAGATACAGTACACTCAGGGTATAGATACAGAACACTCAGGGTATAGCTACAGTACACTCAGGGTATAGCTACAGTACACTCAGAGGATTGCTGTAGTACACTCAGGGTATAGCTACAGTACAATCAGGGTACAGCTACAGTACACTCAGAGTATAGCTATAGTACACTCTGGGTATCGCTACATTACACTCATGTATAGCTAAAGTACACTCAGGGTTTAGCTACAGTACACTCAGGGTATAGCTACAATACAATCAGAGTATAGCTTCCGTACACTCAGTATAACTACAGTACACTCAAGAATAGCTATAGTACACTCAGGATATAGCTACAGTACACTCAGAGAATAGTTACAGTACACTCAGGGTATAGATACAGTACACTCAGGGTATAGCTACAGTACACTCAGGGTATAGCTACAGTACAATCAGAGTATAGCTACCGTACACTCAGGGTATAGCTATAGTATACTCAGAGTATAGCTATTGTACACTCCTGGTATCGCTACAGTACACTCAGATATAGCTAAAGTACACTCAGGGTTTAGCTATAGTACACTCAGGGTATAGCTACAGTACACTCAGAGTATAGCTATAGTACACTCAGTATATAGCTAGAGTACACTTAGGGTATAGCTACAGTACGCAGAGTATAGCTATAGTACACTCCAGGTGTCGCTACAGTAGACTCAGATATAGCTAAAGTGCACTCAGGGTATAGCTTCAGTAAACTCATAGTAGAGCTACAGTACATTCAGATACAACTAAAGTTCACTCAGGGTATAGCTACAGTTCACTTATAGTAGAGCTACAGTACACTCACGATATAGCTACATTACACTGAGTATAGCTACAGTACACTCAGGGTATAGCTATAGTACATTCCGAGTATCGCTACAGTGGAATGGGTTCCCGTCAGCGGCAGCCCGACAAGAGCAGAGTTCGAAGAAGCGGAATCCCGACAGCGCTGAAAATCCCGATCGTGGAGAGGTGAGTATCTACTAACCTAACCTAACCCCCCTAACCCTCCTTAGGGGTGCCTCACCCTAAATCCCCCCCCAAGTGCCTAACCCTAATCCACCCTCTAAGTGCCTAACCCTAACCACCCCCTTCCCCGCTGCCTAAACCTAAGTCCCCCGGGGGGGGTGCCTAACCCTATGTCCCCCCCGGGGGTGCCTTACCCTAACCCTCCCTCCCCTAGCCTAACTCTAACCCTCCCGGGGGGGTGCCTAACCCTATGTCCCCCCCGGGAGCCCTAAACCTAACTCTCCCCCCCCGCGGCTGTCCGCTCGCGGCGCCCGGCATCTCTACGATCGGGATGCCGGGTGCCGGTCTCCCGGCATCGGGGAAATGCGGGCGTCTACATCTTGACGCCCGGCATTTCACCCTTGCTGGGATAAGACAGTCGGGAAGCCGGCTGCCGGTATTTAGGCAGTTGGCTTCCCGATTTCTTCCCGCTACAGTACACTCAGATTATAGCAACAGTACACTCAGGGTATAGCTATAATACACCCAGAGAACAGCTACAGTACACTCAGGGTATAGCTACAGTACACTCAGGGTATAGCTACAGTACACAGGGTCTGATTCAGAGCCGGACACTCTTTGAGAGCGCTCGCTCTGAATCAGGGCGTCCCTGTTTTTTTTTAAAGACGGCCTCCTGGCCGCTCGCATAGCTGTGGGTGACCATCCACAGCTTTAGCGAGCAGCCAGGTGATGGTTGTGGTGGTCACGATCATCGAGACCATCGGGGCTTGCAACGGGACCCTTGTGGTAGGGTCTCGTTCCCGCAAGCCCCAGTGAACTTTCGGCTTTAATAGAGCTGGAAGCTCACAACTGACATCACTCGTAATGTCAGTGGGTCCGCCCCCAAATGGCAGGCGTTCCTTTGGGAATGCCTCCGTTTGGCCAGCCACCCCCCTTGCCCGCCTCCAAAACAGGGCAAGCTGTCAATCACAATCGACAGCTGCCCCGCTTTAGTGCGAGACCTGTAGTGACGGAGCTCCCGTCGCTGGCCGGGTCTCGCGCATGCCCAACTCCTAGCCAGCTCCGGCGTGCATATGCGCAGTGGGGGACCATCGACCCACTTGCGAGTGCTGTGCGTTTGCGAGCGGGTCTGAATCAGGCCCACAGTATGCAGTTCTACCTTGGCTGCTTTCCTGAAGATAATTTGTGTAGGAGATGGAGCAAATGATTAGTATTTTAGTAAATTCTGTGACACCCGCAATTGTTGGGTATCACTTATCTAATATCACTGAAGTCAGCTTAAGGAAGCAACGGTTGTGCAGGAATACAAATCACACAAGCCATTGGGGCAGAGGAATGTAAAAGGTGCATGTACAGTAGGAGAGACTGGAAGCCAGAAAAATGGAGCCGTGCTAAGGGTGAGCAAGGAGAAACCAATGAATACAACGGGGGTGTAGTGGAGATTGGTGTGCTAGAATGAGCGAGAGAGATGCCATTGTGATCAGAGAGTACATTAGTGGGTGGCAGAAGATACCCCGTGAGCAGAACAGCTTGTGGCAGGGTGTGGGGCGACTATCCCAAGTGACACCGCTAAGGTGTACCAAAGCATAAGTAGGAGCGTGCCGGCATTTTCCCTATCTATCCACCTGCTCAGGGAGGTGCACACAAAGAACAGCAAATGTTCTGCAGAAAACGATCGCATTTTTCAAAATTGAGTGAAAATGAAAAGTACGGTGCGAGTTTGCAGTGAGAATGGATTGCAGGAGCCACATTGGGCCCAGGTCAGTGTTGCAGCAAATCCTATCCTAACTGTGATCCCGTGTTCAGTGTTGATGCAAAATTACGCTAATGACTTGTGTCTAGTGCACAGGGACGCCAACCTCCAGCGCCCAACACACGCCGACTGCGTACAAAAGACAAAACATTGGTTGTACATTGAACATCTGAGCAATCCTAAAACCCATTCACAGCGCTGCCTTTGTACATGTGCAGTAGTAAAAAAATCGCTCTACTGCATGCAACATTGACACCGCGTGCACCTTAGGATGAGGCCCATTGTCACTAACTGAATTCACCACAATGTGCGCCATAGCGGCCTTTCTATGTCTTATGGTACAGATTGTGAGGATCACCCCTGGTATCACTGCAGTCTTTGTGTACTCACCCTGTGCATGTTACTTTTAGTTCTTTTTTAGATCAGCCTGACACCCCCCAAAAGATGCTCTGACATGGGGGTCACTATGGGTACCCCCGAATAGCACTGCTAAAGGTATGTGGGGTCTTTAAACGGTCTCAATAGCTGCAGTTTTGCGTTTTTAAGACAGTGGTGAAGAATAGCATTTAGCCACTTTTTTGGGGGAAAATAAGTAGTCCCATGAAATTTGGGGTACCTGAAAATGGGTGCAAGCATATTTTTAAATGGCTAAAGTGAATCTTTTTAAATTGTGAAAAATCCACTCGCTGCAACCACCTGCAATCCAAAAAACACCTGGGGCATACTTACCCCCCTCCCGAGTCTATTTTGCTAGTTTAGAAGTTAATCCCCCATCTTTTTATTTTTTTGCCCCTTTTTCTGGGATGTCCTGTGGTACTTTTTTAAACTTTTTTGAAACAGAATACTTTTGGGGGACTGTCCAAGGGGTGCAGTGTGGTTTGTTGATGTTTGTACCCCAAAACCCCAATTCTTCACTTTTTTTCGCCACCTTTTCATAGGCGATACTTTTTCGCTGGTTCTGATGCATTGACTTTTCGCTCCAGTGAAAAGTCGGGAAAATTGAATGCGGGGATAAGTCAAACCTGCAAAAAATGACGTCATATACTTTATCGCCGATAACGGCTTTTCGCAGCCTAATTGAATATGGCCGCATGTTGCAGTCCTAAAAGACATTTAAAAGTCCTGAAGCGCCTCTCCTGCACAATCCTGTTCTAGACAAAAATCCCCTTATCTCCGGGCTGTAGGCGGGCAATAGGGTAAATTGTGCTGTCCCCACACCCAAATGTATGATGGTACAAGAAGCGAGATGCCCGACTGTCTAGGCTGCAGGGTGCCATTCCAGGGACCAGGAGACATGGACGGTGCTGCTCCCTGGGCGCTGTCACTGCCCCTAGTTACCAGGCCCGCCAAGAGCCTCGGTGGGCCTGGGTAATAGGGGGCGTGGTCTAATCGTGGGAGGTGTGGCCATGCCCCCTTCCCAGGGGGGGTGCAATCAATGAGATCGCTCCCCCGCACAGGCATAGGAGACTGCTGTGGCTCCTGCTCAACAGCCACGAGCAGTCTCCCACTGCAGCTCAACACACGTGTGCTGGGCTGCTGGGAGGGGGGCGGTGCCAGACCCGGGTCCCAGCCGTGCCCCTCAGGAGGCCCGGGCCAGGGTAATCTGCACCCGCCACCCCCCCCTCTCGGCTCCCCTGCTAGTTACATCTCCCATCATGGCGAAACAAGGAAAAGCTCCAGGTTCCCTATGTGCATGCCGGGGTCTCACTGTAATAATGAAACTAGCATAAAAGACTAATTTGTTCATTAAAGGAATAAACACTTTGTTTTATTAATGAAGATTTTTTCCTTTTATCACATCCCCCTGATCAAATGTCGTTACAGAATCTGGGGGTCTACGTACTAAGCCTTGGATGGAGATAAAGTGGACGGAGATAAAGTACCAGCCAATCAGAGCCTAACTGTCATGTCACAGGCTGTGCTTAAAAAATAACAGTTAGGAGCTGGTTGGTTGGCACTTTTTCTCCATACAAGGCTTAGTAAATAGACACACTGGTCAGTTGGCTGCTGCAGGCAGTGTCCCTTGATGAATAGCAAACACAATATCTGCTCAGCGATAGGGCTTAATAAACCAGCCCCTTACCATGGTCATATACCCAAGGGCACAGTGAGGGCAGAGCAGGCAGGGCATGTGCTCCAGGTGCTGGCAGGGCCACATGGGTGGTCACCTTTATATCCTTTAATATATCAATAGACCAGCGGACGGTCCCAGCGTAGCAGCACATAAATGACGGGGGCACCATTCACAATGGACTGCTGCCATTCTCTTTCCATTGGGGGCACATCTTTGCCTGTATACCTGCTGCGTTCCCTGACCTCTGCTTTTCCTCTGTAGATGGAAGCTGCTCGGAAAGTGAGGTCTTTGGATTAGCTACTATTGTGGGTGTAACGCTAATCAGTAATCTATTCTAATATCTATTGTATGAGCATTGCACCCATATACTGTACTAAGATCCGTTCTATATTACACACTGCATGTGTTTTACACTCTGCCTCAGGCAGTTGGGTACAGGATGCCGCCACTCAGAATCCCGGCGGTCAGAATCCCGAACTTGGCATCCCAACTGGGTTACATGGCCAACACCAGAAGTACAGATGTGTCCACATACACCTTTGTGAAAATTGAGCCATGGCCTGCCATTCATGGCATCAGATAACCAGCCCTGCCAAGATATACATGTCGGGAAATGTGTAAGGAGGCTGAAATATAGTGTAGTACCACTTTTCAGACAGCAGGTGGCATTTTTAGAAAAGTATACTGCGGCTGCCTCAGTAGAAAGCTGGATAGGAAGATCAAATACAGTGAGCTGCTTCCCATTGCAGTGCCAGACAGGCTTACAGAATCTCCTGCATACTGTACTTTGGCTACATACACAGTAAAAAGTCCTACAGAATAGAAAATAGCACTTGGAAATATAGCACCATATTTCATATACTAAAAAAAATCTATTGCTATATGTCTAGCTGGATCTATCAGTTTCAGTTCATTTTCACTTTGTAAGAGGTAAAAGACTTCAGTATTTGCCTGTAGGTGTTATAGCGTAGTGGTAAGGTGACTGCACATCACACCAGGAAATTAGGGTTTGAATCTTAGTGTAAACTAGGGATGTGCAGGCTCGGATAGGTTCGAGTTTGCACGTTGAGTTCAGATTTTTCCCTCCAAAAAAACGGAACTCAGAAAGAGGCTAAACGTCATCTTACATGGACGAACATCATCATTCCTGGACTTTCTGAGTTCCAAATTTTTTTGGGGTGCCTTGCTTCTTGGACGTGAGCCCCTTAATTAATTTTAGGGACACCAGTATAGAGGAGCCTTGACTATTGGCCTGGCGCTTATTCATATATTTGCAAATGTGTGTAACTAATACCTCTGAATCGCTATTATCATGTAGGATTTAAGTATTGTTTTTGCTGCAGTGTGCTGGTGAGCAAATCTCTTTTTTCGGTGTTCAGTGTAAACCCCGCCCTTTACAAGCACCTGTCTTATGCAATTAAGCTGATCTGAGCAACTACCATTTTTTTTGCAAGTTTGGGGATACATGAAGGCAGTCAGCATTAGGAGGAGGTGCTGATGCTTATAGTGCCATGTGGAGGTTTTTTTGGGTACCTCCAAGGTAAGTTAGCTCTCAGCTTATATATGTACTGTTATCATGCAGTACATCAATTGTAATTATATGACCCAGAGTGGGTGCTACCATTATGTAGCAATAATTATTTTGGGGTGAGCGTTTGGGAGTGGGGCTCCCCGGGGGGCTTCTGACTGGGCCTTTCTCATGGCATCACCACTTAATTCACATAGAATACTTTTATCACTTCTCTATTTGTTTGTACATTATTTATGTCATTTTAATTCTTTTCCATTTCATTAACACTTATTCTTTACACATCTTTTCTTTATACTTCACTATCACCTTTTTTCCATTTTTCGTGTGATGCCCTGGGGATGGCTCTTGGTTGGAATTTTTTTGGGGTGCCTTGCTTCTTGGACGTGAGCCCCTTAATTTTAGGGACGCCAGTATAGAGGAGCCTTGACGATTGGCCTGGTGCTTTTTCATATATTTGCAAATGTGTGTAACTAATACCTCTGAATCGCTATTATCATGTAGGATTTAAGGATTGTTTTTGCTGCAGTGTGCTGGAGGGCAAATCTCTTTTTTCTGTGTTCAGTGTAAACCCCGCCCTTTACAAGCACCTGTCTTATGCAATTAAGCTGATCTGAGCAACTACCATTTTTTTTGTCTTTTGTACGTATACCCTGAGTGTACTGTATCTATACCCTGAGTGTATTGTATCTATACTCTGAGTGTACTGTAGCTATATCCTGAGTGTACTATAGCTATACTCTGAGTCTATTGTAGCTATACTCTGAGTGTACTGTAGCTATACCCTGAGTGTACTGTAGCGATACCCTGAGTGTATTGTAGCTATACTCTAAGGGTATTGTAGCTATACTTTGAGTGTACTGTATCTATACCCTGAGTGTACTGTAGCTATACCCTGAATGTACTGTATCTATACTCTGAGTGTACTGTAGCTATTCTCTGAGTGTACTATAGCTATACGCTTGAGTCTACTTTAGCTATACTCTGAGTGTACTGTAGCTATACCCTGAGTGTACTGTAGCTATACCCTGAGTGTACTGTTGCTATACCAGGAGTGTACTGTAGCTTTACCATGAGTGTACTGTAGCTATACCCTGAGTGTACTGTATCTGTATCCTGAGTGTACTGTATCTATACCATGAGTGTGCTGTAGCTATACACTGAGTGTACTGTATCTATACCCTGAGTTTACTGTAGATATACCCTGAGTGTACTGTATCTATACTCTGAGTGTACTGTAGCTATTCTCTGAGTGTACTGTACCTATACCCTGAGTGTACTGTATCTATGCTCTGAGTGTACTGTATCTATACCCTGAGTGTACTGTACCTATACCCTGAGTGTACTGTATCTATGCTCTGAGTGTACTGTAGCTATTCTCTGAGTGTACTACAGCTATACTCTGAGTCTATTGTAGCTATACCCTGAGTGTATTATAGCTATACTCTGAGTGTACTATAGCTATACTCTTGAGTCTACTGTAGCTATACCCTGAGTGTACTGTAGCTATACCCTGAGTGTACTGTAGCTATGCTCTGAGTGTACTGTGGCTATACTATGAGTATACTGTAGCTGTTCTCGGAGTGTACTGTTGCTATACCATGAGTGTACTGTAGCTATACCATGAGTGTACTGCAGCTATACCCTGAGTGTACTGTATCTATACCATGAGTTTACTGTAGCTATACACTGAGTGTACTGTATCTATACCCTGAGTGTACTACAGCAATCCTTTGAGTGTACTGTAGCTATACCCTGAGTGTACTGTAGCTATACCCTGAGTGTACTGTAGCTATACCCTGAGTGTACTGTATCTATACTCTGAGTGTACTGTAGCTATTCTCTGAGTGTACTGTAACTATACCCTGAGTGTACTGTATCTATGCTCTGAGTGTACTGTAACTATACCCTGAGTGTACTGTACCTATACCCTGAGTGTACTGTATCTATGCTCTGAGTGTACTGTAGCTATTCTCTGTGTGTACTACAGCTATACTCTGAGTCTATTGTAGCTATACCCTGAGTGTATTGAAGCTATACTCTGAGTGTACTATAACTATACTCTGAGTCTTTTATACCTATACCCTGTCTGTACTGTATCTATACACTGAGTGTACTGTAGCTATACCCTGAGTGTATTGTATCTATACTCTGAGTGTACTGTAGCTATTCTCTCAGTGTACTGTAGCTTTACCCTGAATCTATTGTAGCTATATCCTGAGTGTATTGTAGCTATACCCTGAGTGTACTGTAGCAATACCCTGAGTTTACTGTAGCGATACCCTGAGATTACTGTAGCTTTACTCTGAGTATACTGTAGCTTTACCCTGAGTGTACTGTAGCGATACCCTGAGTGTACTGTAGCTATACTCTGAGTGTATTGTAGCTATACTCTGAGTGTACTGTAGCTATACCCTGAGTGTACTGCAGCTATTCTCTGAGTGTATTGTAGCTATACTCTGAGTGTATTGTACCTATACTCTGAGTGTACTGTAGCTATTCTCTGAGTGTATTGTACCTATACTCTGAGTGTACTGTAGCTATACCCTGAGTGTACTGTAGCGATACCCTGAGTGTATTGTAGCTATTCTCTGAGTGTACTGTAGCGATACCCTGAGTGTACTGTAGCTATACTCTGAGTGTATTGTAGCTATACTCTGAGTGTATTGTACCTATACTCTGAGTGTACTGTAGCTATACCCTGAGTGTACTGTAGCGATACCCTGAGTGTATTGTAGCTATTCTCTGAGTGTACTGTAGCGATACCCTGAGTGTACTGTAGCTATACTCTGAGTGTATTGTAGCTATACTCTGAGTGTACTATAGCTATACCCTGAGTGTACTGTAGCTATTCTCTGAGTGTACTGTAGCTATTCTCTGCGTGTATTGTACCTATACTCTGAGTGTACTGTAGCTATTCTCTGAGTGTATTGTACCTATACTCTGAGTGTATTGTAGCTATACTCTGAGTGTATTGTAGCTATTCTCTGAGTGTATTGTACCTATACTCTGAACATGTTTAGCAAGTTATTTTGGTACTATGATAGATCAGGGAAATGCAGGGGTAGAAAGAGTCTTGAGGAGAAGAGAAATGTCAGTGCCAGGAGGACACAAACCTCAGACAGAATCTCTGGATGGTAGGACAAGGCCAACAAATGTGGAATAGACAATCCTGATGCTTAGAAACCTCTCCAGCAAAGAGTAAAGACTGAGGTAAATTTGGAGTAATTGGTGGGTAAAACACAGAATTTAAATGTGGTTTTTTTATACTGTCCCAAGTGGAGGATTTGGAGTTTTCCATCTAGTTCACTTTTCAAAGTTTTGTTTGTGAAGAAACTTCGGAGAGGTGGTACTGTTACTTATAACCTAAGGGTATAACTATATTGTCTTACTAGAAGAGGAGTAACAAGTGTAATTTTATTTAACACCAAACTTACGTCAGTAAAAGACACTAACAATTCTTCAGAACAGCAATATAATGCAATATGATACAATTTCAATATTATACAACAACAATATTAATGATATCAGTTTATAATAACTCCCTCTGACAGTATAATTAACGTTGTTCCCCAGGTTGATGAGGTCCAGAAATAATAGTTTTGTATTTTGTCTGTAACAAGCTTCCTATAGTCCCTTTAGCGATTATTTATAGGAAACTCGATTCCTCTCTTGGATAAACTGCGGTGTCGATTAATACTAGCAGACTTCTCCTTTCTTAGTTACTTTGTTATTCACAGCAGCGGTTTCAATAATAACGTTCCAGGCAGCTCTTGTAGGGGAATAATGTATCGATGTGTGATACCCCCATAGTTATGGGGTTACCCCTTAGTAAATCAGGGAGACACTTATGTGCTCTTTAGCCCCTGTCATTTTTTTTTATTTATATATACAAGATCATACAGCACCATTGGCCCCATAGGATAATACAGTGAACTCTTGCTGACCTTTCTCCCTCAGACCTTACTGAGCATGTTCAGACAGGGAGGTAGAAAGTGTCCCTTGGTCAGCAACCCATTTTTGGAGGGAAAATCCTGCCCCATTGATAGGCAGCCCTAGTGTCCAGGCAGAGATCCTTGTAGGCGGCCTGTTGCTGAGTCCCCCTTGTCCACTCATGGATGCCAGACCGACAGGGAGGAGAGTGAGGGAGAGCTTATAAAATACTATCCCCAGGGCTGTCAGTGCTGAGTCTGGGAGGAATTTCTGAAAAAAGGATTGTCTGTGAGGAGTTGCTGTGGAGTGTCCCTGGATCTGTAGAAATAGGGGTGCAGTAACCCCTCTCATTTACCCTGAATTACAAATACTGCACCTGGTGCTGTCTGTGAGGAGTTGCTGTGGAGTTGCCCTTGGACCTGTAAACATAAGGATGCTATAACTTTGATGTTGCCCTGGATTACAATTACCAGACTTCACATTAGCCCGGAAGGCTACCTTTCCAATCTGCCAGGAGAGGTGCTCTGATGCTGGATGTGAGTCCCTGGAGGAAGCTTGCCTGGGGATTTGCATAGAGCACCCTGCTTTGGAAGAAGCCCCCTCTGAATAAAGAACTGCCTCCCTAAGTGCCTGTTATCAGGAGGCGCCATGTGTAAGTCTGCGCATGCTGGGAGAGAAGAGGAGCTGCCTGGGAAGGAGGTCTCATCGCTCCATAGTCGTGGATGAAGTCCCAGCTGAGGAAAAGGTCCCACCATGGATGAAAACCCTGCTGGCACCCGCACGGGCAGAAGAAAAGACAGCCCCAGAGGAAGAGTGCTTCAGGACCCCTCCTGCTGCTGTGTGTGTTTGCCGGACAGAGCCCCTGTGGAAAGGGATTTTGCACCTCTTGCTCCTTGTAAAATACCTGCTGGAGGTCTGCAGCTGGGAGCTCTGGTGCGGTGCTGTGCATCCCAGAGTTGCCCTGGACATCGGAGGAGGCTGAATAGCCACTGCCAGGGGTGAGATCATACCAGAACCTCCCTATACTGTGTCCCTCCACAGCTCCTATCTTCCCTCCATTAAGGCCCTGCCCCTCACCTATCCTATCTGGGTCCCCTGGGTCTATTGCATTATCCTTTACCTTGTGGCTAACCATGATTAGGCTGGGAGACTAGGTTTTGTGTAAAAGCTGGGACCGGGGGTTAGTCTCCCACACAACTGGGTGTAGAAAGGGGTCATCGTATCTTAAATTAGGTAAAGTGTGTGTGTAGTGATGAAATAGGGTGGAAGTAAAAGATAGGTCACCCCCTCTTTTCCCCAAGAGTTGTATTGGTGGTCATTTTCTTTCCTGGGAACCTCTGGCTCATGTCCAGGAGGGGACATGACTTATGGGTGTCGGCTCATGTCCAATGCCACTGTGGGTGATGTATAAAGTATTTTATGTCTATCTTTAAAGTAAATGTAATGCCATGTGATATGTATTTGGCTCTGTATACTGATTGACTTGTGTGTTAGCTAAAGGGTTGATAGTGGCCCTCCGTGGCCCTTTATCTGTTATAGCACTCTGTAAAGCTTTTCACTGCTTGCTGTGTTATTATTGTCAATGCTGATTAATATTTTGCTTGCATGAAATGTTTGAGTATTTACCCATATTGGTGGTGATGTAAATTGTATCTTATACACTATTTGGCCCGGTAACCATTTCAAAGACCATTCATGCTGATGTAATGTATATTGCTTGTTAATTTTGCCCTGTGGAACCCCGGCTGGCAATTCTGGTGATAGTAATTTGTGGCACATGCAATTAGGAAGACTGTTGTCCCTATTTTCTCAAGGCTCATGGACTATTTGTTGTTACAGCTGGTGCACTACAAGAACCTATCCAACCTGCAGGTGCATAACCCTGCTTGCGGCTAATTATTTTGCATAGACTATTTGTTGTTACAGCCGGTGCACTACAAGAACCTATCCAACCTGCATGTGCATAACGCTGCTTGGAGCTAATTATTTTGCATAGACTATTTGCTGTCATAGCCAGTGCACTACAAGAACCTATCCAACCTGCATGTGCATAACCCTGCTTGGAGCTAATTATTTTGCATGGACTATTTGTTGTTGCAGCTGGTGCACTACAAGAACAATATAAACAATTAAGTAATCATCGACTTGCGCTAGTGTAATGAATATTCACATAAAAGGTACTTCCCTTCGTAATCTGTTTTCCTATCATAGGTCTTCCATATTCACTCCAGATGTGTATTCCATATAAAACATAAAGCATAAGAAAGAACCATAGTGTAATATCATTAACACATTTATTGATTCTCAAATATTAAAATTTAGGGTAACTGCATCCACACAACGATGCTACAATACATAAAAAATCCAAAAAAGGATCAGATGATATGGTGGGGAATTACCAGATATTCCTCCTCCAAAAAGGCCTGTAGTTGGTAAAACGATTGCAGTTGTCCGGAAACGCCAAGGAATTCTTGGATCCTTCACCCAGGTCTTCAACCAGTCACTCTCACCAACGTGTTTCGAGAGTTATACCTCTCTTCCTCAAAGTAATGTGACTGTATTGCTAAAATTGTTGCTTATTATACCCTGACTGGGAACTATTTCAGGGTCACAGGGTCGAACACAATCTTTTGTAAAAACACTTTATCTCCATAATGAAGCATCTTCTCTATATTTCTATAGATACTTCTACATTCCATTTAATCTGTATAAAGCACCACTTAAAAAAGGAAGACTAAACGATTTTGAACATTTTCGCCACACCGGAAGTGCCCTTCCGGCTACTTCCGGTCAGCGTTCATCCTCACAGCTTCCCTGGGCACATGGGATCATTCACTATTAGGTCCCACCATGATCTTCGTTCCTGGTATGGCTTCTAAATAGGCTGCTCCTTCCTGTTATTGATGCGCCTCCTGGAACGCAGTCACTTCCGACTTCAGTAATTCCCGGAAGTGCGTCATCACTCCTTCCGGTCATATTATCCACTGTAGTCTGCAGTCATCGCTCTTTCTTAGTCCCTTACTCTATGATTTGAGAAAAAGGGAATGAAATAGGCACTTTACACTAATATGTTTAACACAGCTATCGTAACTGGAATGTATAGCCTCCATTCTAAAGGTCAACATATTATAAATACCACTTCTAAAAAAGTATACATGATATGTTTTGATAAAAAAGCCAGATATAATAATCTAATAATACTTAAGAAGGGAAAAGCAATCAAATATATAATAAATAATGAAAATAATGCACCTAAAACATAAAATGATATATAATTCATAGATACTTACAAATATTATTCATAGATACATTAAAACTATGTTAAAACTTTATGCAAATTAATCCAAATCTATAAAAACCATTTCAATTCAAAGTCTAGATTTAGGCCTCTAGGGGCTAGCGTTTTTAACTTATAAATCCAAATCATTTCTTTTTTAGCTAGACGAGTTTCTAGGTCTCTATATTTCAACGTGTTTCTTTCGTTTTCTATGGCCATGAAACACAAGATACCCTTAGTGGAACAATTAAGCACCTCTTTAAAGTGGTTGGAGAGCGAGTGTGTGGTCACTCCCTTTTTAATATTGCGTACATGCTCCCCTAATCTAGTTTTTAAAGCCCGGCTAGTCCTACCAATGTATACCGGATGGCAACTACACTCTATATAATAAACCACATTCGTGGTATGACAAGTCATGAATTGTTGTAATTTATACTTCTGTCCATTCCTTTCAAAATTTAAGTATTTCGTCTTATCTGTTTTTATTTCTTTACAAGCGATACAACTGCCACATCTAAAAAAAACCTTATTCCTAACTGGATATGTGGGTTCTGATGTTAGAGCACTTCTGGTTAATAGTTGTTTTAAGTTCGGTGCCCTTCTATATATAAAACGTGGCTTTTCAGGAATTATCTTCTTAAGAGTCGAATCCCTCTGTAATAAATGCCAATGCTTGCGAAAAATGGACTCTATTTACTTGTGCTGCCTTGTGTAGTCTGTGATAAAAGCATACTGAATTTCTTCATCCTTTTTCTCTTTTTCTTTTTCCTTTTCTTTCTTCTGAATCAATTCTTCTCTGTTTTTCTTCAAAACTTCTTCTTTAAATTTGTCCAAAATTTCTTTATCATAACCCTTATCCTTAAATCTTTTCTGCATGGTTGAAATTTGTATATCACAGATGTCACTTTTGCTACAATTGCGTCTGAGTCTTAAAAACTGACTCTTAGGGATGCTCCTTAGCCAGTTCTTATGGTGCTCACTTGTATTCGAAATATAGTTATTTGCATCTGTAGGTTTACTGTAGGTTTTTGTTTCTAGATTATTATTTTCTATATAAATAGTCAAATCTAATAAAAAAAATTCATTTTGACTGGATTGAAATGTTAAAAGCACATTAAAATCATTATTATTCAAATAGGTATAAAATACTCCCAAACTTTCCTTAGTGTCTTCCCAAATAAAAAGAACATCATCAATATATCTGAACCAATATTTTAAACCTTAATTTTTCCTTTTTTCGATGTATTCCTCCTCCCAGTACGCCATAAATAAGTTGGCATAACTGGCAGCGAATTTTGAGCTCATGGCAGTTCCATTTATTTGGATGTAGTAATCTCCATTGAAGTAAAAATAATTGTTAGTCAATATAAAATCAATACTATTAATAATGAAATCCTTCTTTTCATTTGTAAAATCCGTCTTATCCAAATGCCATTTAATCGCCTCTATTCCTTTTTCTCGAGGTATGCTTGTATATAGAGCGGCCACATCTGCCGTCACTAACGTCATCCTTTCGTTCCACTCTATTTCGTTAATTTTCCTTAATGTTTCCGTAGTATCCTTTAAGTGTGCTTTAGTGTTTGCCTCCAATGGTTGGAGATGTACATCTATGAATTCAGACAAATTCGTAGTGAGACTTCCCGCTCCTGCTATTATTGGTCTTCCGGGTGGTTTTGCTGCATCCTTGTGTATCTTCAGGAGGGTATAAATGGTAGGTATGACTGGATTTTCTACTTTCAAGAATTTATACTCCATGTTGGAGATCACTTCTTTCTTCAATGATTCATCCAGAAACTTGAAAAAATTGTTTTTGATTTTTGTTGTGGGATCATTTTTTAATTTCCGAAAAGTTTCACCATCATTCAATTGCCATTCAATCTCCATAATATAGTCCTCTTTATTCATAATAGCCACTCCTCCTCCCTTATCACATGGTTTAATGACTATTGTATTATCATTCTGCAAAAATTTTTAGTGCTATAACTCTCGAAATGCGTTGGTGACAGTGACTGGTTGAAGACCTGGGTGAAGGATCCAAGACTTCCTCAGCTAAGGGGTATCCTGTAAGGTTTCCGGAGACCTGCAATCGTTTTACCAACTACAGGCCCTTTTGGAGGAGGAATATCTGTAATTCCCCACCATATCATCTGATCCTTTTTTGGATTTTTTATGTATTGTAGCATCGTTGTGTGGATGCAGTTACCCTAAATTTTAATATTTGAGAATCAATAAATGTGTTAATGATATTACACTATGGTTCTTTCTTATGCTTTATGTTTTATATGGAATACACATCTGGAGTGAATATGGAAGACCTATGATAGGAAAACAGATTATGAAGGGAAGTACCTTTTATGTGAATATTCATTACACTAGCGCAAGTCGATGTTTACTTAATTGTTTATATTGTTCTTGCTAGGTTATTAATGGATATAACCATATCATTGATTTGCTGCTGATTGGTGTTTTTTTTGGCGACCAAGGTTGCACCACATTCAATTTATCCTGGTGCACTACAAGAACCTATCCAACCTGCAGGTGCTTAACCCTGCTTGGAGCTAATTGTTTGCATAGACTATTTGTTGTTACAGCTGACGCACTACAAGAACCTATCCAACCTGCAGGTGCATAACCCTGCTTGGAGCTAATTGTTTGCATAGACTATTTGTTGTTGCAGCTGGTACACTACAAGAACAATATAAACAATTAAGTAATCATCGACTTGCGCTAGTGTAATGAATATTCACATAAAAGGTACTTCCCTTCATAATCTGTTTTCCTATCATAGGTCTTCCATATTCACTTCAGATGTGTATTCCATACAAAACATAAAGCATAAGAAAGAACCATAGTGTAATATCATTAACACATTTATTGATTCTCAAATATTAAAATTTAGGGTAACTGCATCTATTTGTTGTTACAGCTGACGCACTACAAGAACCTATCCAACCTGCAGGTGCATAACCCTGCTTGGAGCTAATTGTTTGCATAGACTATTTGTTGTTACAGCTGATGCTCTACAAGAACCTATCCAACCTGCATGTGCATAACCCTGCTTGGAGCAAATTATTTTGCATAGACTATTTGCTGTTACAGCTGATGCTCTACAAGGACCTATCCAACCTGCAGGTGCAAAACCCTGCTTGGAGCTAATTGTTTGCATAGACTATTTGTTGTTACAGCTGGTGCACTATAAGAACCTAGCCAACCTGCATGTGCATAACCCTACTTGGAGCTAATTGTTTGCATAGACTATTTGTTGTTACAGCTGGTGCACTATAAGAACCTATCTAACCTGCAGGTGCATAACCCTGCTTGGAGCTAATTATTTTGCATAGACTATTTGTTGTTACAGCTGATGCTCTACAAGAACCTATCCAACCTGCAGGTGCATAACCCTGCTTGGAGCTAATTGTTTGCATAGACTATTTGTTGTTACAGCTGGTGCACTATAAGAACCTATCCAACCTGCATGTGCATAACCCTACTTGGAGATAATTGTTTGCATAGACTATTTGTTGTTACAGCTGGTGCACTATAAGAACCTATCTAACCTGCAGGTGCATAACCCTGCTTGGAGCTAATTATTTTGCAAAGACTATTTGTTGTTACAGCTGATGCTCTACAAGAACCTATCCAACCTGCAGGTGCATAACCCTGCTTGGAGCTAATTGTTTGCATAGACTATTTGTTGTTACAGCTGGTGCACTACAAGAACCTATACAACCTGCATGTGCATAGCCCTGCTTGGAGCTAATTATTTTGCATAGACTATTTGTTGTTACAGCTGGTGGACTACAAGAACCTATCCAACCTGCATGTGCATAACCCTGCTTGGAGCTAATTATTTTGCATACACTATTTGTTGGTACAACTGGTGCACTACTGATATAAGCCTAACCTGCATGTGTTTTCCCAAGTTTTTCTCAGCAAAAATAGAGCATTAACACAGACTGTATTTCACAGCTATAGACTGCCGGAGCACCATTGATTCAAGCTAGACCAGCAGGTTTCATATTTAGGTCTCTCATTAGTTTTTTTGGTAAAGTAAAATTCTGCAGGAATTGTGGTTCTTGTTGGTTTCACATGCTTGCCAGCTGGGGTCACCGGTAGATGACAGGGAGGTAATAAATAAATACCTTGTCATTGAATATTGGCCCTCATTCAGAGTCACTCGCTAGCGGCAGTACGCTCGTTCCAAGCGATGTTCGCACATCTGCGCATGCGTACGGATCGTTATACGCATGCGCGAACCAGTCAGTACGGCCGAAATTCATGAGCTCGCAAAATAGCGAATGCCTGCTATTTTGAGTGACAGAATGAGGCGTATGTGGATGGTAACAGGGGAAGGTGCTTGAAAATGGGGAGTGGAGATCCGAACGCAGGCGTGCTTAAAGGTCAAAACGAGCGTTTTAAGGGTGTGCATAATTAATACAGCAGCGTCATTGACCACGTCACTGGGTTATTTTATAGCCAGAACTGCTCGCAAAATTGTGGTAGCAAAAACCAACCACAAGAATAGCGAGCAGTTCATACGCTGGTCGATGTACTCGATTAATCTAATAAATAGCGGACATGACGTATGGTGCGAGCGGCCAGGGGCGTTTTTAACAAATAAACGAGCGTATGTTTTGCTCGCTCGTTCAGACTTAGAGGTGTGAACAGACTGCAATTTGCGAACGGATCATTTGAATAGCCACCCCTTGTTTTTGAACGAGCGAGCGCAAATAGCGACCGGCTCTGAATGAGGGCCATTGTCATTAATTTCATTCCATCTGTAAATGGTAAATATCTCCTGTCATTTGTTGTTAATTATTAACAAATAATAAAATTGCATTGCACCTTCCCTCCTGACTGGTCATTGTGTCTGCAAAAGGGGAATTCAGGCTTGCCTCTCTGTCACGTGTGTCCTATCTTAGCTACGGGGAAATCGGCCACTGAAGCAATCCGAACACACCTGAACCTGGTGATAGTGGTGCAGCACTGTACAAACCAGTCAGTACATTACATAAATTTTTGGTGTTCACGAACAGGATACGGAGACTTCACGCAAGCCTACCCCTACAGATACCATGGAAACCAAACAGTCATCTCCAAGCAGCAGTTCCCAGGGGGGGACCAGCCTTACTCCTATCACCATGCCTTACTACTTTGGGGCCCCATGGCTACCATGTTATTCCGGTGAAGTGGGAGATAAAGGAACAGGGAGTCTGAAAGACTTCAAAGCAAAACTAAGGTCCATTTTCAGATTATATTTGCTGACTGAAGCACAGAAAGTGGAAGTCCTGATAGGACAATTAAAAGGGTCAGCTTTAATAGAAGTCACCTCCTGGCCAAATCGTGAGAAGACCACAGTCGATCAGATATTCGAGAGGCTAACATCAACCTTTGAAAAGAAAACTATGTCAGAGATGAAGATGCGGTTCTATGCCAGGACACAACAACATGTAGAATCACTCCGTGATTATGCCCTTAGTCTTCAGGAGGCGTTGAAGGCCATTCAGCAAGTGGATGAAGACGAAGTGAGAGACGCTGATAAAACCCTAATTGAACAGTTCACGGAAGGCGTGAGGGGAGAACCCATGAAAATCCAGCTACGATTATTGCAGCGGCAAGATCCAGCAAGATCCAGAAGCGACCTTCTGGGACTTTAAAGAAACGGCCATCCTTGTTGTAGGTGAAAATACCAGATCAAGAAATGTGGAGCGGAACCCAGTAACAGCCTCAGTGACCCAAAGCAGTCAGAAATTGAAAGTGGACCCATTAGTATCCTTAAGCAAACAAGTAGCCGAACTTGCTAAAGAAATACAGTCCTTAAAAGCCGACCAGCAGGAAGATTCGATCAGATGGAGAGCAGAGAGGAGGCCATACAGAGAAAACTGGAGAAATGCAGGACGAAGGCCCATGGATCAGTTCAACCAACAAGGGCTCCCTATCTGTCGGCGATGTCATCAAAGCGGACACCTGGATCGTGCATGCTACGCAGAGGCGTTACACTCCGAAGTCCTGAGGCCGAGGACCAACCCTCTGGAAGAACAGAGACAATAGGTCCACTCTTGGTAGAAGGACAATCCAGAACCACAAATCCACGCAAGAATTCCTCCACAAGCGCAAGAAGAATGCTGGGTCAGGGGGTGTGGTTTAACGTACAATGCGGATATGGTTTTATAAACCCAAATAACCTCATGTTGGATGTGTTTGTGCACTTCACGGCTATTAAGAAGAACAACCACAAGAACTACCTGCGCAGTGTGGGAGATGGAGAGATGGTTGAGTTCGAAATTGCGATTGGAGAGAAAGGTGCTAAAGCCATAAATGTGACTGGACCTGGAGGTGTTCCCATACAAGGCAGCCGATATGCAGCTCATCGCAACAGGCGTAATCCTAATAACATGTGCATCACAAACAGAGGTCATACAGAAGAAACCACAATGTTCCAACTCAGTCACAGGAACATCCATCACAAGACCCCAGTGTTCCTATTCCCAGTGAAATTAAGGAAGTTAAGAAGATAGACAAAGGAGTAGGAACAGACATTGAGTGGTCAGGGATAGACGACCTGGTGAACAACCTAGATACAGAACTGTCTGCACACAAAGAGATGGTACTTAACCCAGGAATAAAGCAGCACCATGGTACAGATCAATGGCTTCCCTGTCAAGAGCCAGCACATGAGAGCCAACTGAAGGTGAGCGACAGAGATGCTGGTATGGCCTCATGCAAACAACCAGAGTTGCTAACCACAAATCAAGGAGAAGATCCAGATCAGGTAGCTGACTCATTTGTGACAGAGAGGTCAAGTGTCCCTGCAGATCCCTGTAGGTGGCCTGTTGCTGAGTCCCCCCTGTCCACTCATGGATGCCAGACCGACAGGGAGGAGAGTGAGGGAGAGCTTATAAAATACTATCCCCAGGGCTGTCAGTGCTGAGTCTGGGAGGAATTTCTGAAAAATGGATTGTCTGTGAGGTGTTTCTGTGGAGTGTCCCTGGATCTGTGCAAATATAGGGGTGCAGTAACCCCTCTCATTTACCCTGGATTACAAATACTGCACCTGGTGCTGTCTGTAAGGAGTGTCAGTGCAGTGCCCTTGGAGCTGTAAACATGAGGATGTTATAACTTTTATGTTTGCCCTGGATTACAATTACCAGACTTCACATTAGCCCGGAAGGCTACCTATCCAATCTGCCAGGAGAGGTGCTCTGATGCTGGATGTGAGTCCCTGGAGGAAGCTTGCCTGGGGATTTGCATAGAGCACCCTGCTTTGGAAGAAGCCCCCCCTGAATAAAGGACTGCCTTTCTAAGTGCCTGCTATCAGGAGGCACCACATGTGTAAGTCTGTGCATGCTGGGAGAGAAGATGAGCTGCCTGGGAAAGAGGTCTCATCGCTCCATCGTCGCAGATGAAGCCCCAGCTGAGGAAAAGGTCCCACCATGGATGAAAACCCTGCTGGCACCTGCACAGGCAGAAGAAAAGACAGCCCCAGAGGAAGAGTGCTTCAGGACCCCTCCTGTTGCTGTGTTTGTCTGCCGGACAGAGCTCCAGTGGAAAGGGATTTTGCACCTGTTACCCCTTGTAAAATACCTGCCGGAGGTCTGCAGCTGGGAGCTCTGGTGTGTTGCTGGGCATCCCGGAGTTTCCCCGGACATCGGAGGAGGCTGAACTGCCACTGCCACAGGTGAGATCATACCAGAACCTCCCTATACTGTGTCCCTCCACAGCTCCTATCTTCCCTCCATTAAGACCCTGCCCCTCTGTACACCTATCCTATCTGGGTCCCCTGGGTCTATTGCATTATCCTTTACCTTGTGGCTAACCATGATTAGGCTGGGAGACTTGGTTTTGTGTAAAAGCTGCGACCGGGAGTTAGAATCCCACACAACTGGGTGTAGAAAGGGGTCATAGTGTATTAAATTAGGTAAAGTGTGTGTGTAGTGATGAAATAGGGGGGAAGTAAAAGATAGGTCACCCCCTCTTTTCCCCAAGAGTTGTATTGGTGGTCATTTTTTTTCCTGGGAACCTCTGGCTCATGTCCAGGAGGGGACATGACTTATGGGTGTCGGCTCATGTCCAATGCCACTGTGGGTGATGTATAAAGTATTTTATGTCTATCTTTAAAGTAAATGTAATGCCATGTGATATGTATTTGGCTCTGTATACTGATTGACTTGTGTGTTAGCTAAAGGGTTGATAGTGGCCCTCCGTGGCCCTTTATCTGTTATAGCACTCTGTAAAGCTTTTCACTGCTTGCTGTGTTATTATTGTCAATGCTGATTAATATTTTGCTTGCATGAAATGTTTGAGTATTTACCCATATTGGTGGTGATGTAAATTGTATCTTATACACTATTTGGCCCGGTAACCATTTCAAAGACCATTCATGCTGATGTAATGTATATTGCTTGTTAATTTTGCCCTGTGGAACCCCGGCTGGCAATTCTGGTGATAGTAATTTGTGGCACATGCAATTAGGAAGACTGTTGTCCCTATTTTCTCAAGGCTCATGGACTATTTGTTGTTACAGCTGGTGCACTACAAGAACCTATCCAACCTGCAGGTGCATAACCCTGCTTGCGGCTAATTATTTTGCATAGACTATTTGTTGTTACAGCCGGTGCACTACAAGAACCTATCCAACCTGCATGTGCATAACGCTGCTTGGAGCTAATTATTTTGCATAGACTATTTGCTGTCATAGCCAGTGCACTACAAGAACCTATCCAACCTGCATGTGCATAACCCTGCTTGGAGCTAATTATTTTGCATGGACTATTTTTTGTTGCAGCTGGTGCACTACAAGAACAATATAAACAATTAAGTAATCATCGACTTGCGCTAGTGTAATGAATATTCACATAAAAGGTACTTCCCTTCGTAATCTGTTTTCCTATCATAGGTCTTCCATATTCACTCCAGATGTGTATTCCATATAAAACATAAAGCATAAGAAAGAACCATAGTGTAATATCATTAACACATTTATTGATTCTCAAATATTAAAATTTAGGGTAACTGCATCCACACAACGATGCTACAATACATAAAAAATCCAAAAAAGGATCAGATGATATGGTGGGGAATTACCAGATATTCCTCCTCCAAAAGGGCCTGTAGTTGGTAAAACGATTGCAGTTGTCCGGAAACGCCAAGGAATTCTTGGATCCTTCACCCAGGTCTTCAACCAGTCACTCTCACCAACGTGTTTCGAGAGTTATACCTCTCTTCCTCAAAGTAATGTGACTGTATTGCTAAAATTGTTGCTTATTATACCCTGACTGGGAACTATTTCAGGGTCACAGGGTCGAACACAATCTTTTGTAAAAACACTTTATCTCCATAATGAAGCATCTTCTCTATATTTCTATAGATACTTCTACATTCCATTTAATCTGTATAAAGCACCACTTAAAAAAGGAAGACTAAACGATTTTGAACATTTTCGCCACACCGGAAGTGCCCTTCCGGCTACTTCCGGTCAGCGTTCATCCTCACAGCTTCCCTGGGCACATGGGATCATTCACTATTAGGTCCCACCATGATCTTCGTTCCTGGTATGGCTTCTAAATAGGCTGCTCCTTCCTGTTATTGATGCGCCTCCTGGAACGCAGTCACTTCCGACTTCAGTAATTCCCGGAAGTGCGTCATCACTCCTTCCGGTCATATTATCCACTGTAGTCTGCAGTCATCGCTCTTTCTTAGTCCCTTACTCTATGATTTGAGAAAAAGGGAATGAAATAGGCACTTTACACTAATATGTTTAACACAGCTATCGTAACTGGAATGTATAGCCTCCATTCTAAAGGTCAACATATTATAAATACCACTTCTAAAAAAGTATACATGATATGTTTTGATAAAAAAGCCACATATAATAATCTAATAATACTTAAGAAGGGAAAAGCAATCAAATATATAATAAATAATGAAAATAATGCACCTAAAACATAAAATGATATATAATTCATAGATACTTACAAATATTATTCATAGATACATTAAAACTATGTTAAAACTTTATGCAAATTAATCCAAATCTATAAAAACCATTTCAATTCAAAGTCTAGATTTAGGCCTCTAGGGGCTAGCGTTTTTAACTTATAAATCCAAATCATTTCTTTTTTAGCTAGACGAGTTTCTAGGTCTCTATATTTCAACGTGTTTCTTACGTTTTCTATGGCCATGAAACACAAGATACCCTTAGTGGAACAATTAAGCACCTCTTTAAAGTGGTTGGAGAGCGAGTGTGTGGTCACTCCCTTTTTAATATTGCGTACATGCTCCCCTAATCTAGTTTTTAAAGCCTGGCTAGTCCTACCAATGTATACCGGATGGCAACTACACTCTATATAATAAACCACATTCGTGGTATGACAAGTCATGAATTGTTGTAATTTATACTTCTGTCCATTCCTTTCAAAATTTAAGTATTTCGTCTTATCTGTTTTTATTTCTTTACAAGCGATACAACTGCCACATCTAAAAAAAACCTTATTCCTAACTGGATATGTGGGTTCTGATGTTAGAGCACTTCTGGTTAATAGTTGTTTTAAGTTCGGTGCCCTTCTATATATAAAACGTGGCTTTTCAGGAATTATCTTCTTAAGAGTCGAATCCCTCTGTAATAAATGCCAATGCTTGCGAAAAATGGACTCTATTTACTTGTGCTGCCTTGTGTAGTCTGTGATAAAAGCATACTGAATTTCTTCATCCTTTTTCTCTTTTTCTTTTTCCTTTTCTTTCTTCTGAATCAATTCTTCTCTGTTTTTCTTCAAAACTTCTTCTTTAAATTTGTCCAAAATTTCTTTATCATAACCCTTATCCTTAAATCTTTTCTGCATGGTTGAAATTTGTATATCACAGATGTCACTTTTGCTACAATTGCGTCTGAGTCTTAAAAACTGACTCTTAGGGATGCTCCTTAGCCAGTTCTTATGGTGCTCACTTGTATTCGAAATATAGTTATTTGCATCTGTAGGTTTACTGTAGGTTTTTGTTTCTAGATTATTATTTTCTATATAAATAGTCAAATCTAATAAAAAAAATTCATTTTGACTGGATTGAAATGTTAAAAGCACATTAAAATCATTATTATTCAAATAGGTATAAAATACTCCCAAACTTTCCTTAGTGTCTTCCCAAATAAAAAGAACATCATCAATATATCTGAACCAATATTTTAAACCTTAATTTTTCCTTTTTTCGATGTATTCCTCCTCCCAGTACGCCATAAATAAGTTGGCATAACTGGGAGCGAATTTTGAGCTCATGGCAGTTCCATTTATTTGGATGTAGTAATCTCCATTGAAGTAAAAATAATTGTTAGTCAATATAAAATCAATACTATTAATAATGAAATCCTTCTTTTCATTTGTAAAATCCGTCTTATCCAAATGCCATTTAATCGCCTCTATTCCTTTTTCTTGAGGTATGCTTGTATATAGAGCGGCCACATCTGCCGTCACTAACGTCATCCTTTCGTTCCACTCTATTTCGTTAATTTTCCTTAATGTTTCCGTAGTATCCTTTAAGTGTGCTTTAGTGTTTGCCTCCAATGGTTGGAGATGTACATCTATGAATTCAGACAAATTCGTAGTGAGACTTCCCACTCCTGCTATTATTGGTCTTCCGGGTGGTTTTGCTGCATCCTTGTGTATCTTCAGGAGGGTATAAATGGTAGGTATGACTGGATTTTCTACTTTCAAGAATTTATACTCCATGTTGGAGATCACTTCTTTCTTCAATGATTCATCCAGAAACTTGAAAAAATTGTTTTTGATTTTTGTTGTGGGATCATTTTTTAATTTCTGAAAAGTTTCACCATCATTCAATTGCCATTCAATCTCCATAATATAGTCCTCTTTATTCATAATAGCCACTCCTCCTCCCTTATCACATGGTTTAATGACTATTGTATTATCATTCTGCAAAAATTTTTAGTGCTATAACTCTCGAAATGCGTTGGTGACAGTGACTGGTTGAAGACCTGGGTGAAGGATCCAAGACTTCCTCAGCTAAGGGGTATCCTGTAAGGTTTCCGGAGACCTGCAATCGTTTTACCAACTACAGGCCCTTTTGGAGGAGGAATATCTGTAATTCCCCACCATATCATCTGATCCTTTTTTGGATTTTTTATGTATTGTAGCATCGTTGTGTGGATGCAGTTACCCTAAATTTTAATATTTGAGAATCAATAAATGTGTTAATGATATTACACTATGGTTCTTTCTTATGCTTTATGTTTTATATGGAATACACATCTGGAGTGAATATGGAAGACCTATGATAGGAAAACAGATTATGAAGGGAAGTACCTTTTATGTGAATATTCATTACACTAGCGCAAGTCGATGTTTACTTAATTGTTTATATTGTTCTTGCTAGGTTATTAATGGATATAACCATATCATTGATTTGCTGCTGATTGGTGTTTTTTTTGGCGCCCAAGGTTGCACCACATTCAATTTATCCTGGTGCACTACAAGAACCTATCCAACCTGCAGGTGCTTAACCCTGCTTGGAGCTAATTGTTTGCATAGACTATTTGTTGTTACAGCTGACGCACTACAAGAACCTATCCAACCTGCAGGTGCATAACCCTGCTTGGAGCTAATTGTTTGCATAGACTATTTGTTGTTGCAGCTGGTACACTACAAGAACAATATAAACAATTAAGTAATCATCGACTTGCGCTAGTGTAATGAATATTCACATAAAAGGTACTTCCCTTCATAATCTGTTTTCCTATCATAGGTCTTCCATATTCACTTTAGATGTGTATTCCATACAAAACATAAAGCATAAGAAAGAACCATAGTGTAATATCATTAACACATTTATTGATTCTCAAATATTAAAATTTAGGGTAACTGCATCTATTTGTTGTTACAGCTGACGCACTACAAGAACCTATCCAACCTGCAGGTGCATAACCCTGCTTGGAGCTAATTGTTTGCATAGACTATTTGTTGTTACAGCTGATGCTCTACAAGAACCTATCCAACCTGCATGTGCATAACCCTGCTTGGAGCAAATTATTTTGCATAGACTATTTGCTGTTACAGCTGATGCTCTACAAGAACCTATCCAACCTGCAGGTGCAAAACCCTGCTTGGAGCTAATTGTTTGCATAGACTATTTGTTGTTACAGCTGGTGCACTATAAGAACCTATCCAACCTGCATGTGCATAACCCTACTTGGAGCTAATTGTTTGCATAGACTATTTGTTGTTACAGCTGGTGCACTATAAGAACCTATCTAACCTGCAGGTGCATAACCCTGCTTGGAGCTAATTATTTTGCATAGACTATTTGTTGTTACAGCTGATGCTCTACAAGAACCTATCCAACCTGCAGGTGCATAACCCTGCTTGGAGCTAATTGTTTGCATAGACTATTTGTTGTTACAGCTGGTGCACTATAAGAACCTATCCAACCTGCATGTGCATAACCCTACTTGGAGATAATTGTTTGCATAGACTATTTGTTGTTACAGCTGGTGCACTATAAGAACCTATCTAACCTGCAGGTGCATAACCCTGCTTGGAGCTAATTATTTTGCAAAGACTATTTGTTGTTACAGCTGATGCTCTACAAGAACCTATCCAACCTGCAGGTGCATAACCCTGCTTGGAGCTAATTGTTTGCATAGACTATTTGTTGTTACAGCTGGTGCACTACAAGAACCTATACAACCTGCATGTGCATAGCCCTGCTTGGAGCTAATTATTTTGCATAGACTATTTGTTGTTACAGCTGGTGGACTACAAGAACCTATCCAACCTGCATGTGCATAACCCTGCTTGGAGCTAATTATTTTGCATACACTATTTGTTGGTACAACTGGTGCACTACTGATATAAGCCTAACCTGCATGTGTTTTCCCAAGTTTTTCTCAGCAAAAATAGAGCATTAACACAGACTGTATTTCACAGCTATAGACTGCCGGAGCACCATTGATTCAAGCTAGACCAGCAGGTTTCATATTTAGGTCTCTCATTAGTTTTTTTGGTAAAGTAAAATTCTGCAGGAATTGTGGTTCTTGTTGGTTTCACATGCTTGCCAGCTGGGGTCACCGGTAGATGACAGGGAGGTAATAAATAAATACCTTGTCATTGAATATTGGCCCTCATTCAGAGTCACTCGCTAGCGGCAGTACGCTCGTTCCAAGCGATGTTCGCACATCTGCGCATGCGTACGGATCGTTATACGCATGCGCGAACCAGTCAGTACGGCCGAAATTCATGAGCTCGCAAAATAGCGAATGCCTGCTATTTTGAGTGACAGAATGAGGCGTATGTGGATGGTAACAGGGGAAGGTGCTTGAAAATGGGGAGTGGAGATCCGAACGCAGGCGTGCTTAAAGGTCAAAACGAGCGTTTTAAGGGTGTGCATAATTAATACAGCAGCGTCATTGACCACGTCACTGGGTTATTTTATAGCCAGAACTGCTCGCAAAATTGTGGTAGCAAAAACCAACCACAAGAATAGCGAGCAGTTCATACGCTGGTCGATGTACTCGATTAATCTAATAAATAGCGGACATGACGTATGGTGCGAGCGGCCAGGGGCGTTTTTAACAAATAAACGAGCGTATGTTTTGCTCGCTCGTTCAGACTTAGAGGTGTGAACAGACTGCAATTTGCGAACGGATCATTTGAATAGCCACCCCTTGTTTTTGAACGAGCGAGCGCAAATAGCGACCGGCTCTGAATGAGGGCCATTGTCATTAATTTCATTCCATCTGTAAATGGTAAATATCTCCTGTCATTTGTTGTTAATTATTAACAAATAATAAAATTGCATTGCACCTTCCCTCCTGACTGGTCATTGTGTCTGCAAAAGGGGAATTCAGGCTTGCCTCTCTGTCACGTGTGTCCTATCTTAGCTACGGGGAAATCGGCCACTGAAGCAATCCGAACACACCTGAACCTGGTGATAGTGGTGCAGCACTGTACAAACCAGTCAGTACATTACATAAATTTTTGGTGTTCACGAACAGGATACGGAGACTTCACGCAAGCCTACCCCTACAGATACCATGGAAACCAAACAGTCATCTCCAAGCAGCAGTTCCCAGGGGGGGACCAGCCATACTCCTATCACCATGCCTTACTACTTTGGGGCCCCATGGCTACCATGTTATTCCGGTGAAGTGGGAGATAAAGGAACAGGGAGTCTGAAAGACTTCAAAGCAAAACTAAGGTCCATTTTCAGATTATATTTGCTGACTGAAGCACAGAAAGTGGAAGTCCTGATAGGACAATTAAAAGGGTCAGCTTTAATAGAAGTCACCTCCTGGCCAAATCGTGAGAAGACCACAGTCGATCAGATATTCGAGAGGCTAACATCAACCTTTGAAAAGAAAACTATGTCAGAGATGAAGATGCGGTTCTATGCCAGGACACAACAACATGTAGAATCACTCCGTGATTATGCCCTTAGTCTTCAGGAGGCGTTGAAGGCCATTCAGCAAGTGGATGAAGACGAAGTGAGAGACGCTGATAAAACCCTAATTGAACAGTTCACGGAAGGCGTGAGGGGAGAACCCATGAAAATCCAGCTACGATTATTGCAGCGGCAAGATCCAGCAAGATCCAGAAGCGACCTTCTGGGACTTTAAAGAAACGGCCATCCTTGTTGTAGGTGAAAATACCAGATCAAGAAATGTGGAGCGGAACCCAGTAACAGCCTCAGTGACCCAAAGCAGTCAGAAATTGAAAGTGGACCCATTAGTATCCTTAAGCAAACAAGTAGCCGAACTTGCTAAAGAAATACAGTCCTTAAAAGCCGACCAGCAGGAAGATTCGATCAGATGGAGAGCAGAGAGGAGGCCATACAGAGAAAACTGGAGAAATGCAGGACGAAGGCCCACGGATCAGTTCAACCAACAAGGGCTCCCTATCTGTCGGCGATGTCATCAAAGCGGACACCTGGATCGTGCATGCTACGCAGAGGCGTTACACTCCAAAGTACTGAGGCCGAGGACCAACCCTCTGGAAGAACAGAGACAATAGGTCCACTCTTGGTAGAAGGACAATCCAGAACCACAAATCCACGCAAGAATTCCTCCACAAGCGCAAGAAGAATGCTGGGTCAGGGGGTGTGGTTTAACGTACAATGCGGATATGGTTTTATAAACCCAAATAACCTCATGTTGGATGTGTTTGTGCACTTCACGGCTATTAAGAAGAACAACCACAAGAACTACCTGCGCAGTGTGGGAGATGGAGAGATGGTTGAGTTCGAAATTGCGATTGGAGAGAAAGGTGCTAAAGCCATAAATGTGACTGGACCTGGAGGTGTTCCCATACAAGGCAGCCGATATGCAGCTCATCGCAACAGGCGTAATCCTAATAACATGTGCATCGCAAACAGAGGTCATACAGAAGAAACCACAATGTTCCAACTCAGTCACAGGAACATCCATCACAAGACCCCAGTGTTCCTATTCCCAGTGAAATTAAGGAAGTTAAGAAGATAGACAAAGGAGTAGGAACAGACATTGAGTGGTCAGGGATAGACGACCTGGTGAACAACCTAGATACAGAACTGTCTGCACACAAAGAGATGGTACTTAACCCAGGAATAAAGCAGCACCATGGTACAGATCAATGGCTTCCCTGTCAAGAGCCAGCACATGAGAGCCAACTGAAGGTGAGCGACAGAGATGCTGGTATGGCCTCATGCAAACAACCAGAGTTGCTAACCACAAATCAAGGAGAAGATCCAGATCAGGTAGCTGACTCATTTGTGACAGAGAGGTCAAGTGTCCCTGCAGATCCCTGTAGGTGGCCTGTTGCTGAGTCCCCCCTGTCCACTCATGGATGCCAGACCGACAGGGAGGAGAGTGAGGGAGAGCTTATAAAATACTATCCCCAGGGCTGTCAGTGCTGAGTCTGGGAGGAATTTCTGAAAAAAGGATTGTCTGTGAGGTGTTTCTGTGGAGTGTCCCTGGATCTGTGCAAATATAGGGGTGCAGTAACCCCTCTCATTTACCCTGGATTACAAATACTGCACCTGGTGCTGTCTGTAAGGAGTGTCAGTGCAGTGCCCTTGGAGCTGTAAACATGAGGATGTTATAACTTTTATGTTTGCCCTGGATTACAATTACCAGACTTCACATTAGCCCGGAAGGCTACCTATCCAATCTGCCAGGAGAGGTGCTCTGATGCTGGATGTGAGTCCCTGGAGGAAGCTTGCCTGGGGATTTGCATAGAGCACCCTGCTTTGGAAGAAGCCCCCCCTGAATAAAGGACTGCCTTTCTAAGTGCCTGCTATCAGGAGGCACCGCATGTGTAAGTCTGTGCATGCTGGGAGAGAAGATGAGCTGCATGGGAAAGAGGTCTCATCGCTCCATCGTCGCAGATGAAGCCCCAGCTGAGGAAAAGGTCCCACCATGGACGAAAACCCTGCTGGCACCTGCACAGGCAGAAGAAAAGACAGCCCCAGAGGAAGAGTGCTTCAGGACCCCTCCTGTTGCTGTGTTTGTCTGCCGGACAGAGCTCCTGTGGAAAGGGATTTTGCACCTGTTACCCCTTGTAAAATACCTGCCGGAGGTCTGCAGCTGGGAGCTCTGGTGTGTTGCTGGGCATCCCGGAGTTTCCCCGGACATCGGAGGAGGCTGAACTGCCACTGCCACAGGTGAGATCATACCAGAACCTCCCTATACTGTGTCCCTCCACAGCTCCTATCTTCCCTCCATTAAGACCCTGCCCCTCTGTACACCTATCCTGTCTGGGTCCCCTGGGTCTATTGCATTATCCTTTACCTTGTGGCTAACCATGATTAGGCTGGGAGACTTGGTTTTGTGTAAAAGCTGCGACCGGGAGTTAGAATCCCACACAACTGGGTGTAGAAAGGGGTCATAGTGTATTAAATTAGGTAAAGTGTGTGTGTAGTGATGAAATAGGGGGGAAGTAAAAGATAGGTCACCCCCTCTTTTCCCGAAGAGTTGCATTGGTGGTCATTTACTAACCTGTGAACCTCTGGCTCATGTCCAGGAGGGGACGTGACTTATGGGTGTCGGCTCATGTCCGATGCCACTGTGGGTGATGTATAAAGTATTTTATGTCTAGCTTTAAAGTAAATGTAATGCCATGTGATATGTATTTGGCTCTGTTTACTGTTTGACTCCTGTGTTAGCTAAAGGGTTGATAGTGGCCCTCCGTGGCCCTTTATCTGTTATAGCACTCTGTAAAGCTGTTCACTGCTCGCTGTGTTATTATTGTCAATGCTGATTAATATTTTGCTTGCATGAAATGTTTGAGTATTTACCCGTATTGGTGATGATGTAAATTGTTTCTTATACACTATTTGGCCCGGTAACCATTTCAAAGACCATTCATGCTGATGTAATGTATATTGCTTGTTTATTTAGCCCTGTGTAACCCCCGGCTGGCAATTCTGGTGATAGTAATTTGTGGCACAGGCAATTAGGAAGACTGTTGTCCCTATTTTCTCAAGGCTCATGGACTATTTGTTGTTACAGCTGGTGCACTACAAGAATCTATCCAATCTGCAGGTGCATAACCCTGCTTGCAGCTAATTATTTTGCATAGACTATTTGTTGTTACAGCTGGTGCACTACAAGAACCTGTCCAACCTGCATGTGCATTACCCTGCTTGGAGCTAATTATTTTGCATGGACTATTTGTTGTTACAGCTGGTGCACTACAAGAACCTTTCCAACCTGCAGATGCATAACCCTACTTGGAGCTAATTTTTTGCATAGACTGTTGTTACAGCTGGTGCACTACAAGAACCTATCGAACCTGTATGTGCATAACCCTGCTTGGAGCTAATTGTTTGCATAGAATATTTGTTGTTACAGCTGTCGCACTACAAGAACCTATCCAACCTGCATGTGCATAACCATGCTTGGAGCTAATTATTTTGCATAGACTATTTGTTGGTACAACTTGAGCACTACTGATATAAGCCTAACCTGCATGTGTTTTCCCACGTTTTTCTCAGCAAAAAGGGAGCGTTAGCACAGACTGTATATCACAGCTATAGACTGCGGAGCACCATTGATTCCAGCTAGACCAGCAGGTTTCATATTTAGGTCCCTCATTTGTTTTTTTTGGTAAAGTAAAGTTCTGCAGGAATTGTGGTTCTTGTTGGTGTCACATGCTTGCCAGCTGGGGTCACCGGTAGATGACGGGGAGGTAATAAATAAATACCTTGTCATTGAATAGTGTCATTAATTTCATTCCATCTGTATATGGTAAATATCTCCTTTCATTTGTTGTTAATTATTAACAAATAATAAAATTGCGTTGCACCTTCCCTCCTGACTGGTCATTGTGTCTGCAAAGGGGGAATTCAGGCTTGTCTCTCTGTCACGGTGTGTCCTATCTGACCACAGGGAAATCGGCCACCGAAGCAATCCGAACACACCTGAGCCTGGTGATAGTGGTGGAGCACTGTACAAACCAGTCAGTACATCACACATTAGTCACTATATAATTGAAGGCTATTGACTACACGTGACTGAAGTTTGCGTTGCTGTACTGTAGCTGTTTTATAAGGATATAGATCACAGCTGTATTATGCCGTCAGTTGAATCTCCTATCTGAGGAATCAGACCCAGAGTCTGTAAGTTATCCCTGACGCTGTCTCACTACTATATCAGCGTTGGTGCTGATGATTAATATACAATATACTGCTGCTGTAACCTAACTGACGTCCTCTCGGTCTGTAACTCTGACTCCCCAGGGTACGCTGTCTATTTCATGGAATAGTGATCCGATTTTATAGGTGCAGTAAGAGGTATCGTGTATAAGAGGTGAGGTGGACGTTTCAGTACTCACTGTGCTTCACTCATTTAATCAACATGTTACTAAGCGATGATTGACACTGTATTTCCCTAGGGACTTCTCCCGAACAGGCTTTTCACTTAGTGGCCTATTCATCATACCTAAAATATCGACGGAGGTAATTAGGTTTAGAACTGGCATGGAGTTCTACCTAATTACCGGAGGAATTCATCATTCTTCCTCCCTATAACTATCTATTCCGAAAAGCTGTGATTTTTGCGATGACAGCTTTTCGGGAAATAGATAGTTTTCCCTCTCTACACTAACTTACCGCAGCTGGAATCCGTGCTGCGCATGCGCTGTTACAATCGTAAACCCAGCACATACGCAGCACTACTTACAGCTGCGGTAAGTTTGTGTGCGCCCCCCAACCCCCCCTTCCCCCTCCGCTCACCTCCCCCCATCCCGCACTTACCTGCCTGCTGCAGTGCCTCCGGCTCCATCCTGCTGGTCTGTCATGTGGTCTCCCAGCAGCCCACAGTACAGTTTAAAAAAAACAAAAACATTTTTTTTTCTAAACTTTATTGTGTTCTGCTGGTAGAACACAATGTCAGCATTGCAGACTTAGCCAGAGGACGCATCAGAGCGCCGGAGGAAGACTCCAGGGGACCTGCACAGCTGGAAGCAGGTAAGTCTGTGCTGCTATTCGTCACCTCACAGTGGCGAATAGTAACTCCATCAAATTCTGAAAATACATCATTTTCAGAATTTGATGAATACCATAATTTCCATATCCCCATAATAATGTACTAGTGTGGAAATTAACGCAGGGGAACTTAGCAAGGAGATATCAGTGATATCTCCTCTGCTAAGTGGCTTCATGAATACTAAAATAATATCTACGAGCTCGCGACCGGGTCGATGTTGCTCCAGTGTGCATGCGCACGATGGAGCCAGCTCTGTCATGCGCATGCGCGAGACCCGGCTAACGACGGGTGATCCGTCGTTAGGGGTCTCGTAGCAGACAGGCCGAGCTGTCGATGTTGAGTGACAGCTCGCCCCGTTTGCTGGGCGGGCCGGGGGCGTGCCCGGCCAAACGGAGGCGTACCTGTCGGAACACTTGCCATTTGGGGGCGGCCCCACTGACATCATCAGTGATGTCAGTGGGGAGCTTCCTGCTCAAACAGAGCAGGAAGCTCCCTGGGGCTTAAGGTTGACGAGACCCTACCTTAGGGTCTCGTCATAAGCCCCGATGGTCGCGATGGTCTAGACCATCATGACCATCACCCTTAGCGGTTGTTAGAGCTGTGGATGTTAACCCACAGCCTAACGACCAACATGGAGGCGGCCGTTCAGGATGCAAGCGGCCGCCCTGTTTCAGAACGACCGCTTGCATCCTACGACCGCCTCTGAATGAGGCCCTCAGTCTTCTCACAAACAGACAGCCTGTATTTACAGAGCGGCAATCCGGACACTGCCCTCTGATCACCTTACCCGGCTACCATCATGCCGGCTCAGGTAATGTCCATTATACTACCTTACTGGCTATCTTCTACAACTACCGTATACTAAAAGTGTGAGTCTTTTTTCCCAAAGACATTAATGACTGCTCACACGAATATCCACATCTAAACGAGTATATACATTTTTCTATACTCTCCTTACTACATGTGCATCATAAAGGTTATCAAAGGAGCCTTACCAAGTTACTCCCTCACTGAATGAGGAGAATTTCTCTTACTATTTGTTCTCTATTTGTTTTTTATTCTCTTTTAACAGCGCTGTATGTTAACACTTTAACTTTTACTTGTGGGTCTATGTTAGATAATTACATATCAATTATCAGCGGGCTGTATTGAATCAATCACAGCCAGCATGTTTTAGATGTTTTTTCATACTTTTTTATACTGTGCATTAAATGCTTATTTACCTTAAATTCATGGAATTCATTGTCTTGTTCTCTATTTAGGTTAGAGACACATTTACTATAACATTATTGCCACTTAACCCAGATTTTTCTGTGATATATTGTGCTCCCAATTGTTTTGTTTTTCTAAGTAATAACTAACCTAAGCTAACTACCCTAAACCTCCTTAGGGGTGCCTAACCCTAACCTCCCCTCCAAGTGCCTAACCCTAATCCCCCCTGTAAGTGCCTAACCCTAACCCCCCCTTCCCCGCTGCCTAGACCTAAGTCCCCCGGGGAGGTTCCTAACCCTAAGTCCCCCCCGGGGGTGCCTAACCCTAACCCTCCCCCTAGCCTAACCCAAAACCTCCTGGGGTGTGCCTAACCCTAAGTCCCCCCCGGGTGTGCTAAACCTAACCCTCCCCCCCCACGGCTGTCCGCTCGCGATGTCCAGCATCCCTTCGATCAGGATGCCGGGCACCTGTCTCCCGCCGTCAGTAAAATGACAGACGTCTACATATGGATGCCTGTCATTTAACCCACGCCGGGATAAAGCAGTCGGGAAGCCGGCTGTCGGGATCACGTCAGCCAGTTTCCCGAATGCTTCCCCTGTGGAACACCTGCTCTAGAACATGGGGAATGTCACCTCTGTGGAGAGGTCATTAAAAAAAAAATCTAACACCTGCTCTAGAACATGGGGAAAATGCATATGGTGCAGGGGCACGTGTGCAGTCTCCTTCCGGGGTCCACTCCTCTCTACCCAGAGTCTACGGCGCATGCACAGGTTGCCTGGGAAATAGGAAATAGTTCCCTTCTGCACCAGGTGGCCATTTTCCAGGTGATTTGTACAGCGCTGCTACCACCAACATGGGGATCTCGAGAAGGAAGTATTGAAATGGGTGCAGGGTGTGCAGTGTGGGCTCCCCTGGACCCAGGGGCCCGTGTGCACCATACACTTTGTTCCCATTATAGATACACCCCTGATATGGTGGTCTGGAGGGATGAGAGAGGTACCTGTATCATTTTAAAGAAAAGTTGGAAGGGTGCTTTGTTATGATGGTACAGCAATGGGAATCAAGAAACAATATCAATAATCATATGTTAGTAAATGTGTGATTTAGACTCTGAAACACAAAATCGAATTAAAATCTTTCATAAATTGATCAAAATCGACCTTTTGTAAATATACCCCTAAGGGTGTCCATGAGTGCTATGTGTAAGTCTGACATTGTAGTCATAGGGAAGCCTTCTTCCATATTTTTTATAGTCCTCTGCAAATGTGAGGATGAGTAGCAGTTGAAGGAATGATGATGATGTACAAATTGAGGATGCTACTGTGGAATTCAAACAGGATGAGGGGGATATTTGTGTATCTGATGCTAATGAGGATGTTGATGATAAATGTGTTGTACAAGAAGAAGTTGATAAAATTCAAGAGGTGGATGTTGTTGGTGTCAAAGTAAGTCATCCACCAGTGGCAACAGTTCTTACCAGTGATAGAAGGAAGCACATTATCTGGGCATAGGACCAAAAAAGCCACCTTTTCTGTGTGGAATAATTTTTTCCCAAATCCTGTCATTGTCTATGAATTAGTGCCATTTGTAAGTAAAGGCAGGGATATTAACCATCGAGAGGCCTCCTCCTTATTATGTTACAGTATGTTGCAGCAAGTTCAAGCAAATTATTTATCAAAATCTGAAAAATCCTGAAAATAATAACAGAATTCTTGCAGCAGCTACCAGCAGCATGGATAGATCCCAGCACATGCAATCCCAACACCTTCATCATCAACCCCCTCAATAATGATTGGAGCTAGTCCTCCTGCATACAATCTGTAAAGGCTAACTGACTCCTCCCCAATCCAGGGTTTCCAAGAAGAACTTTGGGCCTGATTCAGAGATGGACATACTCTGATAGATCGCAGTTGCTAAAATATGCTAATGCCTTCCAAAGCACAGCCCGGCATAGGGATGCCCACTGCTGCCTCCTCATATCCGTACAGTGCAAGCACAGCCCAACATAGGGATGCCCACTGCTGCCTTCTCATATCTGTTTAGCTTAAGCACAGCCCAGCATAGGGATGCCAATGCTGCCATCTCATATCAATACAGCGTAAGCACAGCCGAGCATAGGGACACCCACTGCTTCCTCATATAAGTACAGTGTAAGCACAGCCCAGCATAGGGACGCCCACTGCTGTCTCCTCATATCCGTACAATGTAAGCACAGCCCAGCATAGGGATGCCCACTGCTGCTTCATATCTGTACAGTGTAATCACAGTCCAGCATAGGGACGCCCACTGCTGCTTCATATCCGTACAGTGTAATCACAGCTCAGCATAGGGACACCCACTGCTGTCTCCTCATATCCGTACAATGTAAGCACAGCCCAGCATAGGGACGCCCACTGCTGCTTCATATACGTACAGTGTAATCACAGTCCAGCATAGGGACGCCCACTGCTGCCTCCTCATATCAGTACAAGGTAAGCACAGCCCAGCATAGCGATGCCCACTGCTGCCTTCTCATATACATAGAGAGTAAGCACAGCCCAGCATAGAGATATCCACTGCTGCCTTCTCATATCCGTACAGTGTAAGCACAGCCCAGCATAGGGACGCCCACTGCTGCCTCCTCATATCCGTACAGTGAAAGCACAGCCCAGCATAGGGCCACCCACTGCTACCTCCTCATATCTGTACAGTGTAAGCACAGCCCAGCATAGGGCCACCCATTGCTGCCTCCTCATATCTGTACATTGTAAGCACAGCCCAGTATAAGGACACCCACTGGTGCCTCCTCATATCCATACAGTGTAAGCACAGCCCAGCATAGGGACACCCACTGGTGCCTCCTCATATCCATACAGTGTAAGCACAGCCCAGCAAAGGGACGCACACTGCTGCCTTCTCATATCCGTACAGTGTAAGCACAGCCCAGTATAGGGACACCCACTGTTGCCTCCTCATATCCATACAGTGTAAGCACAGCCCAGCATAGGGACACCCACTGGTGCCTCCTCATATCCATACAGTGTAAGCACAGCCCAGCATAGGGATGCACACTGCTGCCTTCTCATATCCGTAAAGTGTAAGCACAGCCCAGCATAGGGACGCCAACTGCTGCCTCCTCATATACGTACAGTGTAAGCAGAGCCCAGCATAGGGATGCCCACTGCGCATTCTCATATCCGTACAGAGTAAGCACAGCCCAGCATAGGGACGCCCACTGCAGCCTCCTCATATATGTACAGTGTAATCACAGCCCAGCATAGAGACGCCCACTGCTGCGTTCTCATATACATACAGTGTAAGCACAGCCCAGCATAGGGACGCCCACTGCTGCCTTCTTATATCCATACAGTGTAATCACAGCCCAGCGTAGCGTCGCCCACTGCTGCCTCCTCATATACATACAGAGTAAGCACAGCCCAGCATAGGGCCACCCACTGCTACCTCCTCATATATGTACAGCCTACCCTCCAACATGACCCCCTCCATTAGCTACAAAATGCTCTGCTCCTGGACTTCCCATCTAAGGTATGATTGCAGTCACCTGTGTTGAACTAGGTAATTGATGAGAAGAGTGTTTAAACACAGGTGGCTGCAATCATAAATTAAGAGGGAAGTCCAGGAGTAGAGCATTTTGAACCTAATGGAATGGTTCATGTTGGAGGGTCTGGTACAGTGTAAGCACAGCCCAGCATAGGGACGCACACTGCTGCCTCCTCATATCTGTACAGTGTAAGCACAGCATAGGGACGCCCACTGCTGCCTCCTCATATCCGTACAGTGTAAGCACAGCCCAGTATAGGGACACCCACTGGTGCCTCCTAATATCCATACAGTGTAAGCACAGCACAGCATAGGGACGCACACTGCTGCCTTCTCATATCCGTACAGTGTAAGCACAGCCCAGCATAGGGCCACCCACTGCTACCTCCTCATATATGTACAGCCTACCCTCCAACATGACCCCCTCCATTACCAACAAAATGCTCTGCTCCTGGACTTCCCATCTAAGGTATGATTGCAGTCACCTGTGTTGAACTAGGTAATTGATGAGAAGAGTGTTTAAACACAGGTGGCTGCAATCATAAATTAAGAGGGAAGTCCAGGAGCAGAGCATTTTGTACCTAATGGAACGGATCATGGTGGAGGGTCTGGTACAGTGTAAGCACAGCCCAGCATAGGGACGCACACTGCTGCCTCCTCATATCCATACAGTGTAAGCACAGCCCAGCATAGGGACGCACACTGCTGCCTTCTCATATCCGTACAGTGTAAGCACAGCCCAGTATAGGGATACCCACTGGTGCCTCCTCATATCCACACAGTGTAAGCACAGCCCAGCATAGGGACGCACACTGCTGCCTTCTCATATCCGTACAGTGTAAGCACAGCCCAGTATAGGGACACCCACAGGTGCCTCCTCATATCCATACCGTGTAAGCACAGCCCAGCATAGGGACACCCACTGGTGCCTCCTCATATTCATACAGTGTAAGCACAGCCCAGCATAGGGATGCCCACTGCTGCCTCCTCATATACGTACAGTGTAAGCACAGCCCAGCATAGGGACGCCAACTGCTGCCTCCTCATATACGTACAGTGTAAGCACAGCCCAGCATAGGGATGCCCACTGCTGCATTCTCATATCCGTACAGTGTAAGCACAGCCCAGCATAGGGACACCCACTGCTGCCTCCTCATATCCGTACAGTGTAACCACAGCCCAGCATAGGGACGCCCACTGCTGCCTCTTCATATCCGTACAGTGTAATCACAGCCCAGCATAGGGACGCCCACTGCTGCCTCCTCATATCCATACAGTGTAAGCACAGCCCAGCATAGGGACGCCAACTGCTGCCTCCTTATATACGTACAGTGTAAGCACAGCCCAGCATAGGGATGCCCACTGCTGCCTTCTCAAATCCGTAAAGTGTAAGCACAGCCCAGCATAGGGACGCCAACTGCTGCCTCCTCATATACGTACAGTGTAAGCACAGCCCAGCATAGGGATGCCCACTGCTGCATTCTCAAACCCGTACAGTGTAATCACAGCCCAGCATAGGGCCACCCACTGCTACCTCCTCATATATGTACAGCCTACCCTCCAACATGACCCCCTCCATTAGCTACAAAATGCTCTGCTCCTGGACTTCCCATCTAAGGTATGATTGCAGTCACCTGTGTTGAACTAGGTAATTGATGAGAAGAGTGTTTAAACACAGGTGGCTGCAATCATAAATTAAGAGGGAAGTCCAGGAGCAGAGCATTTTGTACCTAATGGAACGGGTCATGTTGGAGGGTCTGGTACAGTGTAAGCACAGCCCAGCATAGGGACGCACACTGCTGCCTTCTCATATCCGTACAGTGTAAGCACAGCCCAGCATACGGACACCCACTGGTGCCTCCTCATATCCATACAGTGTAAGCACAGCCCAGCATAGGGACGCACACTGCTGCCTTCTCATATCCGTACAGTGTAAGCACAGCCCAGCATACGGACACCCACTGGTGCCTCCTCATATCCATACAGTGTAAGCACAGCCCAGCATAGGGACGCCCACTGCTGCCTTCTCATATCCGTACAGTGTAAGCACAGCCCAGCATAAGGACGCACACTGCTGCCTTCTCATATCCGTACAGTGTAAGCACAGCCCAGCATAGGGACGCACACTGCTGCCTTCTCATATCCGTACAGTGTAAGCACAGCCCTGCATTGGGACGCCCACTGCTGCCTCCTCATATCTGTACAGTGTAATCACAGCCCAGCATAGGGACGCCCCCTGCTGCCTCCTCATATTTGTACAGTGTAAGCACAGCCCAGCATATGGACGCCCACTGCTGCCTCCTCATATCCGTACTGTGTAAGCAGTAAGCACAGCCCAGCATAGGGACGCCCCCTGCTGCCTCCTCATATCCGTACAGTGTGAGCACAGCCCATCATAGGGACGCCCACTGCTGCCTCCAAATATCTGTACAGTGTAAGCACAGCCCAGCATAGGGACGCCCACTACTGCCTCCTCATATCCATACAGTGTAATCACAGCCCAGCATAGGGACACCCACTGCTGCCTTCTCATATACATACAGAGCAAGCACAGCCCAGCATAGGGACACCCACTGCTGCCTTCTCATATCCATACAGTGTAAGCACAGCCCAGCATAGGGACGCCCACTGCTGCCTTCTCATATACATACAGAGCAAGCACAGCCCAGCATAGGGACACCCACTGCTGCCTCCTCATATCCATACAGTGTAAGCACAGCCCAGCATAGGGACGCACACTGCTGCCTTCTCATATCCATACAGTGTAAGCACAGCCCAGCATAGGGACGCCCACTGCTGCCTTCTCATATCTGTACAGTGTAAGCACAGCCCAGCATAGGGACACCCACTGCTGCCTTCTCATATCCATACAGTGTAAGCACAGCCCAGCACAGGGACGCCCACTGCTGCCTTCTCATATACATACAGAGTAAGCACAGCCCAGCATAGGGACACCCACTGCTGCATCCTCATATACGTACAGTGTCAGCACAGCCCAGCATAGGGACGCCCACTGCTGCCTTCTCATATCCGTACAGTGTAAGCACAGCCCAGCATAGGGACATCCACTGCTGCCTCCTCATGTCCGTACAGTGTAAGCACAGCCCAGCATAGGGACACCCACTGCTACCTTCTCATATCCATACAGTGTAAGCACAGCCCAGCATAAGGATGTCCACTGCTGCCTTCTCATATCTGTACAGTGTAAGCACAGCCCAGCATAGGGACATCCACTGCTGCCTTCTCATATCCGTACAGTGTAAGCACAGCCCAGCATAGGGACACCCACTGCTACCTTCTCATATCCATACAGTGTAAGCACAGCCCAGCATAAGGATGTCCACTGCTGCCTTCTCATATCTGTACAGTGTAAGCACAGCCCAGCATAGGGACACCCACTGCTACCTTCTCATATCTGTACAGTGTAAGCACAGCCCAGCATAGGGACATCCACTGCTGCCTCCTCATGTCCGTACAGTGTAAGCACAGCCCAGCATAGGGACGCCCCCTGCTGCCTTCTCATATCCGTACAGTGTAAGCACAGCCCAGCATAGTGACATCCACTGCTGCCTTCTCATATCCGTACAGTGTAAGCACAGCCCAGCATACGGACACCCACTGCTGCCTCCTCATATCCATACAGTGTAATCACAGCCCAGCATAGGGACACCTTCTGCTGCCTTCTCATATACATACAGAGCAAGCACAGCCCAGCATAGGGACAGCCACTGCTGCCTTCTCATATCCATACAGTGTAAGCACAGCACAGCATAGGGACGCCCACTGCTGCCTTCTCATATACATACAGAGCAAGCACAGCCCAGCATAGGGACACCTACTGCTGCCTCCTCATATCCATACAGTGTAAGCACAGCCCAGCATAGGGACGCACACTGCTGCCTTCTTATATCCATGCAGTGTAAGCACAGCCCAGCATAGGGACGCCAACTGCTGCCTCCTCATATACGTACAGTGTAAGCACAGCCCAGCATAGGGATGCCCACTGCGCATTCTCATATCCGTACAGAGTAAGCACAGCCCAGCATAGGGACGCCCACTGCAGCCTCCTCATATATGTACAGTGTAATCACAGCCCAGCATAGAGACGCCCACTGCTGCGTTCTCATATACATACAGTGTAAGCACAGCCCAGCATAGGGACGCCCACTGCTGCCTTCTTATATCCATACAGTGTAATCACAGCCCAGCGTAGCGTCGCCCACTGCTGCCTCCTCATATACATACAGAGTAAGCACAGCCCAACATAGGGCCACCCACTGCTACCTCCTCATATATGTACAGCCTACCCTCCAACATGACCCCCTCCATTAGCTACAAAATGCTCTGCTCCTGGACTTCCCATCTAAGGTATGATTGCAGTCACCTGTGTTGAACTAGGTAATTGATGAGAAGAGTGTTTAAACACAGGTGGCTGCAATCATAAATTAAGAGGGAAGTCCAGGAGTAGAGCATTTTGAACCTAATGGAATGGTTCATGTTGGAGGGTCTGGTACAGTGTAAGCACAGCCCAGCATAGGGACGCACACTGCTGCCTCCTCATATCTGTACAGTGTAAGCACAGCATAGGGACGCCCACTGCTGCCTCCTCATATCCGTACAGTGTAAGCACAGCCCAGTATAGGGACACCCACTGGTGCCTCCTAATATCCATACAGTGTAAGCACAGCACAGCATAGGGACTCACACTGCTGCCTTCTCATATCCGTACAGTGTAAGCACAGCCCAGCATAGGGCCACCCACTGCTACCTCCTCATATATGTACAGCCTACCCTCCAACATGACCCCCTCCATTAGCAACAAAATGCTCTGCTCCTGGACTTCCCATCTAAGGTATGATTGCAGTCACCTGTGTTGAACTAGGTAATTGATGAGAAGAGTGTTTAAACACAGGTGGCTGCAATCATAAATTAAGAGGGAAGTCCAGGAGCAGAGCATTTTGTACCTAATGGAATGGATCATGGTGGAGGGTCTGGTACAGTGTAAGCACAGCCCAGCATAGGGACGCACACTGCTGCCTCCTCATATCCATACAGTGTAAGCACAGCCCAGCATAGGGACGCACACTGCTGCCTTCTCATATCCGTACAGTGTAAGCACAGCCCAGTATAGGGACACCCACTGGTGCCTCCTCATATCCACACAGTGTAAGCACAGCCCAGCATAGGGACGCACACTGCTGCCTTCTCATATCTGTACAGTGTAAGCACAGCCCAGTATAGGGACACCCACAGGTGCCTCCTCATATCCATACAGTGTAAGCACAGCCCAGCATAGGGACACCCACTGGTGCCTCCTCATATTCATACAGTGTAAGCACAGCCCAGCATAGGGATGCCCACTGCTGCCTCCTCATATACGTACAGTGTAAGCACAGCCCAGCATAGGGACGCCAACTGCTGCCTCCTCATATACGTACAGTGTAAGCACAGCCCAGCATAGGGATGCCCACTGCTGCATTCTCATATCCGTACAGTGTAAGCACAGCCCAGCATAGGGACACCCACTGCTGCCTCCTCATATCCGTACAGTGTATCCACAGCCCAGCATAGGGACGCCCACTGCTGCCTCTTCATATCCGTACAGTGTAATCACAGCCCAGCATAGGGACGCCCACTGCTGCCTCCTCATATCCATACTAGGGGTGAGCGGGTTCGGATTTCTGAAATCCGAACCCCCCCGAGCCCCCCCGATCCGAGTCCGATCCGAGTCAGGCTCGACTTTTCCCGCCTGACTCGGATCTGACATCGAGGCAAAACGTCATCATCCCGCCTTCCGAGTCTCGCGGGTTTTGGATCCTATATAAGGTACCCGCGTCGGCGCCATTTTCTCACTCGGCTGTGGACAGTGAAGAGGGAGGGTGGGAGTTAGTGCTGTGTAGTGTAGTGTAGTGTAGTGCTGCTGTTGTCCACTACTTCAAAGTCCATAGGGGCTGGCTGTGTTGTGCTGTGCTGCTGTTGTTAATAGGGGCTGTGTCCACTACTTCAAAGTCCATAGGGGCTGGCTGGACTGTGTTGTGCAGTCAGTTCCAAAGTCCTGTGCAGTGTCCCAGTCCTAAAGGGGTGCTGTAGTGTTGTCCAGGGGGTGCTCTGTCCATCAGGGGTGCTCCCCCCAAGTGCTAAAAAAATAATATATTTTCTGTGTTTGTGAATTGTGTGCGCAGTAGCCGCACGTGCATCAACAAAGTAGTGCCAAGCGTGCGCCTGTGTCATAAGTAAAGGGCCGGCTGGCTTGACCGTTAAGGGTGCTGTAACCCCCGAAAGTACACTCCAGTCCAAACCAAAAAAAAAATTATTTTCTGTGTTTGTGAATTGTGTGCGCAGTAGCCGCACGTGCATCAACAAAGTAGTGCCAAGCGTGCGCCTGTGTCATAAGTAAAGGGCCGGCTGGCTTGACCGTTAAGGGTGCTGTAACCCCCGAAAGTACACTCCAGTCCAAACCTAAAAAAAAATTATTTTCTGTGTTTGTGAATTGTGTGCGCAGTAGCCGCACGTGCATCAACAAAGTAGTGCCAAGCGTGCGCCTGTGTCATAAGTAAAGGGCCGGCTGGCTTGACCGTTAAAGGGTGCTGTAACCCCCGAAAGTACACTCCAGTCCAAACCAAAAAAAAATTATTTTCTGTGTTTGTTAATTGTGTGCGCAGTAGCCGCACGTGCATCAACAAAGTAGTGCCAAGCGTGCGCCTGTGTCATAAGTAAAGGGCCGGCTGGCTTGACCGTTAAGGGTGCTGTAACCCCCGAAAGTACACTCCAGTCCAAACCTAAAAAAAAATTATTTTCTGTGTTTGTGAATTGTGTGCGCAGTAGCCGCACGTGCATCAACAAAGTAGTGCCAAGAGTGCCCCTGTGTCATAAGTAAAGGGCCGGCTGGCTTGACCGTTAAAGGGTGCTGTAACCCCCGAAAGTACACTCCAGTCCAAACCAAAAAAAAATTATTTTCTGTGTTTGTGAATTGTGTGCGCAGTAGCCGCACGTGCATCAACAAAATAGTGCCAAGCGTGCGCCTGTGTCATAAGTAAAGGGCCGGCTGGCTTGACCGTTAAAGGGTGCTGTAACCCCCGAAAGTACACTCCAGTCCAAACCTAAAAAAAAATTATTTTCTGTGTTTGTGAATTGTGTGCGCAGTAGCCGCACGTGCATCAACAAAGTAGTGCCAAGAGTGCGCCTGTGTCATAAGTAAAGGGCCGGCTGGCTTGACCGTTAAAGGGTGCTGTAACCCCCGAAAGTACACTCCAGTCCAAACCAAAAAAAAATTATTTTCTGTGTTTGTGAATTGTGTGCGCAGTAGCCGCACGTGCATCAACAAAGTAGTGCCAAGCGTGCGCCTGTGTCATAAGTAAAGGGCCGGCTGGCTTGACCGTTAAAGGGTGCTGTAACCCCTGAAAGTACACTCCAGTCCAAACCAAAAAAAAATTATTTTCTGTGTTTGTGAATTGTGTGCGCAGTAGCCGCACGTGCATCAACAAAGTAGTGCCAAGCGTGCGCCTGTGTCATAAGTAAAGGGCCGGCTGGCTTGACCGTTAAGGGTGCTGTAACTCCCGAAAGTACACTCCAGTCCAAACCAAAAAAAAAATTATTTTCTGTGTTTGTGAATTGTGTGCGCAGTAGCCGCACGTGCATCAACAAAGTAGTGCCAAGCGTGCGCCTGTGTCATAAGTAAAGGGCCGGCTGGCTTGACCGTTAAGGGTGCTGTAACCCCCGAAAGTACACTCCAGTCCAAACCAAAAAAAAAATTATTTTCTGTGTTTGTGAATTGTGTGCGCAGTAGCCGCACGTGCATCAACAAAGTAGTGCCAAGCGTGCGCCTGTGTCATAAGTAAAGGGCCGGCTGGCTTGACCGTTAAGGGTGCTGTAACCCCCGAAAGTACACTCCAGTCCAAACCTAAAAAAAAATTATTTTCTGTGTTTGTGAATTGTGTGCGCAGTAGCCACACGTGCATCAACAAAGTAGTGCCAAGCGTGCGCCTGTGTCATAAGTAAAGGGCCGGCTGGCTTGACCGTTAAAGGGTGCTGTAACCCCCGAAAGTACACTCCAGTCCAAACCAAAAAAAAATTATTTTCTGTGTTTGTGAATTGTGTGCGCAGTAGCCGCACGTGCATCAACAAAGTAGTGCCAAGCGTGCGCCTGTGTCATAAGTAAAGGGCCGGCTGGCTTGACCGTTAAATGGTGCTGTAACCCCCAAAGTACACTCCAGTCCAAACCAAAAAAAAATTATTTTCTGTGTTTGTGAATTGTGTGCGCAGTAGCCGCACGTGCATCAACAAAGTAGTGCCAAGAGTGCGCCTGTGTCATAAGTAAAGGGCCGGCTGGCTTGACCGTTAAAGGGTGCTGTAACCCACAAAGTACACTCCAGTCCGAACCAAAAAAAAATTTATTTTCTGTGTTTAGCCGCACGTATATATCAAATCGATATAACATAAATGGAGGACCAAACTTTCTCCAATAAAAATAAAATAGAGAAAGATCAAGAACCACTTCCTCCTAGTGCTGAAGCTGCTGCCACTAGTCATGACATAGACGATAACATGCCATCAACGTCGTCTGCCAAGGCCGATGCCCAATGTCATAGTAGAGGGCACATACAATCCCAAATGGCAAAGTTCAGGAAAATGACCTTGAAAAAGACATTTAAATCAGCTGAAGAGAAACGTAAACTTGCCAATATGCCATTTACGACACGGAGTGGCAAGGAACGGCTAAGGTCGATCCCTAGTATGTTCATGACTAGTGGTTCAGCTTCACATGACGATGGAAGCACTCCTCCCACTAAAAAAATCAAAAGAGTTAAGCTGGCAAAAGCACAGCGAAGAACTGTGCTTTCTAAGAAGATATCACAAATCCCCAAAGAGAGTCCAAGTGTGGTGGTGGTTGCGATGCCTGACCTTCCCAGCACTGGACGGGAAGAGGTGGCTCTTTCCACCATTTGCACGCCCCCTGCAAGTGCTGAAAGGAGCACCCACAGTCCACTTGCTGATATGCAAATTGAAGATGTCACTGTTGAAGTACAACAGGATGAGGATACTGGTGTAGCTGGCGCTGAGGAGGAAGTTGGCGAGGAGGATTCTGATGGTGATGTGGTTTGTTTAAATCAGGCTCCGGGGGAGACAGTTGTTGTCCGTGGGATGAAAAAGCCCATCACGGTCATGCCTGGGCAGAAGACCAAACATTCCACCTCTTTGGTCTGGCAATATTTCTATCCAAATCCGGACAACAACTGTCTTGCCATATGTACCATATGTAAAGGTGAAATAAGTAGGGGTAGGGACGTCAACCACCTAGGAACATCCTCCCTTATACGGCACCTGCAGCGCGTTCATAAAAAGTTACTGTCAAGTTCAGAAACTTTGGCTCAGACCGTAAGCAGTCCAGGGACACCTAAATCCCGTTGTCCTGTTGTATCCAAGCGCCTGCAAACCACACCGTCAACTCCCTCCTCGTCAATTTCCTCCTTAGTCAGGATCGGAAGTAGTCCTGCAGGCCATATCACTGGCATGACTGACTCTCCTATCCGGGATTCCTCCGGAGGATCCTGCATTGCTACGCCTACTGCTGCCGCTGCTGCTGTTGCTGCTGCTGCTGGGAGTCGTTCATCATCCCAGAGAGGAAGTAGGAACACCACTACTTTTACTAAACAATTGACCCTCCAACAGTCCTTAGCGAGGAGGATGAAGTACGACAGCAGTCATCCTGAAGCAAAACGTATAACTGAGGCCTTGACTGTTATGTTGGTGTTAGACGTGCGTCCGGTATCCGCCATTAGTGCAGTGGGATTTAGACAATTGATGGAGGTAGTGTGTCCCCGGTTCCAAATCCCGTCTAGATTCCACTTCACTAGGCAGGCGATACCGAGACTGTACAGAAACGTCAGAAAAAGTGTCCTCAGTGTCCTGAAAAATGCCGTTGTACACAATGTCCACTTAACCACGGACATGTGGACAAGTGGAACAGGGCAGACTAAGGACTATATGACTGTGACAGCCCACTGGGTAGATGTATCACCTTACGCAGCAACAGCAGCAGCGTCACCAGTAGCAGCATCTCAGAAACGCCAGCTCGTTACAAGGCAGGCTACGCTGTGTATCACCGGTTTCAGTAAGAGGCACACCGCCGACAACCTCTTAGAGAAACTGAGGGAAATCATCGCCCAGTGGCTTACCCCACTTAGACTCTCCTGGGGATTTGTGATATCTGACAACGCCACCAATATTGTGCGGGCATTACATCTGGGCAAATTCCAGCACGTCCCATGTTTTGCTCACACAATAAACTTGGTGGTGCAGAATTTTCTGAAAAGCGACAGGGGCGTGCAGGAGACGCTTTGGGTGGCCCGAAAAATTTCTGGCCACTTTCGCCATTCAGCGACTGCGTGCCGAAGACTGGAGCGCCAGCAAACACTCTTGAACCTGCCCCGCCATCACCTGAAGCAAGAGGTTGTGACGCGGTGGAACTCAACCCTCTATATGCTTCAGAGGATGGAGGAGCAGCAAAAGGCCATACAAGCCTATATATCCACCTATGACATAGGCAAAGGAGGGGGTATGCACCTGACTCAAGCGCAGTGGAGAATGATTTCCGTGTTGTGCAAGGTTCTTCAGCCCTTCGAACTTGCCACACGTGAAGTCAGTTCAGACACTGCCAGCTTGAGTCAGGTCATTCCCCTCATCAGGCTTTTGCAGAAGCAGCTGGAGAAAGTGAAGGAGGAGCTAAGACGGAGCGATTCCGCTCGGCATGTGGGACTTGTGGATGAAGCCCTTCATTCGCTTTGCCAGGATTCCAGGGTGGTCAATCTGTTGAAATCAGACCACTACATTTTGGCCACCGTGCTCGATCCTAGGTTTAAAGCCTATGTGGTGTCTCTCTTTCCGGCCGACACAAGCCTGCAGAGGTGCAAAGACCTGCTGGTGAACACACTGTCAGCTGAAGCGGAACGTGACACGTCAACGGCTCCTTCTTCATTTTCTCCCGCAACTGGGGCTGCCAGGAAAAAACTTAGGTATCCTAAGCAACCCGCTGGCGGTGATGCAGGGCAGGCAGGACCAAGTTTGGACATCTGGTCCGGACTGAAGGACCTGGCAACAATTTCTGACATGTCTACTGTCACTGCATATGATACTGTCACCATTGACAGAATGGTGGAGGATTACATCGGTGACAGCATCCAAGTAGGCATGTCAGACAGTCCATACCTGTACTGGCAGGAAAAAGAGGCAATTTGGAGGCCCCTGTACAAACTGGCTCTATTTTACCTGAGTTGCCCCCCCTCCAGTGTGTACTCCGAAAGAGTGTTTAGTGCAGCCGGGAACCTTGTCAGCGAAAGGCGTAGGAGGTTGCTTCCACAGAATGTGGAGAAGATGATGTTCATCAAAATGAATTATCAGCTCTTCCAGGGAGACCAGCCTCCAGAAGGTACAGAGGGACCTGTGGTGGTGGATTCAAGTGGGGACGAGTTAATACTTTGTGAGGATGAGGATGTACACACTGAAGAGGGTGAGGAATCGGTGGATGAGGAGGATGAGGATGACATCTTGCCTCCGTAGAGCCAGTTTGTGCAGGGACACATTAATTGCCAGCTTGTTTTGTGGGGGCCCAAACGAACCAATCATTTCAGCCACAGTTGTGTGGCAGACCCTGGCGCTGAAATGATTGATTTGTTAAAGTGTGCATGTCCTGTTTATACAACATAAGGGTGGGTGGGAGGGCCCAAGGACAATTCCATCTTGCACCTCTTTTTTTCTTTGCATTATGTACAGTTTGGGGCCTAGTTTTTCTAACTGCCATCCTGCCTGCCACTGCAGTGTCACTCCTAGATGGGTCACGTGTTTGTGCCGCCCACTCGTGTCGCTTAGCATAGTCATCCAGCTACCTCGGTGCAACCTTTTGGACATAAAAACACTATTGTGAGGTGTGAGGTGTTCAGAATAGACTGGAAATGAGTGGAAATTAAGGTTATTGAGGTTAATAATAGCATAGGAGCAGAAAAACCTACAAATTCTGTGATTTTAGCTGTTTTTATGCTTTTTTTCAAAAAAATACAGATCCAAAACACAAAACCCAGAACCCAAAACACGGAAGGGTGGTTTTGGCAAAACCAATCCAGATCCAAAACACGAAGAAAGATCCAGATCCAAAACCAAAACACAAAACACGAAAAGTGGCCGGTGCACACCCCTAATCCATACAGTGTAAGCACAGCCCAGCATAGGGACGCCAACTGCTGCCTCCTTATATACGTACAGTGTAAGCACAGCCCAGCATAGGGATGCCCACTGCTGCCTTCTCAAATCCGTAAAGTGTAAGCACAGCCCAGCATAGGGACGCCAACTGCTGCCTCCTCATATACGTACAGTGTAAGCACAGCCCAGCATAGGGATGCCCACTGCTGCATTCTCAAACCCGTACAGTGTAATCACAGCCCAGCATAGGGCCACCCACTGCTACCTCCTCATATATGTACAGCCTACCCTCCAACATGACCCCCTCCATTAGCTACAAAATGCTCTGCTCCTGGACTTCCCATCTAAGGTATGATTGCAGTCACCTGTGTTGAACTAGGTAATTGATGAGAAGAGTGTTTAAACACAGGTGGCTGCAATCATAAATTAAGAGGGAAGTCCAGGAGCAGAGCATTTTGTACCTAATGGAACGGGTCATGTTGGAGGGTCTGGTACAGTGTAAGCACAGCCCAGCATAGGGACGCACACTGCTGCCTTCTCATATCCGTACAGTGTAAGCACAGCCCAGCATACGGACACCCACTGGTGCCTCCTCATATCCATACAGTGTAAGCACAGCCCAGCATAGGGACACCCACTGCTACCTTCTCATATCCGTACAGTGTAAGCACAGCCCAGCATAGGGACGCCCACTGCTGCCTTCTCATATCTGTACAGTGTAAGCACAGCCCAGCATAGGGACGCCCACTGCTGCCTTCTCATATCCATACAGTGTAAGCACAGCCCAGCATAGGGACACCCACTGCTGCATCCTCATGTCCGTACAGTGTAAGCACAGCCCAGCATAGGGACGCCCACTGGTGCCTTCTCATATCTGTACAGTGTAAGCACAGCCCAGCATAGGCACACCCACTGCTGCCTTCTCATATCCATACAGTATAAGCACAGCCCAGCATAGGGACACCCACTGCTGCCTTCTCATATCTGTACAGTGTAAGCACAGCCCAGCATAGGGACGCCCACTGCTGCCTTCTCATTTCCATACAGTGTAAGCACAGCCCAGCATAGGGACACCCACTGCTGCCTTCTCATATCTGTACAGTGTAAGCACAGCCCAGCATAGGGACGCCCACTGCTGCCTTCTCATATCCGTACAGTGTAAGCACAGCCCAGCATAGGGACACCCACTGCTGCCAGATCATATCTGTACAGTGTAAGCACAGCCCAGCATAGGGATGCCCACTGCTGCCTCCTCATATCCATACAGTGTAAGTACAGCCCAGCATAGGGACACCCACTGCTGCCTTCTCATATCCATACAGTGTAAGCACAGCCCAGCATAGGGACGCCCACTGCTGCCTTCTCATATCCATACAATGTAAGCACAGCCCAGCATAGGGACACCCACTGCTGCATCCTCATGTCCGTACAGTGTAAGCACAGCCCAGCATAGGGACGCCCACTGGTGCCTTCTCATATCTGTACAGTGTAAGCACAGCCCAGCATAGGGACACCCACTGCTGCCTTCTCATATCCATACAGTGTAAGCACAGCCCAGCATAGGGACACCCACTGCTGCCTTCTCATATCCATACAGTGTAAGCACAGCCCAGCATAGGGACATCCACTGCTGCCTCCTCATGTCCGTACAGTGTAAGCACAGCCCAGCATAGGGACGCCCACTGCTACCTTCTCATATCCGTACAGTGTAAGCACAGCCCAGCATAGGGACGCCCACTGCTGCCTTCTCATATCCATACAGTGTAAGCACAGCCCAGCATAGGGACACCCACTGCTACCTTCTCATATCCGTACAGTGTAAGCACAGCCCAGCATAGGGACGCCCACTGCTGCCTTCTCATATCTGTACAGTGTAAGCACAGCCCAGCATAGGGACGCCCACTGCTGCCTTCTCATATCCATACAGTGTAAGCACAGCCCAGCATAGGGACGCCCACTGCTGCCTTCTCATATCTGTACAGTGTAAGCACAGCCCAGCATAGGGACACCCACTGCTGCCTCCTCATATCCATACAGTGTAAGCACAGCCCAGCATAGGGACACCCACTGCTGCCTTCTCATATCCATACAGTGTAAGCACAGCCCAGCATAGGGACGCCCACTGCTGCCTTCTCATATCCATACAGTGTAAGCACAGCCCAGCATAGGGACACCCACTGCTGCATCCTCATGTCCGTACAGTGTAAGCACAGCCCAGCATAGGGACGCCCACTGCTGCCTTCTCATATCTGTACAGTGTAAGCACAGCCCAGCATAGGGACACCCACTGCTTCCTCCTCATATCCATACAGTGTAATCACAGCCCACCATAGTGACACCCACTGCTGCCTTCTCATATCCGTACAGTGTAAGCACAGACCAGCATAGGGACGCCCACTGCTGCCTCCTCATATCCATACAGTGTAATCACAGCCCAGCATAGGGACGCCCACTGCTGCCTTCTCATATGCATACAGTGTAAGCACAGCCCAGCATAGGGACACCCACTGCTGCCTTCTCATATCTGTACAGTGTAAGCACAGCCCAGCATAGGGACGCCCACTGCTGCCTTCTCATATACGTACAGGGTAAGCACAGCCCAGCATAGGGACACCCACTGCTGCCTTCTCATATCTGTTCAGTGTAAGCACAGCCCAGCATAGGGACGCCCACTGCTGCCTCCTCATATCCATACAGTGTAAGCACAGCCCAGCATAGGGACACCCACTGCTGCCTTCTCATATCCATACAGTGTAAGCACAGCCCAGCATAGGGACGCCCACTGCTGCCTTCTCATATCCATACAGTGTAAGCACAGCCCAGCATAGGGACACCCACTGCTGCATCCTCATGTCCATTCAGTGTAAGCACAGCCCAGCATTGGGACGCCCACTGGTGCCTTCTCATATCTGCACAGTGTAAGCACAGCCCAGCATAGGGACACCCACTGCTGCCTTCTCATATCCATACAGTGTAAGCACAGCCCAGCATAGGGACACCCACTGCTGCCTTCTCATATCCATACAGTGTAAGCACAGCCCAGCATAGGGACATCCACTGCTGCCTCCTCATGTCCGTACAGTGTAAGCACAGCCCAGCATAGGGACGCCCACTGCTGCCTTCTCATATCCGTACAGTGTAAGCACAGCCCAGCATAGGGACGCCCACTGCTGCCTTCTCATATCTGTACAGTGTAAGCACAGCCCAGCATAGGGACACCCACTGCTACCTTCTCATATCCGTACAGTGTAAGCACAGCCCAGCATAGGGACGCCCACTGCTGCCTTCTCATATCTGTACAGTGTAAGCACAGCCCATCATAGGGACGCCCACTGCTGCCTTCTCATATCCATACAGTGTAAGCACAGCCCAGCATAGGGACATCCACTGCTGCCTTCTCATATCCGTACAGTGTAAGCACAGCCCAGCATAGGGACACCCACTGCTGCCTCCTCATATCCATACAGTGTAATCACAGCCCAGCATAGGGACGCCCACTGCTGCCTTCTCATATCTGTACAGTGTAAGCACAGCCCAGCATAGGGACACCCACTGCTGCCTTCTCAAATCTGTACAGTGTAAGCACAGCCCAGCATAGGGACGCCCACTGCTGCCTTCTCATATCCGTACAGTGTAAGCACAGCCCAGCATAGGGACACCCACTGCTGCCTTCTCATATCTGTACAGTGTAAGCACAGCCCAACATAGGGACACCCACTGCTGCCTTCTCATATCCATACAGTGTAAGCACAGCCCAGCATAGGGAAGCCCACTGCTGCCTTCTCATATCCATACAGTGTAAGCACAGCCCAGCATAGGGACAGCCACTGCTGCATCCTCATGTCCGTACAGTGTAAGCACAGCCCAGCATAGGGACGCCCACTGGTGCCTTCTCATATCTTTACAGTATAAGCACAGCCCAGCATAGGGACACCCACTGCTGCCTTCTCATATCCATACAGTGTAAGCACAGCCCAGCATAGGGACACCCACTGCTGCCTTCTCATATCCATACAGTGTAAGCACAGCCCAGCATAGGGACATCCACTGCTGCCTCCTCATGTCCGTACAGTGTAAGCACAGCCCAGCATAGGGACGCCCACTGCTGCCTCCTCATATCCATACAGTGTAAGCACAGCCCAGCATAGGGACACCCACTGCTGCCTTCTCATATCCATACAGTGTAAGCACAGCCCAGCATAGGGACGCCCACTGGTGCCTTCTCATATCCATACAGTGTAAGCACAGCCCAGCATAGGGACGCCCACTGCTGCCTTCTCATATCCGTACAGTGTAAGCACAGCCCAGCATAGGGACACCCACTGCTGCCTTCTCATATCTGTACAGTGTAAACACAGCCCAGCATAGGGACACCCACTGCTACCTTCTCATATCCGTACAGTGTAAGCACAGCCCAGCATAGGGACGCCCACTGCTGCCTTCTCATATCTGTACAGTGTAAGCACAGCCCAGCATAGGGACATCCACTGCTGCCTTCTCATATCCGTACAGTGAAAGCACAGCCCAGCACAGGGACACCCACTGCTGCCTCCTCATATCCATACAGTGTAATCACAGCCCAGCATAGGGACGCCCACTGCTGCCTTCTCATATCCATACAGTGTAAGCACAGCCCAGCATAGGGACACCCACTGCTGCCTTCTCATATCTGTACAGTGTAAGCACAGCCCAGCATAGGGACGCCCACTGCTGCCTTCTCATATCCGTACAGTGTAAGCACAGCCCAGCATAGGGACACCCACTGCTGCCTTCTCATATCCATACAGTATAAGCACAGCCCAGCATAGGGACACCCACTGCTGCCTTCTCATATCTGTACAGTGTAAGCACAGCCCAGCATAGGGACGCCCACTGCTGCCTTCTCATTTCCATACAGTGTAAGCACAGCCCAGCATAGGGACACCCACTGCTGCCTTCTCATATCTGTACAGTGTAAGCACAGCCCAGCATAGGGACGCCCACTGCTGCCTTCTCATATCCGTACAGTGTAAGCACAGCCCAGCATAGGGACACCCACTGCTGCCAGATTATATTTGTACAGTGTAAGCACAGCCCAGCATAGGGATGCCCACTGCTGCCTCCTCATATCCATACAGTGTAAGCACAGCCCAGCATAGGGACACCCACTGCTGCCTTCTCATATCCATACAGTGTAAGCACAGCCCAGCATAGGGACGCCCACTGCTGCCTTCTCATATCCATACAGTGTAAGCACAGCCCAGCATAGGGACACCCACTGCTGCATCCTCATGTCCGTACAGTGTAAGCACAGCCCAGCATAGGGACGCCCACTGGTGCCTTCTCATATCTGTACAGTGTAAGCACAGCCCAGCATAGGGACACCCACTGCTGCCTTCTCATATCCATACAGTGTAAGCACAGCCCAGCATAGGGACACCCACTGCTGCCTTCTCATATCCATACAGTGTAAGCACAGCCCAGCATAGGGACATCCACTGCTGCCTCCTCATGTCCGTACAGTGTAAGCACAGCCCAGCATAGGGACGCCCACTGCTACCTTCTCATATCCGTACAGTGTAAGCACAGCCCAGCATAGGGACGCCCACTGCTGCCTTCTCATATCCATACAGTGTAAGCACAGCCCAGCATAGGGACACCCACTGCTACCTTCTCATATCCGTACAGTGTAAGCACAGCCCAGCATAGGGACGCCCACTGCTGCCTTCTCATATCTGTACAGTGTAAGCACAGCCCAGCATAGGGACGCCCACTGCTGCCTTCTCATATCCATACAGTGTAAGCACAGCCCAGCATAGGGACGCCCACTGCTGCCTTCTCATATCTGTACAGTGTAAGCACAGCCCAGCATAGGGACACCCACTGCTGCCTCCTCATATCCATACAGTGTAAGCACAGCCCAGCATAGGGACACCCACTGCTGCCTTCTCATATCCATACAGTGTAAGCACAGCCCAGCATAGGGACGCCCACTGCTGCCTTCTCATATCCATACAGTGTAAGCACAGCCCAGCATAGGGACACCCACTGCTGCATCCTCATGTCCGTACAGTGTAAGCACAGCCCAGCATAGGGACGCCCACTGGTGCCTTCTCATATCTGTACAGTGTAAGCACAGCCCAGCATAGGGACACCCACTGCTGCCTTCTCATATCCATACAGTGTAAGCACAGCCCAGCATAGGGACACCCACTGCTGCCTTCTCATATCCATACAGTGTAAGCACAGCCCAGCATAGGGACATCCACTGCTGCCTCCTCATGTCCGTACAGTGTAAGCACAGCCCAGCATAGGGACGCCCACTGCTACCTTCTCATATCCGTACAGTGTAAGCACAGCCCAGCATAGGGACGCCCACTGCTGCCTTCTCATATCTGTACAGTGTAAGCACAGCCCAGCATAGGGACACCCACTGCTACCTTCTCATATCCGAACAGTGTAAGCACAGCCCAGCATAGGGACGCCCACTGCTGCCTTCTCATATCTGTACAGTGTAAGCACAGCCCAGCATAGGGACGCCCACTGCTGCCTTCTCATATCCATACAGTGTAAGCACAGCCCAGCATAGGGACACCCACTGCTGCCTTCTCATATCTGTACAGTGTAAGCACAGCCCAGCATAGGGACACCCACTGCTTCCTCCTCATATCCATACAGTGTAATCACAGCCCACCATAGGGACACCCACTGCTGCCTTCTCATATCCGTACAGTGTAAGCACAGACCAGCATAGGGACGCCCACTGCTGCCTCCTCATATCCATACAGTGTAATCACAGCCCAGCATAGGGACGCCCACTGCTGCCTTCTCATATGCATACAGTGTAAGCACAGCCCAGCATAGGGACACCCACTGCTGCCTTCTCATATCTGTACAGTGTAAGCACAGCCCAGCATAGGGACGCCCACTGCTGCCTTCTCATATCCGTACAGTGTAAGCACAGCCCAGCATAGGGACACCCACTGCTGCCTTCTCATATCTGTTCAGTGTAAGCACAGCCCAGCATAGGGACGCCCACTGCTGCCTCCTCATATCCATACAGTGTAAGCACAGCCCAGCATAGGGACACCCACTGCTGCCTTCTCATATCCATACAGTGTAAGCACAGCCCAGCATAGGGACGCCCACTGCTGCCTTCTCATATCCATACAGTGTAAGCACAGCCCAGCATAGGGACACCCACTGCTGCATCCTCATGTCCATTCAGTGTAAGCACAGCCCAGCATTGGGACGCCCACTGGTGCCTTCTCATATCTGCACAGTGTAAGCACAGCCCAGCATAGGGACACCCACTGCTGCCTTCTCATATCCATACAGTGTAAGCACAGCCCAGCATAGGGACACCAACTGCTGCCTTCTCATATCCATACAGTGTAAGCACAGCCCAGCATAGGGACATCCACTGCTGCCTCCTCATGTCCGTACAGTGTAAGCACAGCCCAGCATAGGGACGCCCACTGCTGCCTTCTCATATCCGTACAGTGTAAGCACAGCCCAGCATAGGGACGCCCACTGCTGCCTTCTCATATCTGTACAGTGTAAGCACAGCCCAGCATAGGGACACCCACTGCTACCTTCTCATATCCGTACAGTGTAAGCACAGCCCAGCATAGGGACGCCCACTGCTGCCTTCTCATATCTGTACAGTGTAAGCACAGCCCAGCATAGGGACGCCCACTGCTGCCTTCTCATATCCATACAGTGTAAGCACAGCCCAGCATAGGGACATCCACTGCTGCCTTCTCATATCCGTACAGTGTAAGCACAGCCCAGCATAGGGACACCCACTGCTGCCTTCTCATATCCATACAGTGTAAGCACAGCCCAGCATAGGGACGCCCACTGGTGCCTTCTCATATCCATACAGTGTAAGCACAGCCCAGCATAGGGACGCCCACTGCTGCCTTCTCATATCCGTACAGTGTAAGCACAGCCCAGCATAGGGACACCCACTGCTGCCTTCTCATATCTGTACAGTGTAAGCACAGCCCAGCATAGGGACACCCACTGCTACCTTCTCATATCCGTACAGTGTAAGCACAGCCCAGCATAGGGACGCCCACTGCTGCCTTCTCATATCTGTACAGTGTAAGCACAGCCCAGCATAGGGACATCCACTGCTGCCTTCTCATATCCGTACAGTGAAAGCACAGCCCAGCACAGGGACACCCACTGCTGCCTCCTCATATCCATACAGTGTAATCACAGCCCAGCATAGGGACGCCCACTGCTGCCTTCTCATATCCATACAGTGTAAGCACAGCCCAGCATAGGGACACCCACTGCTGCCTTCTCATATCTGTACAGTGTAAGCACAGCCCAGCATAGGGACGCCCACTGCTGCCTTCTCATATCCGTACAGTGTAAGCACAGCCCAGCATAGGGACACCCACTGCTGCCTTCTCATATCTGTACAGTGTAAGCACAGCCCAGCATAGGGACACCCACTGCTGCCTTCTCATATCCATACAGTGTAAGCACAGCCCAGCATAGGGACGCCCACTGCTGCCTTCTCATATCCATACAGTGTAAGCACAGCCCAGCATAGGGACACCCACTGCTGCCTCCTCATGTCCGTACAGTGTAATCACAGCCCAGCATAGGGACGCCCACTGCTGCCTTCTCATATCCGTACAGTGTAAGCACAGCCCAGCATAGGGACACCCACTGCTACCTTCTCATATCCATACAGTGTAAGCACAGCCCAGCATAGGGACGCCCACTGCTGCCTTCTCATATCCATACAGTGTAAGCACAGCCCAGCATAGGGACACCCACTGCTGCATCCTCATGTCCATACAGTGTAAGCACAGCCCAGCATAGGGACACCCACTGCTGCATCCTCATGTCCGTTCAGTGTAAGCACAGCCCAGCATTGGGACGCCCACTGGTGCCTTCTCATATCTGTACAGTGTAAGCACAGCCCAGCATAGGGACACCCACTGCTGCCTTCTCATATCCATACAGTGTAAGCACAGCCCAGCATAGGGACACCCACTGCTGCCTTCTCATTTCCATACAGTGTAAGCACAGCCCAGCATAGGGACATCCACTGCTGCCTCCTCATGTCCGTACAGTATAAGCACAGCCCAGCATAGGGACGCCCACTGCTGCCTTCTCATATCCGTACAGTGTAAGCACAGCCCAGCATAGGGACGCCCACTGCTGCCTTCTCATATCTGTACAGTGTAAGCACAGCCCAGCATAGGGACACCCACTGCTACCTTCTCATATCCGTACAGTGTAAGCACAGCCCAGCATAGGGACGCCCACTGCTGCCTTCTCATATCTGTACAGTGTAAGCACAGCCCAGCATAGGGACGCCCACTGCTGCCTTCTCATATCCATACAGTGTAAGCACAGCCCAGCATACGGACATCCACTGCTGCCTTCTCATATCCGTACAGTGTAAGCACAGCCTAGCATAGGGACACCCACTGCTGCCTCCTCATATCCATACAGTGTAATCACAGCCCAGCATAGGGACGCCCACTGCTGCCTTCTCATATCCATACAGTGTAAGCACAGCCCAGCATAGGGACACCCACTGCTGCCTTCTCATATCTGTACAGTGTAAGCACAGCCCAGCATAGGGACGCCCACTGCTGCCTTCTCATATCCGTACAGTGTAAGCACAGCCCAGCATAGGGACACCCACTGCTGCCTTCTCATATCTGTACAGTGTAAGCACAGCCCAGCATAGGGACACCCACTGCTGCCTTCTCATATCCATACAGTGTAAGCACAGCCCAGCATAGGGACGCCCACTGCTGCCTTCTCATATCCATACAGTGTAAGCACAGCCCAGCATAGGGACACCCACTGCTGCATCCTCATGTCCGTACAGTGTAAGCACAGCCCAGCATAGGGACGCCCACTGGTGCCTTCTCATATCTGTACAGTGTAAGCACAGCCCAGCATAGGGACACCCACTGCTGCCTTCTCATATCCATACAGTGTAAGCACAGCCCAGCATAGGGACGCCCACTGCTGCCTCCTCATATCCATACAGTGTAATCACAGCCCACCATAGGGACACCCACTGCTGCCTTCTCATATCCGTACAGTGTAATCACAGCCCAGCATAGGGCCACCCACTGCTGCCTCCTCATATCTGTACAGTGTAATCACAGCCCAGCATAGGGACGCCCCCTGCTGCCTTCTCATATCCATACAGTGTAAGCACAGCCCAGCATAGGGGCGTCCACTGCTGCCTTCTCATATCTGTACAGTGTAAGCACAGCCCAGCATAGGGACACCCACTGCTGCCTTCTCATATCCGTACAGTGTAAGCACAGCCCAACATAGGGACGCCCACTGCTGCCTCCTCATATCTGTACAGTGTAAGCACAGCCCAAGATAGGGATGCCCACTGCTGCCTCCTCATATCTGTACAGTGTAAGCACAGCCCAACATAGGGACGCCCACTGCTGCATCCTCATGTCCGTACAGTGTAAGCACAGCCCAGCATAGGGACGCCCACTGGTGCCTTCTCATATCTGTACAGTGTAAGCACAGCCCAGCATAGGGACGCCCACTGCTGCCTTCTCATATCCATACAGTGTAAGCACAGCCCAGCATAGGGACGCCCACTGCTGCCTCCTCATATCCATACAGTGTAATCACAGCCCACCATAGGGACACCCACTGCTGCCTTCTCATATCCGTACAGTGTAATCACAGCCCAGCATAGGGCCACCCACTGCTGCCTCCTCATATCTGTACAGTGTAATCACAGCCCAGCATAGGGACGCCCCCTGCTGCCTTCTCATATCCATACAGTGTAAGCACAGCCCAGCATAGGGGCGTCCACTGCTGCCTTCTCATATCCGTACAGTGAAAGCACAGCCCAGCACAGGGACACCCACTGCTGCCTCCTCATATCCATACAGTGTAATCACAGCCCAGCATAGGGACGCCCACTGCTGCCTTCTCATATCCATACAGTGTAAGCACAGCCCAGCATAGGGACACCCACTGCTGCCTTCTCATATCTGTACAGTGTAAGCACAGCCCAGCATAGGGACGCCCACTGCTGCCTTCTCATATCCGTACAGTGTAAGCACAGCCCAGCATAGGGACACCCACTGCTGCCTTCTCATATCCATACAGTATAAGCACAGCCCAGCATAGGGACACCCACTGCTGCCTTCTCATATCTGTACAGTGTAAGCACAGCCCAGCATAGGGACGCCCACTGCTGCCTTCTCATTTCCATACAGTGTAAGCACAGCCCAGCATAGGGACACCCACTGCTGCCTTCTCATATCTGTACAGTGTAAGCACAGCCCAGCATAGGGACGCCCACTGCTGCCTTCTCATATCCGTACAGTGTAAGCACAGCCCAGCATAGGGACACCCACTGCTGCCAGATTATATTTGTACAGTGTAAGCACAGCCCAGCATAGGGATGCCCACTGCTGCCTCCTCATATCCATACAGTGTAAGCACAGCCCAGCATAGGGACACCCACTGCTGCCTTCTCATATCCATACAGTGTAAGCACAGCCCAGCATAGGGACGCCCACTGCTGCCTTCTCATATCCATACAGTGTAAGCACAGCCCAGCATAGGGACACCCACTGCTGCATCCTCATGTCCGTACAGTGTAAGCACAGCCCAGCATAGGGACGCCCACTGGTGCCTTCTCATATCTGTACAGTGTAAGCACAGCCCAGCATAGGGACACCCACTGCTGCCTTCTCATATCCATACAGTGTAAGCACAGCCCAGCATAGGGACACCCACTGCTGCCTTCTCATATCCATACAGTGTAAGCACAGCCCAGCATAGGGACATCCACTGCTGCCTCCTCATGTCCGTACAGTGTAAGCACAGCCCAGCATAGGGACGCCCACTGCTACCTTCTCATATCCGTACAGTGTAAGCACAGCCCAGCATAGGGACGCCCACTGCTGCCTTCTCATATCCATACAGTGTAAGCACAGCCCAGCATAGGGACACCCACTGCTACCTTCTCATATCCGTACAGTGTAAGCACAGCCCAGCATAGGGACGCCCACTGCTGCCTTCTCATATCTGTACAGTGTAAGCACAGCCCAGCATAGGGACGCCCACTGCTGCCTTCTCATATCCATACAGTGTAAGCACAGCCCAGCATAGGGACGCCCACTGCTGCCTTCTCATATCTGTACAGTGTAAGCACAGCCCAGCATAGGGACACCCACTGCTGCCTCCTCATATCCATACAGTGTAAGCACAGCCCAGCATAGGGACACCCACTGCTGCCTTCTCATATCCATACAGTGTAAGCACAGCCCAGCATAGGGACGCCCACTGCTGCCTTCTCATATCCATACAGTGTAAGCACAGCCCAGCATAGGGACACCCACTGCTGCATCCTCATGTCCGTACAGTGTAAGCACAGCCCAGCATAGGGACGCCCACTGGTGCCTTCTCATATCTGTACAGTGTAAGCACAGCCCAGCATAGGGACACCCACTGCTGCCTTCTCATATCCATACAGTGTAAGCACAGCCCAGCATAGGGACACCCACTGCTGCCTTCTCATATCCATACAGTGTAAGCACAGCCCAGCATAGGGACATCCACTGCTGCCTCCTCATGTCCGTACAGTGTAAGCACAGCCCAGCATAGGGACGCCCACTGCTACCTTCTCATATCCGTACAGTGTAAGCACAGCCCAGCATAGGGACGCCCACTGCTGCCTTCTCATATCTGTACAGTGTAAGCACAGCCCAGCATAGGGACACCCACTGCTACCTTCTCATATCCGAACAGTGTAAGCACAGCCCAGCATAGGGACGCCCACTGCTGCCTTCTCATATCTGTACAGTGTAAGCACAGCCCAGCATAGGGACGCCCACTGCTGCCTTCTCATATCCATACAGTGTAAGCACAGCCCAGCATAGGGACACCCACTGCTGCCTTCTCATATCTGTACAGTGTAAGCACAGCCCAGCATAGGGACACCCACTGCTTCCTCCTCATATCCATACAGTGTAATCACAGCCCACCATAGGGACACCCACTGCTGCCTTCTCATATCCGTACAGTGTAAGCACAGACCAGCATAGGGACGCCCACTGCTGCCTCCTCATATCCATACAGTGTAATCACAGCCCAGCATAGGGACGCCCACTGCTGCCTTCTCATATGCATACAGTGTAAGCACAGCCCAGCATAGGGACACCCACTGCTGCCTTCTCATATCTGTACAGTGTAAGCACAGCCCAGCATAGGGACGCCCACTGCTGCCTTCTCATATCCGTACAGTGTAAGCACAGCCCAGCATAGGGACACCCACTGCTGCCTTCTCATATCTGTTCAGTGTAAGCACAGCCCAGCATAGGGACGCCCACTGCTGCCTCCTCATATCCATACAGTGTAAGCACAGCCCAGCATAGGGACACCCACTGCTGCCTTCTCATATCCATACAGTGTAAGCACAGCCCAGCATAGGGACGCCCACTGCTGCCTTCTCATATCCATACAGTGTAAGCACAGCCCAGCATAGGGACACCCACTGCTGCATCCTCATGTCCATTCAGTGTAAGCACAGCCCAGCATTGGGACGCCCACTGGTGCCTTCTCATATCTGCACAGTGTAAGCACAGCCCAGCATAGGGACACCCACTGCTGCCTTCTCATATCCATACAGTGTAAGCACAGCCCAGCATAGGGACACCAACTGCTGCCTTCTCATATCCATACAGTGTAAGCACAGCCCAGCATAGGGACATCCACTGCTGCCTCCTCATGTCCGTACAGTGTAAGCACAGCCCAGCATAGGGACGCCCACTGCTGCCTTCTCATATCCGTACAGTGTAAGCACAGCCCAGCATAGGGACGCCCACTGCTGCCTTCTCATATCTGTACAGTGTAAGCACAGCCCAGCATAGGGACACCCACTGCTACCTTCTCATATCCGTACAGTGTAAGCACAGCCCAGCATAGGGACGCCCACTGCTGCCTTCTCATATCTGTACAGTGTAAGCACAGCCCAGCATAGGGACGCCCACTGCTGCCTTCTCATATCCATACAGTGTAAGCACAGCCCAGCATAGGGACATCCACTGCTGCCTTCTCATATCCGTACAGTGTAAGCACAGCCCAGCATAGGGACACCCACTGCTGCCTTCTCATATCCATACAGTGTAAGCACAGCCCAGCATAGGGACGCCCACTGGTGCCTTCTCATATCCATACAGTGTAAGCACAGCCCAGCATAGGGACGCCCACTGCTGCCTTCTCATATCCGTACAGTGTAAGCACAGCCCAGCATAGGGACACCCACTGCTGCCTTCTCATATCTGTACAGTGTAAGCACAGCCCAGCATAGGGACACCCACTGCTACCTTCTCATATCCGTACAGTGTAAGCACAGCCCAGCATAGGGACGCCCACTGCTGCCTTCTCATATCTGTACAGTGTAAGCACAGCCCAGCATAGGGACATCCACTGCTGCCTTCTCATATCCGTACAGTGAAAGCACAGCCCAGCACAGGGACACCCACTGCTGCCTCCTCATATCCATACAGTGTAATCACAGCCCAGCATAGGGACGCCCACTGCTGCCTTCTCATATCCATACAGTGTAAGCACAGCCCAGCATAGGGACACCCACTGCTGCCTTCTCATATCTGTACAGTGTAAGCACAGCCCAGCATAGGGACGCCCACTGCTGCCTTCTCATATCCGTACAGTGTAAGCACAGCCCAGCATAGGGACACCCACTGCTGCCTTCTCATATCTGTACAGTGTAAGCACAGCCCAGCATAGGGACACCCACTGCTGCCTTCTCATATCCATACAGTGTAAGCACAGCCCAGCATAGGGACGCCCACTGCTGCCTTCTCATATCCATACAGTGTAAGCACAGCCCAGCATAGGGACACCCACTGCTGCCTCCTCATGTCCGTACAGTGTAATCACAGCCCAGCATAGGGACGCCCACTGCTGCCTTCTCATATCCGTACAGTGTAAGCACAGCCCAGCATAGGGACACCCACTGCTACCTTCTCATATCCATACAGTGTAAGCACAGCCCAGCATAGGGACGCCCACTGCTGCCTTCTCATATCCATACAGTGTAAGCACAGCCCAGCATAGGGACACCCACTGCTGCATCCTCATGTCCATACAGTGTAAGCACAGCCCAGCATAGGGACACCCACTGCTGCATCCTCATGTCCGTTCAGTGTAAGCACAGCCCAGCATTGGGACGCCCACTGGTGCCTTCTCATATCTGTACAGTGTAAGCACAGCCCAGCATAGGGACACCCACTGCTGCCTTCTCATATCCATACAGTGTAAGCACAGCCCAGCATAGGGACACCCACTGCTGCCTTCTCATTTCCATACAGTGTAAGCACAGCCCAGCATAGGGACATCCACTGCTGCCTCCTCATGTCCGTACAGTATAAGCACAGCCCAGCATAGGGACGCCCACTGCTGCCTTCTCATATCCGTACAGTGTAAGCACAGCCCAGCATAGGGACGCCCACTGCTGCCTTCTCATATCTGTACAGTGTAAGCACAGCCCAGCATAGGGACACCCACTGCTACCTTCTCATATCCGTACAGTGTAAGCACAGCCCAGCATAGGGACGCCCACTGCTGCCTTCTCATATCTGTACAGTGTAAGCACAGCCCAGCATAGGGACGCCCACTGCTGCCTTCTCATATCCATACAGTGTAAGCACAGCCCAGCATACGGACATCCACTGCTGCCTTCTCATATCCGTACAGTGTAAGCACAGCCTAGCATAGGGACACCCACTGCTGCCTCCTCATATCCATACAGTGTAATCACAGCCCAGCATAGGGACGCCCACTGCTGCCTTCTCATATCCATACAGTGTAAGCACAGCCCAGCATAGGGACACCCACTGCTGCCTTCTCATATCTGTACAGTGTAAGCACAGCCCAGCATAGGGACGCCCACTGCTGCCTTCTCATATCCGTACAGTGTAAGCACAGCCCAGCATAGGGACACCCACTGCTGCCTTCTCATATCTGTACAGTGTAAGCACAGCCCAGCATAGGGACACCCACTGCTGCCTTCTCATATCCATACAGTGTAAGCACAGCCCAGCATAGGGACGCCCACTGCTGCCTTCTCATATCCATACAGTGTAAGCACAGCCCAGCATAGGGACACCCACTGCTGCATCCTCATGTCCGTACAGTGTAAGCACAGCCCAGCATAGGGACGCCCACTGGTGCCTTCTCATATCTGTACAGTGTAAGCACAGCCCAGCATAGGGACACCCACTGCTGCCTTCTCATATCCATACAGTGTAAGCACAGCCCAGCATAGGGACGCCCACTGCTGCCTCCTCATATCCATACAGTGTAATCACAGCCCACCATAGGGACACCCACTGCTGCCTTCTCATATCCGTACAGTGTAATCACAGCCCAGCATAGGGCCACCCACTGCTGCCTCCTCATATCTGTACAGTGTAATCACAGCCCAGCATAGGGACGCCCCCTGCTGCCTTCTCATATCCATACAGTGTAAGCACAGCCCAGCATAGGGGCGTCCACTGCTGCCTTCTCATATCTGTACAGTGTAAGCACAGCCCAGCATAGGGACACCCACTGCTGCCTTCTCATATCCGTACAGTGTAAGCACAGCCCAACATAGGGACGCCCACTGCTGCCTCCTCATATCTGTACAGTGTAAGCACAGCCCAAGATAGGGATGCCCACTGCTGCCTCCTCATATCTGTACAGTGTAAGCACAGCCCAACATAGGGACGCCCACTGCTGCATCCTCATGTCCGTACAGTGTAAGCACAGCCCAGCATAGGGACGCCCACTGGTGCCTTCTCATATCTGTACAGTGTAAGCACAGCCCAGCATAGGGACGCCCACTGCTGCCTTCTCATATCCATACAGTGTAAGCACAGCCCAGCATAGGGACGCCCACTGCTGCCTCCTCATATCCATACAGTGTAATCACAGCCCACCATAGGGACACCCACTGCTGCCTTCTCATATCCGTACAGTGTAATCACAGCCCAGCATAGGGCCACCCACTGCTGCCTCCTCATATCTGTACAGTGTAATCACAGCCCAGCATAGGGACGCCCCCTGCTGCCTTCTCATATCCATACAGTGTAAGCACAGCCCAGCATAGGGGCGTCCACTGCTGCCTTCTCATATCTGTACAGTGTAAGCACAGCCCAACATAGGGACGCCCACTGCTGCCTTCTCATATCCGTACAGTGTAAGCACAGCCCAGCATAAGGACGCCCACTGCTGCCTTCTCATATCCGTACAGTGTAAGCACAGCCCAACATAGGGACGCCCACTGCTGCCTCCTCATATCTGTACAGTGTAAGCACAGCCCAACATAGGGACGCCCACTGCTGCCTCCTCATATCCATACAGTGTAAGCACATACATATTGTGGCAGTATTACCAGAGATCGCATTGGTGAGCAGTAGATTCTGGCCATTAATGAGGCAAACTGTCTCGTCCAGCAGCTTATGCTGTGTTTGCTCACACAGGAATTGCATTGAAAGGAAAGTACTGTACTTAGTTGGTGTATCAGGTTATCAAGATTAGAATCACAAAATACAAGCACAAGGAAATGATGACAAACTAACATACATATATACAGGGAAGTGATTGGCTTAACTTCAATCAAAAAGGTGAGTATAAGACTTCCAGTTCCATGGTTAGAATATGTCACTTTAATGATAATCTGCACAGCGAGGATTCTGGGGCTTTATGTCTCTTCATTTACAGGAGAGGTTCCAATGACTTCCCTACTCTGCAGTCCTTATATAAGATTTCATGTCTCAAAATATATGCAAATACCATATTATCCCTAAGTATGTACAATAGATGACAGAAGTAGCCTATATAAGTATACAGTATGTGCTATTAGCACTATATCTAAGACTGTCTGGGGGCTACAATCATTAGATCTATCTATCTTTGCTCATGTAAACTCGTTAGTACTTTCATTTCATGAGGCAGGTTGTCTAGTTATCACAATGGATGCTTTCTCTAGCCACCATATTATTGCCGCACATTTTATGTATTTTACTCACGACTGCGCAAACTAAACATTTAAGGACAGAATTTATCATGAAAACCTAGGCGTCGAATGTAACTTTTGCTGTTACAGAAAGGAGGACTGATTCCAAAGCGAGATCACAGAACGAGACAAAAAACGCGCACGCTTACGTCACAGAACACTTTATTGCCCATTTTCTCTATATACTTTCTTAGGTTTTAAGCAAACTAATAATATTTTCTAAAAATTCATATTCTTCTAAAAACAAGCTACAATTTTTGTGGGTGCAGAATAAACAGATTATTATTATTACTAATGTTGGAAATGTTTTGCACTAAACAGTGTGACCATAAGCTCAGCAGGAGGGTGAGAAAAGCGCTAATTGGGGGAAGAGGTGAGAAAGATTCAGTACAAACAGAAAGAAGCGTTTCCTAATATAGTGTTTATTTATACAGCAAATGTTCTCTTCATATATTGCCTTGCCGGTATTAGCTACTGGTTTCTGGAGACGACTTCTGAAGCTGTTAATGTATCTGAAAATAAGTATAATAGAAACATTAATATTACATGATATAACGCACGCTATACATATTATTAGTCAGCTAGGGAGAATTATTTCTTATATTACACACATCTACCTAATGGTCACAGTGATGGCATTAGACACATTTATTCAGATTTTATTTACAGCACTTTGTTCAAATATTACCATCACCTGTGTACTAGACATGTATAAATCTGTGCTTTATAACAATAAACTTCTGATACTACAGCAGGGTTGCCTACCTTTAATATTCTCTTCCCGGGAGAAGCAGCAGGGGGCCGACGGGGGCGGGGCATGACAATTCACGTCATTAAGCCCCGCCCCCTCGCGGTAAAATTGCCACGATTGGGCACAATTTACATAGGGGGCGGGGCCAAATGCTGTGATTCATGCAGAATCACAGCTTAAGCCCCGCCCCCTTCACGGAGACCCACGATTGCCACGGGTATTCTCTTAATTCTGCCCACTTCACTAGGAAGTGGGCAGAATGCGGGAGAATTGCCTACGCTTCCGGGGGTGTGGGGGGTTACCCGAAAAAATTGGGAGCCTCCTGCGAAAACCAGGAGGGTAGGCATGTATGTACTACAGGAATAGAATATATTCCATGGAACAGCCAGAAATACAGACAGAAAATGACATAATGATTCAGGGGTCTATGTACTAAGCAGTGTTAGGAGACAGAGTGAAATGAGATAAGGTGCCAGCCAATCAGCTCCTAACTGCAATCTCACAGGCTGTGTTTGAAAAATGACAGTTGGGAGCTGATTGGCTGGTACCTTATAATTTTTCACTTTGTCTCCTAACACTGCTTAGTAAATAGACCCCTCATTCTAAATACAGAGATGATAAATGAGCTTCTCCTCCTACAATCACTGTGAGGAGAACTGCGTACACAAGGAAATGAGGAGAGGAATAATAACTAATGGTGCGTACACACGGGACGATTTACTACCCAAACGAAATCGCCCCTGTGTCCCCGGCAGGTTTGTGCTCAGCGTCATTAACAACACTGAGCACAAACACTGAACGATTTCATGAACGAAGTCGCTCAGTGCCGGGCTCCCTCCCTCATCCCGAACATGTCCAACCTGACAATATCGTCAGGTTGGACAGGCAGTTGGAGCGATGAGCGACACTGATCAATGACCAGCGGGAGTGCGCTTCGTGGTCATTGGTCGTTCATCGTTTTGACCCAAAAACTGAACAATATTTTGAACGACTGAACGATAACAATATCGTTATCATTCGATCACTCAAAATATCGTTGCATGTGTACGCACTTCAAGACATAGGGTGAGATGCACTAACATCTCGCAGCACTTACTGCCAGACACCGCCTCCCTGCTGATGGCATATGTACTAACATCTCGTAGCACTTACTGCCGGACACCGCCTCCCTGCTGATCACATATGTACTAACATCTCGCAGCACTTACCGCCGGACACCACCTCCCTGCTGATTACATATGTACTAACATCTCGCAGCACTTACTGCCGGACACCGCCTCCCTGCTGATCGCATATGTACTAACATCTCGCAGCACTTACTGGCGGACACCGCCTACCTGCTGATCGCATATGTACTAACACCTCGCAGCACTTACGCCAGACACCGCCTCCCTGCTGATCACATATGTACTAACATCTCGCAGCACTTACCGCCGGACACCGCCTCCCTGCTGATCACATATGTACTAACATCTCGCAGCACTTACCGCCGGACACCGCCTCCCTGCTGATGGCATATGTACTAACATCTCGCAGCACTTACCGCCGGACACCGCCTCCCTGCTGATCACATATGTACTAACATCTCGCAGCACTTACCGCCGGACACCGCCTCCCTGCTGATGGCATATGTACTAACATCTCGCAGCACTTACTGCCAGACACCGCCTCCCTGCTGATCGCATATGTACTAACATCTCGTAGCACTTACCGCTGTACACCGCCTCCCTGCTGATGGCATATGTACTAACATCTCGCAGCACTTACCGCCGGACACCGCCTCCCTGCTGATCACATATGTACTAACGTCTCATAGCACTTACTGCAAGACACCGCCTCCCTGCTGATCGCAATGTACTAACATCTCGCAGCACTTACCGCCGGACACCGCCTCCCTGCTGATCACATATGTACTAACATCTCGCAGCACTTACTGCCGGACACCGCCTCCCTGCTGATGGCATATGCACTAACATCTCGCAGCACTTACTGCCAGACACCGCCTCCCTGCTGATCGCATATGTACTAACATCTCGCAGCACTTACCGCCGGACACCGCCTCCCTGCTGATCGCATATGTACTAACATCTCGCAGCACTTACTGCCGGACGCCGCCTCCCTGCTGATCACATATGTACTAACATCTCATAGCACTTACTGCCAGACACCGCCTCCCTGCTGATGGCTTATGTACTAACATCTCATAGCACTTAGCGCCGGACACCGCCTCCCTGCTGATGGCATATGCACTAACATCTCGCAGCACTTACCGCCGGACACCGCCTCCCTGCTGATCGCAAATGTACTAACATCTCGCTGCACTTACCGCCGGACACCGCCTCCCTGCTGATCACATATGTACTAACATCTCGCAGCACTTACCGCCGTACACCGCCTCCCTGCTGATCGCATATGTACTAACATCTCGCAGCACTTACTGCCGGACACCGCCTCCCTGCTGATCACATATGCACTAACATCTCGCAGCACTTACCGCCGGACACCGCCTCCCTGCTGATCACATATGTACTAACATCACGCAGCACTTACCGCCGGATTTCTGAAATCCGAACCCCCCCGAGCCCCCCCAATCCGAGTCCGATCCGAGTCAGGCTCGACTTTTCCCGCCTGACTCGGATCTGAAATCGAGGCAAAACGTCATCATCCCGCCTTCCGAGTCTCGCGGGTTTTGGATCCTATATAAGGTACCCGCGTCGGCGCCATTATCTCACTCGGCTGTGGACAGTGAAGAGGGAGGGTGGGAGTTAGGGCTGTGTAGTGTAGTGTAGTGCTGCTGTTGTCCACTACTTCAAAGTCCATAGGGGCTGGCTGTGTTGTGCTGTGCTGCTGTTGTTAATAGGGGCTGTGTCCACTACTTCAAAGTCCATAGGGGCTGGCTGGAGTCAGTTCTCCATAGGGGCTGTGTCCACTCCAAAGTCCTGTGCAGTGTCCTAGTCCTAAAGGGGTGCTGTAGTGTTGTCCAGGGGGTGCTCTGTCCATCAGGGGTGCTCCCCCCAAGTGCTAAAAAAATAATGTATTTTCTGTGTTTGTGAATTGTGTGCGCAGTAGCCGCACGTGCATCAACAAAGTAGTGCCAAGCGTGCGCCTGTGTCATAAGTAAAGGGCCGGCTGGCTTGACCGTTAAAGGGTGCTGTAACCCCCGAAAGTACACTCCAATCCAAACCAAAAAAAAATTATTTTCTGTGTTTGTGAATTGTGTGCGCAGTAGCCGCACGTGCATCAACAAAGTAGTGCCAAGCGTGCGCCTGTGTCATAAGTAAAGGGCCGGCTGGCTTGACCGTTAAAGGGTGCTGTAACCCCCGAAAGTACACTCCAATCCAAACCAAAAAAAAATTATTTTCTGTGTTTGTGAATTGTGTGCGCAGTAGCCGCACGTGCATCAACAAAGTAGTGCCAAGCGTGCGCCTGTGTCATAAGTAAAGGGCCGGCTGGCTTGACCGTTAAAGGGTGCTGTAACCCCCGAAAGTACACTCCAGTCCAAACCAAAAAAAAATTATTTTCTGTGTTTGTGAATTGTGTGCGCAGTAGCCGCACGTGCATCAACAAAGTAGTGCCAAGCGTGCCCCTGTGTCATAAGTAAAGGGCCGGCTGGCTTGACCGTTAAAGGGTGCTGTAACCCCCGAAAGTACACTCCAGTCCAAACCAAAAAAAAATTATTTTCTGTGTTTGTGAATTGTGTGTGCAGTAGCCGCACGTGCATCAACAAAGTAGTGCCAAGCGTGCGCCTGTGTCATAAGTAAAGGGCCGGCTGGCTTGACCGTTAAAGGGTGCGGTAACCCCCAAAGTACACTCCTGTCCAAACCAAAAAAAAAATTATTTTCTGTGCTTGTGAATTGTGTGCGCAGTAGCCGCACGTGCATCAACAAAGTAGTGCCAAGCGTGCGCCTGTGTCATAAGTAAAGGGCCGGCTGGCTTGACCGTTAAGGGTGCTGTAACCCCCGAAAATACACTCCAGTCCAAACCCCAAAAAAAATTATTTTCTGTGTTTGTGAATTGTGTGCGCAGTAGCCGCACGTGCATCAACAAAGTAGTGCCAAGCGTGCGCCTGTGTCATAAGTAAAGGGCCGGCTGGCTTGACCGTTAAAGGGTGCTGTAAACCCCAAAGTACACTCCAGTCCAAACCAAAAAAAAAATTATTTTCTGTGTTTGTGAATTGTGTGCGCAGTAGCCGCACGTGCATCAACAAAGTAGTGCCAAGCGTGCGCCTGTGTCATAAGTAAAGGGCCGGCTGGCTTGACCGTTAAAGGGTGCTGTAACCCCCAAAGTACACTCCAGTCCAAACCAAAAAAAAAATTATTTTCTGTGTCTGTGAATTGTGTGCGCAGTAGCCGCACGTGCATCAACAAAGTAGTGCCAAGCGTGCGCCTGTGTCATAAGTAAAGGGCCGGCTGGCTTGACCGTTAAGGGTGCTGTAACCCCTGAAAGTACACTCCAGTCCAAACCAAAAAAAAAAAAATTTTCTGTGTTTGTGAATTGTGTGTGCAGTAGCCGCACGTGCATCAACAAAGTAGTGCCAAGCGTGCGTCTGTGTCATAAGTAAAGGGCCGGCTGGCTTGACCGTTAAAGGGTGCTGTAACCCCCAAAGTACACTCCAGTCCAAACCCCCAAAAAAATTATTTTCTGTGTTTGTGAATTGTGTGCGCAGTAGCCGCACGTGCATCAACAAAGTAGTGCCAAGCGTGCGCCTGTGTCATAAGTAAAGGGCCGGCTGGCTTGACCGTTAAAGGGTGCTGTGACCCCCAAAGTACACTCCAGTCCAAACCAAAAAAAAAATTATTTTCTGTGTCTGTGAATTGTGTGCGCAGTAGCCGCACGTGCATCAACAAAGTAGTGCCAAGCGTGCGCCTGTGTCATAAGTAAAGGGCCGGCTGGCTTGACCGTTAAGGGTGCTGTAACCCCTGAAAGAACACTCCAGTCCAAACCAAAAAAAAAAATATTTTCTGTGTTTGTGAATTGTGTGCGCAGTAGCCGCACGTGCATCAACAAAGTAGTGCCAAGCGTGCGCCTGTGTCATAAGTAAAGGGCCGGCTGGCTTGACCGTTAAGGGTGCTGTAACCCCTGAAAGTACACTCCAGTCCAAACCAAAAAAATAATAATTTTCTGTGTTTAGCCGCACGTATATATCAAATCGATATAACATAAATGGAGGACCAAACTTTCTCCGTTAAAAATAAAATAGAGAAAGATCAAGAACCACTTCCTCCTAGTGCTGAAGCTGCTGCCACTAGTCATGACATAGACGATAACATGCCATCAACGTCGTCTGCCAAGGCCGATGCCCAATGTCATAGTAGAGGGCACATACAATCCCAAATGGCAAAGTTCAGGAAAATGACCTTGAAAAAGACATTTAAATCAGCTGAAGAGAAACGTAAACTTGCCAATATGCCATTTACGACACGGAGTGGCAAGGAACGGCTAAGGTCGATCCCTAGTATGTTCATGACTAGTGGTTCAGCTTCACATGACGATGGAAGCCCTCCTCCCACTAAAAAAATCAAAAGAGTTAAGCTGGCAAAAGCACAGCGAAGAACTGTGCTTTCTAAGAAGATATCAAATATCCCCAAGGAGAGTCCAAGTGTGGTGGTGGTTGCGATGCCTGACCTTCCCAGCACTGGACGGGAAGAGGTGGCTCTTTCCACCATTTGCACGCCCCCTGCAAGTGCTGAAAGGAGCACCCACAGTCCACTTGCTGATATGCAAATTGAAGATGTCACTGTTGAAGTACAACAGGATGAGGATACTGGTGTAGCTGGCGCTGAGGAGGAAGTTGGCGAGGAGGATTCTGATGGTGATGTGGTTTGTTTAAATCAGGCTCCGGGGGAGACAGTTGTTGTCCGTGGGATGAAAAAGCCCATCACGGTCATGCCTGGGCAGAAGACCAAACATTCCACCTCTTTGGTCTGGCAATATTTCTATCCAAATCCGGACAACAACTGTCTTGCCATATGTACCATATGTAAAGGTGAAATAAGTAGGGGTAGGGACGTCAACCACCTAGGAACATCCTCCCTTATACGGCACCTGCAGCGCGTTCATAAAAAGTTACTGTCAAGTTCAGAAACTTTGGCTAAGACCGTAAGCAGTCCAGGGACACCTAAATCCCGTTGTCCTGTTGTATCCAAGCGCCTGCAAACCACACCGTCAACTCCCTCCTCGTCAATTTCCTCCTTAATCAGGATCGGAAGTAGTCCTGCAGGCCATGTCACTGGCATGACTGACTCTCCTATCCGGGATTCCTCTGGAGGATCCTGCATTGCTACGCCTACTGCTGCCGCTGCTGCTGTTGCTGCTGCTGGGAGTCGTTCATCATCCCAGAGAGGAAGTAGGAACACCACTACTTTTACTAAACAATTGACCCTCCAACAGTCCTTAGCGAGGAGGATGAAGTACGACAGCAGTCATCCTGAAGCAAAACGTATAACTGAGGCCTTGACTGCTATGTTGGTGTTAGACATGCGTCCGGTATCCGCCATTAGTGCAGTGGGATTTAGACAATTGCTGGAGGTAGTGTGTCCCCGGTTCCAAATCCCGTCTAGATTCCACTTCACTAGGCAGGCGATACCGAGACTGTACAGAAACGTCAGAAAAAGTGTCCTCAGTGTCCTGAAAAATGCGGTTGTACCCAATGTCCACTTAACCACGGACATGTGGACAAGTGGAACAGGGCAGACTAAGGACTATATGACTGTGACAGCCCACTGGGTAGATGTATCACCTTACGCAGCAACAGCAGCAGCGTCACCAGTAGCAGCATCTCAGAAACGCCAGCTCGTTACAAGGCAGGCTACGCTGTGTATCACCAGTTTCAGTAAGAGGCACACCGCCGACAACCTCTTAGAGAAACTGAGGGAAATCATCGCCCAGTGGCTTATCCCACTTAGACTCTCCTGGGGATTTGTGATATCTGACAACGCCACCAATATTGTGCGGGCATTACATCTGGGCAAATTCCAGCATGTCCCATGTTTTGCTCACACAATAAACTTGGTGGTGCAGAATTTTCTGAAAAGCGACAGGGGCGTGCAGGAGACGCTTTGGGTGGCCCGAAAAATTTCTGGCCACTTTCGCCATTCAGCGACTGCGTGCCGAAGACTGGAGCGCCAGCAAACACTCTTGAACCTGCCCCGCCATCACCTGAAGCAAGAGGTTGTGACGCGGTGGAACTCAACCCTCTATATGCTTCAGAGGATGGAGGAGCAGCAAAAGGCCATACAAGCCTATACATCCACCTATGACATAGGCAAAGGAGGGGGTATGCACCTGACTCAAGCGCAGTGGAGAATGATTTCCGTGTTGTGCAAGGTTCTCCAGCCCTTCGAACTTTCCACACGTGAAGTCAGTTCAGACACTGCCAGCTTGAGTCAGGTCATTCCCCTCATCAGGCTTTTGCAGAAGCAGCTGGAGAAAGTGAAGGAGGAGCTAAGACGGAGCGATTCCGCTCGGCATGTGGGACTTGTGGATGAAGCCCTTCATTCGCTTTGCCAGGATTCCAGGGTGGTCAATCTGTTGAAATCAGACCACTACATTTTGGCCACCGTGCTTGATCCTAGGTTTAAAGCCTATGTGGTGTCTCTCTTTCCGGCCGACACAAGCCTGCAGAGGTGCAAAGACCTGCTGGTGAACACACTGTCAGCTGAAGCGGAACGTGACACGTCAACGGCTCCTTCTTCATTTTCTCCCGCAACTGGGGCTGCCAGGAAAAAACTTAGGTATCCTAAGCAACCCGCTGGCGGTGATGCAGAGCAAGCAGGACCAAGTTTGGACATCTGGTCCGGACTGAAGGACCTGGCAACAATTTCTGACATGTCTACTGTCACTGCATATGATACTGTCACCATTGACAGAATGGTGGAGGATTACATCGGTGACAGCATCCAAGTAGGCATGTCAGACAGTCCATACCTGTACTGGCAGGAAAAAGAGGCAATTTGGAGGCCCCTGTACAAACTGGCTCTATTTTACCTGAGTTGCCCCCCCTCCAGTGTGTACTCCGAAAGAGTGTTTAGTGCAGCCGGGAACCTTGTCAGCGAAAGGCGTAGGAGGTTGCTTCCACAGAATGTGGAGAAGATGATGTTCATCAAAATGAATTATCAGCTCTTCCAGGGAGACCAGCCTCCAGAAGGTACAGAGGGACCTGTGGTGGTGGATTCAAGTGGGGACGAGTTAATACTTTGTGAGGATGAGAATGTACACCCTGAAGAGGGTGAGGAATCGGTGGATGAGGAGGATGAGGATGACATCTTGCCTCCGTAGAGCCAGTTTGTGCAGGGACACATTAATTGCCAGCTTGTTTTGTGGGGGCCCAAACAAACCAATCATTTCAGCCACAGTTGTGTGGCAGACCCTGGCGCTGAAAAGATTGATTTGTTAAAGTGTGCATGTCCTGTTTATACAACATAAGGGTGGGTGGGAGGGCCCAAGGACAATTCCATCTTGCACTTCTTTTTTTTCTTTGCATTATGTACAGTTTGGGGCCTAGTTTTTCTAACTGCCATCCTGTCTGCCACTGCAGTGTCACTCCTGGATGGGTCACGTGTTTGTGCCGCCCACTCGTGTCGATTAGCATAGTCATCCAGCTACCTCGGTGCAACCTTTTGGACATAAAAACACTATTGTGAGGTGTGAGGTGTTCAGAATAGACTGGAAATGAGTGGAAATTAAGGTTATTGAGGTTAATAATAGCATAGGAGCAGTAAAACCTACAAATTCTGTGATTTTAGCTGTTTTTATGCTTTTTTTAAAAAAAATACAGATCCAAAACACAAAACCCAGAACCCAAAACACGGAAGGGTGGTTTTGGCAAAACCAATCCAGATCCAAAACACGAAGAAAGATCCAGACCAAAACCAAAACACAAAACACGAAAAGTGGCCGGTGCACACCCCTAATATGTACTAACATCTCGCAGCACTTACCGCCAGACACCGCCTCCCTGCTGATCACATATGCACTAACATCTGGCAGCACTTACCGCCGGACACCGCCTCCCTGCTGATCGCATATGCACTAACATCTGGCAGCACTTACCGCCGGACACCGCCTCCCTGCTGATCGCATATGCACTAACATCTGGCAGCACTTACCGCCGGACACCGCCTCCCTGCTGATCGCATATGCACTAACATCTGGCAGCACTTACTGCCGGACACCGCCTCCCTGCTGATCGCATATGCACTAACATCTGGCAGCACTTACCGCCGGACACCGCCTCCCTGCTGATCGCATATGCACTAACATCTGGCAGCACTTACTGCCGGACACCGCCTCCCTGCTGATGGCTTATGTTCTAACATCTCGCAGCACTTACCGCCGGACACCGCCTCCCTGCTGATCGCATATGCACTAACATCTGGCAGCACTTACTGCCGGACACCGCCTCCCTGCTGATGGCATATGTACTAACATCTCGCAGCACTTACCGCCGGACACCGCCTCCCTGCTTATCACATATGCACTAACATCTGGCAGCACTTACCGCTGGACACCGCCTCCCTGCTGATCGCATATGCACTAACATCTGGCAGCACTTACTGCCGGACACCGCCTCCCTGCTGATCGCATATGCACTAACATCTGGCAGCACTTACCGCCGGACACCGCCTCCCTGCTGGTCGCATATGCACTAACATCTGGCAGCACTTACTGCCGGACACCGCCTCCCTGCTGATGGCATATGCACTAACATCTCGCAGCACTTACTGCCGGACACCGCCTCCCTGATGATCGCATTTGTACTAACATCTCGCAGCACTTACAGCCGGACACCGCCTCCCTGCTGATCGCATATGCACTAACACCTCGCAGCACTTACTGCCGGACACCGCCTCCCTGCTGATCGTATATGTACTAACATCTCGCAGCACTTACCGCCGGACACCGCCTCCCTGCTGATGGCATATGCACTAACACCTCGCAGCACTTACTGCCGGACACCGCCTCCTTGCTGATCGCATATGTACTAACATCTCGCAGCACTTACCGCCGGACACCGCCTCCCTGCTGATCGCATATGCACTAACACCTCGCAGCACTTACTGCCGGACACCGCCTCCCTGCTGATCGCATTTGTACTAACATCTCGCAGCACTTACTGCCGGACACCGCCTCCCTGCTGATGGCATATGCACTAACATCTCGCAGCACTTACTGCCGGACACCGCCTCCCTGCTGATCGCATTTGTACTAACATCTCGCAGCACTTACTGCCGGACACCGCCTCCCTGCTGATGGCATATGCACTAACATCTCGCAGCACTTACTGCCGGGCACCGCCTCCCTGCTGATCGCATATGTACTAACATCTCGCAGCACTTACCGCCGGACACCGCCTCCCTGCTGATGGCATATGCACTATCATCTAGCAGCACTTACTGCCGGACACCGCCTTCCTGCTGATGGCATATGTACTAACATCTCGCAGCACTTACCGCCGGACACCGCCTCCCTGCTGATCACATATGCACTAACATCTCACAGCACTTACTGCCGGACACCGCCTTCCTGCTGATCACATATGTACTAACATCTCGCAGCACTTACCGCCGGACACCGCCTCCCTGCTGATCGCATATGTACTAACATCTCGCAGCACTTACTGCCGGACACCGCCTCCCTGCTGATCGCATATGTACTAACATCTCGCAGCACTTACCGCCGGACACCGCCTCCCTGCTTATCACATATGCACTAACGTCTGGCAGCACTTACCGCCGAACACCGCCTCCCTGCTGATCGCATATGCACTAACATCTGGCAGCACTTAGCGCCGGACACCGCCTCTCTGCTGATGGCATATGTACTAACATCTCGCAGCACTTACTGCCAGACACCGCCTCCCTGCTGATCACATATGCACTAACATCTCGCAGCACTTACCACTGGACACCACCTCCCTACTGATCACATATGTACTAACATCTCGCAGCACTTACCGCCAGACACCGCCACCCTGCTGATGGCATATGTACTAACATCTCGTAGCACTTACCGCCGGACACCGCCTCCCTGCTGATCACATATGCACTAACATCTCGCAGCACTTACCGCCGGACACTGCCTCCCTGCTGATCACATATGTACTAACATCTCGCAGCTCTTACTGCCGGACACCGCCTCCCTGCTGATCACATGTGCGCTAACATATGCGATCAGCAGCACAAAGGACAGCTCTTCTGATAAGAGTTGTCCTTGGCGATCTGCCCTGCGCCATGGACTTCTGGGTTTATGACCCGGGAGTCCATCTGCGCATGTGCAGAGTGGCGCGTTGGCCGCGGGGCATGCTGGGATCCCTTATAGCAGCGTGATGCGGTAGAAACCCATAGGCTTCTGCTATTGCTGGAGTTACCCTCCGCATCAGAGCCCGGCGGCCAGGACATTGATGCATATGGAAAATGCGGTAAAACCCCGAAAAAAAACGTTTTTTACCGCATTTTCCATTTAGTGCATTCCGTCCGTAATAACTGAGCTCCTCCTCCTAAATTTATTATGGCAACATGGGAACATGTCATACACACACAGACATGGTCCTGGACCTCTCCTGGAGCGTGTGATATCTGGTTCTGACCTTGACTAATATTGGTGCCGAAATCCTGGCAGGTCAGATCCTGGCACCAGTATCCCAACCATCGGCATCCCGAAGGTAAGTGTCAGGGTGTTTGGGGGAGTTTAGCATTAGATATCGGGGAGAGGGGGAGGATTAGGGTTATGCACCGGGGAGGGGGTGTTAGGATTAGGGTGCAGGGAGGGGGAGGTTAGGTTTAGGCACTAGGGGGAGGGGGTTAGGTATAGGCAGTGGAGAGGGGGAGTTGGGGTAGGGAAAATACTTACCATGCCTTCCTTCCTATGGGTGTCTGTATTCAGAACAGCGTCACCCGACAGCCGGGATATCATGCCCAACCTGCACGGCTGATGGGGTAAAATCATACTCTCCCGATTTGGCCGGGTTGCAACTCCCGGCACCCCTGGAAAAGTAGGCAGGTCTCCCGACCCCTCCAGTCCCCCTGCAATGTAGCTCCAAACCACCATGGAGGGGCTGATGACGCGATTCGCGCTGAATCGCATCATCATGACCCCGCCCCCTGCATCACAATGTTGGTAATATCGGCATTGTGTAGCGGCAGCAGAGCCTAAATGACGCGGTCGCATGGCTCTGCCCCTAAACAGCTTGTAATGTGTCTGGTCACGCCCCTCTATACAGGTCACGCCCCCCTGCTAAGCCGACCTGGCTGCTCCCTCCTGAAGGAAGCCAGGATGTAGGCAAGTATGGGTAAGATCATATCTGCCAACTATCCCTCATTGTCAGGGAGAGAATCTCCCTGACTCCCTGAAGAGTTCAGCAATCTCCCTGATTGCACCTTACCCCCATTATGAAGCTGTTGAATTTAAAAAAAACAGAGATATATATATTCAAATGGGATCATTATTAGTAGGGATGGGCGGGTTCGGATTTACTCGTATTTACTCGGTTCTCAAAACGGCATTTTATTGGCTATCGGCTATCACGTGTTTTGGATAGCCAATTAAATAAATCCGAACTTGCGGTAAAGTGGCGATAAGAACCGAGTAAATCCGAGCCCGCTCATCCGTAATTATTAGTATAATTTCCCTGCATTGGGTATAAGGCACAATGATCCCTATGGCTACATGTATTAGTATAATTTCTACTGCAGGGGCCATAGGGCTCCACAGGAGACCTTGGGGTATAGGTTGATGACGTCAGTCGTCGAGCACCTCAATAGTTAAATTTGTGCTCCCTGTATGCACCGGGCTCCTCTCCTATACCCCACCCCCAAGCCAAGGCACCTCAGTTTCGTAGGTGCTCGGCACAGAGTCGGGTCACTTCAAGAGGGGCTGCATTGACAGCCCAGGAAATAGTTGTTTTTTACTGCAGAGTGGTCAGCATGGGCTGTCTAACGGACGCCCATGCTGCCACTCCGACACCCCGTCGGTGCCGAGATTCTGGCACTATGCTAGGGATCGCGGCGAGTGACTGGGGGTTTTGGCTAGCAAATGCTCCTAGATGCCTAGGACTGTGGCCGGACATCACCGGGGACATTCAGGTAAGCAGCGGGTATCCGTGGCGGGCGCCCGCTGATAACAGTTCATTTACTTCCCAGTGCTGGGGGGTCCCTGGAAGAGGCTGCGTGTGGCACCAGGCATGGTGCCTGCGCTGTCACTAGACCACCAGGGATAGGGGGCCACAACATGTGGACATTGTGGCATCCCAGGGGTTAATAGCACGCCAGGGGAGCGGGCCTTCCCTGTATGGCACAGCCAACCCCTCCCCACTACACTGCGTGCCTCTCCACAGTGGTTTGGTGGTTACAGGCAGCTCTCCTCCTTAGGCATGCCCGCTGTGAGTCCTCCGGCGGCCATTTTAATGTGCATAAAACGCTAGTCTCACAGGGAGCTGCGGAACCTGGGTCACCTTACATACCCCTCTCCAAGCAGGTCGGTGTATGTAGCACTATTCCTACTACACACAAGGTCTAGTTAGTTGATAATGGTGCAGTATAGTGCAGGTTTTCCTGGCATTGTATGTGTCTGTTCCTAGCGCTGTCTGGCTGTAATACTCTTTTGTCTGTCAGCCATTTTAGCCATCCCTGTACTTTCTCTGCCATTAGCCCTTGCGGTGACAGTGCTGATGAGGGATCAAATTACTTCACAGTTCAGTGGTGAAGGCAGACATTCATTATCATACCTCCCAACATGACCCTCTCCAGGAGGGACACAATGCTCTGGTCCTGGACTTCCCTGGTAAGAGGTGGGGCTGCAGCACAATAGGGGAGTCACACCAACTGTCATGTCACACGCTGCCCAACATCACTGGCTGGGACTCACTGGCAGTTGGTGTGACTCCCCTATTTGAATTTTGGACTGTGCTGCAGCCCCACCCCCTGGAGCCTCCACCAATCATAAATTACCAGGGAAGTCCAGGACCAGAGCATTGTGTCCCTCCCGGAGAGGGTCATGTTGGGAGATATGCATTATGTCTGGCAGTGATTCTGCTCAGGCTGATATCCCCCTTACACAGTCCTGCAATAGGTGCTTTGCTGGACAAAAGGAGGGAGAGATTATTGTGGGAGGATTGTGTACCCTGTGTATCAGAAATGCAGGATTACCTACTGGGCCTAGCTCTTCTCAAGAGCCGCCGTGGGCTTGTTTTGCACAAGCACTAACTACCCAGATGGGTCGGCTTGCTGAACCTCCAGTGGCCCCACAATTGGGGTACGCTCCGCATGTTGCTATGCCATCTACGTCACAGGGGATTCCCCGACAGTTGCCCTTACAACCTACTCCCTACCAGACTGAACCTATTTGGGTTAATACCCTCTCCAATATGGTGCAAAACCTGACAGAGGTTTTACAGGGGGAGTCTTTCCAGCGCTCTGCTAGGAAGGAGGTACTGTCTTCCCAGTCCATGTATTATCAAGATGATGTGTCAACTGATGATGGGGAAATTCAGGACTTCTCTGATACAGAGCTCCCTCTAAAGGAGGTGGAGCCTAAAACCAAAATTTATGTACACGGCTTCATTCGTGCAGTCCGTGTGGCTATGGATATTGGGGATGAGGATAGCCCAGCAGCCAAATTCAAACATGCTTTCTTTAAGGAAGTGAAAAGTTCAGCGATGGCTTTTCCCCTGTCGGATCAGCTAGTTGAACATCTGGAAGAAGCCTGGAAAACTCCAGGCAGGAGGTTTCAACTGCAGAAATGGTTGGAAGCCACTTATCCATTCGAGGAGAAGTATTTCTCTAAATGGGAAACTCCTACTCGGGTGGATTCTCATATTACACGCCTTGTCAAAAGTGCGACACTTCCTATGCTGTCCATGTTATCATTAAAGGATGTTACAGACAGAAAAGTGGAGGTGTGCCTAAAGTCCATATATTCCCTCTTTGGTTGCGATCTTGGAGAGCGGCTGCTGATTCCAAGAAAGGGTTAGAAGGTTTTCCATGTAATGGCCAGGTCTTATTTGGGCCAGATTTGAACAAAGTAATGGACACTTTGGCTGCTGACAAATCTGCCTGTTTACCTTCGGCCCCAATGCCGTGATGATCTGGAACTCATTCCTTTCGGACTGTCCAACCTCAGGATAAGGCCATGATTCAGTCCTTTCCCAGACCGTCAGGAGCTAAGAAGGTCACAAAGCCCAAGAAGCAGGCTTGGAGTACCAAGCATCCAGCTGCCAAGCCCGACTCTAAACCCTCAGCCTGACGGTCTGGGCCTCTCCTTGGGGGACCCCAAGGTGGGAGGCTGACTTCTTCAGTTTGCCCAGTGTTGGTGGCATACCACAACAGACACTTGGGTAAGGGAAGTGGTCTCTCAAGGGTACGCTCTTTCCTTCCAATACAGACCTCCTCATCAATTCTTCCCTACGGGACTTCAGACGGATCAGGAAAAGGCATTGGAACTGCAGAAAGCTATACTATCTATGCTCCTACAGGGAGTTATAGTTCTGGTACCTACTCCCCAGAGGGGAATGGGCGAAGTCAGGCAGCACTAATTATTCCACTCTCTTTTTGGTTCCAAAACCGAATGGTGCATACAGGCCTATCATAAACCTCGAGTCCCTAAACAAGTTTATCCGAGGGCCTTGGTTCAAAATGGAAACCCTGCAGTCAATAATACTGGCTATGGAACCTGGGGATTTTATGGTGTCTCTGGACATTCAGGATGCCTACCTGCATGTCCCGATAGATTCAGCTCATCCAGAGGTACCTCAGGTTCGCAGTGTTGCAACAACACTTCCAGTTTCAGGCCCTGCTGTTTGAACTGTCCACGGCACCCAGGGTGTTCACCAAACTTATGGCAGTGATGGCGGCCCAACTGCGGCTGCAGGGGGTCCGTCTGTTGCCCTACCTGGATGACCGACTATTGCTAGCCAGGTCTCCGGAATAACTTCTTCAGCATCTACAGCTGACAATCGCAGTGCTACAAAGCCACGGTTGGTTGATCAACTGGAAGAAGTCCTCGCTGATGCCCTCACAGAGGATGCTACATCTTGGGGCATTGCTTGATTCTCAACAACAGAGGATTTTCTTGACTAGGGACAAGATAATCACACTGCAGCAGTGGGTTCACAGCTGTCTGCACAGTCGCCGGGTGCCGATTAACTTGGCAATGCAGTCACTGGGCTCCATGGTGTCGACCTTCGACATGGTGGAGTGTGGCCAGTTCCATTCCCGGCCTCTACAGACACTGATCCTTTCCAGATGGGATGGATTTCCATGCCGGATACGAACCCAGACATTGGTACTGTCTCCGGAGGTACGTCTGTCTCTGGCTTGGTGGCTTCACAAAAGTCACCTTACAAAGACCGCCCCTTTTGGATCCCGGAGTGGGTCCTTCTGACAACGGACACCTGTCACCAGGGTTGGGGTGCAGTGATGGGTTCACACCTCTTCCAGGGAAGGTGGACAATAGTCATGCTTCCAATAAACATATTTGAACTCAAAGTGGTTCTAAGGGCTCTTCATCAAGCAAGGCTCATACTTCTCGGGAAAACCCATGTAAGTCCAGTCACACAATGCCACCACAGTGGCCTACATAAACCGCCAAGGAGGCACTCGAAGTCAGGCAGCACTAATGGAAGTGTCCCGCATCCTGACTTGGGCGGAGGAAAATGTCCCAGCCATATCAGCGGTGTTTATACCGGGACTCCTGAACTGGAAAGCTGACTTTCTAAGCTGTCACGATGTACACCCAGGGGAATGGTCACTTCACCAGGAAGTACTTCAGCTTCTGGTGAACAAGTGGGGACTTCCCGAAGTAGATCTAATGGCATCTTGGCACAACCACAAGTTGCCAAGGTATGGCTCAAGAACAAGAGACGTGGGGGCTCTGCTAGTAGATGCTCTCAAATGAACCTTCCAGTTTGCGTACCTGTTTCCTCCATTCTCCCTTCTGCCTCGGGTGATTCGGAAGTTCAAGCAAGAAGGAGGTATGCTACTGCTGGCAGCTCCAGCATGGCCCAGACATCTCTGGTACGCAGAGAGTCTATCCACATACACTCTGATGCTGTTGCCTCAATGTCCACCTGTTGTCCCAAGGTTCTTGCCTCTACCCGGACCTGAGTCATCTGTCTTTGGCAATGCAAGGGAGCTCTGAACTCCCTTAAATCCCCAGTGCTCAGCCGTGACTGGTCAAAGAGGAGCATGTGACACAACAGGATAGGGCAACTAGGTCACATGTCCGGAGGCAAGATGGCGGCGCCCATGCCAGAACAGAACGGAAGCACCACCAGGCCTAACCAGACCAGAGTGACAGTATGTCCACACAGAACCATGCACAGCCAATGCTCCTCGTCAGGCACCACTGCCACCACCAGACGCCCCTTGCCATAGCATCCTCACAGGTATTACCCGTCGACTACCATGCCGAGAGACCCTGGTCATGACAGTAACCACCCTTTATGGGTGGCCTCAGGACACCATCTAGGCTTTTCAGGATGAGCCAAGTGGACTTTCTTGACAGGACTGGAAACGTGGATAGTCTCAGCTTTGGCCCGACAGAAACAGGAACTGGAAACTGAAAACCCCTCCTGGGGTACGAGACTTGAGGTCCCTTCCTGGGGTGCTAGATTTTAAATCCCCTCCTGGGGAACAAAACTTGACACATCCTCTCGATGTATGGGGCTAAAAACCCCATCCTGGGGCTGGACACTCAGAAATCCCTTAAGGGGCTGCAGCTCTGGAGACCTCCTTTGATGTTGAGACCTTAGAGACATCCTCTGGGGTTGAGGCTTTGGAGTCACCCCTCCTGGGACTTCAAAGGACTTTCCAACAGGCGGTTGCAGGCGGTAGCTGTCAAAACTTTTGCCCCAAGCATGGGTGTATTCCGTACTGTTTCTAGACCACTATCAGAGGATAATGATCGTGACAAGGCGTCGGTCTTCGGAAGGCAAGACACTTGACATTCCACACTCCATGACTGAACCTGTATAGTGTTCCAATCAATTCTGGGGTTGTGCTTACACAGCCACGGGTATCAGAGTATAACTTCATGGGAAGTCTTGGGTATAATGAAAAAACTGATATGTTCAACATGGAGGGCTCCAACACGAACTAAAACAGGTTGAGTTCTCTTAGACACAGTTCCATTACAAAGAGATTTACCATCAATAGAGGTCCAGGAGATAGTATGATCCAAGGTGCTGCAGGGAATTTGTAATTTATCTGCCAACCAAGATGACATGAAATTCCCCGCTGCCCCGGAGTCCAAAAGGGCAGACAAAAACACAGGGCTAGAATTAATGTCTAAGGCTATGAACAAGACAGAGTCAATATGTTTAGAGGACGGAAGAATTGCTCCTAGCTGAGTGCACCTAGAACTAGCTAGAAACGGGACGCTCCCCAGCTTGCGGGTACAGGAAGCCACCAGGTGACCCACGTCTCCACAATATAGACAAAGTTTCTCTTTAATGCGTCTCTGTCGTTCTTCATTAGAAAGGTCTGATTTACCTGCATGGGTTCTTCCTCGTAAAGAGAGGGAGTGGGACAGGTAGGGGAAGGGAAACGCTTAGCCCTGTGTTTTTCATCTTGGTGCTCTCTAAAGCGTATATCAACTTTATTACAAAGGGAAATGAGATCACTAAGACTGGAGGGTAATTCACGAGTCATCCTTTAAATGATCTTATAGACCTTGCCAAAAGGCCAATGTTAAGGCTTCTTCGTTCCACTTGAGTTCAGATGCCAAAGTCTGAAACTAAATGATGTACTGGCTGACAGGACGGGTCCCTTATTTTAACTTCATAATACTGGAGGAAGCAGAGGAAGTTCTTCCAGGCTCATCGAAAAACCTCCTGAATGTTGCTAGGAACTCTGGGTAATTGTCCAGAAGCGGATCTGAACGCTCCCAGAGTGGAGAAACCCATTCTAGGGCAGAGCCGGATAACAAGGACACAATGTAAGCCACTTTGGTTCTAGGAGCAGGAAAATTAGAGGGTTGCAAAGTAAAGTGCACATCGCACTGATTGAGAAATCCACGACACAGTTTTGGAGTACCATCAAACTTATCAGGTGTGGGAAGATGCAAATGAGAAGTAGATCCAGAATAAGAAATCAAAGGAGTGGGGACAGGAGTAGCTGCAAGCACACTAGGAGCCGTTGAAGTAGCTTGTACAGTATCCAGACGGCGTGCAATATCTTGCACAAACTGTGCCATCTGTGCTGTATAGTCTCCACACTCTCCAAGCGAGTTGCTATGCTCTGAATTAAATCCTGTTGGTTAGTTATTTCTTGCATGAACTGAGCCACTTGGTGCTGCATAGCTTCCAGGTTTTCCAAACGGCCAGCAATACTTCGGAAAAAATCTGCTCCAGACTCCTGTTCCGTGGCCGGATCCATGGGGCCAGTGCAAACTGTGAGGTTCTGAATTTGTTGTGGACCCGGGGTGGTGACAGAAGCAGACACAGACTTAAATGAGAAAGTGGGGTTTTTAATAAGTGACTGAAAAGATAAGGGAGTGGCAAACAACAGTCCAAGTATAGCACTAAAGTGCACTTGTTAACTGTTGTGAGGGTTAATGAACAAATGCAGGGGCGGATTGGGCCGCCGGGACACCGGGCAGTTCCCGCTAGGCCAGTGCCTTTGGTGGCTGGCGGCCGCTCAGCCTACACTTCCCTAACTGACCCCCCTCCCCGGGCTTGTGCTGCCGCGATCGGCACTTCAACTCACCCTTCACTAACTTAAACTTGCCCCTCCCAGCGTCGATCCGCTGCCGCTATCAAGGTCGGCCAGCTGCACAGCTTATGTGCAATGAAAGTGCACGGCAGACCTTTAAGCTTAATTTTAAAATATGGCAGACGCAGCCTTTGCTCCGCCTCCAGCCCCTCCGCGGCCCGCCTCCAACCTCCCACAGATGTCACATCACACCACACCGTGAGCAGGCAGCAAATGTGATGCAACTTGCGCCTTGCGGCACTGTGCCAGGCTGCTGGCACCCAGCGAACTGGCCATGGTTGCTGTTATTATTGTGTGCTGCAGCAGCAGGTAGGCAGCAGCTGAATAATAAAGAAAATTAATATAGAACATATTAAAGTAAGTTTATATACGTGATTTATACATGATAGATACATATGACCTATATAACATGTATATTATATATACACGGTATATAAATATGTATGTATATATATATGTATAAATGCATATGTATATATAATATATATATACATATATATACAGTATATATACATATGCATGTATATATACATACATATTATTCTGTATGTATATTATATATACATATGCATATATATATATACATACATATTAATATACTGATATCTATATATATATATATATATATATATATATATATATATATATACCCAAGAAATATTTCTGCACAAGTCCTGGAGTGCCACCCCCTGCTTGGATTTATTCATACTTTGTTTTTGGCTGAGCACCCGGGCCCGTTGTGTTGCTAGTATGGTGAGTGCTGGATCTGTGTTTCCAAACATATATATATATATATTACATACTGTACCATCAGCAAAAGCTTTTAGGCGTGCCGGTCAACACAGGATTATATATATATATATATATATATATATGTATATATTAGGGGTGTGCACCGGCCACTTTTCGTGTTTTGTGTTTTGGTTTTGGATCTGGATCTTTCTTTGTGTTTTGGATCTGGATTGGTTTTGCCAAAACCACCCTTCCGTGTTTTGGGTTCTGGGTTTTGTGTTTTGGATCTGTATTTTTTTTAAAAAAAGCATAAAAACAGCTAAAATCACAGAATTTGTTGGTTTCTCTGCTCCTATGCTATTATTAACCTCAATAACCTTAATTTCCACTCATTTCCAGTCTATTCTGAACACCTCACACCTCACAATAGTGTTTTCATGTCCAAAAGGTTGCACCGAGGTAGCTGGATGACTATGCTAAGCGACACGAGTGGGCGGCACAAACACGTGACCCATCTAGGAGTGACACTGCAGTGGCAGACAGGATGGCAGTTAGAAAAACTAGGCCCCAAACTGTACATAATGCAAAGAAAAAAAAGAAGTGCAAGATGGAATTGTCCTTGGGCCCTCCCACCCACCCTTATGTTGTATAAACAGGACATGCACACTTTAACAAATCAATCATTTCAGCGCCAGGGTCTGCCACACAACTGTGGCTGAAATGATTGGTTCGTTTGGGCCCCCACAAAACAAGCTGGCAATTAATGTGTCCCTGCACAAACTGGCTCTACGGAGGCAAGATGTCATCCTCATCCTCCTCATCCACCGATTCCTCACCCTCTTCAGTGTGTACATCCTCATCCTCACAGAGTATTAATTCGTCCCTGCTGGAACCACAGGTCCCTCTGTACGTTCTGGAGGCTGGTCTCCCTGGAAGAGTTGATAATTCATTTTATGAACATCATCTTCTCCACATTTTGTGGAAGCAACCTCCTACGCCTTTCGCTGACAAGGTTCCCGGCTGCACTAAACACTCTTTCGGAGTACACACTGGAGGGGGGGCAACTCAGGTAAAATAGAGCCAGTTTGTACAGGGACCTCCAAATTGCTTCTTTTTCCTGCCAGTACAGGTACGGACTGTCTGACATGCCTACTTGGATGCTGTCACCGATGTAATCCTTTAACAGACAGACGCACGCTTGTCGCTGCTGCTTTGAGGATTCAAGTGCGGCTACAGCCCACACAATTCACAAAGACAGAAAAAAAAAAAGAATATTTTTATTGTTTGTGGAGCACACTTTGAGGGTTACACCACCCTTTAACAGACAGACGCACGCTTGTCGCTGCTGCTTTGAGGATGCAAGTGCGGCTATAGCCCACACAATTCACAAAGACAGAAAAAAGAAGAAGAATATTTTAATTGTTTGTGTAGAACACTTTGAGGTGTCACCACCCTTTAACAGACAGACGCACGCTTGTCGCTGCTGCTTTAAGGATGCAGGTGCGGCTACAGCCCACACATTTCACAAAGACCGAAAAAAAAAAGAACAATATTTTAATTGTTTGTGTAGAACACTTTGAGGTGTCATCACCCTTTAACAGACAGACGCACGCTTGTCGCTGCTGCTTTAAGGATGCAGGTGCGGCTACAGCCCACACAATTCACATAGACAGAAAAAAAAAGAACAATATTTTAATTGTTTCTGTAGCACACTTTGAGGGTGTCACCACCCTTTAACAGACAGACGCACGCTTGTCGCTGCTGCTTTGAGGATGCAAGTGTGGCTACATCGCACACAAGTCACAAACACATTAAAAAAATAGTTTTTTATTTTTTGGAACACTTTGAGAGTTACACCACCCTTTAACAGACAGACGCACGCTTGTCGCTGCTGCTTTAAGGATGCAGGTGCGGCTACAGCCCACACATTTCACAAAGACCGAAAAAAAAAGAACAATATTTTAATTGTTTGTGTAGAACACTTTGAGGGTGTCACCACCCTTTAACAGACAGACGCACGCTTGTCGCTGCTGCTTTAAGGATGCAGGTGCGGCTACAGCCCACACATTTCACAAAGACCAAAAAAAAAAGAACAATATTTTAATTGTTTGTGTAGCACACTTTGAGGGTGTCACCACCCTTTAACAGACAGACGCACGCTTGTCGCTGCTGCTTTAAGGATGCAGGTGCGGCTACAGCCCACACAATTCACAAAGACAGAAAAAAGAACAATATTTTAATTGTTTGTGTAGCACACTTTGAGGGTGTCACCACCCTTTAACAGACAGACGCACGCTTGTCGCTGCTGCTTTAAGGATGCAGGTGCGGCTACAGCCCACACAATTCACAAAGACAGAAAAAAGAACAATATTTTAATTGTTTGTGTAGCACACTTTGAGGGTGTCACCACCCTTTAACAGACAGACGCACGCTTGTCGCTGCTGCTTTAAGGATGCAGGTGCGGCTACAGCCCACACATTTCACAAAGACCAAAAAAAAAAGAACAATATTTTAATTGTTTGTGTAGCACACTTTGAGGGTGTCACCACCCTTTAACAGACAGACGCACGCTTGTCGCTGCTGCTTTGAGGATGCAAGTGTGGCTACATCGCACACAAGTCACAAACACATTAAAAAAATAGTTTTTTATTTTTTGGAACACTTTGAGAGTTACACCACCCTTTAACAGACAGACGCACGCTTGTCGCTGCTGCTTTAAGGATGCAGGTGAGGCTACAGCCCACACATTTCACAAAGACCGAAAAAAAAAGAACAATATTTTAATTGTTTGTGTAGAACACTTTGAGGGTGTCACCACCCTTTAACAGACAGACGCACGCTTGTCGCTGCTGCTTTGAGGATGCAGGTGGAATCTAGACGGGATTTGAAACCGAGGACACACTACCTCCATCAATTGTCTAAATCCCACTGCACTAATGTCGGATACCGGACGCACGTCTAACACCAACATAGCAGTCAAGGCCTCAGTTATACGTTTTGCTTCAGGATGACTGCTGTCGTACTTCATCCTCATCGCTAGGGACTGTTGGAGGGTCAATTGTTTAGTAAAAGTAGTGATGTTCCTACTTCCTCTCTGGGATGATGAACAACTCCCAGCAGCAGCAACAGCACTAGGAGGAAGAGGTTCTTGATCTTTCCCTATTTTATTTTTATCGGAGAAAGTTTGGTCCTCCATTTATGTTATATTGATATATATACGTGCGGCTAAAGCGCACACAAACACAGAAAATATTATTTTATTTTTGCTGGAGAGTAGTGCACTTTGTGGGTTACACCACCCTTTAAGAAATGAGCCAGCCGGCTCTTTACTTATGGGACACAGGCGCACGCTTGGCGCTGCTCCTTTGTTGATGCACGTGCAGCCACAGTGCACACAATTCACAAACACAGAAAATAATTTTTTTTTTGGTTTGGACTGGAGTGTACTTTCGGGGGTTACAGCACCCTTAACGGTCAAGCCAGCCGGCCCTTTACTTATGACACAGGCGCACGCTTGGCACTACTTTGTTGATGCACGTGCGGCTACTGCGCACACAATTCACAAACACAGAAAATAATTTTTTTTTGGTTTGGACTGGAGTGTACTTTCGGGGGTTACAGCACCCTTAACGGTCAAGCCAGCCGGCCCTTTACTTATGACACAGGCGCACGCTTGGCACTACTTTGTTGATGCACGTGCGGCTACTGCGCACACAATTCACAAACACAGAAAATATTTTTTTTTTTGGTTTGGACTGGAGTGTACTTTCGGGGGTTACAGCACCCTTAACGGTCAAGCCAGCCGGCCCTTTACTTATGACACAGGCGCACTCTTGGCACTACTTTGTTGATGCACGTGCGGCTACTGCGCACACAATTCACAAACACAGAAAATAATTTTTTTTTGGTTAGGACTGGAGTGTACTTTCGGGGGTTACAGCACCCTTTAACGGTCAAGCCAGCCGGCCCTTTACTTATGACACAGGCGCACGCTTGGCACTACTTTGTTGATGCACGTGCGGCTACTGCGCACACAATTCACAAACACAGAAAATAATTTTTTTTTTGGTTTGGACTGGAGTGTACTTTCGGGGGTTACAGCACCCTTAACGGTCAAGCCAGCCGGCCCTTTACTTATGACACAGGCGCACGCTTGGCACTACTTTGTTGATGCACGTGCGGCTACTGCGCACACAATTCACAAACACAGAAAATAATTTTTTTTTTGGTTTGGACTGGAGTGTACTTGGGGGTTACAGCACCCTTTAACGGTCAAGCCAGCCGGCCCTTTACTTATGACACAGGCGCACGCTTGGCACTACTTTGTTGATGCACGTGCGACTACTGCGCACACAATTCACAAACACAGAAAATAATATTTTTTTTGGTTTGGACTGGAGTGTACTTTCGGGGGTTACAGCACCCTTAACGGTCAAGCCAGCCGGCCCTTTACTTATGACACAGGCGCACGCTTGGCACTACTTTGTTGATGCACGTGCGGCTACTGCGCACACAATTCACAAACACAGAAAATAATTTTTTTTTTGGTTTGGACTGGAGTGTACTTTCGGGGGTTACAGCACCCTTAACGGTCAAGCCAGCCGGCCCTTTACTTATGACACAGGCGCACGCTTGGCACTACTTTGTTGATGCACGTGCGACTACTGCGCACACAATTCACAAACACAGAAAATAATATTTTTTTTGGTTTGGACTGGAGTGTACTTTCGGGGGTTACAGCACCCTTAACGGTCAAGCCAGCCGGCCCTTTACTTATGACACAGGCGCACGCTTGGCACTACTTTGTTGATGCACGTGCGGCTACTGCGCACACAATTCACAAACACAGAAAATAATTTTTTTTTTGGTTTGGACTGGAGTGTACTTTCGGGGGTTACAGCACCCTTAACGGTCAAGCCAGCCGGCCCTTTACTTATGACACAGGCGCACGCTTGGCACTACTTTGTTGATGCACGTGCGGCTACTGCGCACACAATTCACAAACACAGAAAATAATTTTTTTTTTGGTTTGGACTGGAGTGTACTTTCGGGGGTTACAGCACCCTTAACGGTCAAGCCAGCCGGCCCTTTACTTATGACACAGGCGCACGCTTGGCACTACTTTGTTGATGCACGTGCGGCTACTGCGCACACAATTCACAAACACAGAAAATATATTATTTTTTTAGCACTTGGGGGGAGCACCCCTGATGGACAGAGCACCCCCTGGACAACACTACAGCACTCCTTTAGGACTGGGACACTGCACAGGACTTTGGAGTGGACACAGCCCCTATGGAGAACTGACTGCACAACACAGTCCAGCCAGCCCCTATGGACTTTGAAGTAGTGGACACAGCCCCTATTAACAACAGCAGCACAGCACAACACAGCCAGCCCCTATGGACTTTGAAGTAGTGGACAACAGCAGCACTACACTACACTACACTACACAGCCCTAACTCCCACCCTCCCTCTTCACTGTCCACAGCCGAGTGAGAAAATGGCGCCGACGTGTGTACCTTATATAGGATCCAAAACCCGCGAGACTCGGAAGGCGGGAAGATGACGTTTTGCCTCGATTTCAGATCCGAGTCAGGCGGGAAAAGTCGAGCCTGACTCGGATCGGACTCGGATCGGGGGGGCTCGGGGGGGTTCGGATTTCAGAAATCCGAACCCGCTCACCCCTAGTATATATATAACCCACCCTACCCCCGGGCCCCCTACACATACAGTACCACTCAGCACAGGGATGTACACCAGAAAAGGCCATTGAAGCAGCATTAGCCTAAAGACACAACTGCAGCAAAAGACGCAAGGTAAGCTGCAATTGTGTCCAACTCAGAATCAGGCCCTATGAGTAGGGATCCCGTCCCCCTCAACAGACCCCGCCCCCATTAGGGCTGCTTCTATCAATTTCCCGGGCTGGTTTTCCATCCCAATCTGCCCCTGAACAAATGTCCAGGTAGTGACAGGTAGAACAGTCCAGTATAGGTATGGTGAGCTAAAACAGAATGCAGGTTTGGTGAGCTGTAGCTGATGCAGACAGAGGTAGTGAAGTCCAGCTGGAAGTGAAATGAAACAAGGTGCAGAGAAACAGCAGGTTCAGGTACTCAGGCAGGTAGGAAGGTATATGGAAGAGGTAGGGGAATCCAGCAGGGTTTGGAGCAGGTTAGGAAAAGCAGGCTTAGGCAATCAATCCAATAGACAGGTTTAAGCACAGGAACACTCTCTCTCAGCTCTCGCAGAGAAACACGTTGCACTGGCAATGCAAGGGAGCTCTGAACTCCTTTAAATCTCCAGTGCTCAGCCGTGACTGGTCAGAGAGGAGCATGTGACACACCAGGATAGGGCAACCAGGTCACATGTCTGGAGGCAAGATGGCAGCGCCCATGCCAGAATGGAAATGAAGCACCACCAGGCCTAACCAGACCAGAGTGACAGAATGCCCACACAGAACCACGCACAGCCAATGCTCCTCACCAGACACCACCACCACCACCAGACGCCCCTCACCATAGCGTCCTCACAGATATTACCCGTCGACTATGGGAACACCATCTATAGATAGCAATGGCTAATAGGAGCCTATGGGAACAACATCTAAAGATAGCATTGTGTAATAGGAGCCTATGGGAACGCCATCTATAGATAGCATTGTGTAATAGGAGCCTATGGGAACGCCATCTATAGATAGCATTGTGTAATAGGAGCCTATGGGTACGCCATCTATAGATAGCATTGTGTAATAGGAGCCTATGGGAATGCTATCTATAGATAGCATTGTGTAATATGAGCCTATGGGAACGCCATCTATAGATAGCATTGTGTAATAGGAACCTACGGGAACACCATCTATAGATAGCATTGTGTAATAGGAGCCTATGGGAACGCCATCTATAGATAGCATTGTGTAATAGGAGCCTATGGGAATGCCATCTATAGATAGCATTGTGTAATAGGAGCCTATGGGAATGCCATCTGTAGATAGCATTGTGTAATATGAGCCTATGGGAATGCCATCTATAGATAGCATTATATAAAAGGAGCCTATGGGAATGCCATCTGTAGATAGCATTGTGTAATAGGAGCCTATGGGAACGCCATCTATAGATAGCAATGCCTAATAGGAGCCTATGGGAATGTCATCTATAGATAGCAATGTCTAATAGGAGCCTATGGGAACACCATCTATAGATCGCATTGTGTAATAGGAGCCTATGGGAACGCCATCTATAGATAGCAATGTCTAATAGGAGCCTATGGGAACGCCATCTATAGATCGCATTGTGTAATAGGAGCCTATGGGAATGCCATCTATAGATCGCATTGTGTAATAGGAGCCTATGGGAACGCCATCTATAGATAGCAATGTCTAATAGGAGCCTATGGGAACGCCATCTATAGATCGCATTATGTAATAGGAGCCTATGGGAATGCCATCTATAGATCGCATTGTGTAATAGGAGCCTATGGGAACGCCATCTATAGATAGCATTGTTGAATAGGAACCTATGGGAATGCCATCTTTATATAGCATTGTGTAATAGGAGCCTATGGGAATGCCATCTATAGATACCATTGTGTAATAGGAACTTATGGAAACGCTATCTATAGATAGCAATGCCTAATAGGAGCCTATGGGAACACCATCTATAGATCGCATTGTGTAATAGGAGCCTATGGGAACACCATCTATAGATAGCATTGTGTAATAGGAGCCTATGGGAACACCATCTATAGATAGCAATGTCTAATAGGAGCCTATGGGAACGCCATCTATAGATAGCATTGTGTAATAGGAGCCTATGGGAACACCATCTATAGATCGCATTGTGTAATAGGAGCCTATGGGAACGCCATCTATAGATAGCATTGTGTATTAGGAGCCTATGGGAACGCCATCTATAGATAGCAATGTCTAATAGGACCCTATGGGAACGCCATCTATAGATAGCATTGTGTAATAGGAGCCTATGGGAACACCATCTATAGATAGCAATGTCTAATAGGAGCCTATGGGAACGCCATCTATAGATAGCATTGTGTAATAGGAGCCTATGGGAACACCATCTATAGATAGCATTGTTGAATAAGAGTCTATGGGAACACGATCTATAGATAGCATAGTGTAATAGGAGCCTATGGGAACGCCATCTATAGATAGCAATGCCTAAAAGGAGCCTATGGGAACACCATCTATAGATAGCATTGTGTAATAGGAACTTATGGGAACGCCATCTATAGATAGCATTGTGTAATAGGAGCCAATGAGATTCTTTTTGCAGAATTCCCCAGGAGAGATCTACAGTAACAAGATAACTCCTGGAGTCCCCCATGGCTCTCACATGTGCTGGCCTATGGACGTGCATGTGCAATAGGACCGGGACATCCTCACACAGCACAGGACGGCTGTTATTGGTCAGTGACGGGATGTATCGCACCCCCTGTGTGGTTCTCGCTCGTTATTCTCTGCCGGGGCTGGGAGACACATGTGTAATATCACTCCCAGTCTCGTTGTCACAAGGGTCACTTCTCTTCTATTACCTAATAAAGAGAAGGGAACATCCCTGTCTTATCTCCCCTTCCCAGTACTGACGGTTTTCATTTACCAATGATTACGAGGTGATGAGGTAAAAGACTTGGCTGGAACTGGTAACACCGCTGTAGGTATCGGCGTAGTGACCCATCTTGGCACATTCGTCATTTGGGCAGTAGTTGCAGACGCCCTGTAAATGACAGAAAAAATGAAAGGAGCATTTTTATTTTATCTATGTATGTTGTCTTTTATAGATTGTCATAGAGCTTAGTCCATGTGAGAAGTCCCTGCCCTAAAGAGCTTACAATCTTTAGTGTACAATGAAATACATGAAACACAATATTAAAAAAAATCTGTACGTTATGGAGAGGAGGAAGTAATATATACTGTATATTATATGAATGAGTTCTGTGACAGTATACAGGTAAAAACTAGCGGACTTTATATACAGCTCATACAAGCCTGAGGTGACTTCTTCTGTTATATCTGGCATAATCCACTATACACTAATAATACACTAATAATTGTCACTATGCACTAATAATGGTCACTATAGTATATACTAATAATTATTACTATGCACTAATAATTGTCACTATACAGTACACTAATAATTGTCACTATGCACTAATAATCGTCACTATACACTAATAATTGTCACTATTATTATTATTATTATCCTTTATTTATATGGCGCCACAAGTATTCCGCAGCCCCTTACATAGTACATAGAACTAATAGGTGAACAAGAAACAAGTAACTTACAGTACATTACAGTGCAGGACAACAACACGACTTAAATACATTGCTGAGATAGTGATTAAAGCTCTCACAATAAGCTGCCGGGAGTTGGCGGTCACGTGTTAGGTGCCCTAATGGGGAGTAGAGAGTAGAAGAAAATGTAAAGAGAAGCACATGAGGGAAGAGGTCCCTGCTCGTGAGAGCTTACATTCTAAAGGGGAGGGGCAGACAGACAGGCGTGACACAGAAGGGGAGGGGCAGACAGACAGGCATGACACAGAAGGGGAGGGGCAGACAGACAGGCGTGACACAGAAGGGGAAGATAGGAAGGAAAGAGCATGAGGTGGGTTAGGATGAGTGCTGAAAGGCCTTAATGAAGTAGTGGGGTCTTGAGAGCCCGTTTGAAGATATGCAGTGAGGTGGAGAGTCTGATGGGGAGAGGGAGAGCATTCCAAAGGTAGGGAGCAGCACGGGCAAAATCTCGGATGCGGGAGTGGGAGGAAGTAATCAGTTGGCAAGAGAGGCGGCATGCATTAGCTGAGCGAAGTGGACGGGCAGGAGTGTGCACTATGCACTAATGGACCAATGTATCATTCTGCATATTTGCAAAACAATCAGACTATTATCGCGGGTCTTTCCAATCTGGAAGAAAATTAATTGTGGAATGTACAGTGTCAGTAATAAAAGGATTTTGCGTAAAATTGCAATGTGAAAACCACTGTGGAATGCAAAGCTAGATTAGAGATGCAATGGTTTTCATTAGAGATACAATGGTTATCATTAGAGATGCAATGGTTATTATTAGAGATACAATGGTTATCATTAGAGATACAATGATTATCATTAGAGATATTATTATTATTATTATTATCAATTATTTATATGGCGCCACAAATGTTCCGCAGCACCTTACAAAGTACATAAACAAATTGTAGACAAGTGACTTACAGTACAATACAATACAGGACATGGATAATATATTTTGCAACACTAGCGACCATATCACCCAGATAAGCAACAGAGCATAAGCAACCAAGTGTTAGGTGCCCTACTGCTGAGAAAGAAGTAGATGAAACTAAAGTAGGGAGAAGCACAAGAGGGTAGAGGGCCCTGCTTGTAAGAGCTTACATTCTAAAATTGGAGGGGAAGACAAACAGGAGTGACACAGATGGGGTAGGGGAGGAATGAGCATGTAGCAGGGCGTTAGAATGAGACCTGGAAGGCTTTGATGAAGTAGTGGGTCTTGTGAGCCCATTTGAAGGATTGCAAAGAGGTGGAGAGTCTGATGGGGAGTGGGAGAGAGTTCCAGAGGTGGGGAGCAGTGCGGGCAAAATCTTGGAGGCGTGACTGGGAGGAAGTAATCAGCTGGCATGAAAGGGAGCAGAGAGGAGCATGAAGGGAGATGAGATCAGAGGTATATGGGAGAAGATCGGGAGAGGGCTTTGTAAGCGAGTGTGAGAACCTTAAATTGGGTTCTAAAAGGAAAGTGGAGCCAGTGAAGGGCTTGTAGGAGAGGGGAGGCAGATATAGAGCATTTGGAGAGGAAGATAAGCCATGCAGCAGCATTAAGGATAGACTGGAGAGGAGAGAGATGGGATTTGGGGAGGCCAGATAGGAGGAGGTTACAGTAGTCCAATCTGGAGATGACCAGTGAGTGTATGAGTGTTTTTGTAGCATCCTGGGTGAGATAGAGTCTGATCTTAGAAATATTTTTGAGATGGAAACGACAGGACTGTGAAAGGTTCTGGATATGTGGTTTGAAGGAGAGGGATGAGTCCAGGATAACTCCAAGACAGCGCACCTTGGGACTAGATGAGATAGTTATTCCATCAATTGATAAAGAAATAGTGGGAAGTGAGGTGATGTGGGGGGGTGGGAAGATGATTAGCTCTGTCTTAGACATATTAAGTTTAAGAAATTGCTGGGACATCCAGGAAGAGATAGCAGAGAGACAGTTGGAGATATGTGTCAGAAGAGAGGGGGAGAGATCAGGGGAGGAAAGGTAGATTTGAGTATCATCAGCATAGAGATGATAATGGAGGTCAAAAGAGCTGATGAGTTCATCTAGAGATGAAGTATAGAGGAAGAATAGAAGATGACCAAGAACAGAACCTTGGGGAACACCTACTGTAAGAGGCTGTGGGGGGAAAGAGGAGTCATGAGAGGAAACTGAGAAAGATCGATCAGAGAGGTAGAATGACAGCCAGGAGAGGGCAGTTTCACGTATACCATGGGAGTGATGGATATGCAGCAGGAGAGGGTGGTCCACAGTGTCAAAAGCAGCAGAGAGATCAAGGAGAATGAGAAAAGAGTAGTGGCCTTGGGATTTGGCAGCAAGGAGGTCATTGCTGACTTTCGTGAGGGCAGTTTCAGTGGAGTGGAAAGAACGGAAGCCAGAATGAAAAGGGTCAAGGAGGGAGTGGGAGGAAAGAAAAGCGGTAAGGTGGTGTAGACAATCCGCTCAAGGAGTTTGGAGGCAAGGGGAGGAGAGAGATGGGTAGTTAGAAAGAAGGTTAGGATCAAGGGTGGGTTTTTTAAGAATGGGGAGACAAGGGCATGCTTGAATGCAGAAGGAACAGCCTGATGAGAGGGAGAGATTAATGAGGTGGGCAAGATGGGAGCAGGCAGAGAGAGAGAGGAAGCGGAGGAGGAGGGAGGGGATAGGATCAAGGGGGGAGGTGGACGGGGGGGAGGACCGGATGAGGGCCATGACTTCCTCTCCAGATAAAGGGGAGAAGGATGTTAGAGTTGGTAAAGTTGGGGGGAGGGGTGATCAGGGGAAGGAGGAGGTGGAGAGCTGGGGGACTGGTTGGATATGATTTCCTGACGTACGGAATTATTATTATTATTATTATTATCCTTTATTTATATGGCGCCACAAATGTTCTGCAGCGCCTTACATAGAACATAGAACTAACAAGTGAACAAGAAACAAGTAACTTACAGTACATTACAGTGCAGGACAAGGACACAATTTATATACATTGCTGCAATAGCAGTTAGACACTCACAATAAGCAGCAGGGAGCAGGGAGTTGGCAGTCATGTGTTAGGTGCCCTAATGGGGAGAAAAGAGTTGAAGAAAATGTAAAAGAGAAGCACATGAGGGAAGAGGTCCCTGCTCATGAGAGCTTACATTCTAAATGGGAGGGCAGACAGACAGGCGTGACACAGAAGGGGAAGATAGTGAGGAAAGAGCATGAGGTGAGTTAGGATGAGAGCTGGAAGTGGGTCTTGAGAGCCTGTTTGAAAATTTGTAGAGAGGTGGAGAGTCTGATAGGGAGAGGGAGAGCATTCCAAAGGTAGGGAGCTGCACAGGCAAAATCTTGGATGTTGGAGTGGGAGGAAGTAATCATTTGGCAAGACAGGTGGCATGCATTAGATGAGCGAAGTGGACGGGCAGGAGTGTGAGGGGAGAGAAGGTCAGAAATGTATGTGGGAAAGGATTTGGTGAGTGTAAGAACCTTGAATTGGCATCTGAAGGGGAAGGGGAGCCAGTGTAGGGCTTGAAGGAGAGGAGAAGCAGATGTAGAACGTCTGGAGAGGAAGATGAGCCGGGCAGCAGCATTGAGAACTGATTGTAGTGGAGAGAGGTGAGAGACTGGGAGGCCAGCTAGGAGAAGGTTGCAGTAGTCCAATCTGGAGATGACCAGTGAGTGGATGAGGGTTTTAGAGGCATCCTGGGTGAGGAAGGGTCTAATCCTGGAGATATTTTTTAGGTGGAGACGGCAGGACTGCGAGAGGTGCTGAATGTGTGGTTTAAATGAGAGGGAGGAGTCTAAGATAACTCCAAGGCAGCGCACTTTGGGGCTAGAGGAGATAGTTGAACCATCAATAGATAATGAAATTGTGGGAAGTGAGGTAGTGGAAGAAATTGTGGGAAGTGAGGTAGTGGAAGAGGGTGGGAAGATGATCAGCTCAGTCTTAGACATGTTAATTTTAAGAAAGCGTTGGGACATCCATGAAGAGACAGCAGAGAGACAATTGGAGATACAGGTAAGGAGCAGGGGAGAGCTCAGGGGTGGAAAGGTAATTTTGAGTATCATCACCATAGAGATGATATTGTAGGTCTAAGGAGTTTGTCACAATCCGGTGAAAGTGATCCTCTGTGGTGGACGGTGATCCGGGGGGTTCAGGTGACTATCGGAGTGACTGTGGCTAGGTCTATTATTTGCAGCTGAACCCAGGTTTGGCTAGACCTGCCCAGAGGCGCAGAGTCTAACTCACTTGGTGGTTTTCTCCAGTGACCCCTCCAATTAGAAATCCTGATCACCGGCTTGCATGAGATTACTGAGAATGTACTAAGCATCACTAAGAAATCCATGAGCTGACTAGCTCAGCAGCTCAGGGAGATGTGGACACAGGCAGGTACTGGAGTTTGCTAAATATGCAGGAAAACACAAACATATACTAGGGATTGCACATATAAGAGTAGAGTGGACTCAAGGAATATATTGGGAATGCTAGAAATGTGGTACTGGACAAAGGCCAAATACTGGGAATAATTATATATACAGGTGCAGATTGCACAGACAAGACATATAGAGAAGATAGGCATACACTGGGAGAGTGCTAACTGCAAGTGCAGATTTGCACTGACAAGACACAGAGCAGATTGACACAGACATGTGCTAGGAGGACCAGCTGTGAGCTAATTAATACCAGCAGGTAATCTGACACTTCAGTGATACAGGGTAATAGCCACAGGAAAACTGCAATAGAATTAGCAGCACATATCCAAAGACACACAGGGAAGGGACATGAAACACTGAAGTACTGTGAGAAAGCTAAAGTCTCAGAGTAAGGTTTAGCATGGAAGCTAGTACAGGAAACTGGGAAACTGTGAGCAGGCTGAAGCAACATGCTGAAGGATTTAGCACAGAGCAACAGTGGGAGTAACACAGGCACTTGGAATAATGAAGTTGAACAGCGTCTTCCTGGAGTTCTGGAGGTGGATTTATACCCAGGGGTAGCAGATTACTGGAGCACAGCATCAGCTGACTGAAATCATGCTACCATAGGTTAGGAGTACTGTCACATGAGAGGAACTGTCATAGTGGCACCCATGATGAGAACTCCGATCCCCAGCACACACAGCCGACCATGGAAGCTCACAAAAAGCTCCTAAGGCAGAATACTCAGCCCACATCCATCAGTGCACCAGACGTCTGACCGCAAGGAAGTCAGGGGAAGCCGGCAAGGAGTTGAGAGAGGCTGATCCTAGGCTGAACCCTGACAGAGTTAATGAGTTCACCTAAAGAAGATGTGTATAGGGAGAAAAGGAGAGGTCCAAGAACAGAACCTTGGGGAACTCCTACTGTTAGTAGAAGTGGCGGGGAAGAGGAGTCATGAGAGGACACAGAGAAGAAACAATCAAGGAGGTAGGAGGAAAGCCAGGAGAGGGCAGTGCCATGTAAACCAAGAGAGTGAAACAGGAGGAGAGGGTGGCCCTTAGATTTGACAGCAAGGAGGTCATTGCTGACTTTTGTGAGGGCAGTTTCAGTGGAGTGGAGAGAACGGAAGCCAGACTGAAATGAGTCAAGGAAGGAGTGGGAGGAAAGGAAGGTGGTAAGGCGGTTGTAAACAATACCCTCAAATAGTTTGGAAGCAAAAGGGAGAAGAGAGATGGGTCAGTAGTTGAAAAGTATGTTAGGATCAAGGGTAGGTTTTTTAAGAATGGGGGAGACAAGGGCATGTTTGAATGCAGAAGAGACAGTGCCAGATGATAGGGAGAGACTAAGTAGGTGAGCAAGTTGGGAACAGGAAGTAGGAGACAGGTAACAGAGGAGATGGGAAGGGATAGGGTCAAGAGGGGAGGTGGAAGGAGAGGAGGACCTGATTAGGGCCATGGCTTCCTCTCCCGAAACAGGGGAGAAGGATGTCAAGGTTGGTGAGGCAGAATTGGAGGGGTGGTTAGGGAAAGGAGGGGGAGAAGTGCTGAGGGTCTGATGGGATATGATGTCCTTACGTATGGAGTAAATTTTAGATGTAAAGTAGGTGGCAAAGTCAAGGCAGAGAGTGAGGAGGGGAGGCAAGGAGGGGAAGGGCAGATGAAGGAGTTGAAAGTGGCAAAGAGATGCCGGGGGTTTGAGGACTGGGAGGAGATGAGGTTCTTGAAATATGTTTGTTTGGAGAGAGACAGGGTAGCACTGTAGGATGAGAGAATAAATTTGAAATGGAGGAAGTCAGCCTTAGAGCGTGATTTTCTCCACTGACGCTCAGCAATCAATTTTAGATGTAAATTAGATAGCAAAGTCAAAGGCAGTGAGCAAGGAGGGGAAACAAAGAGGGGAGTGGGCGAAGGAGGGAGTTGAAAGTGGTGAAGAGATGCTGGGGATTAGAGGACTGAGAGGAGATGAGGTTCTTGAAGAATGACTGTTTAGAGAGGGAGAGCGCAGCACTATAGGATGAGAGCATAAAATTGAAATGGAGAAAATCTGCATTACAGTGTGATCTTTTCCAATGTTGCTCGGCAGTTCCAGAACACTTTTGCAGATATCTGGTGCATTTTTGAATGCCAGGGTTGAGGAGTAGATCTGTGCGTGTGAGTAGTGATCGCCGGTGAAGAAGTAAGGGAGGCGTTGTATAGGGAAGTGGCTTGTTCAGGACAGGAGAGAGAGAGGATAGGGGAGAGAAGTGAGTCAAGCAGGGAAGAAAAGGAAACTGTGTCGATAGCACCAATGTTACGCTTAGTAATGGTGGCTTTTGGAGGTAGAGGAGGGGAAGGAGAGAGGGACAGGTTAAAAGAGAGAAGGTGATGGTCAGAAAGTGGGAATGAGGAATAGAGGTGATCAGAAATATCACAACTGTGAGTGAAGACCAGATCAAGCACATGACCACTCACATGGGAGGGTGAGGAGGTATATTGAGAAAGACCAAGTGAAGATGTGAGGGAGAGGAGTCTGGAGGCAGAGGATTCTGTGGGGATATCAATTGGAAAATTGAAGTCATCTAGGATAATGGATGGAAGGTCTGAGGAGAGAAAGTGAGGGAGCCAGGAAGCAAAGTTGTCAAGGAACTTGAGGGAGGGCCAGTGGGACGGTAAATGGTGATCATTAGAGATGCAATGATTGGCATTAGAGATGTAATGGTTATCATTAGAGATACAATGGTGATCAGTAGAGATACAATGGTGATCATTAGAGATACAATGGTGATCATTAGAGATACAATGGTTATCATTAGAGATGCAATGGTGATCATTAGAGATGCAATGGTTATCATTAGAGATGCAATGGTTATCATTAGAGATGCAATGGTTATCATTAGAGATACAATGGGTATCATTAGAGATACAATGGTGATCATTAGAGATACAATGGTTATCATTTGAGATGCAATGGTGATCATTAGAGATGCAATGATGATCATTAGAGATGCAATGGTGATCATTAGAGATAATGGTGATCATAAGAGATAAAATGGTGATCATTAGAGATACAATGGTTATCATTAGAGATACAGTGGTAATCATTAGATATGTAATGGTGATCATTAGAGATACAATGGGTCTCATTAGAGATACAATGGTTATTATTAGAGATACAATGGTGATCATTAGATATGTAATGATGATCATTAGAGATGCAATGGTGATCATTAGAGATAATGGTGATCATAAGAGATAAAATGGTGATCATTAGAGATACAATGGTGATCATTAGAGATACAATGGTTATCATTAGAGATACAGTGGTAATCATTAGATATGTAATGGTGATCATTAGAGATACAATGGGTCTCATTAGAGATACAATGGTTATTATTAGAGATACAATGGTGATCATTAGATATGTAATGATGATCATTAGAGATACAATAGGTATCATTAGAGATGCAATGGTGATCATTAAAGATGCAATGGTTGGCATTAGAGATGCAATGGTTGGCATTAGAGATGCAATGGTTATCATTAGAGATACAATGGTGATCACTAGAGATGCAATGGTGATCATTGGAGAAACAATAGTGATCATTAGAGATGCAATGGTGATCATTAGAGATGCAATGGTGATCATTGGAGATACAATGGTGATCATTAGAGATACAATGGTGATCATTGGAGATACAATGGTGATCATTAGAGATACAATGGGTATCATTAAAGATACAATGGTGATCATTGGAGATACAATGGTGATCATTGGAGATACAATGGTGATCATTAGCGATACAATGGGTATCATTAGAGATACAATGGTGATCATTGGAGATACAATGGTGATCATTGGAGATGCAATGGTGATCATTAGAGATGCAATGGTGATCATTAGAGATACAATGGTGATCATTGGAGATACAATGGTGATCATTAGAGATACAATGGGTATCATTAGAGATACAATGGTGATCATTAGAGATGCAATGGTGATCATTAGAGATGCAATGGTGATCATTAGAGATGCAATGGTGATCATTAGAGATACAATGGTTATCATTGGAGATGCATTGGTTATCATTAGAGATGCAATGGTTGGCATTAGAGATGCAATGGTTGCATTGTCCATGTCTCAGGTAGAAGCGGAGCATGTGCATTAATCCAACATTTTCCCTGAAAGTATCTAGGGGGACCGCAGTGGCGTAAGTTCATCCCAGGCGCCCTGAGGCTACTTATAATTTGGTGACCCCCCTTTCCCGTCACAGCTGCTGACACTGTATTGTAGCAATTTGCATGCAGACAGACATAGATAGATGAAGGCAGCAGGTAATGGTCTGACATGGAGCTCTCCATTAGTGTATGGTGGATTCTCAGGTGCCAGGAAGAGGTGCCATGCATTGGGTGACCGTGACGGTAAACTCCGGGTATATAATTACAGCCCTAAGTGGGGTGAATATGTTGGACAATGGAGGAAGTGCCCCTTCAGAGCTGGAGCCCAGCGTCAGGCACTCTGTGAGGACATGAGATGTGTGTTACAAATGTACTGGCAGCATCTCAGTCCTTGCAGAGATTCATTTACTTTTTAGTCCTTTTGTGTTCACCTTCCCATCTCCTAGTGTATGTGTGATCATTCTCAGGACACACATTTCCATTAGCATGTATATTATGTACTGTAATAATGTAAGTAATTGTAATGTTTAATACTGGATAAGCCTTGATGTTAGCTTGGTCCATATGTCTGTGTTATTCATAACCACTAGAGCAAGGTGACACCTCCCAGAACAAAACACCCTCTAAGTTAATTCCCATCTCCCCAGGGGACGCTCAGGATTTACTCCTCCTTCGATTTGCCTGTTTTGTGCCTCAAGTGAATCTGGTAGACTGAATGGAACCATCCCAGCAGGTGTTCGTCAGGAAGTAATACCCGGAGGAGGTAGGAAAAGTTACAGCATAAGAGACGCGCACCAATCAGCAAACGGTGCAACCCCCCTGGGTGGTCACAATATCGTGGGAAATTGGAAGATTTCAAAACAGGTCACCGAAGGCAACTCCAGATGTTAGTCGCTGACTTTAGCTAAGAGGCCTCGCTCTGCCAAGGTGCTAGTGGAACGCATCACCAGTTCTGTGGATTTATACTTTGGAAATTCTGCAAGGACCTATACGCTATTCATTGCTGTGTGTTCTGTGATTAGCTTCTACTGTATGGGGTCCTGGAAATGATTGAGTGGACTTATGCGCTATTCACTGCAAGTGTGATCAGTGATAGTTTCTACTGTGGGGACTGCGGGTCTCTAGCTTTCGTGGAATTGTTCTGGGACGTTATACTCTACTGGGACTGCCTCTGTCTGGACTGCTATCTGTTTATGGCCTGTTCACTGTATTTATCGCTTGTCCATACATATTATCTGTTGCTGTGTGCTGTGGAGAAATAATAAACCATCATGTTGGTTTCATCTGCTCGGTGTCTGGGTGATTGAGAGAACCCCGTATCCTCACATTTGGCGGCAGCGACAGTGGGATCATTCAGACATCAATCAAGGAGCAGTGAAGGGTGAAGTCACTCACAATAGAGAAGAGAGGATCAGGCCATATGTAAGGAATTTGCAGTAAAGTGGTCCCAGCAACTGAGTGGTCGTCAGCCCTGTAAAAGGTAAAATGGTGCTAAGGAAAGAAAGTCAGTGCCTCAAGTCTTCCAGGGCAGTGAAGCTCGTGGATGGAGGTACGTCAGCATGTCGGCAGGCTAGAAAGCCAGATATTTTATTTATTATAAGGATGCAGTACATATTGGCATACTGGAATGATGCTCGGAGGATGATTAGCGGGTGGAGAGTATCCAGCTTAACAGACAAATTGTGTTATCTGGGAGATGCTTTCATGCATTGCAGAAGTGAAGCAGTCACATGGAAGATGCTGGATGAACCAGAGTTTGAAGAATTCACGGAGGAAGTGAAGGCTACAATGGCCCAAATGATACAAGGAAGCCACTGTACAAATACAGAAGGGCAGGTCCAGGATAAGTTGTCCTCCTGGACAGATCCAGAGGAAAGATCCAAAATAGGACTACTGCAACCCGGCCAGACAACCGAGGGGGTTGCCCCAAAATTAACTGTTACCAGTGGAGCAGGGTCATTGTCAGGGGGGCCCCTAAGCACTCTGGAAGAAATGAACATGGAGGAGTTGATAGCAGAATGCCAGCTGCGGGGCATCCCTGGTCAATTTGGCATGCGCAGGGAAATCTTTAAGTATATACTCCAGGACCAGGGGGACCCCACCAAAGCGTTCACTGATTATCGGACATTTATTCTTGGTCACAGCCCACGGATGAGTGTGAGAGAACAGCTGGAGAGTCTGGAGTCGTGCTTTGTTGTGGCAAAGGAAGAGGCCTCAGATTGTGGTCTCCTGGATACCCCAGGCTGGCGGGACCAGCGTTGCAGGGTGGATGCAGAAAGGCACCCCCTGCAACAACTTCCCCCACTCCCAAAGGACACAACTGCCCAGTGTACTATACTGGGAGAGGCTAGTGTCCAAGTGAAGGAAGCAGTGCCCATAATACAGGCACCCCAGGAGGAGTCGCATTACACCTTCCCTTTTGCTGAGGTGGAAGATGGAGACCTATTAACCAGCTGCCAGGGGATCTATGAGGATGGTGTACGAGAGGAGATCACCAAGGTTGGGGGAGTACCGTCTCACTTCCCGACCACAAGCATACCAGTCGCAGATGGCATCGTGGCCCAGGCTGTTCAGCATACTCAGCTGGGAGAGGCCCATCATGATGAACTGGCAATGGCAGACTCTTTTATTTCATCGGGGGAGGCTGAGGAGAAAATACCCTGTGTATATCCTGCTATCCTAACTCCCCCTGAAGATATGAAGGATTGTACCCGATCCCCTATTTGGAAACTGAGGAATTGCAGGCAAAATGTTGTTACGTACCCTGTGATTTAAACGGAACATTGGTAGCAAAGACTGTTAACTTAACATCAGATCATAAATCAGAAGAGGATTTGTTATCACCCTGTAATAACTCGGACAGTGATGTGGACTATAACTATGTGCCAGGGAATATGCCTGCCATTGGTAAGATTCCAGCAAGTACAGACCAGGTGGATGTCAGGAGACAGCGCTTGCAAACCATTCTCCCACCCCAGGGAGAAGGCACTGCACAACCCAGCCCCCTGCATCTCACAGAACACAAGACATTCATGGAGATAAGTTTGGAGTGTTTAGCAGTAAAAAGTCCTGAGTGGTACCCAACCAGTTATCCAGCCGACCGGGCTAGTAGAGGGAGTTACCAAGGAGGAGGACAGCCCAGAAGAAGTTCCAGGTGAGACGCTGGCTTTTGAGGGGGGAGGGCCGGGACAGAACCAGCCTGTCCTGGTGGCTCCCCTGCAGCCACTAACTGCATTGTTCCATATAGAAGGTTCATCCTGGGGCCCGAGCTGTGAGGACCCCACATGTTGCACTGAAAGTTGTGTTTGGGGGAGGAAGGAATGGACACTGCCACAGAAGTGCCATGTAAAGAGACCCAATATTTGCCTGCCCCTGGGCAACCGTTACTTGTACAAGGTGGTGAGGGGGAAGGTACCCACTGCCCCTGTGTTCCAGAAGTGAGGGTATTAGGACGCCTGATTGGTATGCTTTGGGGAAAGGGGTGTGATAATGTGAAGGGGGAAGGGGGACCGCCGAAAGTCTGACTTGAGGGAATTGCTAAATCCTCTGGTGGTAAAAGGGGACATGTTATATTGTAATTTTGTATTTGCGGAAGCCTGGGTCTTATGTTACATTACTCTGTGGGACACTGGTGGCACACTCACCCACAAGATGCTTTACCCTGCACCCCACCTCGCCCAGTCAGTAGTGGTTCTGGATCCCCCCGGGGAACAAGGCCTAAAAAGTGGGAGAGGAATGTGAGGACATGAGATGTGTGTTACAAATGTACAGGCAGCATCTCAGTCCTTGCAGAGATCAATTTACTTTTTAGTCCTTTTGTGTCCCCCATCTGTCTCCTAGTGTATGTGTGATCATTCTCAGGACACGCATTTCCATTAGCATGTATATTATGTACTGTAATAATGTAAGTAATTGTAATGTTTAATACTGGATAAGCCTTGATGTTAGCCTGGTCCATATGTATGTGTTATTCATAACCACTAGAGCAAGGTGACACCTCCCAGAACAAAACACCCTCTAAGTTAATTCCCACCTCCCCAGGGGACACTCAGGATTTACTCCTCCTTCGATTTGCCTGTTTTGTGCCTCAAGTGAATCTGGTAGACTGAACGGAACCATCCCAGCAGGTGTTCATCAGGGAAGTGATACCCGGAGGAGGTAGGAGAAAGTGACAGCATAAGGGACCCGCACCAATCAGGAGACGGTGCAACCCCCCCTGGGTGGTCACAATATCATGGGAAATTGGAAGATTTCAAAACAGGTCACCGAAGGCAAGTCCACATGTTAGTCGCTGACTTTAGCTAAGAGGCCTCGCTCTGCCAAGGTGCTATTGGACGCATCACCAGTTCTGTGGATTTATACTTTGGAAATTCTGCAAGGACCTGTGCGCTATTCATTGCTGTGTGTTCTGTGATTAGCTTCTACTGTATGGGGTCATGGAAACGATTGAGTGGACTTATGCGCTATTCACTGCAAGTGTGATCAGTGATAGTTTCTACTGTGGGGACTGCGGGTCTCTAGCTTTCATGGAATTGTTCTGGGATGTTATACTCTACTGGGACTGCCTCTGTCTGGACTGCTACCTGTTTATGGCCTGTTCACTGTATTTACCGCTTGTCCATACATATTATCTGTTGCTGTGTGCTGTGGAGAATAAACCATCACGTTGGTTTCATCTGCTTGTTGTCTGGGTGATTGAGAGAACCCCGTATCCTCACAGTCTCCCATAATTCTGCCCCTGGGGGACCACAATACAGATCAAACATGTATCAGCACAAGGGATCAGCACAGTCTGGGTGTTATATCTGCTGCAATCTCCACATTTCAGTAGAAATGTTTTTTTCTATGGGTTTGCTTTATTGTGTAATTAAGTTCAGGAGTGTAATTAAGTTCAGGAATGCAAATCAAAGCATTCTGGGATGAGGTCCGGTAACTAATGGCATCTTTCCAAGGCATTAGTCACTGTTGTCTTTGCATACATGAGAGGACTTTTCATACATGGGACGTCTTTTCATACTGTAAATGGGAGGTCTTCTCATTCTGTACATGGGAGGCCTTCTGATACTGTATATGGGAGGTCTTCTCATACTGTACATGGGAGGCCTTCTTATACATGGGAGGTCTTCTCATACTGTACATGGGAGGTCTTCTCATACTGTACATGGGAGGCCTTCTCATACATGGAAGGTCTTCTCATACTGTACATGGGAGGTTTTCTTATACATGGGAGGTCTTCTCATACTGTACATGGGAGGCCTTCTCATACTGTATATGAGAGGTCTTCTCATACTGTACATGGGAGGCCTTCTCATACATGGGAGGCCTTTTCATACATGGGAGGTCTCATACATGGGAGATCTCATATATGGGAGGCCTTTTTTAACCATGGGAGGCCTTTTCAATCATGGAAGGTCTTCTCAACCATGGGAGGCCTTCTCATACATGGGAGTGGGCTCTCAGATCTCCCTCTACTACAGTCGTCTTATGAAAGAGGAGCAAGAAAATCATACATGGGAGGCATTCTCATAATGTACATGGGAGGCCTTCGCATACACGGCCAGTCTTCTATACATGGGAAATCTCATACATAGGAGGAGGTCTTCTCATACTGTATATGGGAGGCCTTCTCATGCATGGGCAGTCTTCATATACATGGGAGGTCTCATACATGGAAGGTCTTCTAATACATAGGAGGCTTTATAATACATGGGAGGTCTTCTCAGACATGGGAGGCCTTCTCATATTGTATATGGGAGGCCTTCTCATACATGGGCGGTCTTCTCATACATGGGAGGTCTCATACATGAGAGGTCTTCTCATACATGGGAGGCCTTCTCAACCATGGGAGGCCTTCTCAACCCTGGGAGGCTTACTCAACCATGGGAGGACTTTTTTAACAATGGGAGGCCTACTCATACATGGGAGGCTTTCTCAACCATGGGAGGCCTTCTCATACATAGGAGGCCTTCTCATACATGGGAGCCTTCTCATACATGGGAGATCTCATATATGGGAGGCCTTCTCAACCATGGGAGGCCTTCTCATAGATGAGTTGGCTCTCAGAACCCCCTCTCCTACTGTCGTCTCATGAAAGAGGAGCTAGAAAATCTAATAAATATTTGCAACATATGAAAATATAACATTTCTACTACAGTATATTTCAATTGCAAGACAGAGGTTTTGCAGTCTTCACTAATAGATATTTATTGCAATAATTTTCTAACAAAAAACCTTCATTTCTTGCTTGATACATCTGACTGATACCACATTATGTAGAAAATGGGCCTCAGACTGCACACACTGAACATATATATACATATATATATATATATATATATATATATATATATATTTGGAGGTGCTACCTGTGGAGACAATTGATATATACACAAAAAGAAATACAAGTGCACAACTCCAAATTAAATGATTATATATAAATAAATACATTTTGCAGTAAATAGAGGTTTTTGGCATAATTGTGGCCAAGGTTATGGGCCCACCCACCACATCCAGGTAACTTCTGTTGGGTAGGTTCCTAACATACTAGGGTTCAAATCCAGAGCGCAGGACACCCCCAAACTAGCCCAGCTAAGCCGCCCCAAGGCACCACCATAATAAGAAAGGTGAAGTGTAAAGGAAATAGTTAAGAGCAGCCGCAGCTGCATATAAAGAATAAAAATAAAAAAGTTAAATGCATATATAAAAAACAGACAGTGAAGCGTTAAAATGTGTTGAAGGAAAAATGTGTTATATTGTGGTGCCCTGGGGTAGATCAACCAAAGCAATCCACATTATTACATTTATCATGCAATAAGTTATCAAAGCACATTTTTTTTGTGAACTCCATCTTGTTACATTGGCCTTTCTGTACCAATCTGGTTTTGCATAAATCTTAGTCCTGAATCAGCAAAATTGTGATACTTTGCAAATCTTGCACTTTATTACATTTGGGCCGGAGACTCACCTCCTGGTAGCTATTCCAGTCAGAGCACGGGTAGCTGACGAAGGTGTTGGAGTCTATGATGCTCTCTATGTATTACGTGACGGCCATTCTGTGGTTACATGTGATAAAGTCCATTGCTCCTGCAAAGAAGATCCAGACACCAAAGGGTTAATGTCAGGAAAACGTACGTGTATCCTCACTGAGAGGAGTAGGTGGATACTAATCACCTTGGCCCGAGCTTGTCTTAAGCTGTCAGGGATAAGAATTGTCCCCTTGTCTGCGCAATAGGCCACACATCCCCCATCATCTGGACCCGCCATTGCTCTCTATGGCCATGTGTTTCCTCAATGTATGTCTCCCATTGTATTCCTTCCAATGACATGGAATCAGACTCACTCTCCTGTCCCACCTGATATTCTACAGTATATAAAAAAAGGATCGTTTCCCGACTGGGGATGACCATGCTGCTATCTAACACTATATGCAACCATGATGGGAACTCTTCACCCTAACTGATCCGCTGATAGGAAGGCAATAGGCAAAATACAAATACAACCCCCAACTACACTGTACAATACATGCCGCTAACACGCCGTCTTATATACGGACCGGCAGAACTGACCCTGCCATGGGATGTTAGTAAATGTTTCATGAGAGAGGAGTAAAATCCTCAAGCACTAAGCAACAGCAACCAACCAGCAATGAGCTTCTGTCTGCCTAGTGAAAGATGATGATGGTGTCTGGGTTGCTTTGAATCCGGCTGAGTGAGTTTTCTCAGTCATCCCGCAGTCTAGGTTCATAAATGGACACATAACTATTTACTGCAGGTGCCGCTCAGGGACAGCATTACAGCCTGGCTACTATACAGCCTGAGGGCCTGATTCAGAGCCGAACGCTCTGACCAGAGCGCTCGCTCTGAATCAGGGCCCTCCTCCATGAAAATGGAGCGGCCTCCTGGCCGCTCGCATAGCTGTGGGTGACCACCCACAGCATATGCGAGCGTCCATGATGATGGTCGCAATGGTCTTGACCATCGCGACCATTGGGCTTGCGACGGAGACCCTGCGGTAGGGTCTCGCTGCTGCAAGCCCTGGAGTGATTTTGGCTCTATCAGAGCCAAAATCACTCCCACTAGTGATGTCAGTGGGGCCGGCTTCAGACGGTAGGCGTTCCCATGGGAATGCTTCCGTCTGGCAGGCACGCCCCCGGCATGCCCACCAAAGGGGGCGTGCTGTCAATCAACATCGACAGCACGCCCCCTTTGGTGCGAGACACGGAGCGATGGTGAGCCCGTCGCTCGCCGGGTCTCGCGCATGTGCACGACGGAGCTCCCTCCGTCGTGCGCATGCGCAGTTGGGGAACATCGACCCGCTTGCGAGTGTCCTGCGCTCGCGAGCGGGTCTGAATGACCCCCTGAGTTCCAGGCCAAGCATTTATCGTATGTCCATGATATACAGCGATCTCAAGGCCAGAACCAGCAATAAGAGGATAATATTTACCACTCCAAACATCTTCAACATTGGCGTTGGGGTTCTGCTTGTTCTGAGCACAACCAGGCATATTGACTCCACCGTTTGGGAAGAAATCCAAGTGACCAATAACCTGACTCATTCCGAATCCTGAAAGACACATTTTTATGTTATGTCACTGTTTCCCAAACTTTCCTCAATCATTAGAGTACCAACATTTTTTTTTTCCCGCACTCCTAGGTCAAAATTTCTTATTGATATTTTTAAAAAACAAAGTGAAATTGATTAAAATAAAAAATTTTGCTTATTTGTAATTCTTAGGGGTAAATTAAGAATCGAGATAGGTCAACTTTTTTTTTTTTCTTTAATCTTGATTTGCATCGCCTAAACTCGGGCTTGTTTTTTTTTGGTTTTGGAAATTTACTAAGAAGCGAGTTTAGCTGAAAGTGAATTTTCCGATGGTGAAGCAAATCGAGATTTCTCTCTCGAGTTACAAGTGAAGATGTGATTACTGACCCAAGATTGCAGTGTTTTCTCACTGCAAATCTCGCCCGAGCTAGCAACCTGCACATATCAGGGCTGGTTTTAAATATATGGGTACCCCTGTGTAATTTTTTTGCCCCTATAATTAAAACCAGCTCTGTTCCAGCTGCCTGGTGCTAGTACCTAATTTCCGGACAAACCCTATTCATTTTGTTCCCCATAATTTTAGGTACCAGGACAGGCTGGCAAGGCCGGGGCTGGTTAGTGTTTTTGGGGGGGGACCTCACGTCATTTTTTCAGCAAAATAATAATAATTAAAAAAAAAATGATTTCTGCATGTTTCTGCAAAACTAGCTGATCAGGAGGTGAGTGTTTAAAACGTCAATTTGGCAGCAAGTTTGTAGGCATCTCTCCTGAGATTGTAATCTCGCTTATTGGTAAATTTCCGTGATGTATGTTTATGTGGTGGGGATAGGGATGTGCTGACCTGTCATCCTTAGGGTCAGTTATGAGGTGGGGATAGGGATGTGCTGACCTGTCATCATTAGGGTCAGTTATGTGGTGGGGACATGAATGTGCTGACCTGTCACCCTTAGGGTCAGTTATGTGGTGAGGACAGGGATGTGCTGAACTATCATCCTTAGGGTCAGTTATGTGGTGGGGGGCAGGGATGTGTTGAACTGTCATCCTTAGGGTCAGTTATGTGGTGGGGACAGGGATGTGCTGACCTGTCATCCTTAGGGTCAATTATGTGGTGAGGACAGGGATGTGCTGACCTGTCACCCTTAGGGTCAGTTATGTGGTGGGGACAGGGATGTACTGACCTGTCATCCTTAGGGTCAGTTATGTGGTGGGGACAGGGATGTGCTGACCTGTCATCCTTAGGGTCAGTTATGTGGTGGGGATGGGGATGTGCTGACCTGTCATCCTTAGGGTCAGTTATGTGGTGGGGACGGGGATGTGCTGACCTGTCACCCTTAGGGTCAGTTATGTGGTGGGGACGGGATGTGCTGACCTGTCACCCTTAGGGTCATTTATGTGGTGGGGACAGGGATGTGCAGACCTGTCATCCTTAGGGTCAGTTATGTGGTGGGGACAGGGATGTGCTGACCTGTCATCCTTAGGGTTAGTTATGTGGTGGGGACGGGATGTGCTGACCTGTCATCCTTAGGGTCAGTTATGTGGTGGGGACAGGGATGTGCTGACCTGTCATCCTTAGGGTCAGTTATGTGGTGGGGACAGGGATGTGCTGACCTGTCATCCTTAGGGTCAGTTATGTGGTGAGGACAGGGATGTGTTGACCTGTCACCCTTAGGGTCAGTTATGTGGTGAGGACAGGGATGTGCTGACCTGTCACCCTTAGGGTCAGTTATGTGGTGAGGACAGGGATGTGTTGACCTGTCACCCTTAGGGTCAGTTATGTGGTGGGGACAGGGATGTGCTGACCTGTCATCCTTAGGGTTAGTTATGTGGTGGGGACGGGATGTGCTGACCTGTCATCCTTAGGGTCAGTTATGTGTTGGGGACAGGGATGTGCTGACCTGTCATCCTTAGGGTCAGTTATGTGGTGGGGACAGGGATGTGCTGACCTGTCATCCTTAGGGTCAGTTATGTGGTGAGGACAGGGATGTGTTGACCTGTCACCCTTAGGGTCAGTTATGTGGTGAGGACAGGGATGTGCTGACCTGTCACCCTTAGGGTCAGTTATGTGGTGAGGACAGGGATGTGTTGACCTGTCACCCTTAGGGTCAGTTATGTGGTGGGGACAGGGATGTGCTGACCTGTCATCCTTAGGGTCAGTCATGAGGTGGGGATAGGGATGTGCTGACCTGTCATCATTAGGGTCAGTTATGTGGTGGGGACATGAATGTGCTGACCTGTCACCCTTAGGGTCAGTTATGTGGTGGGGACAGGGATGTGCTGACCTGTCATCCTTAGGGTCAGTTATGTGGTGGGGACAGGGATGTGCTGACCTGTCATCCTTAGGGTCAGTTATGTGGTGAGGACAGGGATGTGTTGACCTGTCACCCTTAGGGTCAGTTATGTGGTGAGGACAGGGATGTGCTGACCTGTCACCCTTAGGGTCAGTTATGTGGTGAGGACAGGGATGTGTTGACCTGTCACCCTTAGGGTCAGTTATGTGGTGAGGACAGGGATGTGCTAAGAGGTTACCTGGGCACGGTGGGTAGGCCCATAACCTTGGCCATGATTATGCTTAAAACCTCTATTTATTTATTGCAACATTTTATTGCAAAATGTATATATTATTAGTAATGTTAGAGCTGTGCACTTGTAATTTTTATTTTTGTGTCTGCAACAATAGTGTCAACAGGTAGCACCTCCCATTCTTTATATTCAGGGTGTGCATTCTAGGGCTCTTTTCCTTTCTGTGGGAAGAAGCGCCGGGTTGTGAGCTGGGATCAGATCGAATCTCCGCGATCCGTGCAATGCGCATCCATGGACTCAGGTCACAAATGCGCAAAGGGCAGGATCAGCAGCGGTAAGTGTCACTGTTACTAGCACTGTATCTTGACCTGCTTTATAGGGTCCTCTCCATACACAAACATTTGAAACTAGCTGGGATACCTGGTGTTTCTCGGGTTGAAGACTGGACCCTGAAGTACGCCTGCAGCCTTTATTTGTTTACATTGTCCTCGCCTATAACCCCATTTCATTGATCCTGAAAATAAACCCCACATGCATGCAAACAGTGGCTTTACTACTGTGGGTGCAACTGCTATGGTTATTGAACTGCCTCTGTGGCCTGCCACTCTCCATGCACCCAGTCAAACAACACAAGGTGGGCCAATGAGGGGGGACCAGGTGTCAACGGTGTTGATTTAATGCCGGCCCACCAGCTTATTACAGCTGGAGCACCAGCAGGCAGGTATGGATAGACTGTGGCCGGTCGTGAGGCAATCACAGCCCACGGACCAGCAGCAAATCAGCAGTGGTGGCTCCTGCTTGGCTGCCGGACTGCAAGCTCTGATTTACTCGCGACCGGCACCAGATTTAAATTGCATTGGCGCTGTCTGTCCATGTCTGCCACTGCCTGCCAGTGCGCCAGGTGTAATTAGCTGGTGACACGGCACCAGATCCAAACCTGCTGGCTGCTGATGGCACACAGGGGGAGACGAGAGGCTGCTGGAGGGTCACGGGGAGGGTTTTTGGGCAGGGGGGTTTAATGGGTAAGGGGCATTACTGTGTGGCATAATGTAATAAGGGGCATTACTGTGTGGCATAATGTGTAAAAGGCACTACTTTTGTATGGAATAATGTGTATAAGGGGCTCTACTTCATGGCTTAATGTGTATAAGTGGTACTACTGTGTGCCATAACCTGAATGAGGTCTGTGTGGCATAACATGAATGGGTTCTGTGTGGGGACAAATGTATGTGTTTTTTTACCTTTGGGGGGCCCTTTAAAGATCTTGCTATGTGGCCCCCAAAGTTTTAGTTACACCCTTGCATGATAACACAGAGGGCTGACTAATATATGCAGTCATTTTAAAAAGGACTAAGGGCTCTATTTATTAACATTATTTTTACACCCTTTTCACATTATTTTAGTATCACCTATAGTTATTACAGAGCAATTGGAGTAGTATTCGTAAAATTCTACTCCAACTCCTAAGTATCACTTATTTTTAGTAATTAGACTGCATTTCCCATAATTGTAATGGGAAATGTGATCTGTCTGGTAGTTACTAAAAACAAATTGTGAAAAAAATACCTAGGGAGGCCCTGTGATAATAACGCCACCTGGAGGTGGTGTTATCCAGGGTCTCCCCCAGTTACTGGACTCCTACTCTGCTCTAACGGGGAGAGCAGAGCCGGGAGTCGGTCACAGGAATCAACTGTGTGGTCTAAACAGACCACAAGCTGATTCACTGCAAAAAAAAATACAAAAATAGTAAAAAATAAAATTCACTTACCTGACTCCAGGGACCGGTGGTCGGGGCTCCGGTTATGACTCCCCTCTGGTCAGCTGGTCTCCCATGCTGCACTTCGGCCCAGTCATCAGGTGATTGGGTACCAGTGCAGTATGGGATATCACCTGACCGGAGGCATGGAGGACATCGCCGGACGCCCCGGATCATGCAGGTAAGTGTAATTAAGGGAGGGGGTTGCGGGGGGTCCGTGAACATGGGTGGTGGGGCTTAGCACCAGGGGTGGGGCTTAGCGCCGGGGGGTGGTAGCAGCAGCGGCCAGTCGATGCATGCGCGGGCACTTTGTCACTGTATTTTTTCCGAAAATACCGTGACTGGTGTGGGGATGGGATTCGCAGGGACAGAGCTTTATCGCAAGCTATGTCCCTGCAAGGGATTTATAGTAAATCCCTGTGATATTGCCAGAATTCGCAATGCGAATTCAGTCATTAATGTCACACTACAATCTGCATTCAATATACGGATTGTAGTAAATAGAGCCCAAATCTGGATTTAATTAACTTGAATGAGTCATAAAGCTTGCTCAGACTGAGGTTAAAAGGATACTTTTGTTGGTTTCACACAGGATTTTGGCAGACTGTCAATTTCCAATGGAGCCAGCCCCGGAACCTGTGTAATTTGAGTGTCTCCATTTTTAGGGATTGTGTGACAGTGTGTGGCCCTGATGAAGTTCAAATCTAGGCAAAAACATAATCCTGGTCAAACTGCACCACCCTGCCAACTTTGGTGGAGCTAGGTCCAAAACTCTGGCTGTGCAAAAAAGACAAACAGACAGACACGCTTTCTTGCTAATTATAAAGATAAAAACGTATGATAAAACTTACAGTATTTAACTAATGCACTTCCCTATAATATATATTGGTATAGAGGTTAGAGTACATAAGCACAGAAGGTCACAGCAGTCAGACAATTGTCATACACTAAAGAGCTACAAAAAACCAACCCAGGTCAGGAAGGAAAGGACCGGCATCTGTGTGGATCACATCAACGAGATTAGCATCTGACAGATCCAGCCTGACTTCTGGATCTGTGTTCTGGAAGTTTGGTTCTGCTGGGTCCAGGCCTGATGATAGAGAACCGAAAAGAAGAATCAACCAACAGGACAAATACAATGGTATTGTTCTGCCAATGTAACAAACCTGGTATATGTGCTACAGGGTGGACTAAACAGGTGTATGTACTGCAGGAGGAAACAAACAACAATCTACTGGTGCAACTAAACGTGTATTATTCTGCAGGTATATTTAATCATGTGTATCATTCTGTAGGTGTGACTAATCAGGTGTATCATTCTGTAGGTGTGACTACCCAGGTGTATCATTTTGTAGGTGTAACTAACCAGGTGCATCATTCTGTAGGTGTGACTAACCAGGTGTATCATTTTGTAGGTGTAACTAATCAGGTGTATCATTCTGTAGGTGTAACTAATCAGGTGTATCATTCTGCAGGTGTGACTAATCAAGAGTATCATTCTGTAGGTGTAACAAATCAGGTGTATCATTCTGCAGGTGTGACTAATCAGGTGTATCATTCTGCAGGTGTGACTAATCAGGTGTATCATTCTGTAGGTGTAACTAACTAGGTGTATCATTCTGCAGGTGTGACTAATCAGGTGTATCATTCTGCAGATGTGACTAACCAGGTGTATCATTCTGCAGGTGTGACTAATCAGGTGTATCATTCTGCAGATGTGACTAATCAGGTGTATCATTCTGTAGATGTAACTAATCAGGTGTATCATTCTGCAGGTGTGACTAATCAGGTGTATCATTCTGTAGGTGTAACAAATCAGGTGTATCATTCTGCAGGTGTGACTAATCAGGTGTATCATTCTGCAGGTGTGACTAATCAGGTGTATCATTCTGCAGGTGTAACTAACCAGGTGTATCATTCTGCAGGTGTGACTAATCAGGTGTATCATTCTGCAGGAGTGACTAATCAGGTGTATCATTCTGTAGGTGTGACTAATCAGGTGTATCATTCTGTAGGTGTGACTAATCAGGTGTATCATTCTGTAGATGTAACTAATCAGGTGTATCATTCTGCAGGTGTGACTAACCAGGTGTATAATTCTGTAGGTGTGACTAATCAGGTGTATCATTCTGCAGGTGTGACTAATCAGGTGTATCATTCTGCAGATGTAACTAATCAGGTGTATCATTCTGCAGGTGTAACTAATCAGGTGTATCAATCTGCAGGTGTGACTAACCAGGTGTATCATTCTGTAGGTGTAACTAACCAGGTGTATCATTCTGCAGGTGTAACTAATCAGGTGTATCATTCTGTAGGTGTAACTAATCTGGTGTATCATTCTGCAGGTGTGACTAATCAGGTGTATCATTCTGTAAGTGTAACTAACCAGGTGTATCATTCTGCAGGTGTGACTAATCAGGTGTATCATTCTGTAGGTGTAACAAATCAGGTGTATCATTCTACAGGTGTGACTAATCAGGTGTATCATTCTGCAGGTGTGACTAATCAGGTGTATCATTCTGTAGGTGTAACTAACGAGGTGTATCATTCTGCTGGTGTGACTAATCAGGTTTATCATTCTGCAGGTGTGACTAACCAGGTGTATCATTCTGCAGGTGTGACTAATCAGGTGTATCATTCTGCAGATGTGACTAATCAGGTGTATCATTCTGTAGATGTGACTAATCAGGTGTATCATTCTGCAGGTGTGACTAATCAGGTGTATCATTCTGTAGGTGTAACAAATCAGGTGTATCATTCTGCAGGTGTGACTAATCAGGTGTATCATTCTGCAGGTGTGACTAATCAGGTGTATCATTCTGTAGGTGTAACTAACCAGGTGTATCACTCTGCAGGTGTTACTAATCAGGTGTATCATTCTGCAGGTGTGACTAATCAGGTGTATCATTCTGTAGATGTAACTAATCAGGTGTATCATTCTGCAGGTGTGACTAATCAGGTGTATCATTCTGCAGGTGTGACTAATCAGGTGTATCATTCTGCAGGTGTGACTAATCAGGTGTATCATTCTGCAGATGTAACTAATCAGGTGCATCATTCTGCAGGTGTAACTAATCAGGTGCATCAATCTGCAGGTGTGACTAACCAGGTGTATCATTCTGCAGGTGTAACTAACCAGGTGTATCATTCTGCAGGTGTAACTAACCAGGTGTATCATTCTGCAGGTGTGACTAATCAGGTGTATCATTCTGCAGGTGTGACTAATCAGGTGTATCATTCTGCAGGTGTGACTAATCAGGTGTATCATTCTGTAGGTGTGACTAATCAGGTGTATCATTCTGCAGGTGTGACTAACAAGGTGTATCATTCTGTAGGTGTGACTAATCAGGTGTATCATTCTGTAGATGTGACTAATCAGGTGTATCATTCTGCAGGTGTAGCTAATCCGGTGTACCATTCTGCAGGTGTGACTAACCAGATGTATCATTCTGTAGATGTAACTAATCAGGTGTATCCATCTGCAGGTGTGTCTAATCAGGTGTATCATTCTGTTGGTGTAACTAACCAGGTGTATCATTCTGCAGGTGTGACTAATCAGGTGTATCATTCTGCAGGTGTGACTAATCAGGTGTATCATTCTGTAGATGTAACTTATCAGGTGTATCATTCTGCAGGTGTGACTAATCAGGTGTATCATTCTGTAGATGTAACTAATCAGGTGTATCATTCTGTTGGTGTGACTAATCAGGTGTATCATTCTGTAGGTGTAACTAATCATGTGTATCATTCTGTAGGTGTAACTAATCAGGTGTATCATTTTGCAGGTGTAACTAATCAGGTGTATCATTCTGCAGGTGTAACTAACCAGGTGTATCATTCTGTAGGTTGGACTAATCAGGTGTATCATTCTGTAGATGTAACTAATCAGGTGTATCATTATGTAGGTGTAACTAATCAGGTGTATCATTCTGCTGGTGTGACTAATCATGTGTATCATTCTGCAGGTGTGACTAATCAGGTGTATCATTCTGCAGGTGTGACTAATCAGATGTATCATTCTGCAGGTGTGACTAATCAGGTGTATCATTCTGTAGGTGTGACTAATCAGGTGTATCTTTCTGTAGATGTAACTAATCAGGTGTATCATTCTGCAGGTGTAACTAATCAGGTGTATCATTCTGCAGGTGTAACTAATCAGGTGTATCATTCTGCAGGTGTGACTAAACAGGTGTATCATTCTGTAGGTGTGACTAATCAGGTGTACCATTCTGTAGATGTAACTAATCAGGTGTATCATTCTGCAGGTGTAACTAATCAGGTGTATCATTCTGCAGGTGTGACTAACCAGGTGTATCATTCTGTAGGTGTAACTAATCAAGTGTAACATGTGTGACTAAGTAGGTGTGTAGACTTGCAGGTGTATCTAATAGCTAATACATTGGTGTATTATTGTACAATTGTAACTAGCTGTGAGTGGCTCAGTTTTAAGTTCAAATAATGAAGATAAACAAGAAAACTATTTGCACTTTTACTCGTTTTCTTCAGACCATGCTCCTCTTCCCCCTCATGGCATCTTCCTTCTTTTCTGCCACCGTGTTTGGTTCTTTTTACCATTAATTAAATTCTCCTGTTCAGCAGCTCATTTTTCTAAGGACTTAATTAGTCACCTCTAGTTTCTATTCTAAGATCTGATTGGTTATTCCCTGCCTAGAGTTCATTGGTAGTTTCAGCTCAAACCAAGTTCTTTCCAGTCATCCAATTCCAAATACCCATTGGTTCTTTCCAGCTCTTCAACACATCTCAGTGGCTGGTTATTTCCTTATTGACTATCATTTAGTTCCTTCACACATCTTATTAACTATTTCCAGATTTTACCACACACCTCATTGGCAACTTTCACTTATTCCCCACGCCTCATTGGCTACTGTTAGTTACTCCTCACACCTCATTGGCTACTTTCACTTATTCCCCACACCTCATTGGCTACTTTCATTTATTCCCCACACCTCATTGGCTACTTTCAGTTATTCCCCACACCTCATTGGCTACTGTCACTTATTCCCCACACTTCATTGGCTACTTTCACTTACTCCCCACACTTCATTGTCTACTGTCAGTTATTCCCCATTCCTCATTGGTTACTTTCACTTATTCCCCACACCTCATTGGCTACTGTCAGTTATTCCACATACCTCATTGGTTACTTTCACTTATTCCCCACACCTCATTGACTACTGTCAGTTATTCCCCACACCTCATTGACTACTGTCAGTTATTCCCCACACCTCATTGACTACTGTCACTTATTCCCCACACTTCATTGACTACTGTCATTTATTTCCCACACCTCATTGGCAACTTTCACTTATTCCCCACGCCTCATTGGCTACTGTTAGTTACTCCTCACACCTCATTGGCTACTTTCACTTATTCCCCACACCTCATTGGCTACTTTCATTTATTCCCCACACCTCATTGGCTACTTTCAGTTATTCCCCACACCTCATTGGCTACTGTCACTTATTCCCCACACTTCATTGGCTACTTTCACTTACTCCCCACACTTCATTGTCTACTGTCAGTTATTCCCCATACCTCATTGGTTACTTTCACTTATTCCCCACACCTCATTGGCTACTGTCAGTTATTCCACATACCTCATTGGTTACTTTCACTTATTCCCCACACCTCATTGACTACTGTCAGTTATTCCCCACACCTCATTGACTACTGTCAGTTATTCCCCACACCTCATTGACTACTGTCACTTATTCCCCACACTTCATTGACTACTGTCAGTTATTCCCCACACCTCATTGGCTACTGTCAGTTATTTCCCACACCTCATTGGCTACTGTCAGTTATTTCCCACATCTCATTGTCTACTGTCAGTTATTTTCCACACCTCATTGTCGACTGTCAGTTATTCCCCACACCTCATTGGCTACTGTCAGTTATTTCCCACACCTCATTGACTACTGTCAGTTATTCCCCACACCTCATTGGCTACTGTCAGTTATTTCCCACACCTCATTGGCTACTGTCAGTTATTTCCCACATCTCATTGTCTACTGTCAGTTATTCCCCACACCTCATTGGCTACTGTCAGTTATTTCCCACACCTCATTGTCTACTGTCAGTTATTTCCCACACCTCATTGGCTACTGTCAGTTATTTCCCACGCCTCATTGTCTACTGTCAGTTATTTCCCACACCTCATTGTCTACTGTCATTTATTTCCCACACCTCATTGTCTACTGCCAGTTATTCCCCACACCTCATTGGCTACTGTCAGTTATTTCCCACACCTCATTGTCTACTGTCAGTTATTTCTCACACCTCATTGGCTATGGTCAGTTATTCCCCAAACCTCATTGTCTACTGTCAGTTATTCCCCACACCTCATTGTCTACTGTCAGTTATTTCCCACACCTCATTGTCTACTGTCAGTTATTCCCCACACCTCATTGTCTACTGTCAGTTATTCCCCACACCTCATTGACTACTGTCAGTTATTCCCCACACCTCATTGTCTACTGTCAGTTATTCCCCACACCTCATTGTCTATCCATTGTTCTTCTGTAGATCTCATTGTGTTTTTCACCACTGTCATTTCTTTTTTCCATCATTACTATAAATTATAACCCCTGTTTGGTCACCTGTGATCCGAGCGATGCCCTTCATCCTCTTTCCAGCCTCTCCGGCAGTGTGCGCCCCCAAGCTGTGGCCAATCACGTGAACATTGGCAGGAGAATAGGCAAAGTTTTTCTGGTAACAAAGACATTGTATTATAATATAACGAGAGGAAATAATGTAGGGAAAATCTAGAGCAAGAGGTCATAATAAGAAACTGGAAAAAACAAAGGATCCCTTTACAGAAACATAGAACAGCCTCAGAGGTATTTATTAATAATAAAAGGTCATACACAAAGCCCAGAATGGGTGGAGAGAGAACTTGATATAAGCAGAGATGGAGGAGAAAATGTGGGAGAAAAATCTTGCTATATGTGAACTAGGAGGAAAAAATGGGCAGAAAGAGATCTTGCTATATGTGGAGGAGGAGACTATGGGTGGAGGGAACTTACTATATACAGGGCAAGAAGAGAAGAGTATACAGTTGGAGAGAGAACTTGCTATATGCAGAGTAGGAGGAGAATATGGTGGATACAGAACTTTCTACATGTGGAGGAGGAGGAATATGGGTGGAGTGAATAGTTGCTATATGCAGAAAAGAAGGAGACTATAGGTGGAGAGAAAACTTGCCTTATGGGGAAGAGGAGAATATGGGTGGAGAGAGAACTTGCTACAGTACATGCAAGGAGAATATGGGTGGAGAGAGAACTTGTTATATACATGGGAGGAATAGGAGAATATGGGTGGAGAGACAACTTGCTGTATACGGAGTAGGAGGAGAATATGGGTGGAGAGAGAACTTGTTATATGCAGAGTAGGAGGAGAATATGGGTGGAGAGAGAACTTGCTTTATGCAGAGTAGTGTAGAATATTGATGGGGAGAGAACATGCTATATGGGGAGGAGGAGAATATGGGTGGAGAGAGAACTTGCTATAAGCAGAGATGGAGGAGAAAATGGGGGAGAAAAATCTTGCTATATGTGGATTAGGAGGAAATAATGGGCAGAAAGAGAACTTGCTATATGTGGAGGAGGAGGAGACTATGGGTGGAAGGAACTTATTATATACAGGGCAGGAAGAGGAGAGTATAGTTGGAGAGAGAACTTGCTATATGCAAAGTAGGAGCAGAATATGGGTGGATAGAGAATTTCTACATGCAGAGGAGGAGAATATGGGCAGAGAGAGAACTTGCTACATGCAAAGAGAATATGGGTGGAGAGAGAACATGATATAAGCAGAGATGGAGGAGAAAATGGGGTAGACAAATCTTGCTATATGAGAAGTAGGAAAAAATTGGTAGAACGAGATCTTGCTATATGTGGAGAAGGAGGAGAGTAAGTGTGGAGAGGGAACTTGCCATATGCAGAGGAGATGGAGAATATGACTGGAGAGAAAGCATGTAATATGCGAAGGAGGAGAAGAATAATATGGGTGGAGAGAGAATTTGCTGTATATGGAGTAGAAGGAGAATATGGGTGAAGAGAGAACTTGCTGTACTGTATGCGGAGGAGGAGAATATAGGTGGAGAAAGAACTTGCTATACTGTATGCGGAGGAGGAGAATATAGGTGGAGAGAGAACTTGCTATTCTGTATGCGGAGGAGGAGGAGAATATAGGTGGAGAGAGAACTTGCTATACTGTATGCGGAGGAGGAGAATATAGGTGGAGAGAGAACTTGCTATACTGTATGCGGAGGAGGAGAATATAGGTGGAGAAAGAACTTGCTATACTGTATGCGGAGAAGGTGGAGAATATAGGTGGAGAGAGAACTTGCTATACTGTATGCGGAGGAGAATATGGGTGGAGAGAGAACTTGATATAAGCAGAGATGGAGGAGAAAATGGGGTAGACAAATCTTGCTATATGAGAAGTAGGAAAAAATTGGTAGAACGAGATCTTGCTATATGTGGAGGAGGAGGAGAGTAAGTGTGGAGAGGGAACTTGCCATATGCAGAGGAGATGGAGAATATGACTGGAGAGAAAGCATGTTATATGCGGAGGAGGAGGAGAATAATATGGGTGAAGAGAGAACTTGCTGTACTGTATGCGGAGGAGGAGAATATAGGTGGAGAGAGAACTTGCTATACTGTATGCGGAGGAGGAGGAGAATATAGGTGGAGAGAGAACTTGCTATACTGTATGCGGAGGAGGAGAATATAGGTGGAGAAAGAACTTGCTATACTGTATGCGGAGGAGGAGGAGAATATAGGTGGAGAGAGAACTTGCTGTACTGTATGCGGAGGAGGAGAATATAGGTGGAGAGAGAACTTGCTATACTGTATGCGGAGGAGGAGGAGAATATAGGTGGAGAGAGAACTTGCTATACTGTATGCGGAGGAGGAGAATATAGGTGGAGAGAGAACTTGCTATACTGTATGCGGAGGAGGAGAATATAGGTGGAGAGAGAACTTGCTGTACTGTATGCGGAGGAGGAGAATATAGGTGGAGAGAGAACTTGCTATACTGTATGCGGAGGAGGAGAATATAGGTGGAGAGAGAACTTGCTATACTGTATGCGGAGGAGGAGAATATAGGTGGAGAGAGAACTTGCTATACTGTATGCGGAGGAGGAGAATATAGGTGGAGAGAGAACTTGCTGTACTGTATGCGGAGGAGGAGGAGAATATAGGTGGAGAAAGAACTTGCTGTACTGTATGCGGAGGAGGAGGAGGAGAATATAGGTGGAGAAAGAACTTGCTATACTGTATGCGGAGGAGGAGGAGAATATAGGTGGAGAAAGAACTTGCTATACTGTATGCAGAGGAGAATATGGGTGGAGAGAGAACTTGATATAAGCAGAGATGGAGGAGAAAATGGGGTAGACAAATCTTGCTATATGAGAAGTAGGAAAAAATTGGTAGAACGAGATCTTGCTATATGTGGAGGAGGAGGAGAGTAAGTGTGGAGTGGGAACTTGCCATATGCAGAGGAGATGGAGAATATGACTGGAGAGAGAACTTGCCATATGCAGAGGAGATGGGGAATATGACTGGAGAGGGAACTTGCCATATGCAGAGGAGATGGAGAATATGACTGGAGAGAAAGCATGTTATATGCGAAGGAGGAGAAGAATAATATGGGTGGAGAGAGAACTTGCTGTATATGGAGTAGAAGGAGAATATGGGTGAAGAGAGAACTTGCTGTACTGTATGCGGAGGAGGAGAATATGGGTGGAGAAAGAACTTGCTATACTGTATGCGGAGGAGGAGAATATGGGTGGAGAGAGAACTTGCTGTATATGGAGTAGAAGGAGAATATAGGTGGAGAGAGAACTTGCTGTACTGTATGCGGAGTAGGAGGAGAATATGGGTGGAGAGAGAAATTGCTGTATGTGGAGTAGGAGGAGAATATGGGTGGAGAGAGAACTTGATATAAGCAGAGATGGAGGAGAGAATGGGGGAGACAAATCTTTCTATATGCGAAGTAGGAGGACAAAATGGGTAGAACGAGATCTTGCTATATGTGGAGGAGGAGGAGAATAAAGGTGGAGAGGGAACTTGCTATATGTGGAGGAGGAGGAGAATAAAGGTGGAGAGGGAACTTGCTATATGTGGAGGAGGAGGAGAATAAAGGTGGAGAGGGAACTTGCTATATGTGGAGGAGGAGGAGAATAAAGGTGGAGAGGGAACTTGCTATATGCGGAGGAGGAGGAGAATAAGGGTGGAGAGAGAACTTGCTGTATATGGAGGAGAAAGAGGACAATATTGGTAGAGAGAACTTTCTACATGTGGAGGAGGAGGAACTTGATATAAGCAGAGATGGAGGAGAGAATGGGGGAGACAAATCTTTCTATATGCGAAGTAGGAGGACAAAATGGGTAGAACGAGATCTTGCTATATGTGGAGGAGGAGGAGAATAAAGGTGGAGAGGGAACTTGCTATATGTGGAGGAGGAGGAGAATAAAGGTGGAGAGGGAACTTGCTATATGTGGAGGAGGAGGAGAATAAAGGTGGAGAGGGAACTTGCTATATGTGGAGGAGGAGGAGAATAAAGGTGGAGAGGGAACTTGCTATATGCGGAGGAGGAGGAGAATAAGGGTGGAGAGAGAACTTGCTGTATATGGAGGAGAAAGAGGACAATATTGGTAGAGAGAACTTTCTACATGTGGAGGAGGAGGAGATTATGGACTCTATTTATTAACATTATTTTGACTAAAATAAAGTGATAAAGGCTGCTTTGTGTTTTCACACCCTTTTCACATTATTTTAGTATCACCTATAGTTATTACAGGGCAATTGGAGTAGAATTCTACTCCAACCCCTAAGTATCACTTATTTTTAGTAAGCAGATCGCATTTCCCATAATTGTAATGGGAAATGTGATTCAACCAAAGTTACTAAAAATAAATTGTAAAAAAATATCTGGGAAAGCCCTGTGATAATAACGCAACCTGGAGGTGGCGTTATCCAGGGTCTCCCCCAATTACCGGCCTCCTGCCCTACTCTAACGGGGAGAGCAGAGCCGGGAGTCAGTCCCAGTAATCAGCTGTGTGGTCTAAACAGTCCGCAAGCTGATTACTGTAAACAAAAGAAAAAAAATTGTCAAAAAAAATTTTACTTACCTGACTCCAGGGACCGGTGATCGGGCCTCCGGAGATGTCTCCCCTCCGGTCAGCTGGTCTCCCATAGTGCACTGCGGCCGGGTCATCAGGTGATCGGGTCCCAGTGCAGTATGGGATATCACCAGACCGGACGCATGGAGAACATCACTGGATGCAAGCGGTGTAAATACATAAAAAATTTTACATGTGGGGTAAATACTGGCTGCTTTTGCATGTAGTCCACAAATACTGCACAAACAGTAAGACCAGCATTGTAACCGGTAACCAGCAACTTACAAAGAAACCAGAAGTGGGAGCAACATCCTAACCAGTAACCAGCAGTGTGACCAGCACCATGACCAGTAACTAGCAGCATGGCTATCACAGTAACCTCCAGTGTAACTAGTATCATAACCAGTAACCAGCACCTTAGCCAGTAACCAGTAGTATGACCAGCACCATAATCAGTACCAACAACTTAACTGGTAACCAGCAGTGTGAGCAGCAATGTAAACAGTAACCAGCAGTGTGAACAGCGTGTACAGTGTGTGGGGATCTGAGTCAGTGAGGACGGCCTCTGTGTGTGTGTGTGTGTGTGTGTGTGTGTGGATCTGAGTCAGTGAGGACGGCCTCTGTGTGTGTGTGTGTGTGTGTGTGTGGGGGGATCTGAGTCAGTGAGGACGGCCTCTGTGTGTGTGTGTGTGTGTGTGTGTGTGTGTGTGTGTGTGGGGATCTGAGTCAGTGAGGACGGCCTCTGTGTGTGTGTGTGTGTGTGTGTGTGTGTGTGTGTGTGTGTGTGTGTGTGGGGATCTGAGTCAGTGAGGACGGCCTGTCTGTGTGTGTGTAGTGATTTCTTAGTGACATACTGTAGAAATTCTCCCTTGAAAATATGGCTCCATATTTCATAAACTGAGCCATAATATTACATTTGAGATAAATGCCAGAGAAAATAGCGCTTGGAAACATGGCTCAATATTTCATATGTTGAAAAATAACTGTTGCTATATTTCTAGCTGGAACTCGAACTCTACAACAGAAGCTGTCACTTACAGTTTCTTTCACTATGTACGAGGTAAAAGACTACAGCTTTCACCTGTAGGTGTTATAGCATAGTGGTAGGGTTTGAATCCCAGTGTAAACATTTTTTATTTCCTCCACAAATAAGTTTATATGATTCAATAATATAATTTTAATAACTATAAAACTTTTTAGAATAAAATCATATTTCATCAAGAGGGTGTGATCAGCATGTACAGTATGTGGGGATCTAAGTCAGTGAAGATGGCGTGTAGCAATTTCTTATTGACATACTGTAGAAATTTCCCCTTGAAAATATGGTTGTAGAAATCACTACACACACACGCCATCTTCACTGACTTAGATCCCCACATACTGTACATGCTGATCACACCCTCTTGATGAAATATGATTTTATATTGTTATTAAAATTATAGTATTGATAATAATTTATTGAATCATATAAACTTATTTTTGGAGCAAAAAAAAAATGATATTATCTTCTAAAAGGTGCTAGTTAATGTTAAGTAGAATCTGATTGGTTACTATTAGAGATGAGGGGGTTCAGATTAGTTCATATTTTCCTGCCAAATTATGATTTTTCCCGACAAATACCGGGTCTCAGAAAAAGGCAAAACGTCATCTTTCATGGACAAACATCATTATTCCTGGACAAAAGTCCAGGAATGATGATGTTTGTCCATGAAGGATGACATTTTGCCTCTTTCTGAGACCCGATTTTTGGCGGGAAATATCCAAATTTGGTGGAAAAATCCGAACCCGCTCATCTCTAGTTACTATGGGCAACATCTCCACTTATAAAACGCTCACTTTAGTAAATATACCTCTAAGACTATGAAGACAGACTCTAGTCAGAGACATAAAACACCATCATATATCTGGGGATCCTTACCGAGAGGATGTCTACAAAATAGGCCACTTCTGCCCCCACCACACGGATGTTATTAGAGGCCTGTGTGTACATAGTGTGCGAACCTCCGCTCCAGTCCACAGCGATGCAGTTCGAGTCTTCAACCTGGAACAGTGTCTGGATAAAAACATAAACATATAATATATTATTATCAATTGCTCGTCCTGCCCTGTGCTATATACGTCCATTATTGTGTATAGTATTACAGATACGCTGCTTGTGTGTGAGGATTGTTGGCACAAGAGCTTTCAATCTACAAGACTATTTATACCCCTGTCTAGCCTGTATGCTACAGATGTGTCCTCTTGCATCTTTGCCGCTTTTGCAAAAAATCGCACCATGCATGGCGTGATATGTGTACCCGTGAGCAGGTACATGTGCGGTGTTCGCACCCGAGACTCCTTAGGATTGCATGGTGCAAATGCAGCATGCATGGCATAGCGTAGCGCACGCGTCCACGGCTAATCACATGGCGCAATGTGTGTGCATGTTTGTAGCATGATTAGCAAGGATGCAACAGGACACGTCTGTACTGAGTGACTGCTGGTGTTAGTGACATACGGTATATTGTAGTACATACTGTATATTGTGTGTAATAGTGAGTACACAGATGGCGTTAGAACGTTACGATAAAGTGTTATTGTACTGTATGTAATATCCTTAGTCACATCTGAAGTCTCAGATCCCGGGACCCCTACAGTCCGTACCCTGCACATGTCAGACAGCCAGCTGTCCTCTCCGCTTGAAATGAAGCCGTGGATAATGAAGCGGGTGTTCCTGGTGGTACGGAAATTGGATGAGGTGATGGTAGAGGGGTCAGTAGCGCTGATCACCTGGAGAAGGGAGAAGCAGCGTTAGGTTATTATACAGGTTCATTTAATGTGGTAACAGGAAACATAAATACAGACTAGGGGTGTGCACCGGCCACTTTTCGTGTTTTGTGTTTTGGTTTTGGATCTGGATCTTTCTTTGTGTTTTGGATCTGGATTGGTTTTGCCAAAACCACCCTTCCGTGTTTTGGGTTCTGGGTTTTGTGTTTTGGATCTGTATTTTTTTGAAAAAAAGCATAAAAACAGCTAAAATCACAGAATTTGTAGGTTTTTCTGCTCCTATGCTATTATTAACCTCAATAACCTTAATTTCCACTCATTTCCAGTCTATTCTGAATACCTCACACCTCACAATAGTGTTTTTATGTCCAAAAGGTTGCACCGAGGTAGCTGGATGACTATGCTAAGCGACACGAGTGGGCGGCACAAACACGTGACCCATCTAGGCGTGACACTGCAGTGGCAGACAGGATGGCATTGAAAAACTAGGCCCCAAACTGTACATAATGCAAAGAAAAAAAAGAGGTGCAAGACGGAATTGTCCTTGGGCCCTCCCACCCACCCTTATGTTGTATAAACAGGACATGCACACTTTAACAAACCAATCATTTCAGCGCCAGGGTCTGCCACACAACTGTGGCTGAAATGATTGGTTCGTTTGGGCCCCCACAAAACAAGCTGGCAATTTATCTGTCCCTGCACAAACTGGCTCTACGGAGGCAAGATGTCATCCTCATCCTCCTCATCCACCGATTCCTCACCCTCTTCAGTGTGTACATCCTCATCCTCACAGAGTATTAATTCGTCCCTGCTGGAACCACAGGTCCCTCTGTACGTTCTGGAGGCTGGTCTCCCTGGAAGAGTTGATAATTCATTTTATGAACATCATCTTCTCCACATTTTGTGGAAGCAACCTCCTACGCCTTTCGCTGACAAGGTTCCCGGCTGCACTAAACACTCTTTCGGAGTACACACTGGAGGGGGGGCAACTCAGGTAAAATAGAGCCAGTTTGTACAGGGACCTCCAAATTGCTTCTTTTTCCTGCCAGTACAGGTACGGACTGTCTGACATGCCTACTTGGATGCTGTCACCGATGTAATCCTTTAACAGACAGACGCACACGCTTGTCGCTGCTGCTTTGAGGATTCAAGTGCGGCTACAGCCCACACAATTCACAAAGACAGAAAAAAAAAAAGAATATTTTTATTGTTTGTGGAGCACACTTTGAGGGTTACACCACCCTTTAACAGACAGACGCACGCTTGTCGCTGCTGCTTTAAGGATGCAGGTGCGGCTACAGCCCACACAATTCACAAAGACAGAAAAAAAAAGAACAATATTTTAATTGTTTGTGTAGCACACTTTGAGGGTGTCACCACCCTTTAACAGACAGACGCACGCTTGTCGCTGCTGCTTTGAGGATGCAGGTGGAATCTAGATGGGATTTGGAACCGAGGACACACTACCTCCATCAATTGTCTAAATCCCACTGCACTAATGTCGGATACCGGACGCACGTCTAACACCAACATAGCAGTCAAGGCCTCAGTTATATGTTTTGCTTCAGGATGACTGCTGTCGTACTTCATCCTCATCGCTAGGGACTGTTGGAGGGTCAATTGTTTAGTAAAAGTAGTGATGTTCCTACTTCCTCTCTGGGATGATGAACAACTCCCAGCAGCAGCAACAGCACTAGGAGGAAGTGGTTCTTGATCTTTCCCTATTTTATTTTTATCGGAGAAAGTTTGGTCCTCCATTTATGTTATATTGATATATATACGTGCGGCTAAAGCGCACACAAACACGGAAAATATTTTTTTATTTTTGCTGGAGAGTAGTGCACTTTGTGGGTTACACCACCCTTTAAGAAATGAGCCAGCCGGCTCTTTACTTATGGGACACAGGCGCACGCTTGGCACTACTTTGTTGATGCACGTGCGGCTACTGCGCACACAATTCACAAACACAGAAAATAATTTATTTTTTGGTTTGGACTGGAGTGTACTTTGGGGGTTACAGCACCCTTTAACGGTCAAGCCAGCCGGCCCTTTACTTATGACACAGGCGCACGCTTGGCACTACTTTGTTGATGCACGTGCGGCTACTGCGCACACAATTCACAAACACAGAAAATAATTTTTTTTTTGATTTGGACTGGACTGTACTTTCGGGGGTTACAGCACCCTTTAACGGTCAAGCCAGCCGGCCCTTTACTTATGACACAGGCGCACACTTGGCACTACTTTGTTGATGCACGTGCGGCTACTGCGCACACAATTCACAAACACAGAAAATAATTTTTTTTTTGGTTTGGACTGGAGTGTACTTTGGGGGTTACAGCACCCTTTAACGGTCAAGCCAGCCGGCCCTTTACTTATGACACAGGCGCACGCTTGGCACTACTTTGTTGATGCACGTGCGGCTACTGCGCACACAATTCACAAACACAGAAAATAATTTTTTTTTTGGTTTGGACTGGAGTGTACTTTCGAGGGTTACAGCACCCTTTAACAGTCAAGCCAGCCGGCCCTTTACTTATGACACAGGCGCACACTTGGCACTACTTTGTTGATGCACGTGCGGCTACTGCGCACACAATTCACAAACACAGAAAATAATTTTTTTTTTGGTTTGGACTGGAGTGTACTTTCGGGGGTTACAGCACCCTTAACGGTCAAGCCAGCCGGCCCTTTACTTATGACACAGGCGCACGCTTGGCACTACTTTGTTGATGAACGTGCGGCTACTGCGCACACAATTCACAAACACAGAAAATAATTTTTTTTTGGTTTGGACTGGAGTGTACTTTGGGGGTTACAGCACCCTTTAACGGTCAAGCCAGCCGGCCCTTTACTTATGACACAGGCGCACGCTTGGCACTACTTTGTTGATGCACGTGCGGCTACTGCGCACACAATTCACAAACACAGAAAATAATTTTTTTTTTGGTTTGGACTGGAGTGTACTTTCGGGGGTTACAGCACCCTTAACGGTCAAGCCAGCCGGCCCTTTACTTATGACACAGGCGCACGCTTGGCACTACTTTGTTGATGCACGTGCGGCTACTGCGCACACAATTCACAAACACAGAAAATAATTTTTTTTTTGGTTTGGACTGGAGTGTACTTTGGGGGTTACAGCACCCTTTAACGGTCAAGCCAGCCGGCCCTTTACTTATGACACAGGCGCACGCTTGGCACTACTTTGTTGATGCACATGCGGCTACTGCGCACACAATTCACAAACACAGAAAATAATTTTTTTTTTGGTTTGGACTGGAGTGTACTTTCGGGGGTTACAGCACCCTTAACGGTCAAGCCAGCCGGCCCTTTACTTATGACACAGGCGCACGCTTGGCACTACTTTGTTGATGCACGTGCGGCTACTGCGCACACAATTCACAAACACAGAAAATAATTTTTTTTTGGTTTGGACTGGAGTGTACTTTCGGGGGTTACAGCACCCTTAACGGTCAAGCCAGCCGGCCCTTTACTTATGACACAGGCGCACGCTTGGCACTACTTTGTTGATGCACGTGCGGCTACTGCGCACACAATTCACAAACACAGAAAATATATTATTTTTTTAGCACTTGGGGGGAGCACCCCTGATGGACAGAGCACCCCCTGGACAACACTACAGCACCCCTTTAGGACTGGGACACTGCACAGGACTTTGGAGTGGACACAGCCCCTATGGAGAACTGACTGCACAACACAGTCCAGCCAGCCCCTATGGACTTTGAAGTAGTGGACACAGCCCCTATTAACAACAGCAGCACAGCACAACACAGCCAGCCCCTAAGGACTTTGAAGTAGTGGTCAACAGCAGCACTACACTACACTACACTACACAGCCCTAACTCCCACCCTCCCTCTTCACTGTCCACAGCCGAGTGAGAAAATGGCGCCGACGCGGGTACCTTATATAGGATCCAAAACCCGCGAGACTCGGAAGGCGGGATGATGACGTTTTGCCTCGATTTCAGATCCGAGTCAGGCGGGAAAAGTCGAGCCTGATTCGGATCGGACTCGGATCGGGAGGCTCGGGGGGGTTCGGATTTCAGAAATCCGAACCCGCTCACCCCTAATACAGACATGTTCTTCTTTGTTCAGCAGCTGGTAAGGAACCATCAGTGATAACTACGTATCCTCAACACGTCATGTTCCTGAGAGTTTCCCCATAATGACAATGACGATATTTACTGAATCTATTTATGGCACCTTAATACATTCTAGGCCTGATTTATCAATGGCGCATATTAGATCTGATTTATCAATGGCGCATATTTGGCCTGATTTATCAATGGCACATATTAGGCCTGATTTATCAATGGCGCATATTAGGCCTGATCTATCAATGGCGCATATTAGCCCTGATTTATCAATGGCGCATATTAGGCCTGATCTATCAATGGCGCATATTAGATCTGATTTATCAATGGCGCATATTAGGCCTGATCTATCAGTGGCGCATATTAGGCCTGATTTCTCAATGGCACATATTAGGCCTGATTTATCAATGGCGCATATTTGGCCTGATTTATCAATGGCACATATTAGGCCTGATTTATCAATGGCGCATATTAGGCCTGATCTATCAATGGCGCATATTAGCCCTGATTTATCAATGGCGCATATTAGGCCTGATCTATCAATGGCGCATATTAGATCTGATTTATCAATGGCGCATATTAGGCCTGATCTATCAGTGGCGCATATTAGGCCTGATTTCTCAATGGCACATATTAGGCCTGATTTATCAATGGCGCATATTTGGCCTGATTTATCGATGGCGCATATTAGATCTGATTTATCAATGGCGCATATTAGGCCTGATCTATCAATGGCCCATATTAGGCCTGATTTATCAATGGCGCATATTAGGCGTGATTTATCAATTGCGCATATTAGGCCTGATCTATCAGTGGCCCATATTAGGCCTGATCTATCAGTGGCGCATATTAGGCCTGATTTATCAATGGTGCATATTAGATCTGATTTATCAATGGAGCATATTAGGCCTGATTTATCAATGGCGCATATTAGGCCTGATGTATCAGTGGCGCATATTAGGCCTGATTCATCAATGGCCCATATTAGGCCTGATTCATCAATGGCCCATATTAGGCCTGATTTACCAATGGCGCATATTAGGCCTGATTTATCAATGGCGCATATTAGGCCTGATTTATCAATGGCGCATATTAGGCCTGATTTATCAATGGCGCATATTAGGCCTGATTTATCAATGGCGCATATTAGGCCTGATTCTGAATTGGGGGCCACTTTCCGTGCACCTTGGTAACACCGTGCTGCGCTGCAGGTGGGGCAGATGTAACTTTTTGTGGAGTTGCATTGGTGTAATATGGAAATGCTAGTATCAGCCTTCTCCTTGTGCACTAGTGTGTACCGGGCAGTCCAATCCCTGGGGCGCCCACTTTCACTGCCTGTGGAAGGTGCAACTCCACCGGTGGTTTCCAAAAGCCCCACCATTGGCCGCACCATCGCGTTCACCACTGACCCTTGCACCTGCCTATGGTAGACTCAGTGTCTCCTTCTCAACTGCGAGTAAACATGGCCTCTGTGGCTGCTGCTCTGCGGCTGAGAATGCAGCTGCATCACTGGCACTCCCATAATGCACCGAGGGCCACTATCAGGGGGGGACTGCCGGGACTGGACACTTGGCAGAAAGGGAGGGGCCCGTTCCTACAGCGCCCCCACCCCCCCCATTTCTGGCATTTTTTTATGGAAAGCAGCAGCAGCACTGTCTCTATCAGATTAGATTGAGCTGGCGAGCACAAGGACCTGCCAAGCCTCTGTCCAGAAACACTACTGCGCAGGTGCAACCAGCAAGCTGCACCGTAACCTGCACCGTAACCTGCACCGTAACCATAAACAGATCTAGTTTCAGAAATTAGCGAATTTGTTTCAGAAATTAATAACTGAGCGCAGTTTCTGCAATGCGCAGGATTAGGCTGCGCAGCTGCCAGCCCAACCTGGTAGTGTAAGCATACAGGAATTACGTGGTCACTGCGTTTCCCCAGCCAGCGCTCACCTACCTTATATGTAAATGTGGCCAGGTCGAGGTTGATGTGGTATACTGTACTTCCACTCATTCTGTATACTGTACATTACGTGTTTATTTGTATGAAATTGCATTTTTAGTTAGTTACTATTTACTGCTTATTAATTTGTCAATATTAACACAGCCATGTATTATAACCTATTTATTAATATGTATTTGCATTATCATTGATTTTCTTATTAAATTGTTAATACTAGTCTGATACCTGTGTCCACTTGTTTAACATAATCACATTTATATACACAGTATAAGGTAGGTGAGCGCTGACTGGGATAACGTCATTCATTTTAACAAGAGGTAAGTGGTGACCTCGCTAGTTCGGCAGCTCCCGCCTTTCGCGATCTGCTACGGATTAAGCGCGCCATTCGCTGTATTTATAAGGATACAGGAGCTGCATCTGTCACCAGACTTTTGTGCCTGTGCTGGGACATCTTTTCGGATGCAGCGTCCCCGGTGGGGTTTTATGGAAAATTCCCCCAAAAGCTTCAACAACTCTCTGCACAAATGGCAGCGATAAAAGATCATCTTTAAATGGGCTAAATTGCATAAATATATAAATATGTCCTTATAAGAATGCTAATGGCCCATTACCTGGCTGTGAGGGAGTCTCACCTGATAGCTGTCTGGGTTATCCCTGGTGTACAGCAGGAAACGTGTGTTTATTTCCTCAGGGCTCCATGGTAATTTTGCAAAGGGTCGCTCTACAGTACCGGAATAAGGTTGGTCATCGGAAAAGCAGCCTAGTCTGTCGAAACAAACCTCAGCACCTGCGGATCAGGACAAGTCACACGTATCATCATTATTACCTGTGCTGTATGTGAGAGCCGGACACTGAGGGGGTCTATTTACTAAACTGCAACCAATTGGATTCTACTTGTAACCAGTGGGATAAATAATTAATTTCTACATAGGAATATAAGGTGTAACACATAACCTGTGCTGGGCCCCATTAAGGTTTGAAAAGAGATTGTAGTTGCAGTCTAAGCATAATGGTCAGATTCAACCTTTTGAGGTCAAACAAGACATAAATTGATGGGCCTAACTTGTACCTATCACTATCTGAGATGTATAATGAGCCATCCATAGCTTATATGGTGTTATCAGTAGGCAGATAGCCACATTCCAGTGGGGTGACCATTGTAAGATGTGTAGAGATGCTAAGCATTATGGGTTACTGGGTTATTCTACACAAAGGGGCTTTGAGAGTTTATCTCCAGACATTAGGACACGTCATTACTGTATTTCTTTGTCTGGTAGTATATGTTAGTGCTTACAGAGCATGTGCAAGAGGTAAGAATGGTCCATGCTATGTTGCACCAATCAGTGCTTGGTACCCAATATGTGACTAATATCTGGAAAGCCAACACTCATATTATGGTATATAAATCAGGACATAGACAAAGGCTCTTTGGCTCGTGTATGGACCTGAGACTGCAGTAGGGTGCCTGCAATGTATATTGAACTGTCTGGGCATTATTGAAACGAGGGCTCCCCAGATGAAGATGAAGATGAAGTACATCTTATGTTGAAGATGATGAACTACTGGTGTCATCTGAATACCTAGACAAACGTTGAGTATACTGTATACTTTGTATGTAAATTGTTTGTTTGTTCGTTACTTGTAAATATAGTGTGTTCATTTGTACTCACTGAAATGATCACATGTGTAACTATTCATTTCAATCAGAACGAAACCCACCATTATGCACTACTTATGTATCTAGCACCTTATAGAAGATAATATCTAGAATCTAATTGGTTGCTATGGACAACATCTCCACTTCTATAAACCCGCTCTTTAGTAAATAGACCCCTGAGAGTGTTACACTTAGTAATACTGTATTATTGCTGTCATTGTGTAAATGATGTCCTGTAAATTCATACACAGATCATTTCTGTACACAGTGATTACAGTCTATATACAATTTACCTGAGTAAGAGCCCGATACAGAGGTGCGCGCTATTCCAGCCGCGACCTCATCTCTATGCTAATGAAGCAGCCAATGGGATTCGTACAGAGACACCCACCAGCTATGGCGCTAATGCGTATTATGATGCACCATGGTTATAGCCGTACTTGCCTACTCTCGCGAAATGGTCAGGAGGCTCCCAAAAATTGTGTGCCGCTCCTGGCAACCCGGAAGAGTAGGCAAGTACGGCTGTAACCAATGGTGCGTCATAATAAGCACAGCGAGGATTAGCTGAGCAAATGTGGGCAGTGCGGGAGGGCAGATGATGCTATTTGTGCAGAATGGCGTCATCGTAGCTCCATTCCATGCTGTACAGTAACAGTTATATCGGCTCACGCGATTGAGCCAACTGGCCCCCCCCAGAGTGCCCACCCATTGCTAGACCACACACCCCCACACTGCCCACCCATTGCTAGACCACACACCCCCACACTGCCCACCCATTGCTAAACCACACACCCCCACACTGCCCACCCATTGCTAGACCACACACCCCCACACTGCCCACCCATTGCTAGACCACACCACCTGCACTGCCCACCCATTGCTAGACCACACACCCACACACTGCCCACCCATTGCTAGACCACAGACCCCCACACTGCCCACCCATTGCTAGACCACACACCCCCACACTGCCCACCCATTGCTAGACCACGCCCCCCCACACTGCCCACCCATTGCTAGACCACACAACCCCACACTGCCCACCCATTGCTAGACCACACACCCCCACACTGCCCACCCATTGCTAGACCACACACCCCCACACTGCCCACCCATTGCTAGACCACACACCCCCACACTGCCCACCCATTGCTAGACCATGCCCCCTGACTAGCCACCTATTGCTAGACCACACACCCCCGCACTGCCCACCCATTGCTAGACCACCCCCGCACTGCCCATCCATTGCTAGACCATGCCCCCTGACTGCCCACCCATTGCTAGACCACGCCCCCCGCACTGCCCACCCATTGCTAGACCCCCCCCGCACTGCCCATCCATTGCTAGACCATGCCCCCTGACTGCCCACCTATTGCTAGACCATGCCCCCTGACTGCCCACCCATTGCTAGTCCACGCCCCCCCGCACTGCCCACCCATTGCTAGACCCCCCCGCACTGCCCATCCATTGCTAGACCATGTCCCCTGACTGCCCACCTATTGCTAGACCATGCCCCCTGACTGCCCACCCATTGCTAGACCACGCCCCCCGCACTGCCCACCCATTGCTAGACCCCCCCCGCACTGCCCATCCATTGCTAGACCATGCCCCCTGACTGCCCACCCATTGCTAGACCACGCCCCCTTGCACTGTCCACCCATTGCTAGACCCCCCCCGCACTGCCCATCCATTGCTAGACCATGCCCCCTGACTGCCCACCTATTGCTAGACCATGCCCCCTGACTGCCCACCCATTGCTAGTCCACGCCCCCCTGCACTGCCCACCCATTGCTAGACCACCCCCCCCGCACTGCCCATCCATTGCTAGACCACGCCCCCTGCAGTGATGTTGACGCAGACCTTGCTGCCCCTTGCCAGAAAGTAGGTAGGTGTGGTTACAGCATCGGAGCTTACACCAGCCCTATGGAGGTGCAGAATCTCCATCTGAACATGGCCGTCTGTGTCAGTAGCACTGCCGCAAAAGCCGTAGTCACGGACCGCGACATGCCCATGAAGAGACCACTAAAATTGCCTTTCTCTGCATCCAGATTCATTCTGCGGGTTTCTGCTTTAACCATCAGGACTCATGAGCAATTAGACTGGACATATGCGCAGACTGATAACCATACTTCCATACTGTCCTGCCGTCCGGCAGACGCATGGGCTGCAGCTCTGCATGCGCACAACCAATAATAGTGCAAGAAGTGCACGACTAGAGGCGCTATATAGTATTAGAGGCACTATATTGTATTAGAGATGCTATATAGTATTAGAGGCGCTATATAGTATTAGAGATGCTATATAGTATTAGAGGCGCTATATAGTATTAGAGATGCTATATAGTATTAGAGGCGCTATATAGTATTAGAGATGCTATATAGTATTAGAGGCGCTATATAGTATTAGAAGCGCTATATAGTATTAGAGATGCTATATAGTATTAGAGGCGCTATAAAGTATTAGAGATGCTATATAGTATTAGAGGCGCTATATAGTATTAGAGATGCTATATAGTATTAGAGGCGCTATATAGTATTAGAGATGCTATATAGTATTAGAGATGCTTTATAGTATTAGAGGCGCTATATAGTATTAGAGATGCTATAAAGTATTAGAGATGCTATATAGTATTAGAGGCGCTATATAGTATTAGAGGCACTATATAGTGTTAGAGATGCTATATAGTATTAGAGGCGCTATATAGTATTAGAGGCGCTATATAGTATTAGAGATGCTATATAGTATTAGAGGCGCTATATAGTATTAGAGATGCTATATAGTATTAGAGGCGCTATATAGTATTAGAGGCGCTATATAGTATTAGAGGTGCTATATAGTATTAGCGGAGCTATATAGTATTAGAGATGCTATATAGTATTAGAGGCGCTATATAGTATTAGTGATGCTATATAGTATTAGAGGCGCTATATAGTATTAGAGGTGCTATATAGTATTAGAGGCGCTATATAGTATTAGAGACGCTATATAGTATTAGAGGCGCTATATAGTATTAGAGGCGCTATATAGTATTAGAGGTGCTATATAGTATTAGTGATGCTATATAGTATTAGAGGCGCTATATAGTATTAGAGATGCTATATAGTATTAGAGGCGCTATATAGTATTAGTGATGCTATATAATATTAGAGGTGCTATATAGTATTAGAGATGCTATATAGTATTAGAGGTGCTATATAGTATTAGAGGCGCTATATAGTATTAGAGGTGCTATATAGTATTAGAGGCGCTATATAGTATTAGAGATGCTATATAGTATTAGAGGCGCTATATAGTATTAGTGATGCTATATAGTATTAGAGGCGCTATATAGTATTAGAGGTGCTATATAGTATTAGTGATGCTATATAGTATTAGAGGCGGTATATAGTATTAGAGGCACTATATAGTATTAGAGATGCTATATAGTATTAGAGGCGCAATATAGTATTAGTGATGCTATATAGTATTAGTGATGCTATATAGTATTAGAGGCGCTATATAGTATTAGAGGTGCTATATAGTATTAGAGGCGCTATATAGTATTAGAGATGCTATATAGTATTAGAGGTGCTATATATAGTATTAGAGATGCTATATAGTATTAGAGGCGCTATATAGTATTAGAGGTGCTATATAGTATTAGAGGCGCTATATAGTATTAGAGGCGCTATATAGTATTAGAGGCGCTATATAGTATTAGAGGCGCTATATAGTATTAGTGATGCTATATAGTATTAGAGGTGCTATATAGTATTAGAGATGCTATATAGTATTAGAGGCACTATATAGTATTAGAGGTGCTATATAGTATTAGAGGTGCTATATAGTATTAGTGATGTTATATAGTGTCAATCCCATGCGCACAGCCTGGGGGCAGCTCAGCATCTCCAATAGTGCTGGACCCCCAGGATGATGTAAACGGGGGCACGTCACAAGGCCACGCCCCATTCACCATGAGACCACACCCCTTTTTCCGATACGAGCATGCCTTTGGCACGCAGGTGTTCCGATTCTAAAATGAACAATGTTGGGAAATATGTAAAACATTGGCCACTTGCGTGTCTCTCTGAATCAGGTCTGAGCTGTTTCCAGTCGCCCAGGAATGGGGTGATCTCAGGGCACTGTGTGGTTCCTGGATGCGGATATGGACATCTCACTTCATGCTGGGGTTGTTTGGGGACTATTAATTGAGTTTGGGGAGGAGGGATGTTTAATAAATGTGAAAATAAATTACTGTCAGTGCTGGATGTGGGAAATCGATGCATGTATTATATATAAATGTTATTATCTTATTGTCAGCTGTTTGGGAGGCCTGGCTTGTTTTGTAGATTTAAAATGTCAAAAGTCTACATAAAAGTAAATATACATTATTTATTATACCTTTCACAGCACCGAGGAAGAAGATACCAACGGTCCAGACAAGTAACATCTACAGGGAGCACAAAACATACAAAAGGTGATCAAACAAAAAGTAGGATACACTGTGAAATATGATACTATATGAAAGGCGACAGGGCCTGATTCAGAGCCGGACGCTAGATGTGTATGCAAATTTTTCAAAGTGACGCCACGCGAAGCGATCGCTCGCCTAGGCATAAACAAGACCACTTTGTGTATGCGTACGCCCAATCACACAGGCAGAGCCACCCACCAGCAACACGTCATCTCCAGGAAGTGTATTAAAACATTGGTACATCGACCACTATCGGATGTGAACGAAATGCTTGAGGCAGCCTCACCCTACCGCAGCATTGCGAGGAAATCAGTGTAAGAAAAAGGCAAGTGACGTGTACTATGACGCTGCCTGTTAATTATGCACGCCTCTAAAACGGCGTTGAAATACTCAGCACGCCTGCATTCCCATCTCCAAGCCCCCGTTATTAGTGTCCTGCCCCTGTTACCACCCACAAATGGCCTCTCCTGTCACTCATTACCCTGGGCTGCCTTTGCTGGACGAGCGAGAGGGCTGCAATCGCAGTGTGTAGTTCGCGCACGTGCAGAACAAAGCATGCACAGGCGCATACAAAGAACATTGGGCCACTTGCGAACGCACAGCACGAGCGAGCGGCTCTGAATCATGTCCACAGTACATAATACTGACTATACAGTACACACTATGATACATTACACTGACTATACAGTACACACTATGATATATTACACTGACTATACAGTACACACTATGATATATTACACTGACTACACAGTACACACTATGATACATTACACTGACTATACAGTACACACTATGATACATTACACTGACTACACAGTACACACTATGATACATTACACTGACTATACAGTACACACTATGATACATTACACTGACTATACAGTACACACAGTCATACATTACACTGACTACACAGTACACACTATGATACATTACACTGACTGTACAGTACACACTATGATATATTACACTGACTACACAGTACACACTATTATACATTACACTGACTATACAGTACACACTATGATACATTACACTGACTATACAGTACACACTATGATACATTACACTGACTACACAGTACACACTATGATACATTACACTGACTACACAGTACACACTATGATACATTACACTGACTACACAGTACACACTATGATACATTACACTGACTATACAGTACACACTATGATACATTACACTGACTACACAGTACACACTATGATACATTACACTGACTACACAGTACACACTATGATACATTACACTGACTACACAGTACACACAGTGATACATTACACTGACTATACAGTACACACTATGATACATTACACTGACTATACAGTACACACTATGATACATTACACTGACTACACAGTACACACAGTCATACATTACACTGACTATACAGTACACACTATGATACATTACACTGACTATACAGTACACACTATGATACATTACACTGACTACACAGTACACACTATGATACATTACACTGACTATACAGTACACACTATGATATATTACACTGACTATACAGTACACACAGTCATACATTACACTGACTATACAGTACGCACTATGATACATTCCACTGACTACACAGTACACACTATGATACATTACACTGACTATACAGTACACACTATGATATATTACACTGACTATACAGTACACACTATGATACATTACACTGACTACACAGTACACACTATGATACATTACACTGACTATACAGTACACACTATGATACATTACACTGACTACACAGTACACACTATGATACATTACACTGACTATACAGTACACACTGATACATTACACTGACTATACAGTACACACTATGATATATTACACTGACTATACAGTACACACTATGATACATTACACTGACTATACAGTACACACTATAATACATTACACTGACTATACAGTACACACTGATACATTACACTGACTATACAGTACACACTATGACACATTACACTGACTATACAGTACACACTGATACATTACACTGACTACACAGTACACACTATGATACATTACACTGACTATACAGTACACACTATGATACATTACACTGACTACACAGTACACACTATGATACATTACACTGAGTATACAGTACACACTATGATACATTACACTGACTATACAGTACACACTATGATACATTACACTGACTATACAGTACACACTGATACATTACACTGACTGTACAGTACACACTATGATACATTACACTGACTATACAGTACACACTATGATACATTACACTGACTACACAGTACATACTATGATCCATTACAATGACTACACAGTACACACAGTCATACATTACACTGACTATACAGTACACACTATGATACATTACAATGACTACACAGTACACACAGTCATACATTACACTGACTATACAGTACACACTATGATCCATTACACTGACTACACAGTACACACAGTCATACATTACACTGACTACACAGTACACACTATGATACATTACACTGACTACACAGTACACACAGTCATACATTACACTGACTACACAGTACACACTATGATACATTACACTGACTATACAGTACACACTATGATACATTACACTGACTACACAGTACACACTATGATACATTACAATGACTATACAGTACACACTATGATACATTACACTGACTATACAGTACACACTATGATACATTACACTGACTATACAGTACACACAGTCATACATTACACTGACTACACAGTACACACTATGATACATTACAATGACTACACAGTACACACAGTCATACATTACACTGACTATACAGTACACACAGTGATACATTACACTGACTATACAGTAACCACAGTCATACATTACACTGACTATACAGTACACACTGATACATTACACTGAGTATACAGTACACACTATGATACATTACACTGACTATACAGTACACACTATGATACATTACACTGACTATACAGTACACACTATGATACATTACACTGACTACACAGTACACACAGTCATACATTACACTGACTATACAGTACACACTATGATACATAATACTGACTATACAGTACACACTATGATACATTACACTGACTATACAGTACACACAGTGATACATTACACTGACTATACAGTAACCACAGTCATACATTACACTGACTATACAGTACACACAGTCATACATTACACTGACTACACAGTACACACTATGATACATTACAATGACTACACAGTACACACAGTCATACATTACACTGACTATACAGTACACACAGTGATACATTACACTGACTATACAGTAACCACAGTCATACATTACACTGACTATACAGTACACACTGATACATTACACTGAGTATACAGTACACACTATGATACATTACACTGACTATACAGTACACACTATGATACATTACACTGACTATACAGTACACACTATGATACATTACACTGACTACACAGTACACACAGTCATACATTACACTGACTATACAGTACACACTATGATACATAATACTGACTATACAGTACACACTATGATACATTACACTGACTATACAGTACACACAGTGATACATTACACTGACTATACAGTACACACTTTGATACATTACACTGACTATACAGTACACACTGATACATTACACTGACTATACAGTACACACAGTGATACATTACACTGACTATACAGTACACACTGTGATACATTACACTGACTATACATAACACACTGTGATACATTACACTGACTATACAGTACACACTATGATACATTACACTGACTATACAGTACGCACTGATACATTACACTGACTACACAGTACACACTATGATACATTACACTGACTATACAGTACACACAGTCATACATTACACTGACTATACAGTACACACTGATACATTACACTGACTATACAGTACACACAGTCATACATTACACTGACTATACAGTACACACTATGATACATTACACTGACTATACAGTACACACTGATACATTACACTGACTACACAGTACACACTATGATACATTACACTGACTATACAGTACACACTATGATACATTACACTGACTATACAGTACACACTATGATACATTACACTGACTATACAGTACACACTATGATACATTACACTGACTATACAGTACATACTATGATCCATTACACTGACTATACAGTACACACTATGATATATTACACTGACTATACAGTACACACTATGATACATTACACTGACTACACAGTACACACTATGATCCATTACACTGACTATACAGTACACACTATGATCCATTACACTGACTGTACAGTACACACTATGATACATTACACTGACTGTACAGTACACACTATGATCCATTACACTGACTATAGAGTACACACAGTGATACATTACACTGACTATAGGGTACACACAGTGCTACATTACACTGACTATAGGGTACACACAGATGATACATTACACTGACTACAGAGTACATACAGTGATACATTACAATGACTATAGGGTACACACAGTAATGCATTACACTGACTATAGGGTACACACAGTGCTACATTACACTGACTATAGGGTACACGCAGTGATACATTACACTGACTATAGGGTACACGCAGTGATACATTACACTGACTATAGTGTACATGCAGTGATACATTACACTGACTATAGAGTACACGCAGTGATACATTACACTGACTATAGAGTACACACAGTGATACATTACACTGACTATAGGGTACACACAGTGATACATTACACTGACTATAGAGTACACACAGTGATACATTACACTGACTATAGGGTACACACTGTGATACATTACACTGACTATAGGGTACACAAAGTGATACATTACACTGATTATAGAGTACACATAGTGATACATTACACTGACTATACAGTACACAGCGATACATTACACTGACTATTCAGTACACACAGTGATACATTACACTGACTATAGGGTACACATAGTGATACATTACACTGACTATACAGTACACAGCGATACATTACACTGACTATTCAGTACACACAGTGATACATTACACTGACTATACAGTACACAGCGATACATTACACTGACTATTCAGTACACACAGTGATACATTACACTCACTATACAGTACACAGCGATACATTACACTGACTATTCAGTACACACAGTGATACATTACACTGACTATAGGGTACACATAGTGATACATTACACTGACTATAGGGTACACACAGTGATACATTACAATGACTACAAAATACACACAGTGATACATTACAGTGACTATAGTGTACACACAGTGATACATTACACTGACCAGCTCCGCCATCAGGGGTGGACTGCCGGTACTCTAGTACCGGGCCCGGAGAGAGAGGGGGCCCGGCTGACAATGGCAAGAAATGCGCAGGGCGGCAGGGAGAAAGGGCATCAGTGGCAGCGCAGCTGTGGCATTTCATCTATAGACTGGAGCCATCCACGAGCTGTGATTAGCTAGCGGAACGGCAGCCAATCAAGAGCAGCAACTCCTGATCAGCCAATCGGGAGCGGCCGCTCCTGATTGGCTGCCGTTCCATGAGCCAATCACAGCTCGCGGAATGGCAGCCAATCAGGAGCGGTGGACGCCGTTCCGTGAGCTGTGATTGGCTCGCGTCCAGCTCCATAGATCAAATGCTGCAGCGCTGCTGATACTCGTGGCCAGCTCCAGTGACAGTCCATAGTTGAATGCCACAGCGATTATGCTCTTTCGTTCTCTCTGCCTGCCACCTGGTGGCCCCCTCTCTCTAAGGACAAAAGAATGAAGAAAGCAGGTATGCTGAACCTGCCCTGTGTCCTCCCCTCTCTTGTCCAGCTAGTCTTCCCTGCACTGTACCCCCAGTACAACCAGCCTTTCCTGCACCCGCCTCCCAGTTCAGCCTGCCTTGCCCTGCCCCTCCCCCAGTCCAGCCAGCCTGCTAAGTCCAGTCAGCCTGCCTTCCCTGCCCCTTCCCCAGTCCAGCCAGAATTCCCTATGCCCCCCTCCTAGTCTAGCCAACCTGTCTTACCTGCCGCAGTCCAGCCAGCCTTCTCTGCACCCCCCATGTCCAGCCAGCCTTCCTGCCTTCTCTGCCCCTCCCATACTGCCCTTTGCCCCCCCTAGTCCAACCAGCCTTCTCTGCTCTTTGCCACCCCAGTCCACCCTTCACAGCCAAGTGCACCCCTTGTCCAGCCTTCCTTGCCCTGACCCACTCCCTGCCCCCTCCACATGCGTAGCCTTCCCTGATTTACCCACCATTTGAGGCAACACCCCTGATATAGCTCCACTATATTATCCACAGCTCCGCCCAACTCTGACCTATACCCGTGGGGGGGCTGCCTATTTTGTTAGTACCGGGCCCCAGAATTTCTGATGGCAGCCCTGACACTGACTATAGGGTACACACAGTGATACATTACAGTGACTATAGGGTACACACAGTGATACATTACACTGACTATAGGGTACACACAGTGATGCATTACACTGACTATAGGGTACACACAGTTATACATTACAGTGACTATAGGGTACACACAGTTATACATTACTACACTGACTATAGAGTACACACAGTGATAAATTACAGTGACTATAGGGTACACACAGTAATACATTACACTGACTATAGGGTACACACAGTGATGCATTACACTGACTATAGGGTACACACAGTTATACATTACAGTGACTATAGGGTACACACAGTAATACAATACACTGACTATAGGGTACACACAGTGATGCATTACACTGACTATAGGGTACACACAGTAATACAATACACTGACTATAGGGTACACACAGTTATACATTACAGTGACTATAGGGTACACACAGTAATACAATACACTGACTATAGGGTACACACAGTGATGCATTACACTGACTATAGGGTACACACAGTAATACAATACACTGACTATAGGGTACACACAGTGATACATTACACTGACTATAGGGTACACACAGTAATACAATACAATGACTATAGGGTACACACAGCGATACATTACACTGACGATAGAATACACACAGTGATACATTACACTGACTATAGGGTACACATAGTGATACATTACACTGACTATAGGGTACACATAGTGATACATTACACTCACCTTTATCCCTGCAGACTTACTCTCAGAAACACCTTAGTGAGGACATCACACTGTATATATAGATATATTGATGGGAGGAGTGATTGTATAAATATAGACATGGATAGGAGGAGTCTGCCGTATACTGCAGAATGTCCTCGAGCACAATTAATAATTAAGAGCATTTAGCCTATATTACTATTAATATATGTGCTTGTTACTGTGGCAGATGTTGGATATGTGATCTGTGTGTTTCTAGTAGATGATGTAACTGAGGAAATTACCAGCTCTAGCACCATAGAAAACTGTATAATATATATTATAGGCCATAATCACCGTATCTGGAATAAATGTTTTCTGTTCCCTGATCATTATTCCTTATTAGTATCTTTTATGTAAAACATTTTGGAGACAATTTATGAAGCGCAAAGCGTCAGATGTACAGCGCAAAATCAGCTTTGGACACGCCATAGATTTCGATCTGAGCAAGTACAATTGGACTGACAGCAAAGCTCATACAGCGTTTCTGGCAGAGCAGGAGTGTGCCCGGCTGGGGGAGGAGTTAGCTCATACAGTGTTTCTGCCAGAACGGGAGTGTGCCTGGCTGGGGGAGGAGGTAGACAGCTCATACAGCGTTTCTGGCAGAGCGGGAGTGTGCCCGGCGGTGGGAGGAGGTAGACATCTCATACAGTGTTTCTGCCAGAGCGGGAGTGTGCCCGGCTGGGGGAGGAGGTAGACAGCTCATACAGTGTTTCTGCCAGAGCGGGAGTGTGCCCGGCTGGGGGAGGAGGTAGACATCTCATACAGTGTTTCTGGCAGAGCAGGAGTGTGCCAGGCTGGAGGAGGAGTTAGACATCTCATACAGTGTTTCTGGCAGAGCGGGTGTGCCTGGCTGGGGGAGGAGTTAGACAGCTCATACAGTGTTTCTGGCAGAGCAGGAGTGTGCCCGGCTGGGGGAGGAGTTAGACAGCTCATACAGCGTTTCTGGCAGAGCGGGAGTATGCCCGGCTGGGGGAGGAGTTAGGCAGCTCATACAGTGTTTCTTTCAGAGCAGGAGTGTGCCCGGCTGGAGGACGAGTTAGACAGCTCATACAGTGTTTCTGGCAGAGCGGGAGTGTGCCCGGCTGGGGGAGGAGTTAGACAGCTCATACAGTATTTCTGGCAGAGCAGGAGTGTGCCCGGCTGGGGGAGGAGTTAGACAGCTCATACAGTGTTTCTTGCAGAGCAGATGTGCCCAGCTGGGGGAGGAGTTAGACAGCTCATACAGTGTTTCTGGCAGAGGAGGAGTGTGCCCAGCTGGGGGAGGAGTTAGACAGCTCATACATTGTTCTGGCAGAGCAGGAGTGTGCCCGGCTGGGGGAGGAGTTAGACAGCTCATACATTATTTCTCGCAGAGCAGGAGTGTGCCCGGCTGGGGGAGGAGTTTAACAGCTCATTCATTGTTTCTGGCTGAGCAGGAGTGTGCCCAGCTGGGGGAGGAGTTAGACAGCTCATACAGTGCTTCTGGCAGAGGAGGAGTGTGCCTAGCTGGGGGAGGAGTTAGACAGCTCATACAGTGCTTCTGGCAAAGCAGGAGTGTGCCCAGCTGGGGGAGGAGTTAGACAGCTCATAAAGTGTTAATGGCAGAGCGGGGGGGTGCCCGGCTGGGGGAGGAGTTAGACAGCTCATGCAGTGTTTCTGGCAGAGGAGGAGTGTGCCCAGCTGGGGGAGGAGTTAGACAGCTCATACAGTGCTTCTGGCAGAGCAGGAGTGTGCCCAGCTGGGGGAGGAGTTAGACAGCTCATAAAGTGTTAATGGCAGAGCGGGGGGGTGCCCGGCTGGGGGAGGAGTTAGACAGCTCATACAGTGTTTCTGGCAGAGGAGGAGTGTGCCGGGCTGGGGGAGGAGTTAGACAGCTCGTACATTGTTTCAGGCAGAGGAGCAGTGTGCCCGGCTGGGGGAGGAGTTAGACAGCTCATACATAGTTCTGGTAGAGCAGGAGTGTGCCCGGCTGGGGGAGGAGTTAGACAGCTCATACATTGTTTCTGGCAGAGAAGGAGTGTGCCCAGCTGGGGGAGGAGTTAGACAGCTCATACATTGTTTCTGGCAGAGCAGGAGAGTGCCCGGCTGGGGGAGGAGTTAGACAGCTTATACATTGTTTCTGGCAGAGCAGGAGTGTGCCCCGCTGGGGGAGGAGTTAGACAGCTCATACATTGTTTCTGGCAGAGCAGGAGTGTGCCCGGCTGGGGGAGGAGTTAGACAGCTCATACATTGTTTCTGGCAGAGCAGGAGTGTGCCCGGCTGGGGGAGGAGTTAGACAGCTCATACATTGTTTCTGGCAGAGCAGGAGTGTGCCCGGCTGGCGGAGGAGTTTGACAGCTCATACATTGTTTCTGGCAGAGCTGGAGTGTGCCCGGCTGGGGGAGGAGTTAGACAGCTCATACAGTGCTTCTAGCAGAGCAGGAGTGTGCCCGGCTGGGGGAGGAGTTAGACAGCTCATACATTGTTTCTGGCAGAGCAGGAGTGTGCCCGGCTGGGGGAGGAGTTAGACAGCTCATACAATGTTTCTGGCAGAGCAGGAGTGTGCCCGGCTGGGGGAGGAGTTAGACAGCTCATTCAGTGTTTCTTTATGCCCGGCTGGGGGAGGAGTTAGACAGCTCATACATTGTTTCTGGCAGAGCAAGAGAGTACCCGGCTAGGGAAGGAGTTAGACAGCTCATACAGTATTTCTGGCAGAGCGGGAGTGTGCCCGGCTGGGGGAGGAGTTAGACAGCTCATACAGTGCTTCTGGCAGAGCAGGAGTGTGCCCAGCTGGGGGAGGAGTTAGACAGCTCATAAAGTGTTAATGGCAGAGCGGGGGTGTGCCCGGCTGGGGGAGGAGTTAGACAGCTCATACAGTGTTTCTGGCAGAGGAGGAGTGTGCCCCACTGAGGGAGGAGTTAGACAGCTCATACATTATTTCTGGCAGAGCAGGAGTGTGCCCGGCTGGGGGAGGAGTTAGACAGCTCATACATTGTTTCTGGCAGAGCAGGAGTGTGCCCGGCTGGGGGAGGAGTTAGACAGCTCATACATTGTTTCTGGCAGAGCAGGAGTGTGCCCGGCTGGGGGAGGAGTTAGACAGCTCATACATTGTTTCTGGCAGAGCAGGAGTGTTCCCCGCTGGGGGAGGAGTTAGACAGCTCATACATTGTTTCTGGCAGAGCAGGAGTGTGCCCGGCTGGGGGAGGAGTTAGACAGCTCATACATTGTTTCTGGCAGAGCAGGAGTGTGCCCGGCTGGGGGAGGAGTTAGACAGCTCATACATTGTTTCTGGCAGAGCAGGAGTGTGCCCGGCTGGGGGAGGAGTTTGACAGCTTATACATTGTTTCTGGCAGAGCTGGAGTGTGCCCGGCTGGGGGAGGAGTTAGACAGCTCATACAGTGCTTCTGGCAGAGCAGGAGTGTGCCCGGCTGGGGGAGGAGTTAGACAGCTCATACATTGTTTCTGGCAGAGCAGGAGTGTGCCCGGCTGGGGGAGGAGTTAGACAGCTCATACAATGTTACTGGCAGAGCAGGAGTGTGCCCGGCTGGGGGAGGAGTTAGACAGCTCATTCAGTGTTTCTTTATGCCCGGCTGGGGGAGGAGTTAGACAGCTCATACATTGTTTCTGGCAGAGCAAGAGAGTACCCGGCTGGGGAAGGAGTTAGACAGCTCATACAGTATTTCTGGCAGAGCGGGAGTGTGCCCGGCTGGGGGAGGAGTTAGACAGCTCATACAGTGCTTCTGGCAGAGCAGGAGTGTGCCCAGCTGGGGGAGGAGTTAGACAGCTCATAAAGTGTTAATGGCAGAGCGGGGGTGTGCCCGGCTGGGGGTGGAGTTAGACAGCTCATACATTGTTTCTGGCAGAGCAGGAGTGTGCCCGGCTGGGGGAGGAGTTAGACAGCTAATACATTGTTTCTGGCAGAGCAGGAGAGTGCCCGGCTGGGGGAGGAGTTAGACAGCTCATACATTGTTTCTGGCAGAGCAGGAGTGTGCCCCGCTGGGGGAGGAGTTAGACAGCTCATACATTGTTTCTGGCAGAGCAGGAGTGTGCCCGGCTGGGGGAGGAGTTAGACAGCTCATACATTGTTTCTGGCAGAGCAGGAGTGTGCCCGGCTGGGGGAGGAGTTAGACAGCTCATACATTGTTTCTGGCAGAGCAGAAGTGTGCCCAGCTGGCGGAGGAGTTTGACAGCTCATACATTGTTTCTGGAAGAGCTGGAGTGTGCCCGGCTGGGGGAGGAGTTAGACAGCTCATACAGTGCTTCTGGCAGAGCAGGAGTGTGCCCGGCTGGGGGAGGAGTTAGACAGCTCATACATTGTTTCTGGCAGAGCAGGAGTGTGCCCGGCTGGGGGAGGAGTTAGACAGCTCATACAATGTTTCTGGCAGAGCAGGAGTGTGCCCGGCTGGGGGAGGAGTTAGACAGCTCATTCAGTGTTTCTTTATGCCCGGCTGGGGGAGGAGTTAGACAGCTCATACATTGTTTCTGGCAGAGCAAGAGTGTACCCGGCTGGGGAAGGAGTTAGACAGCTCTTACAGTGTTTCTGGCAGAGCGGGAGTGTGCCCAGCTGGGGGAGGAGTTAGACAGCTCATACAGTGCTTCTGGCAGAGCAGGATTGTGCCTGGCTGGTGGCGGAGTTAGACAGCTCATTCAGTGTTTCTGGCAGAGCAGGAGTGTGCCCGGCTGGGGGAGGAGTTAGACAGCTCATACAGTGTTTCTGGCAGAGCAGTAGTGTGCCCGGCTGGGGGAGGAGTTAGACAGCTCATACAGTGTTTCTGGCAGAGGAGGAGTGTGCCCGGCTTGGGGAGGAGTTAGGCAGCTCATACAGCGTTTCTGGCAGAGCAGGAGTGAGCCCAGCTAGGGGAGGAGTTAGACAGCTCATACATCGTTTCTGGCAGAGCAGGAGTGTGCCCGGCTGGGGGAGGAGTTAGACAGCTCATACAGTGTTTCTGGCAGAGCAGGAGTGTGCCCGGCTGGGGGCAGAGTTAGACAGCTCATACAGTGTTTCTGGCAGAGCGGGAGTGTGCCTGGCTGGGGGAGGATTTAGACAGCTCATACAGTGTTTCGGGTAGAGCGTGAGTGTGCCCGGCTGGGGGAGGAGTTAGACAGCTCATACAGTGTTTCTGGCAGAGCAGGAGTGTGCCCGGCTGGGGTAGGAGTTAGACAGCTCATACGGTGTTTCTGGCAGAGCAGGAGTGTGCCCGGCGGGAGGTGGAGTTAGACAGCTCATACAGTGTTTCTGGCAGAGCAGGAGTGTGCCCGGCTGGGGGAGGAGTTAGACAGCTCATACGGTGTTTCTGGCAGAGCAGGAGTGTGCCCGGCTGGGGGAGGAGTTAGACAGCTCATACATTGTTTCTGGCAGAGCGGGAGTGTGCTCGGCTGGGGGAGGAGTTAGGCAGGTCATACAGTGTTTCTGGCAGAGTAGGAATGTGCCCGGCTGGGGGAGGAGTTAGCTCATACCGTGTTTCTGGCAGAGCAGGAGTGTGCCCGGCTGGGGGAGGAGTTAGACAGCTCATACAATGTTTCTGGCAGAGCAGGAGTATGCCAGGCTAGGTGAGGAGTTAGCTCATACAGTGTTTCTGGCAGGGCAGGAGTGTGCCCGGCTGGGGGAGGAGTTAGACAGCTCATACATTGTTTCTGGCAGAGCAGGAGTGTGCCCGGCTGTGGGAGGAGTTAGACAGCTCATACAGTGTTTCTGGCAGAGCACATGTGTGCCCGGCTGGGGGAGGAGTTAGACAGCTCATACAGTGTTTCAGGCAGAGCAGGAGTGTGCCCGGCTGGGGGAGGAGTTAGGCAGCTTATACAGTGTTTCTGGCAGAGTAGGAGTATGCCCGGCTGGGGGAGGAGTTAGGCAGCTCATACAGTGTTTCTGGCAGAGCAGGAGTGTGCCCGGCTGGGGGAGGAGTTAGACAGCTTATACAGTGTTTCTGGCAGAGCAGGAGTGTGCCCGGCTGGTGGAGGAGTCAGACAGCTCATTCAGTGTCTCTGGAATAGCAGCAGTGCGCCCGGCTGGGTGAGGAGTTATGCAGCTCATACAGTGTTTCTGGCAGAGGAGGAGTGTGCCCGGCTGGGGGAGGAGTTAGGCAGCTCATACAGTGTTTCTGGCAGAGCAGGAGTGTGCCTGGCTGAGGGAGGAGTTAGACAGCTCATACAGTGTTTCTGGCAGAGCAGGAGTGTGCCCGGCTGGGGGAGGAGTTAGACAGCCCATACAGTGTTTCTTGCAGAGCAGGAGTGTGCCCACTGGGGGAGGAGTTAGGCAGCTCATACAGTGTATCTGGCAGAGCAGGAGTGTGCTCGGCTGGGGGAGGAGTTAGACAGGTCATACTGTGTTTCTGGCAGAGCAGGAGTGTGCCCGGATAGCGGAGGAATTAGACAGCTCATACAGTGTTTCTGGCAGAGCAGGAGTGTGCCCGGCTGGTGGAGGAGTTAGACAGCTCATACAGTGTTTCTGGCAGAGGAGGTGCCCGGCTGGGGGAGGAGTTAGACAGCTCATACAGTGTTTCTGGCAGAGCAGGAGTGTGCCCGGCTGGGGGAGGAGTTAGACAGCTCATACAGTGTTTCTGGCAGAGCAGGAGTGTGCCCGGCTGGTGGAGGAGTTAGACAGCTCATACAGTGTTTCTGGCTGAGCAGGAGTGTACCCGGCTGGGGGAGGAGTTAGACAGCTCATACAGCGTTTCTGGCTGAGCAGGAGTGTACCCGGCTGGGGGAGGAGTTAGACAGCTCATACAGCGTTTCTGGCTGAGATGGAGTGTGCCTGGCTGAGGGAGGAGTTAGACAGCTCATACAGTATTTCTGGAAGAGCGGGAGTATGCCCGGCTGGGGGAGGAGTTAGGCAGCTCATACAGTGTTTCTGGCAGAGCGGGAGTGTGCCCGGTTTGGGGAGGAGTTAGACAGCTCATACAATGTTTCTGGCAGAGCAGGAGTGTGCCCGGCTGGGGGAGGAGTTAGACAGCTCATACAGTGTGTCTGGCAGAGCATGAGTGTGCCCGGCTGGGGGAGGAGTTGGACAGCTCATACAGTGTTTCTGGCAGAGGAGTGTGCCCGGCTGGGGGAGGAGTTAGACAGCTCATACAGCGTTTCTGGCAGAGCAGGAGTGTGCCCGGCTGGGGGAGGAGTTAGACAGCTCATACAGCGTTTCTGGCAGAGCAGGAGTGTGCCCGGCTGGGGGAGGAGTTAGACAGCTCATACAGCGTTTCTGTCAGAGCGGGAGTGTGCCCGGCTGGGGGAGGAGTTAGACAGCTCATACAGCGTTTCTGGCAGAGCGGGAGTATGCCCGGCTGGGGGAGGAGTTAGGCAGCTCATACAGCGTTTCTGGCAGAGCGGGAGGGTGCCCGGCTGGGGGAGGAGTTAGACAGCTCATACAATGTTTCTGGCAGAGCAGGAGTGTGCCCGGCTGGGGGAGGAGTTAGACAGCTCATACAGTGTTTCTGGCAGAGCACATGTGTGCCCGGCTGGGGGAGGAGTTAGACAGCTCATACAGTGTTTCTGGCAGAGCAGGAGTGTGCCCGGCTGGGGGAGGAGTTAGACAGCTCATACAGTGTTTCTGGCAGAGCAGGAGTGTGCCCAGCTCGGGGAGGAGTTAGGCAGCTCATACAGTGTTTCTGGCGGAGCAGGAGTGTGCCCGGCTGGGGGAGGAGTTAGACAGCTCATACAGCGTTTCTGGCAGAGCAAGAGTGTGCCTGGCTGGGGGAAGAGTTAGACAGCTCATACAGCGTTTCTGGCAGAGCGGGAGTATGCCTGGCTGGGGGAGGAGTTAGGCAGCTCATACAGTGTTTCTGGCAGAGCGGGAGTGTGCCCGGCTGGGGGAGGAGTTAGACAGCTCATACACTGTTTCTGGCAGAGCAGGAGTGTGCCCGGCTGGGGGAGGAGTTAGACAGCTCATACAGTGTTTCTGGCAGAGCAGGTGTGTGCCCGGCTGGGGGAGGAGTTAGACAGCTCATACAGTGTTTCTGGCAGAGCAGGAGTGTGCCTGGCTGGGGGAGCAGTTAGACAGCTCATACAGTGTTTCTGTCAGAGCAGGAGTGTGCCTAGCTGGGGGAGGAGTTAGACAGCTCATACAGTGTTTCTGGCAGAGCAGGAGTGTGCCCGGCTGGGGGAGGAGTTAGACAGCTCATACAGTGTTTCTGGCAGAGTAGTAGTGTGCCCGGCTGGGGGAGGAGTTAGACAGCTCATACAGTGTTTCTGGCAGAGAAGGAGTGTGCCCGGCTGGGGGAGGATTTAGACAACTCAAACAGTGATTCTGGCAGAGCAGGAGTGTGCCCGGCTGGGGGAGGAGTTAGACAGCTCATACAGTGTTTCTGGCAGAGTAGGAGTATGCCCGGCTGGGGGAGTAGTTAGGCAGCTCATACAGTGTTTCTGGCAGAGCAGGAGTGTGCACGGCTGGGGGAGGAGTTAGACAGCTCATACAGTGTTTCTGGCAGAGCAGGAGTGTGCCTGGCTGGGGGAAGAGTTAGACAGCTCATACAGTGTTTCTGGCAGAGCAGTAGTGTGCCCGGCTAGGGGAGGAGTTAGACAGCTTGTACAGTGTTTTAGGCAGAGCAGTAGTGTGCCCGGCTGGGGGAGGAGTTAGACAGCTCATACAGTGTTTCTGGCAGAGCAGGAGTGTACCCTTCTGGGGGAGGAGTTAGACAGCTCATACAGTGTTTCTGGCAGAGCGGGAGTGTCCCCGGCTGGGGGAGGAGTTAGACAGCTCATACAGTTTTTTTGGCAGAGCGGGAGTGTGCCCGGCTGGGGTAGGAGTTAGGCAGCTCATACAGTGTTTCTGGCAATGCAGGAGTGTCCCCGGCTGGGGGAGGAGTTAGACAGCTCATACAGTGTTTCTGGCAGAGCAGGAGTGTGCCCGGCTGGGGGAGGAGTTAGACAGCCCATACAGTGTTTCTGGCAGAGCAGGAGTGTGCCCGGCTCGGGGAGGAGTTAAGCAGCCCATACAGTGTTTCTGGCCGAATAGGAGTGTGCCCGGCTGGGTGAGGAGTTAGACATTCCCTGCAGTGTACGGAGAAGGCGCAGGGCTGAGGTGAGGTTGGAGGAGCAGTGTATAAATTAGTATTTATTGTGTAGTCAAAGATAGACTATAGAGGAAGCACATACAGTATATAGAAGCAGGGGAGTATTAAGAGAGAATAGGCCCTGTGTTCACTCCCCATCTGGCAGCCGCCGTGCACTGACAGCCTCAGTAGACTCCGGGCACTAGTCTCTGCTCAGAGTCTACTGCACATGCGCAGTTCACCGAAGAAATGGCACAGCGGCCACTTTCCAGGCATGTTGTATAGTGCCTCTTTTGTTATGTAGAGAGTAACACAGCCATTTCTAAATCCAGATATCTGCACATGGGATGTGGTGAGTGTCAGGGTTTCCCTTATGCACTCACCTGTCACAGGTTTAGTGCCATTCAAGAGTCTCCCATCATCACCCATCTGTCCCGATTCAAGGCATGACCTTATTTCTTTGTACAGTTCATGAAGAAATAGATCAAAGCTATTCCTGGGCCTCATTCATAGAAATCACTGTGCATACATGCTGGGCACTTGGACCCAGAGTCTGCAGGAGGTCCAACCTCCAACCTGATGTGCTACTACATGTGACTGCAGCCATCTTTACTGTGAGACTGACATGGTGAAAGATAGAAGTCTCCTACTTATCTTCTAATATAACCTGGTTAATTCCTGTATATAAATCTGTTCCAGACCACTGCACTGCCACCTGTTTCCAGCATACACTCACTGGTTGGTGTGCTGTATAGAACCCCATTCTTCTCAGGCTCCACTACATCACCAGTGTGCATATAATAGTGAGTACAGCTGTACCTGCTATATCTATCAATGAACCAACACCACTGGGTAAGTAACTGGGATGTTCATAGTGTGAGTCATCTGCTGGTGTGTGCCTACAGAACTCTGCAATATCAGCACCTGCTCACACATCATTGCCAACAATATCAGCCTGAGGGTTATAGAGCACCAGTTGTGATTTGTGGTAACTGTAATGGAGATATGGCTGATACCCAATAAGGCAGTTGTGTGAGGTGTTACAGAAGGTATATAGTAGAGGGTGTAAGGTCTTCTCTCCTTCTTTGTTCATGGTGTCTTTGTTTCTTGTGATTTGTGGTCCTATTCATCATTGGAGGCCAGGTGGCCCCCAATAATTAAGTATCCTACTGGCTGCGATTTGTAGTGCTGGATACTTAACTACCGGAGCAATTCAGTATTAATCTGGTGCAAGAACAGCTGCTTCAAAAAGCATCTATCCGGGGCGTGGCATAAAAACCAGAGAAGCCAGACGTGTGTGTCTGGAGCTCCGGCAGACCTTCTGGCCTATTTTCTACTCCGGACGGCTTATCACCACCCTCCTCATCCCACAGTGACCCAACACCTTGGGGCAGTGATATTCGCGCAGCCGGGCAGTGTTTATAAACGCTGCCGCGGGTTGCGCCCCTCAGCCCCCAGTGAAGCCGCGGCCTCAATTTCCTCCCACGTCCCACAACGGAGCACCTGGTGCATGCCGGAGTGCACTTCTTACACCCTGCCGCCCACGGGACCTGCCTCCGATCGGACCCCGCTTACCGACACCCGCACGGAGTGGTCCTGAGCTCCCGGAGCTGCTCCCCTGATCGCGACTTGCGGGGCATCTGAAGCGGATGCCATTATTGCGGACGCCATCACTGATGAGAGGTGAGAGTTTCACCCACTTCCACTCTGTCCACTGGTATAACGACCTGGGGGTACAGTTGCCTGCCACCCTCATCCCACACAGCAACACTTACTGGGAATCTGGGCACTGAGCCAGCAGTCACTCCGGCACCATTTTGCAAGGAGACCTGCCTTCTCCCTGCAGGTCACCATCACTACAGGCGACCAGATAACTCTCCTGTCCTTGGCACCTACTGTATATATCTCTGTGAGTTCCCTGCAGAACTTTCCCGCTAGCAGTGTTGGTCCCCCTTTAACAATCCAGAGCTGCTACGACATTCTTTATTTGATATAATAACAACTTGTATTAATGAGTTCCTGAGCACACCAATGTTGCACCCTCCAGTGGTACTAGATTAGGTTAATTAGCTCAATATAGTATTTTTCTCTAACTCACTATTATATCAGGTCTCCTATCATTGATCAACTTACTCCAGGTATTCCCTTCACCAATCCACCTCCCTCTCACTGCTGTTTCCACGATATCATTATGAACCGGTCTAAAGCAAACACCAGAAAACGAGTGGGTGGTGACATAGCTCAACACTTCTCCAAAGGTGATAAATCCTCAACGACTATCAACCTCCCATCACTGCATCGTCACCAGACGGATGACGATGAATCTCCACTTCCAGCCCTATCCACAAAAGAGGACATCATGGCTTTACGATCCCTTATCACAGACCTCAAGGAATCTCTGGAATCCAAACTAGACAAAGCGGTCTCATCCATTAAATCCGATCTATCATCATTGTCCTCCAGAACCTCTAAATTGGAGTCCCGTCAGGATGCTCTCCAAAAATCCCAAAATGAAACCCACAGAGACCTTGACCATATTATTCAAGACCTTGCTGATCTACGCACCAAAAATGAGGACTTAGAGAATCGGGAAAGAAGAAATAATCTTCGTATCCAGAATATCCCAGAATCTGTAACCCCAGACAACCTGGAGAACTATCTACACAAATTATTCACCTTTATTATCCCTGATCTGGGTCCCCAGCAACTACCACTAGAAAGAGCCCACCGGGCCCTTAGACCCAAACCCCGAGATGGCGAACCCCCACGGGATGTAACCATGCGCTTTCTCAGTTTTAAAGATAAGGAAAGAGTCCTGGCTCCAACACGCAATAAGTCTCATATTTTATACGACAACATTAAACTCCAGTTCTTTCAAGACCTGGCACCTCTCACAATCATCAAACGCAGGGAACTTAGAGAACTGACTAGCGCACTACGTTCACGGGGTATCCGCTACCGATGGGGCTGCCCCTTCAAACTGTTGATCGACTTCAATGGGAAAACAGTTACCATTAGAGACCCCAGACAGGGCAAAGACCTTCTCACTCATCTGGAAGATTCTGGCCCTTCTCCCACCATGTCATCTACTACCTAAAGAAGTTAACTGTTTCCTCACTTCGTAGATTCTAATACATGCTTGCTAGGGACTTTACAAATTTGAGATTCATTGTCACCAAACAGGACTGCCCTCTTTTTTTTTCAATGGTCACCCAACACACTTTTTTATCCTTCCCCAACGACCATTTTATGTCCTTTTCAACTGTATTATTATTTTACTTCCTGATATATATGAGTTATTTTCAATGTTCCATTGTCTGGTCGTGGCTCCAATCAATAGTTATTTTCTTAAAAGTTTGTGTACACCCAGACAATTCAATAATTCCTCAACGGTTTAGCTTAGTTTATATATGCGTGTAATATACTTAATTTTAGTGATCACTAAGGGAACCCTAATTGATTGTTAAAGTATGTTTATATATATGGTACTTTGTTCCTTTTGATCTCAAGGTTTAATTTTGTATACTTCATACCTAACCTTTCACTGACGGATTTCCAATGTCTTATTATAAAACCTTCCAATCCACCTTGATACCCCTATTAACCACGGTTTCTAACCAAATCCTAGAAGGAGCATCATTTCACCCGGATACGACCAAAGCTACTATCACCGTCATCCCAAAACCCAATAAAGACCCATTATTAGTGTCTAACTACCGCCCAATTTCTCTGCTTAATACCGACCTAAAACTTTTCACCAAGGTACTTGCAAATAGGCTAAACCCACTTCTCCCCACTCTGGTTCACCCGGATTAAGTGGGCTTTGTCCGGTCCAGGCAGGCACTAGACCAGTGTTGGCTAACCTTGACACTCCAGCTGTTGTGGAACTATATATCCCAGCATGCCCTGCCACAGTTTTAGCATGCCCTAATAGCAAAACTGTAGCAGTGCATGCTGGGTTATGTAGTTCCATAACAGCTGGAGTGTCAAGGTTAGCCAACACTGCACTAGACAATACCAGACGCACTATTGATGTAATCCAGTATATTAATACCCACAAGCTTCCTTCTCTGGTGCTTGCCTTGGATGTGGAGAAGGCCTTTGATTGGGTCTATTGGTCATTTATGTGCCTCGGTTTCTGCAGGCAGTCTACTGTCAGACTCATTTTCTATTAATAATGGGACCAGACAGGGATGACCCTTATCACCCCTGTTATTTGCCCTTATCATAGAACCACTCGCGAGCCGTATTAGAGCAAACCCTAACATAGCTGGTGTTAAAATCAAACAATCCCAATATACCCTTTCCTTATTCGCTGATGATGTACTTCTCACACTAACAAGACCGCTCACGTCACTTCCCAACCTATTTCAGGAACTCTCTCTCTATGGCTCTTTATTGGGCTACAAAATTAACCATGACAAATCTGAAGCCCTTCCCCTCCATCTCCCTGGTAATATGAGGAGGTTGTTACAGTCAAATTTTAAATTCATTTGGAAGAGGGATTTCCTGAGGTACCTGGGGGTCTCCATTACAAAATCCTATGACTCACTCTACAAAACCAATTATTTCCCCCTCATCAGATCAATCTATAATGACCTACAACAATGGCGAACGTATTATCTCTCATGGATAGGACGTATTAATGCCATAAAAATGAATGTCCTTCCCAAATTGCTATATCTTTTTCAGACATCCCTGTGCCTATCCCTTCCCACACCCTAGACTCTCTTCAAACTACGCTCGGAAAATGTGTGTGGGACAATAAAAAACCCTGCATCTGTCGAGATATACTTGTCAAACGCACATGGGAGGGAGGTTGGGTCTACCCAACCTACGCCGTTACTATAATGCTACCCGACTGAGTCAGTTGGTCTCATGGCATTCTCCTCGACATATCAAGCGTTGGGTCGACCTGGAAAGTGACCTTGTTGATATACATTCAATCTCTTACCTCCCATGGCTTTCTCATAAAAATAGACCCAAGTCCTCCTTTCTATTGCCCACCATAAAATTGACTTACTAACTGGGATCTAATAAATAAAAAACTAAACCTTTCCTCACGTCCTTCCCCTTTAACACCCATCTGGAACAATCCCGCATGCCCCCCAGGCCTTTCTGCTGGCATGGCTCACCCCTGGACCTTAGCTGGCGTTCCACCACATCGTCAGGGCATTTTCCCCTCTGTCCTTTGCAGACATTCAACAAAAACATAGAATTCTGAATACTCTACACTACCAATACCTACAAATCCGCCACTTTGTGAATTCATCTTTCCCTGCACACCCCTCTCTCATTCCTCTACCCTTTGAAAGGTTATGCATTTATAAAATTAACATCAAGGGGGCTATCTCATCTATATATCATTCTATTCTGGCATTGGAGTCTCCTCCACTTGAACCACATTAACAGGCCTGGGAATCAGACCTAGCCTTATCCCTTGGAGCGGAAGCCTGGGATACTATACGCTTAACTATCTCAAAGTGTTCTATCAGCATAGCTATCAGGGAGAACTCTTACAAGGTGTACACCAGGTGGTACTTAGTGCCTGAATGTCTTCATCAGATGTACCCTAACTCTTCTAACTTATGTTGGAGAGGCTGCGGTCAAACATGTAAATTTTTCCGTATTTGGTGAACCTGTCTGTGATCGTCCCATTCTGGAACATGGTTCGCAACCTACTCTCCCAACTCATTAGACCTCGACTATTCCCACTCCTGTTAATCTTCTACTTTGCGCCACGATCGATAACGTACCCAATATTTCCAATAAGTTAGCTCTTCACATTTCCTCTGCTGCCAAGTATCAGATTGCCGTAATTGGAAGGCCCCGAACACTCCCAGCTGACAAGAACTAGTGAACAGAGTCTGGTTTGTTGCAAAAATGGAATACATCACTAGTTTAAGGAACAATACCGTTCAGAAGTTCAAACGCACATGGAGCTCTAGGTATTCTTATCAAAATAAGCCCCTTCCTGGTCTTAGATAATACAGTGGTGATTATTCTCGTGGCAACTCTTACTTCCAAAACTCCCCCCGACTCGCTCCCCCCTCACCCTCTCCTCTACTCTATTTTATCTTTTATCTTCCCCACATGTTTTTTTTTTCTTTTCCTCCCACCCTCCTTACCCCTAATTTCAACTTTACCCACTCCAATCAATTCTATAAACCAATTCTAATTGTATTGTATACAACTGTTCCTAGATTTTCCACCAATTTGAACAGTATTCTAATTATTTACATTATTGCTTATTGCATTTTTTCAATGTACTCTCAAATTCATTCAATAAACGATTACAAAAAAAAAAAAAGCATTTGTCCCCACGATCCCTAACACAACTGAAGTAGCAGTGATCCTGTACTTATCTCTGCCGATCCACATGCATGATGCCATAGGGCACACAGTATAATCGGGGCAGCAGGATCAGCTCTTCGCATCCCTTTTTCTTCTTCCCTTAGGAAGCAGTGGGGCCCCGGGAAGCAGTGGGGCCCCTTAGGAAGCAGTGGGGCCCCGGGAAGCAATGCCATCTGAGTATGGTGCTGGTTCCTGCAGGTGATCTCTGGAAACTTTCAGTTTTTGGAGTTGGCTGAATCCTAGGCGTCCCCATCAGGCCCCTAATTATAAATGGTCCCATTACCTAAATCATGTGGTAACAATGGGCCCATATATGACAGTATGTATGATGTTCCCCACTGGCCACTGCTGCAGAGCACTGTGGTATCTTACCATCAACTATAGTACTACACTAATGATAACATTAATGATAATAATGGTGCCATACAAATTAAGAATTCTTCTTCCATTATAGGGAAGATGCATAGGAATAAAGTTTTAGAGGATGCAGCATCTTGTAATTGTGTACTCAGGACCTGATTCTGTAAGGATCGTAATTGCAAAGCTGTATGCACACAGGCTATAGATATATGATGTATACACGCAGGCTATAGATATATGATGTATACACGCAGGCTATAGGTATATGATGTATACATGCAGGCTATAGATATATCATCTATACAAGCAGGCTATAGATATATGATGTATGCACACAGGCTATAGATATATGATTTATACACGGAGGCTATAGCTATATGATATATGCATGCAGGCTATAGATATATGATGTATGCACACAGGCTATAGATATATGATTTATACACGCAGGCTATAGCTATATTATATATGCACGCAGGCTATAGATATATGATGTATACATGCAGGCTATAGATATATGATGTATACATGATGGCTATAGATATATGATTTATACAAGCAGGCTATAGATATATCATGTATATGCACAGGCTATAGATATATGATGTATGCATGCAGGCTATAGATATATGATGTATACACGCAGACTATAAATATATGATGTAAACATGCAGGCTATAGATATATGATTTATACATGCAGGCTATAGATATATGATGTATACATGCAGGCTATAGGTATATGATATATGCATGCAGGCTATAGATATATGGTGTATACACGCAGGCTATAAATATATGATGTATACATGCAGACTATAGATATATGATGTATACACGCAGGCTATAAATATATGATGTATACACGCAGGCTATAGATATATGATGTATGCACACAGGCTATAGATATATGATTTATACAAGCAGGCTATAGATATATGATGTATACACACAGGCTATAGATATATGATGTATACATGCAGGCTTTAGATATATGATTTATACATGCAGGCTATAGATATATGATGTATACACGCAGGCTATTTGATATATGATGTATACACGCATTCTATAGATATATGATGTATACACGCAGGCTATAGATATATGATATATACACACAGGCTATAGATATATGTTTTATACATGCAGGCTATAGATATATGATTTATACATGCAGGCTATAGCTATATGATGTATTATTATTATCATTTATTTATATGGTGCCACAAGTGTTCCGCAGCACCTTACAAAGTACATAAACAAATTGTAGACAAGTGACTTACAGTACAATACAATACAGGACCAGGACATGGATAATATATATTGCTACATTAGAGACCATAACACCCAGATAAGCAACTGGATATATGATGTATACATGCAGGCTATAGATATATGATGTATACATGATGGCTATAGATATATGATTTATACAAGCAGGCTATAGATATATCATGTATATGCACAGGCTATAGATATATGATGTATGCATGCAGGCTATAGATATATGATGTATACACGCAGACTATAAATATATGATGTAAACATGCAGGCTATAGATATATGATTTATACATACAGGCCATAGATATATGATGTATTCATGCAGGCTATAGATATATCATGTATACATGCAGGCTATAGATTTATGATGTATACAAGCAGGCTATAGATATATTATGTATACATGCAGGCTATAGATAGATGATGTATACATGCAGGCTATAGATCATACTTGCCGACAGTCACTTCCCTCCTTCCGGGAGGGAGCTGATTGTCGGCTAACAGTGGGGGGCGTGCCCGACCATGAAGTAACATTTGGGGGCGGAGCAGGAGGAGTGATCGTGTCATCGTGGCCCCGCCCACTCTTCACAATTTAGTTTTTTTCGGCATTGTGAAGTAGGGGGCGGGGCCACGATGTTGCGATTCAGCGCGAATTGCATCACCGGGCCCCCCTGCTGCGGGGGTTTTGATATTAACTCTGCGGGGGTAGGGAGGGATGCCGGCTTCCGGGAGGCTTGCCTGCCTCTCCGGGGGGCCGGGAGCGGCACCCGAAAATCCTACCCTACCAAATTGGGAGGGTAGGCAAGCCTGCTATAGATATATCATGTATACATGCAGGCTATAGCTATATGATGTATACACGCAGGCTATAGATATATGATGTATACATGCAGGCTATAGATATATATGATATATACCTGCAGGCTATAGATATATGATGTATACATGCAGGCTATAGATATATGATGCATACATGCAGGCTATAGATATATGATATATACCTGCAGGCTATAGATATATGATGTATACACGCAGGCTATAGATATATGATGTATACATGCAGGCTATAGATATATGATGTATACATGCAGGCTATAGATATATGATGTATACACGCAGGCTATAGCTATATGATGTATACACGCAGGCTATAGATATATGATGTATACACGCAGGTTAAAGATATATTATGTATACATGCAGGCTATAGATATATGATGTATACACGCAGGCTATAGATATATTTTATATATATGCAGGCTATAGATATATGATATATACCTACAGGCTATAGATATATGATATATACCTGCAGGCTATAGATATATGATGTATACATGCAGGCTATAGATATATGATGTATACACGCAGGCTATAGCTATATGATGTATACACGCAGGCTATAGATATATGATGTATACACGCAGGTTAAAGATATATTATGTATACATGCAGGCTATAGATATATGATGTATACATGCAGGCTATAGATATATGATTATAGCTATATGATGTATACAAGCAGGCTATAGATATATGATGTATACACGCAGGTTAAAGATATATTATGTATACATGCAGGCTATAGATATATGATGTATACACGCAGGCTATAGATATATTATATATACATGCAGGTTATAGATATATGATGTATACATGCAGGCTATAGATATATGGTGTATGCATGCAGGCTATAGATATATGATGTATACCCGGTGGCTATAGATATATGATGTATACATGCAGGCTATAGATATATGATGTATACATGCAGGCTATAGCTATATGATCTATACACGCAGGCTATAGATATATGATGTATACATGTAGGCTATAGATATATGATATATGCACACAGGCAGCTTTGCAGTTGTGATCCTTGCAGATATGGTAATGCTGCAGGGGGCATCACACCTCCTGTGCATCACTTAACCGAGCTGCGTTGTCCAATGCAGCATCAGTTAATCTGTGTACCATTGGCCGGCTGCGGTGACCCATGGGGTCCCACAGCCGGCCACCGCAGTTTAGAGGAAGAGACCAGGAAATCTCTGTCACCCGACGGAGATCCTGGCTTCGTCCCACCGAGAGCATCGCCGCCCCTTCCCCACCCTCAAATCACTGACGGTCTGCTGACAGTTTGCGTGTCAGTTTAGAAACCCAACCTCTACATAATGCAAAATGCCAAATTAGATTAATATCCTATTGGGATATAGGGAGGCTGGACATGGAACACTCTTATTGGGATATAGGGAGGCTGGACATGGAACACTCTTATTGGGATATAGGGAGGCTGGACATGGAACACTCCCATTGGGAAATAGGGAGGCTGGACATGGAATGCTCCCATTGGGATATAGGGAGGCTGGACATGGAACACTCCCATTGGGAAATAGGGAGGCTGGACATGGAACACTCCCATTGGGAAATAGGGAGGCTGGACATGGAACACTACCATTGGGATATAGGGAGGCTGGACTTGGCATACTCTTATTGGGATATAGGGAGACTGGACATGGAACACTCCCATTGGGAAATAGGGAGGCTGGACATGGAACGCTCCCATTGGGATACAGGGAGGCTGGATATGGAACACTCCCATTGGGAAATAGGGAGGCTGGACATGGAACACTCCCATTGGGAAATAGGGAGGCTGGACATGGAACACTCCCATTGGGATATAGGGAGGCTGGACATGGCATACTCTTATTGGGATATAGGGAGGCTGGACATGGAACACTCCCATTGGGAAATAGGGAGGCTGGACATGGAACACTCCCATTGGGAAATAGGGAGGCTGGACATGGTACACTCCCATTGGGATATAGGGAGGCTGGACATGGCATACTCTTATTGGGATATAGGGAGGCTGGACATGGAACACTCCCATTGGGAGATAGGGAGGCTGGACATGGAATGCTCCCATTGGAATACAAGGAGGCTGGACATGGAACACTCCCATTGGGAAATAGGGAGGCTGGACATGGAACACTCCCATTGGGAAATAGGGAGGCTTGAATGGAACACTACCATTGGGATATAGGGAGGCTGGACATGTCATACTCTTATTGGGATATAGGGAGGGTGGACATGGAACACTCCCATTGGGAAATAGGGAGGCTGGACATGGAACACTCCCATTGGGAAATAGGGAGGCTGGACATGGAACACTCCCATTGGGAAATAGGGAGGCTGGAGATGGGGAATCGGTATGACATACCACCGGCCGCATGGTTCGATTCCCGGCAGCGGCAGCCCGACACTGGAACAGATCGCGGCAGTGGCAGCCCAACAACACTGGAAATTCCAATCGGCCCTAGGTAAATATTAACTAACCTAACCTACCCTCCTAACCCTAACCCTCCCTTAGGGGTGCCTAACCCTAATCCCCCCTCTAAGTGCCTAAACCTAACCCCGCCTTCCCCGATGCCTAAACCTAAGACCCCAGGGGGGTGCCTAACCTTAACCTCCCCCTGGGGGTGCCTAACCCTAACCCTCCCTCCCCCTAGCCTAACCCTAACCCTCCCAGGGGGTGCCTAACCCTAAATCCCCCCCGGGTGTGCAAAACCTAACTCTCCCCCCCGCACAGCAGTCCGCTTGCGGCGCCCAGCGTCAGGGAAATGAGCGGCGTCTACATCTAGATGCCGGGCATTTCACCCTCGCTGGGATATGACAGTCGGGAAGCCGGCTGTCGGTATAATGTCAGCCGGTTTCCCGATTGCATCCCGGATATTGAACACTTCTAGGACCGGAGCCAGTATTCTGTGAAAGAAGTTAGACAGCGCTAAAATCTGAATTTTAAATGAACTACAGTAAGGGCTAGATGTACAAAGGCTTCTCAGAAGTAAAAGTGGGGGTGTTGCTAGAAAATGAAATAATCAAATTTGGTTGCTATTATTTGGTAGTCCCACATTTCCTTTTTAGTAACTTTAGTAAATCTACCCAGAAGCCTGGTCACAGTTGCAGTAGTAGCTGCGTCTTTATGTAAATGGCGCAGTTTATAGTCATCCTATTGAGATCCCTACCATCAGTGGTACAAATCCGTGGATGTGCCTACAAGGACGCACTACGGCCGCAGCAGTGGACATTGCACCTTGCTGTCCAAGGGACCACGGCCACTGGTGTCAGTGAAACTGCATCTTTAGAAGTCGCGCTGCCACGTGTTAGCCACCCACCAGTTACCACCCTGAAACACCCACCAAATTAGCATGGATCTCCATACAATATTATCTGTGTCCCTCGGAGGCAACCATCGGGGCGTGTGTGAGGTGTGTCGTGGAATGTATCGGTAGAGAGAAGCAATACCTTCAGACACATATATTTTGACAATATCTACAAAATCTAATATGACAATAATAGTATATATGTTATACAGTATGAATATTTAACAAAACATATTTTAGTAAACCTACTGCAACTATATTGGGTCTGTTTCAAAGGTGGATGCAATGCGATGTTAGCGCAGTTGAGCGATTATCTGCTACTGCGCATGCACAAAGAATTCTGAAGATCCCTACTGTGCCTGCATTCTAATGTGTGTATGCTGTTACATACCAGAGTGCTGGCATTAGGAACAGCAAAGGCAAAACCACGTGTGGTGACTGGATGGCGGCCTGAAGTGAATGCAATAAATGTCCATCTCATCGGCGTGTGCGGGAGTGCCCTGGACGTGTCAGTGAGCACAGCCGCGTTCTCAGATGCAGAGCAGCAGCCATGCCATGTTCAAATGAATTTCAGAAGGAGATGCTGCACTTACCGTAGGCTTGTCAAATATCGATGATACATGCGATGAGGCACCAATGGTGAAGTGTAAGTGTTCATAACCACTGGCTGAGTTGCACCGTTCACAGGCATTGATAGTGTGTGTCCAGCGCACACTACTACACATAGGGAAGGCTGAAACTAGCATTTGCATATTATCGAGGCGCAATGGAGACTGCATTAGCACCCCCTCTGAATCAGGCCTATTGGGGTAAGACCTTCAGCTACTGTTCTTAGTAACAAAAAGAAAATTACATTTTATTCCTGCAACATTTGCGACACCCACTTCTACTGCCTGCGGCACCCTCCTCCCTGATCCCTCCTCTGCCAATCAGGGCCAGTGGGATTATGACGTTATGCAGTTTAATGGAGCACTCTCTAGGGAACCCTAATTAGCATATCTTCAGGCACGAGCTCATGATGTTGCCCATCTTTCTGATGAGTGCACGCTGGCACAGATTATCCGGCTGGCACTGTGGCACTATTATCCACGTTCCAGGCTGATACCCAGGAGACCACCTCTAAACATTAATAAAACAACAATAAAAATGTAATTATAATAAACTTCAGGGCAGCTCTAAGATAATTACAATAATCCACCTATGTGACTCTCCTGCAGCGTTATTTACCATCATTGGTGAACAGCACAGAACACAGAGCTGTACTTATCTTCACCATGATCAAGGTCAATGCTACACGGGACTCTTGGTTTAGCGACAGCTTAGGAAAACACAGATAAAGAACAAGATTCTGCTAAATTTCCATGAACTGATCTTTGCATTCAAAGCACCAACCTGGGTGCATCTATTTCACATGGGGAATAAGTTATCGCTGAGTCCTGGCTCCCAGCTACTTGCTAATAAACTATTTGATTTTGTTGCTTTTCTTTCAATTTAGCTGCCAATATTCTCCTCCTAAATGTGGTGGTCTCTAAAAAGGAGTTATATCAAACTCTGTGTTAAGACCCCCATTGGACCCCAGGCAAGCTGCTGGTCGGAGCCCCCTTCTCCTTATCCTTATATAAGTGGATATTTCCAGCTTTGGTTACTCCAACAACATCTTCAACTTCCAATTATTGTTTGCCAGACCCTCCTAATGTTATATTAAGGGGCCTATCCACTAGGCAACCTGAAAGACTGAACATCTAGTATTCAGACCTTCAGGTCGCCAAGGTGCGGCACCCGCAGTGAACGGTGTTCACTGAACATCATTCAGTGAAGGAGCCCGACCTCCTATCTCTAAACATGCCAAACCTGACAAACCTTTATTGGGGGGGTCTGATACTCTCCAGGGATCCCTGGCCTGGGCTGACTAGTGGTCAGGACTGATGCTGTGGCTGGAGGGCCCGGTGAAAGGGCTCCCCTGGCTGTGGCATCAGCCCCCCACTAGAAAGGGTCCGGTGCTGGTTTTAATTATAGGGGGACACCTACGCAATTTTTTCCCCCTATAATTGAAACCAGGACTGGCCCTGCAGCCTAGTGCTGGTACCTAATTTATGGTGGAGCCCTACATGTTTTGTTCCCCATAATCTTAGATCCCAGGACAGGCTGGCAAGTCCGGGGCTGCTTAGCCTTTTGGAGGGGACATCATGTAAATTTTTTTAAATAAGTTTAACCCTAAAAAGAAAAAAAAAGAACAAACAGTCTGCACATTGGGCCTGATTCAGAGCCGGACGCAATTAGCGCTTGCTCGTCCTGAAAATAGGGGTGGCTATTCAAATGAACCGTTCATTCTTTGTGGTCTGTTCACGCCTCTAGGTCTGAACGAGCAAACAAAACTTGTGGTAATTTTTTGGGAAACTACGCCCCCTGGCCGCTCGCATCCTACGTCATGTCCGCTATTTATTAGATTAATCGAGTACATCGACCAGGGTATGAGCTGCTCGCTATTCTTGTGGTTGGTTTTTGCTACCACAATTTTGCGAGCAGTTCTGGCTATAAAATAACCCAGTGACGTGGTCAATGACGCTGCTGTTTTAATTATGCACACCCATAAAACGCTCATTTTGACTTTTAAGCACGCCTGCGATCAGATCTCCACTCCCCGTTTTCAAGCACCTTCCCCTGTTACCACCCACATACGCCTCTTTCTGTCACTCAAATTATCAGGCTTTCGCTATTTTGCGAGCACATGAATTTCGACCGCACTGACTGGTTCGCGCATGCGTATAACGATCCGTACACATGCGCAGTTGGTCAAACATCGCTCGGAGCGAACGAGCGGCCGCTTATGAGCGGCTCTGAATCAGGCCCATATTTCACTGATATGTGCAGGCTGCTTGATCGGGAGACAAATTTGGCCGCTTTAATCAGGACTTCAAATCGGACAGGATCAACCAAATGCACCATCAATCAAAACGATCCTGTCAAAACCGGGACCTTGGTAAATTCACGATTTTAAAAGTGTAAAAAACTGACGTTTTTGAACGATCCAAACCGATCTGAAAAATGGGACAAATCGGGACCAACACAAATGTTAGTAAATTTACCCCTAAGTCGCAGCGCAGTGTGTTATTCTTTTCTTATTCATAAGTAATTTTGTGACACTGTAAGTGGTATTACAGTGTGCTATTTTTATTCAGAAATATACTTGTGACACTAAGTGGTAGCGCAGTGTGTTATTCTTTTCTTATTCATAAAAAAATCTAGTGACACTGTAGGTCATTGATATGGCAGTGTAATATTTAGAATAGGTACAAATTGATGTGTGTGCTGTACCCCACTTCATTCATGCTTGTTCATATGGAGAACGATCAGTTGAGAGGAGAGCAGGAACCAGATACTAGTGCTGGAGCTGCTGCCAGTTCCAACTGTCATGACGATACTAGTCCAGCTACATCATCTATTAAAGCCGATGCCCAAAGGCATACAGGGCTTAGGTCAGGGCATCTAAAATCAAGAACCAATCTTTTATAGTGGTAAAGAAAAAAACATCAAATTGAAAGTTAGCTGCTGAAAGACATAAAATTGGCAATATGCCAGTTTCACCACATGAAGTGTCTCTTATGATGATGTAAGCACAAGTGAACATGCTGACATAGAAATCGAGGATGCTTCTGTGGAAGTGCACCAGGATGAGCAGGATATTTGTGTAGCTGACGCTAATAAGGATGTTGCTGATGAGGATGTTGTTTGTGTAAATCAGGCACTAGTGGATAAAACAGTTATTGCCCATGATAAGGAAAAGCCTGTTGTCATGCCTGGCACAAAACAAAAACATCACTTCTTATGTGTGGAATTATTTCTAACCAAATCCAGTACTGGACCATCTGTACCATTTGTAAAGCCAGAGTAAGTAGAGGTAGGAGCCTTAACCATCTAGGAATCTCCTTCCTGTTACGTCATCTGCAGCGTATCCATCCGAAAAGTTTTAGTGTTTTCTGTTGACTCATCTGCATCACCAGTGGGTTAATTGGGAAAGTTTAGTTTTTTCTCTGCAGATGCACTTGCTGGAGAAACTGAAGGAGAAACCATCGCTGCATCATGTGCCACTTGAGCTTATAATTTACTTACCAACAGCTCTTTGCATCTCCTCAGATCTGTGTCCATTGGGAATAAGAACACAACATGACTTAAACCTTATATCTTAAATCTTGCATTTGCTCTGTTCAGCTTTCATATCTGTGATTAAGTGGACAGTCGGTACAATGGCATTTTGGAGGCCACTAATTAAGTTTTTTTTATGTCCCTATGCAGTTTGGGAGTTGATTTTCTAGTGAAGTGGAATCTTGATGGGATTTGGTAGAGGCAAACAGGACCTCAATTAAGTGTCTAAAACCCACTGAATTATTGGTGGATATTGGACGTGCATCTAATACCAGCATAGATTTTATGGCATCAGTGTTCCACTGTGCAAATGGGTAACTGCTGTCATACTTGCTCCCCCTTGCAAAGGATTGTTTTACAGTCAATTGTTTTTTAAAGTACTACTAGTAGTCTTCCTGGTCCCCTTCTGGGATGTAAATTCACTCCCACCAGCAGCAGCAGGCATAGTGCTCAAGGCTTCTTCTGGGGCAAGGACTGAAGTGAATGAGTAAAATATTTTTTGTAAATGCCTCCCCTTCCCTGCTCCCTCATAAATTTTGCTTTGGAATCAAAAAATGTTATTAAAAGTGCAGTTTTGGGGGTTTTAGGGTGCAAAGTTGCGGGAACCCCCGTGCAATGTTAGGACAGTCCCCCAAAGGTAAACTGCATCAAAAAAGTAAATATAAACCATTAAAACACCCCCAAAAAGTACTTTTTGGGGGCTAAAAAGTGTAAAGTTGGGGGACAAACATAAAAACTATCGAAATAGATTCCCGGGCGGTCCCCAAGTGTGCCCCCGGTGTTTTTTTCTTTGCAGGTGTTTGAGGCAGGTGGTTTTTCCATGATATTTTTAATCCTCACTTTAGCAACTTTTAAATATGCTAGCTCCCATTTTCAGGTACCCCAAATTTTCTGGGACTAGTTATTTTGAAGAAAAAAATATTGCTAAATGCTATTCTTCACCCCATATGCAATAGGACCTATTGAGACCATTTAAGTACCCCAATTACCTTCAGCAGGGCTATTCAGGGGTATCCATAGTGATCCCCCATGTCAGTGCATCTATTGGGGGGGTGTCAGGCTGATTTCCCCAAATCTCACAGTACTTTTCGCCAATCTAAGTTTCGCCAATCTAAGTTTGCAATTGAATATGGCGAATCGCGGTGACGAGCACAATACTTTTCCGGAGGTAAAACTGGCGATGACGGCGAAAAGTCCGGGACTTTTCACCGGCAATTGAATACGGGCCTAGGTCTCTGAAGAGAGAGATGTAGTTTTTTTTTGTAAGAATGTTTGTTCTGCTATGGAGGCTCTTGGACATTGGCACAGGACAGATGAGTGGTGATTGGTCATAGACTCATCAAAAGTTAGTTTGAAGTAGGGGTGAGCGGGTTCAGATTTCTGAAATCCGAACCCCCCCGAGCCCCCTCGATCCGAGTCCGATCCGAGTCAGGCTCGACTTTTCCCGCCTGACTCGGATCTGAAATCGACTCGGCTGTGGACAGTGAAGAGGGAGGGTGGGAGTTAGGGCTGGCTGGGCTGTGTAGTGTAGTGTAGTGTAGTGTAGTGTAGTGCTGCTGTTGTCCACTACTTCAAAGTCCATAGTAGCTGACTGTGTTGTGCTGTGCTGCTTTTGTTAATAGGGGCTGTGTCCACTACTTCAAAGTCCATAGGGGCTGGCTGGACTGTGTTGAGCAGTCAGTTCTCCATAGGGGCTGTGTCCACTCCAAAGTCCTGTGCAGTGTCCCAGTCCTAAAGGGGTGCTGTAGTGTTGTCCAGGGGGTGCTCTGTCCATCAGGGGTGCTCCCTCCAAGTGCTAAAAAAATAATATATTTTCTGTGTTTGTGAATTGTGTGCACAGTAGCCGCACGTGCATCAACAAAGTAGTGCCAAGCGTGCGCCTGTGTCATAAGTAAAGGGCCAGCTGGCCTGACCGTAAAAGGGTGCTGTAACCCCCAAAGTACACTCCAGTCCAAACCAAAAAAAAAATAATTTTCTATGTTTGTGAATTGTGTGCGCAGTAGCCGCACGTGCATCAACAAAGTAGTGCCAAGCGTGCGCCTGTGTCATAAGTAAAGGGCCGGCTGGCTTGACCGTTAAAGGGTGCTGTAACCCCCAAAGTACACTCCAGTCCAAACAAAAAAAAAATTAATTCCTGTGTTTTTGAATTGTGTGAGCAGTAGCCGCACGTGGATCAACAAAGTAGTGCCAAGCGTGCGCCTGTGTCATAAGTAAAGGGCCGGCCGGCTGGCTTGACTGTTAAAGGGTGCTGTAACCCCCAAAGTACACTCCAGTCCAAACCAAAAAAAAAATTATTTTCTGTGTTTGTGAATTGTGTGCGCTGTAGCTGCACGTGCATCAACAAAGTAGTGCCAAGCGTGCGCCTGTGTCATAAGTAAAGGGCCGGCTGGCTTGACCGTTAAAGGGTGCTGTAACCCCCAAAGTACACTCCAGTCCAAACCAAAAAAAAAATTATTTTCTGTGTTTGTGAATTGTGTGCGCAGTAGCCGCACGTGCATCAACAAAGTAGTGCCAAGTGTGCGCCTGTGTCATAAGTAAAGGGCCGGCTGGCTTGACCGTTAAAGGGTGCTGTAACCCCCAAAGTACACTCCAGTCCAAACCAAAAAAAAAATTATTTTCTGTGTTTGTGAATTGTGTGCGCAGTAGCCGCACGTGCATCAACAAAGTAGTGCCAAGCGTGCGCCTGTGTCATAGGTAAAGGGCCGGCTGGCTTGACCGTTAAAGGGTGCTGTAACCCCCAAAGTACACTCCAGTCCAAACCAAAAAAAAAATTATTTTCTGTGTTTGTGAATTGTGTGCGCAGTAGCCGCACGTGCATCAACAAAGTAGTGCCAAGCGTGCGCCTGTGTCATAAGTAAAGGGCCGGCTGGCTTGACCGTTAAAGGGTGCTATAACCCCCAAAGTACACTCCAGTCCAAACCAAAAAAAAAATTATTTTCTGTGTTTGTGAATTGTGTGCGCAGTAGCCGCACGTGCATCAACAAAGTAGTGCCAAGCGTGCGCCTGTGTCATAAGTAAAGGGCCGGCTGGCTTGACTGTTAAAGGGTGCTGTAACCCCCAAAGTACACTCCAGTCAAAACCAAAAAAAAAATTATTTTCTGTGTTTGTGAATTGTGTGCGCAGTAGCCGCAACTGCATCAACAAAGTAGTGCCAAGCGTGCGCCTGTGTCATAAGTAAAGGGCCGGCTGGCTTGATCGTTAACGGGTGCTGTAACCCCCAAAGTACACTCCAGTCCAAACCAAAAAAAAAAATTTTTTCTGTGTTTGTGAATTGTGTGCGCAGTAGCCGCACGTGCATCAACAAAGAAGTGCCAAGCGTGCGCCTGTGTCATAAGTAAAGGGCCGGCTGGCTTGACCGTTAAAGGGTGCTGTAACCCCCAAAGTACACTCCAAGCCAAAAAAATATATATTTTCTGTGTTTGTGAATTGTGTGCGCAGTAGCCCTACGTGCATCAACAAAGGAGCAGCGCCAAGCGTGCGCCTGTGTCCCATAAGTAAAGAGCCGGCTGGCTCATTTCTTAAAGGGTGGTGTAACCCACAAAGTGCACTACTCTCCAGCAAAAATAAAAAAATATTTTCTGTGTTTAGCCGCACGTATATATCAAATCGATATAACATAAATGGAGGACCAAACTTTCTCCGATAAAAATAAAATAGAGAAAGATCAAGAACCACTTCCTCCTAGTGCTGAAGCTGCTGCCACTAGTCATGACATAGACGATAACATGCCATCAACGTCGTCTGCCAATGCTGATGCCCAATGTCATAGTAGAGGGCACATACAATCCCAAATGACAAAGTTCAGGAAAATGACCTTGAAAAAAACATTTAAATCAGCTGAAGAGAAACGTAAACTTGCTAATATGCCATTTACGACACGGAGTGGCAAGGAACGGCTAAGGTCGATCCCTAGTATGTTCATGACTAGTGGTTCAGCTTCACATGACGATGGAAGCCCTCCTTCCACTAAAAAAATCAAAAGAGTTAAGCTGGCAAAAGCACAGCGAAGAACTGTGCTTTCTAAGAAGATATCACAAATCCCCAAGGAGAGTCCAAGTGTGGTGGTGGTTGCGATGCCTGACCTTCCCAGCACTGGACGGGAAGAGGTGGCTCTTTCCACCATTTGCACGCCCCCTGCAAGTGCTGAAAGGAGCACCCACAGTCCACTTGCTGATATGCAAATTGAAGATGTCACTGTTGAAGTAAAACAGGATGAGGATACTGGTGTAGCTGGCGCTGAGGAGGAAGTTGGCGAGGAGGATTCTGATGGTGATGTGGTTTGTTTAAATCAGGCTCCGGGGGAGACAGTTGTTGTCCGTGGGATGAAAAAGCCCATCACGGTCACGCCTGGGCAGAAGACCAAACATTCCACCTCTTTGGTCTGGCAATATTTCTATCCAAATCCGGACAACAACTGTCTTGCCATATGTACCTTATGTAAAGGTGGAATAAGTAGGGGTAGGGACGTTAACAACCTAGGAACATCCTCCCTTATACGGCACCTGCAGCGCGTTCATAATAAGTTACTGTCAAGTTCAGAAACTTTGGCTAAGACCGTAAGCAGTCCAGGGACACCTAAATCCCGTTGTCCTGTTGTATCCAAGCGCCTGCAAGCCACACCGTCAACTCCCTCCTCGTCAATTTCCTCCTTAGTCAGGATCGGAAGTAGTCCTGCAGGCCATGTCACTGGCATGACTGACTCTCCTATCCCGGATTCCTCCGGAGGATCCTGCATTGCTATGCCTACTGCTGCCGCTGCTGCTGTTGCTGCTGCTGGGAGTTGTTCATCATCCCAGAGAGGAAGTAGGAACACCACTACTTTTACTAAACAATTGACCCTCCAACAGTCATTAGCGAGGAGGATGAAGTACGACAGCAGTCATCCTGAAGCAAAACGTATAACTGAGGCCTTGACTGCTATGTTGGTGTTAGACGTGCATCCGGTATCCGCCATTAGTGCAGTGGGATTTAGACAATTGCTGGAGGTAGTGTGTCCCCGGTTCCAAATCCCGTCTAGATTCCACTTCACTAGGCAGGCGATACCGAGACTTTACAGAAACGTCAGAAAAAGTGTCCTCAGTGTCCTTAAAAATGCGTTTGTACCCAATGTCCACTTAACCACGGACATGTGGACAAGTTGAACAGGGCAGACTAAGGACTATATGACTGTGACAGCCCACTGGGTAGATGTATCACCTTACGCAGCAACAGCAGCAGCGTCACCAGTTGCAGCATCTCAGAAACGCCAGCTCGTTCCAAGGCAGGCTACGCTGTGTATCACCGGTTTCAGTAAGAGGCACACCGCCGACAACCTCTTAGAAAAACTGAGGGAAATCATCGCCCAGTGGCTTACCCCACTTAGACTCTCCTGGGGATTTGTGATATCTGACAACGCCACCAATATTGTGCGGGCATTACATCTTGGCAAATTCCAGCACGTCCCATGTTTTGCTCACACAATATACTTGGTGGTGCAGAATTTTCTGAAAAGCGACAGGGGCGTGCAGGAGACGCTTTGGGTGGCCCGAAAAATTTCTGGCCACTTTCGCCATTCAGCGACTGCGTGCCGAAGACTGGAGCGCCAGCAAACACTCTTGAACCTGCCCCGCCATCACCTGAAGCAAGAGGTTGTGACACGGTGGAACTCAACCCTCTATAGGCTTCAGAGGATGGAGGAGCAGCAAAAGGCCATTCAAGCCTATACATCCACCTATGACATAGGCAAAGGAGGGGGTATGCACCTGACTCAAGCGCAGTGGAGAATGATTTCCATGTTGTGCAAGGTTCTCCAGCCTTTCGAACTTGCCACACGTGAAGTCAGTTCAGACACTGCCAGCTTGAGTCAGGTCATTCCCCTCATCAGGCTTTTGCAGAAGCAGCTGGAGAAAGTGAAGGAGGAGCTAAGACGGAGTGATTCCGCTCGGCATGTGGGACTTGTGGATGAAGCCCTTCATTCGCTTTGCCAGGATTCCAGGGTTGTCAATCTGTTGAAATCAGACCACTACATTTTGGCCACCATGCTCGATCCTAGGTTTAAAGCCTATGTGGTGTCTCTCTTTCCGGCCGACACAAGCCTGCAGAGGTGCAAAGACCTGCTGGTGAATACACTGTCAGCTGAAGCGGAACGTGACACGTCAACAGCTCCTTCTTCATTTTCTCACGCAACTGGGGATGCCAGGAAAAAACTTAGGTATCCTAAGCAACCCGCTGGCGGTGATGCAGGGCAGGCAGGACCAAGTTTGGACATCTGGTCCGGACTGAAGGACCTGGCAACAATTTCTGACATGTCTACTGTCACTGCATATGATACTGTCACCATTGACAGAATGGTGGAGGATTACATCGGTGACAGCATCCAAGTAGGCATGTCAGACAGTCCATACCTGTACTGGCAGGAAAAAGAGGCAATTTGGAGGCCCCTGTACAAACTGTCTCTATTTTACCTGAGTTGCCCCCCCTCCAGTGTGTACTCCGAAAGAGTGTTTAGTGCAGCCGGTAACCTTGTCAGCAAAAGGCGTAGGAGGTTGCTTCCACAGAATGTGGAGAAGATGATGTTCATCAAAATGAATTATCAGCTCTTCCAGGGAGACCAGCCTCCAGAAGGTACAGAGGGACCTGTGGTGGTGGATTCAAGTGGGGACGAGTTAATACTTTGTGAGTATGAGGATGTACACACTGAAGAGGGTGAGGAATCGGTGGATGAGGAGGATGAGGATGACATCTTGCCTCCGTAGAGCCAGTTTGTGCAGGGACACATTAATTGCCAGCTTGTTTTGTGGGGGCCCAAACGAACCAATCATTTCAGCCACAGTTGTGTGGCAGACCCTGGCGCTAAAAAGATTGGTTTGTTAAAGTGTGCATGTCCTGTTTATACAACATAAGGGTGGGTGGGAGGGCCCAAGGACAATTCCATCTTGCACCTCTTTTTTTTCTTTGCATTATGTACAGTTTGGGGCCTAGTTTTTCAAACTGCCATCCTGTCTGCCACCGCAGTATCACGCCTAGATGGGTCACGTGTTTGTGCCGCCCACTCGTGTCACTTAGCATAGTCATCCAGCTACCTCGGTGCAACCTTTTGGACATAAAAACACTATTGTGAGGTGTGAGGTGTTCAGAATAGACTGGAAATGAGTGGAAATTAAGGTTATTGAGGTTAATAATAGCATAGGAGCAGAAAAACCTACAAATTCTGTGATTTTAGCTGTTTTTATGCTTTTTTTCAAAAAAATACAGATCCAAAACACAAAACCCAGAACCCAAAACACGGAAGGGTGGTTTTGGCTAAACCAATCCAGATGCAAAACACGAAGAAAGATCCAGATCCAAAACCAAAACACAAAACACGAAAAGTGGCCGGTGCACACCCCTAGTTTGAAGTCTGTGCTTAAAACTGACGGCAATAAATTCACTGATATGAAAGAGATGTATTAAAATATGAATTTGCTGTTAGAATAAATCCAGTATGAAAAATATAACTGGAATATCTGTGGTCATTTGAAGGTCAATGCTTGGTTTGCAACTTGGGTGCACTAAATTCTGGGACCACAGCGTGTTGGGCGTGGCTGCACACCTTTGTGGGTGGGTCTAGCATGTGAGATGCACCCACTCACAGGAGAATGGCATAGCACCCACTCACAGGAGCATGGCATAGCACCCACTCACAGGAGCATGGCATAGCACCCAGCAGCTGGGACTAAAGTACTCACTATTAGGATGGCGGGACAGTCCCATAATATATGTAAGTAAATAACACATAAACAAAATCTATTTTATGTCATAGATACAGATGAATGAAGGACTTAATTCTGACATAACATCAGGTCATCGTATACACACACATTCCGCAGCATATATCCTAACCCCACTGCTCCATGCTCCTTCCTCACTATCTAGCAGGGCCCCTCGTCCCTCACCTGCTTCTCCTCCCCCTACTTATAGTATCATTTACTCCTAACTCCCCAATTAGCAGCTAACACTTTGTTGCTGAGGCCCTGATGCTTGTGTTATGCAGCTATGTGTATAAACCATGCAGGGGCACCGAGAGAGGGGGGGAGCGGGTACAAATTACCTGGGCCTGGGCTTGCTTCAGGGGCCTGGCAGGGGCCCAGGTCCATCACCGCTCCCCCTCTCTCTTCAGTCACAGCAGCCCAGCACATGCTGCCGTGTGCCGGGCTGCACTGGGAGACTGCTCGAGCAGCTGGAGCAGTCTCCAATGCCTATGGGGGAGCAATCATGCTGATCACACCCCCCATTGGCTGTGCACACAGCGCCCCCCTCCCCAGCGCACAACACCACTTTGCAGCGCTGAAAATTTTATTTTTATTTTTTTTCTAAGGGGGCATGGCCACAGCTCCTATGATTAGGCCACGCCCCCTGTCACCTGGGCCCTACGCAACTCTCATCGGCCCTGAAGCCATGTCCTTGTCCTGCATTGTTTTGTATTACTATTAATTGTTTTTCTTGTGTGCTCATTTATGTACTGTGTAAGGCGCTGCGGAACCTTTGTGGCTCCATATAAATAAAGGATAATAATAATAATAATAATTCTTGTGTGAATGTGACAGTGGGTGAGGATTACAAGATCTACAGTAAAAAGGTAGACAATGTCTATAGACACCAGATGTTAGACAGTCAAAAGGTCGACAGGGACAAAAGGTCAACAGGGACAAAAGGTCGACACACTAAATGTCAACATGTAAGAAGGTTGTCTGATACAAATGGTCGACAGGGCCAAAATGTTGATACAAAATGGTTGACACATTTTTAGTTTTTGAAGATGGGCGGTAGAACTGCGCTCTCGTTGACCAGGGGGTGGTGTGTTGTGGTTTCGGGGTGCTGCACCTTTGTGTGGGAGTACCTTTCCCGCACTGAAAACGTATGGGGGTAGGGGGGGTAAGGTGCGCTCTTCCTGCTAGTACCGGTGATGACTTGTGTGTGTTTGTGAGTGGTGTTAATTAGAATGTTTCTTCTGGTGGTGATGATGTTTTGGGAGTGAGGAGGGTGTGATTGGGTATGGAGTGTAGTTTGGAGTAATGTGAAAAGGGGAATGGAATAGGATCAAAATGAGGCCAGCGAGACTCAGTAATTTTGGGCAAAATCTTTTATTGAGTAGTCACAATGCTGCTCTGTTAAGATCCCGGGCAGGTGGGTGGGGTTCAGTGATGAGTGGTGATGAGACTGGGGAGGTAGGTGGACCCTTTTAGGGGGCTCCTTCCCGTGCGGTTCAGTGACCTTGCACGTCACCCCTGCTGGACCTATGGTCGACAGTCTTGGAAGTCTCGGGGGGTGGGGGGATTTGCAGAGTGGGTTGGAACACCTGTGCTGCGTCCCGCGTGTTGGTGTGAGTCTTGGCAGTACTTACCTACAGGTAGGTTTTTTGTTGTGGTGATGTAGGTCGACGTTGCGGCCGTTGCAGATTGGTTGGAAGCTGCAGGTTTGTTGGTGAGCTGGATCAGCGTGTTGCTGGTGTGCTGCAAGTGCACGGCTGTTCTGATTGGTCTGCGGAGGTCAGCGACCGTAGTATGCAGCTGAAATTGGCTCTTGGTCGTGCCGCTGGTGGTGCGGAGCCAGAGGTGTGGATGGGTGAGCTGCTGGGAGGCTGGGTTGCAGCGTGTGTGCTGGGAACCACCCCTGGGGGGTGGTGTGCCCGGGATACTGATTCAAAAAAAGCCACTGAGGAGGGGGGATGTGGAAAGTGTGACCGGGATGGAGCTGGTCACTGGCGATGTTGGCTGGGCGGACTTGCGGCCGGATGTGCGGGATGCTCTTATCACTGACGGTCCCTCGTGGAAATGGGGATCGACGGTGGAGACACCCCTGGCCAGGAGTGAGTTGCTGAGCACGCCTGGGAGCAGGGGGGGAGAGGGGCTGGTCCGGGGTGGAGCCGGTCACTGGAGGTGTGAGCGGTGCAGACCAGCAGGTGGGTGGGCTGAGAGCTTTCTGCACTGGTGGTCCCTGGTGGGGATGGGGATCTTTAGTGGAGGTCAGCCTGGATCGGTGTCGGGTTTGATGTGAGGGCCTCCAACGTGTTTCGGCACAGGTGCCTTCTTCAAGGAGATGTGAGAGAATCAATGATTCTGAGGTTCTTATGTAGGGCACTTCCGGGGGTGGGGGTGTGATCAGGTGACTCATGGGGCCAATGGGGTGTTTGAAAGGTAATGTGGTGCAGGTGTGTGCAGGGACTTGCTGAATGGTGATGCGGTGCAGGTGTGTGCAGGAACTAGCTGGAGTGATGAATTTAATCAGATTAGGCCACTGGTGTGTTTGATAGGTAATGTGGTACAGGTGTGTGCAGGGACTTGCTGATTGGTGATGCGGTGCAGGTGTGTGCAGGAACTAGCTTGAGTGGTAAGTGTAATCATATTAGGCCAATGGTGAGTTTGATAGGTAATGTGGTACAGGTGTGTGCAGGGACTTGCTGAATGGTGATGCGGTGCAGGTGTGTGCAGAGACTTGCTGGAGTGGTAAGTGTAATCATAATGGGCCAATGATGTGTTTGAAAGGTAATGTGGTACAGGTGTGTGCGGGGACTTGCTGATTGGTGATGCGGTGCAGGTGTGTGCAGGAACTAGCTGGAGTGGTAAGTGTAATCATATTAGGCCAATGGTGTGTTTGGGAGGTAATGCGGTGCAGGTGTGTGTAGGGGTTTGCTTTTTTTTTTTTTTTTTAAATGTAATGCGGTGCAGGTGTGTGCAGGGACTTGCTGAATGGTGATGCGGTGCAGTTGTGTGCAGGAAGTAGCTGGAGTTATAAGTGTAATTAGGTTAGGCCAATGGTGTTTATTTTATTTTTTTTTGAAGGGTAATGCGGTGTAGTTGTGTGCAGGGACTAGCTGGAGTGATACGTGTAATCATATTGGGCCAATGGTGTGTTTGAAAGGTAATGCGGTGTAGGTGTGTGCAAAGAATTGCTGAATGGTGATGCAGTGCAGGTGTGTGCAGGGACTAACAGGAGTGATAAAGGGTGAGGTGATAGGGGTTGGGGCTGGAGTAGAGCGTGGGTAGGCTGGTTGGAGATTACTTCGTTATAACGGATTTGACTTCGTTGTCAATGTTGAGTCCCCTGGGGGTTAATGTTTTCAGCGTGAATATCCATCTAAGTTCCTCCTTGTTGAGGATTTTGTTATGGTCTCCGCCTCTCCAGTTTTTTTGCATGTGTTTGATTCCTATGATAGTGGTGCCTTGTGTGCTGCTATGGTGGTATTCTTTGTAGTGTACGGGTATGTTATGGTTCTCTGTTTGTTTGGTGATGTTTCTCAGATGTTCGGCAATTCTGGTTTTTAGTGGTTTGGTGGTCCTGCCTATGTATTGTTGATTGCATGGGCATTGTATGAGGTAGATTACGTTATTAGTGTTGCATGAAATGTGTTCTTTAATTTTATACATGGTGTTTGTCTGTGGGGATGAGAATGTTGTAGTGGGTGTGGTGCTTCTATATTTTAGTGTGACGCAGTTGGTACATGAGCCGCAGTGGAAGAAACCCCCTGTGAGTTTGGAGTTGTCTAGAGTGCTTTGTGTTCGGATGGGTGGAGGAATGTGGTTGGATACGAGTTTGTTATGGATGTTGGGGGCCTTGCGGTAGATGACTTTGGGTCTGTTTTTGTAGGATACTTGTCAGTTGTGCATCTTCCTTAAGTAAGTGCCAGTGTTTGTTGATGATTCTTTTTATTTGTGTCGCCTGGGTGTTGAATTGTGTGATGAAAGGAACGTGGTTGTCTGTGTTTTGTGGTTGTTGTTTGTATTCCAGAAGTGGTTTCCTATCTTCTAGTCCTATTCGGGTGAGTGTGGCTTCTAATGTGTCCGGTTTGTATGCTTTGTCCGTGAATTGTTGTTTAAGTGTTGTGGCTTGTTCGTGATAGTCCATGAGTTTTGTGCAGTTGCGTCTGATCCGCTTGAACTGCCCTGTGGGGATATTGCTGAGCCAGGAGGGGTGATGACCACTACTGGAGAGGATGTAACTGTTGATGTCTACGGGTTTTTGAAAAGTCTTGGTCTGTATCTGTATTTAGTTTTGTTTTCGTTTTCTAACCCTAATCTTCACCCTATCCCTAACCCTCCAGTAAGTGCCTAACCCTAACCCTCTCTCCTGGTGCCTAACCCTAACTGTCGGGGTAAGTGCCTAACCCTAAACCTAACACTATAAACATTTTTTTTAAACAATATGTCAGCCATTTTTGTTTCTACCATTTTTGTGTCGACCCTTTGTACCTGTTGACCTTCTTACATGTCGACCTTTAGTGTGTCGGCCTTTTGTCCCTGTCGACCTTTTGTCCCTGTCAACCTACAGATGCTCCCAGTTATATTGTAGCTGATTGCACCACAAAGGTGCGAATTCCCCATGCCTGCATATTCTATGGTATGCTACGGCGCGCAATGAGATTGCACCATGCATTTTTATTGAGGCGCGGTCACGTACGCAGTGCACGTATCTGCTCGTGAGGGCACTTTGGTGCTATGAGGGGTGTGATTTGCTGTGCCAGTGGCAAGGATATAGCTGGGCACATCTGTATTGGCTGTCTAACATCTGGTGTCTATCTAGACATTGTCGACCTTTTACTGTCGATCTTTAGACCGGATGCTGTGACGGTTGGGATAGGAAGTCTCACAACATTAGAAAACAACGGCCTAAACATGAATCTCTTATTCCTGGGCAGAAAATGTGCTAAGTACCCCTTTGGTGGATTCTGAAAAAGTGTATTTACCTCCATTGCATATTAAAGTACCGTAGGGCTGATTAAACAATTTGTAAAAACAATGGATAAAAATTCGGCTGCATTTGAAATCCAAGTTTACAAAAATAAGTGACACAAAGCTGAAAGAAGAAATGTTATAAAGTCTCAAATAAGGTCAGTAATGGATGATGAAAGTGTTCAATCCCCTGGAAAAAGCAGCCTGGTTCTCATTCAAAAATACCTCTTCTTGTTTTCTTGGAAATCGTAAAGCAGGAAACTATGGTGATCTAGTGAGGGATCTAGTGAGGGATCTAGTGAGGGATCTAGTGAGTGATCTAGTGACTTCATACAGAGCTATGGGATGCAACATGCCTTCAAAACTTCACTTCTTGTACTCCCACCCAGACTTCTTCCCAGGATACCTTGGGGCTGTCAGTGATGAGCACAGCGAGCGTTTCCATCCGCAGATATCTATGGTGGAAAAGAGGTACCAAGGCAAATGGAAGTCCAGTACACTGACGGACTATTGCTGGACCATGAAGAAAGACATCCCAAAATATGCCTGAAAATCATCATCTACAACTTCTTAGGCCAGCCAGAATGAGGTGAATATTTATCATTTAAAATGAAATAAGTGGGGGCATGGCCTAGCAAGCACTGAAGGGAGACGTGTTTTAGGAGAGCTCCCTGACACCCCTGCTTGATCTCCCATCGGCACTATACCTGCCCATACTAAAGGAGAGGGTCGGAAGGCATTATATCTGCTTTTGCGGGATGCGGCATTTCCACCCTCCTGAAGCCGGCGGCTCTATGTTTGGACCCGTCGCGGCAGTGTCTCCGAGTCTGCGGCACCTGGTCCCACCGCTACACCCGTGGACAGCTAAACCTCCCCCCGCATAGGGGACATCGGGTGGACCTTACCATCCTGGCCTCCAACGGCTTGAACTGCCGACAACAGCCGCCGGAGACTCCACACTGCACCCCCACCCTGCTGCACCTGGCGCGGCCTTCCCGGAGCTCTGTGTTGTGAGATCTGCTGACTGCTAGCTCCTGATTAGCTTTGGCCCTGTGGAGTCCTGCTGGTGCCCCCCCTGGTGCCAAGGTGTCTGCCCTGAAAGTGGTGAGCTCATATATATCCCCCACCAGCTCAATCCTCTTTGCACCACTCTTATCCTCCATGCCTTGGGGGCTACCACATAATCCACTCCATCACTGTGCCTAAAGGCTGTTATATTGTGCCCTTAAAAGTGGTGTTTAGGGGTTACAGCACCTCTACAAACTTACAAGACATAAATCCCCTGTTCTATGTGGGCTTGGCTCCCTCCTGTGGCGAGTCCCTGTCACTACATAATTTTTAGAGGAAAATTGTTCCATATATATATATATATGTGTGTATATGTGCATTAATTTCTTTCTCTCACTCCACCGTCTCTGCCTGCTTTCACCTACTCTCCAAAAGCTTGCTATATAATTTATCCCCATTCTCAGTGGAGCTATAGTGTGAACCCGGAGGCTCTATGTGACCGTTTCATGCTTGCTATGTAGTCTTACTAATAGGGGAATGTGCCACCCGCCATCTATCTATCTAACACACTACATGACCTTATGACTCCTCCTCAAGTCTATTCCTGATGGGCAAGACCAAGAGAGTTATGCAGAAAAAAGATCCTCGGACACCAAAGGCCGATTCTTCTCAACCTAACCATCGTTCATATCTATCCATCTCACACATTGCGGATTCACCTGTTGCTGACTCCACACCGGTGCAGACCATCTCTCCCACCATGGCCCTCTCTCCCGCACCCGGCGACCTTCATGCTCAATTGTCCCAATTACGAGGGGAAATTACAGAAGTATTAACCCATGTCCGATCCCTCCCCTCTAAACAAGACATGCAGGCTCTGGAGTCGCGAATCCAGGACTTTATGCAGACTCAGATCTCATTAGTACAAGCTGATGTTAAACATCTGGGATCCCACATGGTTACCCTTGAAGAGGAGAAAGAGTCAGTTGACAACCAGTTATCTCATCTTCATGAGTTAATCTCCCAACAAGCCTTAGACATGAGGACAATGCAAAACAGACTGGATGACCTGGACAATAGAGGCCGCAGAAACAATATTCGTGTCCGGGGGCTTCCTGAGGATTTCCCTCCATCTGGTTTGATTGATGCCCTAAATAAAATTTTTGGAGAAATACTGGAGCTTGACCCCAATGATCCTGTGGAATTTGATCACGCTCATAGAGCTCTGCATCCGAAGGGGCTTGCAACTGATCATCCAAGAGATGTTATTTGCCGGATCCACTACTTCTCACAAAAAGAGGAGATTCTCCATAAAGTCCGCAACCTGGAAGGTGTGGAGTTCAATGGTACCCGTCTACAAATCTTTTAAGACCTCCTCCAACAGCGACGGTTATTGAAACCCCTTACAGACTCCTTGCATAAACAAGAAATCAAATATAAATGGGGTTTCCCGTTCTCTCTACAGGTCACTCATGCCGGTAAACATCTAGTTCTCCAGTCTCCCGAAAACTTGCCTGATTTCTGTTCTGCCCTGGGCGTGGAGCTTATTACACTTCCCGATTGGCAGGCCTTTTCACTTCCTCTAATTGCTCCTCCTGGCCGTCCGAAAAGAGACCGTTGGCAACAAATACAGCACCATAAAAAGAAACTTAAAGGACCTGACTCCTCTCCAGCATCAGACCCCATTTGATATATGTTCAGTATATTATGAGGTCCCCCTTCATTGAGGCGTTGTTCATTATTAGCTCTTCTATTTTTTTTTTTTTTTTTTACAGAAATGTTCAGAGTTAGGCCTCTCAGGCCTCTTTTGTTACTAGAGACTTATTAGACCTATTTCATTTACCTATTTTTCTTTTGCTCAAGGTCCATTTATAGTCAGACATATTAGATTAATTAAGTTACATAATTTCTTAGTTAAATTGTTATTACATACCTTTTCTCTTTTTGTCTGTTTATGGAGATATTCTGACTACATTTATTTCTTCTACGAGGAGTTATGTGATTATGTTTATTTAATTTATATTAATAATATTGTGTGTTTTCTACTATATTGTGATTTTTTCTATTAGATGGCATGGGCACTCCACCCCTGTGTGCCCCCTACCGCTAATTTTTCCCATGACAAGGGTTCCCTGGTGGTCCCCGTATTGTCCGGCAGTGGTTCTTATTTCCTCTCATCAATGTTTTGCTATATTATTGCAATTTTTGTTTTTTGTGTCTCCCCCTCATCACTTCTTGTTTTCTCCCTTTCTCCCTTTCCCTCCTTTTTCTCTTACTTAGTCCCTCTATTAATTTTATTGTTTTATCAGATCTATTTTTCTGCATCATGTAGCTTTAGCCCTACTTTCCACACATGGCTGCTTCACTCCGCATAGTCTCCATTAATGCCAGAGGACTGAATGTCCCAGAAAAGAGAACCCAGGCCCTTCGTTCTTTTCATGCTGATAGAGCAGATATTGTTTTTGTACAGGAAACCCACTTCCATCACTCCCCCTCTGCTCCTCGACTTAGTGGTAAATTTTACCCTATAACATATTATAGCAACTATCCCCAATCGAAACCTAAGGGAGTTGCTATTCTATTCGCTAAACATTTGCCAGTCACTAATGCTGAAGTACATAATTTGGAGGAGGGGAGATGCCTACTGGTTAAATGCTCTATTTTTAATCAACCTTTCACATTTGTTAATATTTATGCAAAAAACCAGCGACAGCCAACCTTTCTTGAGAGGGTTCTGGATAAAATTGATACACTCCAACAGGGGATCTTTTTTTTTTTTCATCATTAAATTTTTATTGAATATAGTACAAAATTTTTATGGGGTACAGAAAGAGAAAAAAAGAAAAAAAAAAAGGGGGGGGAACATACATAAAATAAAAGGATGTGGCAGTACACTTGAAGACATCAAACAAACAAAAAAAAAAAAAAAGGAACCAATAAAGGAACCATAGCTGCCTGAACATGTACTTAGATGTGCTAGTCCCGCTCTGGAGTCTCATTTAGATCAAAAGGAGAGGCACCCTGAGGAACCGGAGAGGGTAGGGATAGGGGTGGCGGTCCTCCATTTGTGACATACAGATACCAAGGATACCATTTTACAGTAGGGGATGAAATAGTCATAGAGTGAGGAACCTCCCTCGTCTCCATTTCAAAATGGGATTGTGTTTTAGTTATGACTTTGGCAAATGGGGGAGGGGAAGGGGATTTCCAACTCTGAGCGATAGTAGCTTTAGCAGAAATCAGAATATGGCCAAGAACATATCGGTCAGATTTGGGTACAGAGATTGGGTACCAGTGGAGAAGGGCGAGGGAAGGATCTGGGATTAAGGTGAGACCCAGGACATCTTTAATAAGATTGAACACTTCCTCCCAAAAGGGGCGTATTACAGGGCAATCCCAGAAGACATGAAAAATAGATCCTTCAGAATGACAGAGACGCCAACAGAACTTTGAGACTGTAGGCCAAATTTTATGCAATCTAGAGGGTGTCAAATATAATCTATTTAAAAGTTTTACATACATCTCAATATGGTTAGTGCATTTAGATATAGAGAAGGTAGAGAAATAGATAGTCTCCCATTGGGAGAAGGTAAAGGTACGTTGAAGATCTGCCTCCCACCGGAGCTGAGCAGGGGACTTAACCGTTGGGGCTATGGGGGAGAGTACGGAATACCAAAAAGATATTGCACCCCTAGAGGAGGGGTTATTAAATTTACTCAGAATTAGATGTGGTGGAGTCTGGAATACGGTAGGGCCGGTGTTCATCAGAGCATACCAATGTGTGAGTTGGAGATAGTAAAACCAGGCTGATGATCCCAATGGGTACTTAATGCACAAATCTGTGTATGATATTAAAGAGGACGGGGAAAGAAAGTCTGCGAAAGACACCATGCCCAAGGACATCCAGTAGGACAAATTGAGATTAGGCAAGATCCTGCTCAGCGCCCGAAGGGAAACATTTCTGGTAGGTAAGGCAAAATCGAAATGGGCCAAGAGACTGTTATCCCAAACTTTTAAAGTGTCCAATATTGTTTTAGGGAATAAAGGGGGTTGTGGTCGCAATCTATAAGGTATCCATAAAAGGTCAGGGAGGGGAAAGTGCCGCAGGAGTGCATGCTCCAGATCAACCCAGGGTTTGACTGCAGGAGGGAGAGACCAGTCACATATTTGAGAAAGAAGGGCCGCTTCATGATATCTAGTCAGGTCAGGGAGATTAAGGCCTCCCTGAGGTTTAGGACGAACCATGCGACTATAAGCCATTTTATGAGCTTTGCCTTTCCAGATATATGAAACCATCAAGCGGCGCATCTGTTGCAGTAGCCTCCCTGGGACATCATATGGAATAGCACGGAATAGGTACATCAGTTTTGGTAAGAGCATCATTTTGAACGCCGCTATACGGCCCAACCAGGAGATCTCGTGGCTCATCCAGGCAGTGGTTAGAGAGGACAATTGCAGCAAAAGGGGAGCATAATTGTCAGTAAAGACACCATCAATAGAGGAAGGTATATTAATTCCCAAATAGGATAGGGAAGACTTTTTCCAAATAAAAGGATAACGACTCTTTAATGATCGTAAATAAGAAGGTGAAATATTAATAGGTAAAGCTTCAGTTTTTGTAACATTCAATTTATAATAGGATGCTGCGCTGTAAGTATCTAAAATGCCTTGGAGCGATGGCAGCGAAATCTCCGGGTCGGTGACAAACAACAAAACGTCATCTGCAAACAGACATAACTTATGAGAGGTATCATAAACAGAGAGCCCTGGGAACTCAGATGATTGTCGAATCTTTTGCGCAAGAGGTTCTATGGCCAACACGTATATTAGTGGAGAGAGTGGGCACCCCTGTCTTGTGCCGTTAGAGATTGAGAAGGGTGAGGAGAGAAATCCATTACTAAAGACACGAGCAGAGGGATCAGAGTAAAGGGCATTAATGGATCGGAGAATATCGCCCCGAAATCCATACCGATGTAAAACCTGACGCATATAGTCCCAGTGAAGCCGATCAAACGCCTTCTCAGCGTCAAGGGATAAAAGAAGGCATTGTCCCTTATTGAACGATACCCATTCCACTAAATCCAAAACCCTTCGGGTGTTATCAGGAGCCTGGCGCCCATGGACAAACCCAACTTGATCAGGATGTATCAGACGGGGGAGCAGTGGGTTTAAACGATTGGCGATTAATTTAGCAAAAATTTTCACATCCGTATTAAGGAGCGCGATGGGTCTATAATTTTTACTCTCAGAGGGGTCTTTACCAGGCTTCGGGATGGTGACTATTTGAGCTTCTACCATTTCGGGTGGGAAGGATCCAATATCGGAAGCTTCCGTAAATAAATTTAGCAAAATTGGGGAGAGGGCTTCAGTAAATACAGAGTAAAAGGAGTTTGAAAAGCCATCAGGACCAGGGGCTTTGCCCCTGGGTAGTTTCTGAATGACTTCCTGAATTTCCTTCAAGGACCAAGGGGCGTTCAGAGACTCCAGGTCGTCCGCATCCAGGGAGGGAAAAGATAGGTTATCTAAGAAAGAGGATATAACAGTAGCTGAAGGTTGGGGGATTGAGGGATCCTCACGTAGATTATATAATTTTGCATAATAATCCGAAAATAAATTGGCAATGTCAAGAGGATTAAGGCATTTCGCTCCCGAGGGGGTTAATAAACATTTAATTCTATTGCGAGCTTGCTGGCCCCTCAGCTTCCGGGCTAGTAGGCGGGAGGCTTTATTACCGGCCGTATAGAACTTGTGTCGTAAACGTGAAAAAGCCGCCTGCATACGTGAGATAAAGAGCTTTTGGAGTTGCGTTCGCACTTCTTGGAGTTGTTTGCGCAATGCTCTAGTGGGATGATTTTGATTTTGGGACTCTAAGGACCGAAGGGACGTTTCCAGATTATTCTGTAATTCACGAGAGCGAGCCTTAAATTGAGCTCCTTTTTGAATGGAAGTACCACGGAGTACTGCTTTTAAGGCACACCAATGTGTGAAAACAGAAGTATCGGTAGGGGAATTAGTTTGAATATATAATTTAAGAGAATCTGTTAGGGCCTGCCGAGTCTCTGAGTCTTTTAATTGATACTCAGGAAGGCGCCAGGGACGCTTAGAGGAAATGTGTTTGCCTATACTCCAAATCCACAGGACAGGCGCGTGGTCAGACCAAGCAATAGGGAGGATTTTAACCTTTTTAGTAGATTGTAGAGTTTGTTTATCCAGAAGGACTAAATCGATTCTGGAGTAACTATTGTGGACCGAAGAGTAAAAGGTATAATCCCTCTCATCAGGTAGATAAGTACGCCAAGCGTCATACAAATCATATTCCGCCAATAATTTCTTAAAGGCCAGCAATGGGCCCGTTACACGAGGGGAAGAGGAATGTCCCTGTGGCGAGGACCTGTCTAGTTTAGGATCGAGGACTAAATTAAAGTCACCCAGCAAAATGAGAGCACCTTGTCTAACTTTAGATATTTCCTCAAAGGTGTCTCGTAAAAAGGGAACCTGTCGGGAATTGGGGGCATATAAAGATACTAAAGTAACTAAAGTCTCCTCAACTTTCCCAATGAGAATAAGAAACCTGCCATTCCCATCTTCCACTTTCCTATGTAATTCAAATGGAGTGTTAACATGGAACAGTATAGCAACTCCATTACGTTTGAGAGGGCTTTTAGCAGTATAACATACAGGGTATCTATGATCCTTAAATACGGGGGGGGCTGAGGATGAGAAGTGTGTCTCCTGGAGAGCTACAATATTAGCCTTATGATGATGAAAAGTAGAAAGAGCCAAGCATCTCTTTTGTGGGGAATTAAGCCCCTTGACATTTAGCGAAAGAACCTTAACCATTGGGACATTGAAAACAGTGCATAATGTAAGCTCCTCCAAGTATACATGTCAGACAGCAGCAAAACAAAAAGGAAAAGTTACAGATGTACATAAAAAAAAAAAAGAAGGAGAAAAATAAAAAACAAAGGTAAAAAAGAAAAATAGAGAACCCAAAAGGCCCGGTATATCGGGCCACAGTAGTTGCCATGAGAAAACAATACGGCAACATGGTTAACATGTGGGGCGGGTCGTGACAATACCCATCCCTGAGACCTATTATGAGACATAATATAAACATATAATGATATAACATATTTACCTACCCCTCTCCATCCTAACAACAGGGAGATAGTCCCAATACATATTATGATGGAAAAGAGGATAGGAGGAGGGGAAAGGGATTATTGTAGTCAAACAGTAAACCACTTATTGTAAACAGAACAATACACAGAGGTTGTAAATAAACAACAGACCTTTACACCAGTAAGTTCTTATGAAACGACATAACATGAAACGACTGCAAAAGAAATCCAAATCTGTATCTATGAAAGAAACAGAGTTCTGACGTTGGGAAAAAAGAAAAATGGAAGGGATTTCAGAAAAGGCAGCAAAAATCGGCTTCATCCCACTCGAGACCACTCCGATTGGATAGGGAGAGCTTGTGAAGGTGTAGGGATCGAGACCGGAATCTCCCATTCTGCTAGTAATTTAACGCCAGCTTCCGGGGAAGAGATTACAAATGTTGAGCCATCTTTTCGTACTAGGAGCTTCACCGGGAACCCCCATCTATACTGGATGTCGTTATCCCGAAGCGCCTTCGTAAGAGGTTGGAATGTCCTCCGTGTATTTATAGTATGAATCGAGAAATCAGGAAACAACTGTAGGTTATTAAGGACTTCCACATCTGTCGAATCACGTGCCGCCCTGAGTATCTCTTCTTTGATGTGAAAGAAGTGAAGTCGCAGGAGAACGTCTCTGGGAGAACCTGCTGGAGCTGAGCGGGGCTTAGGTAGGCGATGAATGCGGTCGATCAATAAGTCCCGAACTTCTACAGATGGCAATAGCTTCTGAAAGATATTTAAAGCAAAGGACTGAAGTTCTAAATTTGATACCGATTCCGGGACGCCTCTAATTTTAACGTTGTTCCTCCGGGATCTATCTTCTAAATCTGCCAATTTGTTTTTGACCGCCGTCAACTCCGTAAGGACCGAATTGTGAGAGGTTAGAAGGTCATTATGCGAGGAGACTAGTTCTTGCATCTTAGTCTCCAAGTTATTCGTGCGGTCTCCAATACCTGTCACTTCAGTAGTGAGTTGCTTAATAGACACTTGAAAGTCAGAGGTAAGGTCCGTGCGGAATGCCTGAAGCATTTGGTGAAGAGTGCGGACAGTAAGCGGAGCATCAGCAGAAATATCAAGGTTGACATCAGGGACAGGAGAAGGAACAGCCTTAGTTGTCAGCGGAGATTTCCCAGTAGAAGAAGAATCGGTGGTTCTCTGTGCTACAAATTTAATAGGAGGCGCGAGAGTAGACAACTTGCCTCTTTTGTTGGGCATACTGGCGTCTTCGTATAGCAAATATGGGAAGATAGATGGTTACTGTTACCAACAGTGTAGTATTAGGTAAATATGGGCTGTGGAGGTCTCATAGGGATGAGAAAGTAAATCACTGAAAAAACATGACAGCAATGTATGCTATTATCCTGGTATGAGGAAGATATAGAGGAATGCAATGTTCATCCAATAGGGGGATTGTAGTATTGGAATGGATAGGGCATACAGAAAGTTGATAAGTGCAGAACCAGCAAGAAGCAAGTATGTTATGGGCATGTAGCCCTGATCCAAAATGGCGCCCTCGGCCTCCTCAGAGGCGTCTAATGGAGTCTGGTCAGCAGCAGCCCTGGGAGAGGAGAGAACCGGCACAGCTGAGGAAAGCAAGGACCAGGGGACGCACTCACTGCGACCAGGAGCGCCGGGCAGCGCCCGTTACAGCAGCGCCACGCGGGACCCCGCCGGAGCTCCAGGCCACGATCCGCGGCACCCGGATGGTAAGTAGATCCACTCAGAGGGATAGGGTCGGCCGGCGGGGGACAGCGGCTAGTAGAAGGCGACCCGGAATCCACGGCAGCCGCAGGGCAGCTCCGTGTGGAGTTTCGTCAAGCCGCGCGGCACTCCACGATCCGCCGCGGGCAGATGACCCAAAATTTAGGCCACGGCTTCTGGCGCGAGAAGGCCTCTGGTCTCCCGCCTCCGCACCAACGATTCCGGGAAGGCTAATTTCACTTCCCCTGCACCTAGCTCCACCACAGCCAGTATGTGGGGGAAAAAAAAGTCCCTTTATATGCTGAGGAAGGGGTTTACAGGCTTCCTCGGACGGAGCTCCCGTACAGTGCTGCCACTCAGGTCTGCAGTCAGGCCACACCCCCCCCAACAGGGGATCTTGATGGTAGGTGAAGACTTTAACTGGGTTCTGGACCATCTCCTGGACACCTCATCAGGCTCCTCAACAGTCCCTTGTCGAACATCAAAGAAGGTAAGACGGTTGCTTTATACTCATCAGCTGTCCGACGTCTGGCGTATTTCACATCCATCAGACAGGGATTACTCATATTATTCTAGTTCCCATCAGTCCTACTCCAGGATAGATTACATATTAGTTGGCCATAGATTTCTCCACTTGATACAAGACACTTCTATAGGAGTGACAACCTGGTCTGACCATGCTCCAGTGAGGGTGGACATTTCCCTCGGATTTTCTGATCCAATCACCAGATCCTGGCGTTTTAATGAGTCCCTTCTGTCTGACCCTTACTGTAGATCTCAGTTCTAGGAAGCCATTGATGCATATCTGGAATGTAATACCACCCCGGATGTATCTAGCCTCACTATATGGGAAACCCATAAATGTGTCCTTAGAGGAAAATGTATCCAACTTGGTTCCTATTTAAAGAAACAAAGGTTGGAACAGATAGAAAATTTATTGCAGAGAATACAGGTTTTGGAATCTAGTCACAAAACCTCCCTTTCCTCGGACGTTTATGTGGATTTAGTCCAAGCTCGTTCAGCCTTAAATAAACTTCTACTGGAATAGGTCAAACATTCTTTTCGAAAATGTCGTAATCGATATTATCATTGGGGCAATAAACCCGGAAAGATGTTAGCCAGAGCTCTGCAAACTCAAAGAGCCCGTTCCTTCATCCCTTCTATTAAAGATGGGAGGGGATTAGTTTTCCATGATACCCATAAGATTGCAGACACTTTTTGCTCATATTATTCGGCATTGTTTAATTTACCTGCCCCTTCGGCCTTTACTGATGTTCTTGGGAAACAACAGGCCATTGAGGCCTATCTCACTAGAATTGGATTTCCCAGGCTGGACGACCTTGCCAGTGAGGATTTGGAGAGACCTTTCACTCTACCTGAGTTATTGGAAGCTATTAAGTCTACCTCTTCCAGGAAAAGTCCTGGCCCTGACGGGTTCTCTATAAATTACTATAAAGCTTTTAAGAACAAACTGGCTCCCCCATTGTTGGAGGCCTTTAATTTGGTTTCCGATAAGACTCCCTTTTCAGGCCAATCCCTAGAAGCCCACATAACGGTCATCCCTAAGGAAGGCAAGGACCCCTCCCTCTGTCCCAGTTACCGACCAATCTCCCTTCTCAACATAGACGTTAAACTATATGCGAAACTTCTCGCAAACAGATTAAAGCATTTCCTACCTTCTCTGATTCATACTGATCATGTGGGGTTTGTCCCAGGCCGGGAAGCTAGGGACAATACCTCCAAAATTATAGCCCTTATTCATTATATCTCGTCTACTGATACCCCAGCTATTCTACTGTCTACTGACGCCGAGAAGGCATTTGATAGGATAGATTGGAGTTTTATGTCTGGAATACTGAGACACTTGGGACTAGGCCCTATTTGCCTTCAATGCATCCTTGCTCTTTATCGTTCCCCCTCTGCCCACATTAGGGTTAACGGTTCCCTTTCTGACTCCTTCTCCATTAATAATGGAACCAGACAGGGCTGTCCCTTATCCCCCCTGATTTTTATTGTTTGTATGGAGGCTCTGGCAAGGTCGATCAGGCTGAATCTGAACGTGTCTGGCTTTAGGTTACATAGCGATGAATATAAATTAGCTTTATTTGCCGATGATTTATTGGCCACAATTACAAATCCTGTTGTTTCTCTACCGAATTTGATAGAGGAATTTAGGATATTTGGAGACCTCTCCAACTTTAAAGTCAACTACTCTAAATCGGTGGCTTTAAATATTACGGCATCTCCACAGATGGTTTCAGGCCTTAAATCAGCGTACCCTTTCACCTGGCACCTTTCTCAACTTACATATCTAGGAGTTAATCTTACTAGAGATCTCTCCCGCCTATTTGAGACCAATTTCGCTCCCCTCCTGAACATGATACGTTCGGATTTGAGATTATGGAAATCAGGACCCTTTTCATGGTTTGGGAGGCTGGGCATTCTCAAAATGAATTCTCTTCTTAAGATCCTTTACTTGTTACAAACCCTCCCAATTCAACTACCTCCTCGATGGTTTCTGGAAGTCCAGGCCCTCATTAGAGAATCTCTCTCCAAGATGGGGATTGGGGTCCCGAATATATGTTGGCGCTGCTATGGGGCCCCAGGTAATCCATTCCATATCTGGTGGCAGTGCCCTATCCTTCAGTCTTTTTGGAACTAAGGGCCTGATTCAGACCCACTCGCGAGCGGCTGTCCGCTCGCAAGTGGGTCGATGTTATGGACTGAGCATGCGCATGATGGAGGGAGCTCCGTTGTGCGCATGCGCCAGTCGCGACGAGCGAAGGAAAGTCTTTCGCTCATTGTGTCTGATCAAAGGGGGCGTGCTGTCGATGTTGATTGACAGCACGCCCCCTTTGGTAGGCGTGCCGGGGGCGTGCCTCCCGTCAGAAGCCGGCCCACTGACATCACTAGTGATGTCAGTGGGAGTGATTTTGGCTCTGATAGAGCCAAAATCACTCCGGAGCTTGCGGTTGAAAACCTCAACCGCAGGCTCTGGCTCGCAATTTCGATGGTCGCGATGGTCTCGACCATCGGGCCATCAAAATGCACGCTCGTATAGCCTGTGGGTGGTGACCCACAGCTATACGAGCGTCCAGAAGGACGCTCCATTTTCATGGAGGCCGGCCCTCATTCAGAGCGTGCGCTCTGCTCAGAGCGTACGGCTCTGAATGAGGGCCTAAGTCCTCAACCTTTCTGCAAAAATTCTAGATGAACCGGTCCCTATAGATCCAACGTTTTGGTTGTTTCACCAGTTATCTAGGCCCCTCTTGAAGTACAAGAAAACTTTATTATGCCATTTGAACAACGCTGCTAAAGCAGTTATTCCGGTGAAATGGCGCTCCTCCTCTTCTCCAACAGTTATGGAATGGTTCACTAGGCTGGATCTATATATGGACATGGATGATATACTGTCCTTTGCTGATGGTGATTATGAGTCCTTCAGAGATACTTGGTGTCGCTGGATGGATTTCAAGGACTCGTGTTCTTCAAAAATATCTTATCCGCTTCCCACCCTTCAATTTCCTAGATCAATCCCAAATAATGATAAAATCTATGTCCCTGCATTTGATTCAGAAATTAATTATCGGCTATACTTAACTTTTTTCATTCTATTTCTCTCAACCCCCTTTTTGATAATGTGATCTGAGGTGACTTTTTCTATTTTTTTTTTTTTCTCTCTTCTTTCCCCGATTTTTTATATCTATCCCCTTCCCTTCCTCCCTCCCCCCTCTCACCTTGTTGTCTGGTTATGTCTCTGTCTGCTTGTGTTGTGTTTGTTTGTTTTTTGTTTTTCCATTCTTTTTATTTTTTTTCTATATAAATGAGGGTTCTGTTGTGATATTTTATGACGTCGCTGGCACTTTTTGTGATTGAGTTTTAACATTTTCCAGTGTCTTACTTTTTCTATACTGTGTTTTCCGGCAACGACCCGGATATTGTCTATAATTAATTGTATTGTTATTCTATTGATTTTTCTACAATAAAATACAATTTGCACTAAAATTAAATAAGTACTAATTTAATAAAACTTTAAACATATGTCACTAAAAAAAATCCTGTTCGATGGAGAGATACCGTATGCATATTCAAATTCAGCATGAAAAAAACATTTAGATTGAGTTTATTTAGTTATGGTAAAAGAAAAAAAAGTGTATTTTTGTAGAACAGTGTAATTAGCTCAACCTGGGGATCTTTTACAATGTGTCAGCCAGTAATGTGTACACGTGTGCACCAACTAGGAAACTGGAAACCCTGCACCGTTACTGCTCCCTGTGCAATGAGTATGTGAAACACCGCCATAAGCTAATATGGTAATTTTCCTTCCTTAGGCACCAGAGCAGGTTACTGCCATCTAGTGGCTGCACGTGATCACAACATATGTAAAGTATCATTGCCAGGTGACTATTAGGCAGGCCCGGATTGGTGAGCCGAGGTCTGGGGAAATCCCCAGTGGGCACCGCTGACTTAAAGCTCTGCCCACTATAACAGGGGGCAGGGCCTTGTGTGGTGGGCCTTGCTCTTCTGTGCCACCTGCAGTAGCCAGTAAACTGCCTTACTAATACAGTCCCTGACTGGTCAGTGGGGCATGCACTAAAGAACCAGATTAAAAGTGGCTCCGCCCCTTCCCATGTGGAAAGGTGCGGGGCAAGCTGTGCTGGGATCAAGTGTTTGATCCCAGCATAGCTGTGGCATCAAGTAAGGATGTGTCCTCAGCGGGACTGCTCCCAGCGCCAGGTAAGCAGAGGCAACGGGAAGCCGGCACTGAGATGGAGTATCTGTTCCCAGCAGCAAATAAGCCAATTGCAGCTCACTACATCAAAGCCCCACCCACTTGCAGCATCTTATATTAGATGACGCAGAGCGGGAACAGCCAGTCCAGCGTCAGAGTGGAAGAAGAGAAGACCACCCGAAGAGAAGCAGAGGAGCACTGCAGCAAAAGCTTTGGCGTCGGAAGAGGCCGGAAGATGCCACGATGAAGAGAGAAGATTGGCAACACCAGCTGGAGGCAGAAAAGAAGAGGTGGCGCCACTGGCCAGGATGGACTAGCGGCAGTAGAATGCGGCTAAGGACTGGAGAGGACTGCGTAAGTGGAATGTAAAACAGATAACGAGGCTTCCCTCCACAGTCTCTCCCATCATACAGGCACTGTAGGCCCTTTGAGGGGCCTATCTTTAACCCCTTCCTAGACCACCAGGTGTGGGGCACTAGGCCCATGGGGGTAAGTCAGGCATTAGGTCTGTGCCATCATTAGGCGGGCATTAGGCCCGTGCCAATGCTACAGTGTTCTGGGCATTATCGTTAGGTGGGCACTAGGCCGAATTGATGAAATAGGCCACTCCAGGCCACTCCAGGTGGGGCACTAGGCCTAGCTCACTATTGGTGCCCCACAGTTAGGCAGACACAAGGGCCGGAGCACCATTGTGAGTGGCTCTGGGCATTAGGCCCAGACCACTAACACAATAAGCAGGTAGGTGTCACATTTGGGCTCTGAAGATCTTCTACAGAGGGTTTAGAGGTTGGGGGGCTAGGTTGAGAAAAGAACTGTAGGCGAGGAGCATGAATTTATGTCTTCCTCATCCACAAATATCGGATGATGGCTAGACCTGACCAAAGGTACGGAGTCTAACCTACTGGGAGGTGTTCACCAGTGACCCGTCCAATCGGGATTTGGGTTTAAGCTGCACCCAGCAGGCAGGTCTCACCCCTTTGCTAAGGTATACGGTACAAGTGGGAAATGGAAGAACATAAACACAGGGAAAGCACAGGAGAATGGCACTAGGAGACAGTACTTGGATGATGTACTGAGGGTCTGATTCAGACCCTGTCGCAAGCGTCCGGCTCTGAATCAGGGCCCGAGCACACACACTGTTGATCCAGATGCAGGACTGGTACAGGAGAATGGCACTAGGAGACAGTACTCGGGTAACGTACTGAGTACACACACTGTTGATCCAGATGCAGGACTGGTACAGGAGAATGGTACTAAGATACAGTACAGTACTAAGATACAGTACTCAGGTGATGTACTGAGGGCCTGATTCAGACCTGCCTGTGAGCGCTGAGCGCTCGCAAGCGGGTCGATGTTGGCCCAGTGTGCATGCGCACGATGGAGACGGCTCCGTCGTGCGCATGCGCGAAACCCGGATAGCGACGGGTAAACTGTCGCTCCGGGTTTCGTACCAAAGGGGGCGTGCTGTCGATGTTGAGTGACAGCACGCCCCCTTTGGTGGGCGGGCCGGGGGTGTCTCTGCCCAGATGGAGGCATTCCCATGGGAACGCTTACCATCTGGGGCCGGCCCCACTGACATCACAAGTGATGTCAGTGGGTGGACTTCTTGCTCTGTAAGAGCAAGAAGTCCACTGGGACTTGCGGAAATGAGACCCTACAATACAATACAATAGGTGGGCACTGATTCAGAGCGAGCGCTCTGTCAGAGCGTCCGGCTCTGAATCAGGCCCTGAGTACACACACTGTTGAATAACACTGGAATATTTCACTAGAGAAAAGAATCAGGGAACTTGAAAAGCTGCCACAGCAAATAATCACTGGAAGTAGCGAAGTTGTACAGGCAACTTCCCGTTGCCTGGCTAAATACCCATAGGTAGCGATCCATTGGTTAATGGTTAATCAGGTGATGTAGACTGTCATGGTTGTGTCCATGATGGTAACTGCAGAAACCAAATCACGGAGCAACACATGGATGTCCTAGCAGACCCCTGGAATAATCCTCAGCGCGTCACTGCACCTGGCATCTGACCACCCGCGAGGTCATGGGAAACCAGTGTTGAGGTAAGTAACAGCCAATCCTAGTCCGCAACTTAACAGTAGGCCTGAGCCCTGAATAACGTGACTCTGGGCAATAGGCCCAAGTCACTATTTTTGTGCACACTCTTAGGCAGGCTATAAGAGCCTGAGCCTCCATGATAAGTGTCCCTGCGCATTATGCCCAGGTCACTATAATTATAATTGAGTAGGTGGCCCCTGTATAGTTATATATACATATATCAGAGGTGTGTCGTACCCTGTGGAGTGTTGTCAGGTTCCCACTGGAGCAACGTTTCTCTGTAAGCTCTAATAGGCAGTGTGAAAGGGCAGCACTGAGGTTATTGGTCTGTGGTTACCTTGGAGCTGTTTATCTGTCCTTACTATGTACCATGTATATCGGATTGTTGTACCGTGCAGGGAAGATTGATTTAGACATGTTACCAATTGTTGCATTTTGTAGATTGTGTTACACAACACACATAGATTGTTAGGTGGGTGAGTTAGGGCCATTATTAATGTAGACAGGTGTATTAGTGTGACACCATTAGAGCAGGATGGGGGCCCTGCATAGCTTTTTTTTGTCTCCCTACAGGGACCTGTGAAGGATCGAACGGGACAAGATTTCAAGAGTGCCACTGGTGAGAACCTGTCTGTCTGTTTTTCTTTCTGTCTGTCTTCCTTCAGGGCATACATTGAACTTTGCACTCTGGTGCAAGGTCACGTCTTCAACTGGTGCGCGAGAACCTATAGGTGAAACTCTGGATCTGAAGCCAAAAGTGGCAGTGATGATCTTCACTTAAAACCCGAATTCCTGTTTTGTCTGGTCCTCATACCGGTAGGGTGTATCGGTCAGCATTGAGGAAAGACGACTCTTACATCATCTTCTTCCTCCTAGGTCATTGTGTCCGTGTCCAGTTTTGTGTATCAGGACCATCTGTTCACCATGCAGCCTGAAGGTGAGAGGGTGCAATGCCAGGTAAGCCAAGAGAGTACATCGTAACAGCAGCAGGAACCACGCTGCACCCCTCTTACACCACCACCTCGAACAATGGGGTTTATGTATCAAGATGTAGATGTTGCTTTGTAAAATGATTTATTTGTTTCTCTGCTTCATGGTAATGCATGATTTCACTATTTCATATGTACAGTTTCCACAGTTTAATCTACCACAATCATTTGATATAAGGTTGCTGTTACTACTTCCACAATATAGGAGACCCACATGCAAAGCCACGGATTCTGTATCAGTGTGTCCGCTGCTACTAATATTGCCTGTGAGGTCAGGTATGTGACATTAATTACTTCAAGTCCATACAATTATTATTTGATCAAAGTATTAGTAGAAATGAAGACGCGCGTTTCGCCTGGAGACTGCTTTCTCAAGGCAATATTACAACACAGCTGTCACCAATCGGGGTCTTTCCTTTTAAAATCAGACATTCATTCATTGCAGTCTCAAAACATCACAGCGATGTCTCCCTGTGACAAATTGCTGCACCTGTTTGCTCACCTGGTCTGCTAGCCCAATGGCTAGAGAGTGACCACTCCCTATTTACACCTCTTCCTGTGTGCAACCCATTGCTTGTACTATGTGCTCCTACCCCGGATAGTTCAAGGCCCCCAGGTTTACTCTGTAACCTGTATTCGTGTCCTCTGTTACCTCATTGCTACTTTCATTGATTCCAGGTATTTACCATCTTCGCTGAGTATCACTCACTTGCCAGTATCACAGCGTCCATGCTGTTACAGACCTGCTTTTCATCTGTTGCTGTTTTACTATCATCTGCCAGCACCGCTGCATTCACGATGTTCTCTTTAGTTCCATCTGCCGCTGTGATCTGGTCCTGCCAGCGCCGCAGTTCTCGCACTGCGCACAGAGCCGCTATTCACCTGCCGCTGTGTCTCCAACACACGCCAACATTGCAGCGTCCACGCTGTCTACCATCTTTGAACCATCCACCACTGTGCTCTGTTACTTGCTTGTCCTGCAGTTCCCACACTTCATACAAGTCAGCTTAACCATCGCACCCCAGCTTGCAAGTATCCTACTTCTATTTACTTGTGAACTGGTATCTGCCTATACTGAGTTTGTGTACTCACCTGCAATCTTATTCCATCATACCGCTGGGACATAACATGTTAGTTTTTTATGCTGTTCTACTCAGCAAATGTCCAGGTATATAGTTATACTATTCTGCTAGTGGTATTGGTTTCTCTACACCACAGGTTCTCAAACTCGGTCCTCAGGACCCCACACAGTGCATGTTTTCCTGGTCTCCTCACATAATCACAAATGTAATAATTATCTCCACCTGTGGATCTTTTAAAATGTGTCAGTGAGTAATGAACACATCTGTGCACCTGCTGGGGTGACCTTGAAAACGTGACCTGTGTGGGGTCCTGAGGACCGAGTTTGAGAAACACTGCTCTACACTATGTGCTGTTGTCGTGGGCTGCTTCAGAGAAGAGTGCTGGTTCCAGGGCTGTGGTTCAGTAAGTGAGGTATACAGTCTGTACAATGAGGTGCTCAGTAGCTGTATTATTTTCCTTACACTCAGTTACTGAGTTCCGCACTGGTTCCAGTTCCAGGTCTTGCATCAGAGGCTCCTGTTCAAACTAATGAGGGAGAATTGGATCAAGCCATCTCATCTTATATGCACATCATCCAGACCCAAGGGTCCGAGCCAGATCTTCAAAATAATCAGACCTTGACAATAGCTATATTACTAAGTTGCAAGTTAGTAACTCTCACACTACTAGAAGTGAATTAATTGTTGGGGTTTCTGGTTGCCTGGAAACCCTCCTCTCCACCCACACCATGACCACAATAGGTATAGTAATATAATAGATTGTTACTAGTACTGCATGTTCTTCTCAGTATCACAAATGAAATAATTAGCACCATCTGTGGATCTTTTAACATGTATCATCCACTAATAAGGACAGTACACCTGTACGCCAAGTAGGAGATCTGGAAAATATGTACTGTTAGGGACACACTGCTATAGACCACCAATAGGGTTAATTATAAGTACTGTACTGTATAATAATACACTATCCAGTGCATAAAAAGACCAATATGTACATATATGTCCAGGGCAGTGCTGGGTTCTTCTGCAGCTCCCCCAGACTACAGAACTTGCCCCCATGCTCTGGAATGGTGCCCACATTATTATTATTATTATTATTATAATTTTTTTATATGGCGCCACAAATGTTCCGCAGCGCCTTACATAGTACATAAACAAGTTGTAGACAAGCAACTTTCAGAACAGTACAATACAGGACATGGATAATATATATTGCTACATTAGTGACCATAACACCCAGATAAGAAGCAGAGCGTAAGCAGCCAAGTGTTAGGTGCATAGTGGGGAGTAAGAAGTAGATGAAAGTAAAGTAGGGAGTAGTACAAGAGGGTAGAGGGCCCTGCTCATAAGAGCTTACATTCTAAAGGGGAGGGCAGACAAACATGAGGTAGATGGAGAGGAAGGAGCAATAAACTCAGATAGGATGGCCGCTGGTCCTTTATATGCTGGAATTATGACACACAATACACTATGTATGACACATATAATGGGTTACTGTGATCACTGGTCCTGTATATGCTGGAATTATGACACACAATACACTATGTATGACACATATAATGGGTTACTGTGATCACTGGTCCTGTATATGCTGGAATTATGACACACAATACACTATGTATGACAGATATAATGGGTTACTGTGATCGCTGGTCCTGTATATGCTGGAATTATGACACACAATACACTATGTATGACACATATAATGGGTTACTGTGATCGCTGGTCCAGTATATGCTGGAATTATGACACACAATACACTATGTATGACACATATAATGGGTTACTGTGATCTCTGGTCCTGTATATGCTGGAATTATGACACACAATACACTATGTATGACACATATAATGGGTTACTGTGATCGCTGGTCCTGTATATGCTGGAATTATGACACACAATACACTATGTATGACACATATAATGGGTTACTGTGATCGCTGGTCCTGTATATGCTGGAATTATGACACACAATACACTATGTATGATACATATAATGGGTTACTGTGATCACTGATCCTGTATATACTGGAATTATGATGCACAATACACTATGTATGACACATATAATGGTTACTGTGATCACTGGTCCTGTATATGCTGGAATTATGACACACAATACACTATGTATGACACATATAATGGGTTATTGTGATCGCTGGTCCTGTATATGCTGGAATTCTGACACACAATACACTATGTATGACACATATAATGGGTTATTGTGATCACTGGTCCTGTATATGCTGGAATTATGACACACAATACACTATGTATGACACATATAATGGGTTACTGTTATCGCTGGTCCTGTATATGCTGGAATTATTCCACACAATACTCTATGTATGACACATATAATAGGTTACTGTGATCACTGGTCCTGTATATGCTGGAATTATGACACACAATACACTATGTATGACACATATAATGGGTTACTGTGATCGCTGGTCCTGTATATGCTGGAATTATGACACACAATACACTATGTATGACACATATAATGGGTTACTGTGATCACTGGTCCTGTATATGCTGGAATTATGACACACAATACACTATGTATGACACATATAATGGGTTACTGTGATCACTGGTCCTGTATATGCTGGAATTATGACACACAATACACTATGTATGACACATATAATGGGTTCCTGTGATTGCTGGTCCTGTATATGCTTGAATTATGACACACAATACACCATGTATGACACATATAATGGGTTACTGTGATCTCTGGTCCTGTATATGCTGGAATTACGACACACAATACACTATGTATGACACATATAATGGTTACTGTGATCACTGGTCCTGTATATGCTGGAATTATGACACACAATACACTATGTATGACACATATAATGGGTTACTGTGATCTCTGGTCCTGTATATGCTGGAATTAAGACACACAATACACTATGTATGACACATATAATGGGTTACTGTGATCGCTGGTCCTGTATATGCTGGAATTATGACACACAATACACTATGTATGACACATATAATGGGTTACTGTGATCGCTGGTCCTGTATATGCTGGAATTAAGACACACAATACACTATGTATGACACATATAATGGGTTACTGTGATCGCTGGTCCTGTATATGCTGGAATTATGACACACAATACACTATGTATGACACATATAATGGGTTACTGTGATCACTGGTCCTGTATATGCTGGAATTATTACACACAATACACTATGTATGACACATATAATGGGTTACTGTGATCACTGGTCCTGTATATGCTGGAATTATGACACACAATACACTATGTATTACACATATAATGGGTTACTGTGATCGCTGGTCCTGTATATGCTGGAATTATGACACACAATACACTATGTATGACACATATAATGGGTTACTGTGATCGCTGGTCCTGTATATGCTTGAATTATGACACACAATACACTATGTATGACACATATAATGGGTTACTATGATCGCTGGTCCTATATATGCTTGAATTATGACACACAATACACTATGTATGACACATATAATGGGTTACTATGATCACTGGTCCTATATATGCTGGAATTATGACACATAATACACTATGTATAACACATATAATGGGTTACTGTGATCGCTGGTCCTGTATATGCTGGATTTATGACACACAATACACTATGTATGACACATATAATGGGTTACTGTGATCGCTGGTCCTGTATATGCTGGAATTATGACACACAATACACTATGTATGACACATATAATGGGTTACTGTGATCGCTGGTCCTGTATATGCTGGAATTATCACACACAATACACTATGTATGACACATATAATTGGTTATTGTAATCGCTGGTCCTGTATATGCTTGAATTATGTCACACAATACACCAATTATGACACATACAATGGGTTACTGTGATCACTGGTCCTGTATATGCTTGAATTATGACACACAATACACTATGTATGACACATATAATAGGTTACTGTGATCGCTGGTCCTTTTATATGCTGGACTTATGACACACAATACACTATGTATGACACATATAATGGGTTACTGTGATCACTGGTCCTGTATATGCTGGAATTATGACACACAATACACTATGTATGACACATATAATGGGTTACTGTGATCGCTGGTCCTGTATACGCTGGAATTATGACACACAATACACTATGTATGACACATATAATGGGTTACTGTGATCTCTGGTCCTGTATACGCTGGAATTATGACACACAATACACTATGTATGACACATATAATGGCTTACTGTGATCTCTGGTCCTGTATACGCTGGAATTATGACACACAATACACTATGTATGACACATATAATGGGTTACTGTGATCGTTGGTCCTGTATACGCTGGAATTATGACACACAATACACTATGTATGACACATATAATGGGTTACTGTGATCGCTGGTCCTGTATACGCTGGAATTATGACACACAATACACTATGAATGACACATATAATGGCTTACTGTGATCTCTGGTCCTGTATACGCTGGAATTATGACACACAATACACTATGTATGACACATATAATGGCTTACTGTGATCTCTGGTCCTGTATACGCTGGAATTATGACATACAATACACTATGTATGACACATATAATGGGTTACTGTGATCGCTGGTCCTGTATACGATGGAATTATGACACACAATACACTATGTATGACACATATAATGGGTTACTGTGATCACTGGTCCTGTATATGCTGGAATTATGAGACACAATACACTATATATGACACATAATGGGTTACTGTGATCGCTGGTCCTGTATATGCTGGAATTATGACACACAATACACTATGTATGACACATATAATGGGTTACTGTGATCGATGGTCCTGTATATGCTGGAATTATGACACACAATACACTATGTATGACACATATAATGGGTTACTGTCATCACTGGTCCTGTATATGCTGGAATTATTACACACAATACACTATGTATGACACATATAATGGGTTACTGTGATCACTGGTCCTGTATATGCTGGAATTATGACACACAATACACTATGTATGACACATATAATGGGTTACTGTGATCACTGGTCCTGTATATGCTGGAATTATCACACACAATACACTATGTATGACACATATAATGGGTTACTGTGATCGCTGGTCCTGTATATGCTGGAATTATGACACACAATACACTATGTATGACACATATAATGGGTTACTGTGATCGATGGTCCTGTATATGCTGGAATTATGACACACAATACACTATGTATGACACATATAATGGGTTACTGTCATCACTGGTCCTGTATATGCTGGAATTATTACACACAATACACTATGTATGACACATATAATGGGTTACTGTGATCACTGGTCCTGTATATGCTGGAATTATGACACACAATACACTATGTATGACACATAATGGGTTACTGTGATCGCTGGTCCTGTATATGCTGGAATTATGAGACACAATACACTATATATGACACATAATGGGTTACTGTGATCGCTGGTCCTGTATATGCTGGAATTATGACACACAATACACTATGTATGACACATATAATGGGTTACTGTGATCGATGGTCCTGTATATGCTGGAATTATGACACACAATACACTATGTATGACACATATAATGGGTTACTGTGATCACTGGTCCTGTATATGCTGGAATTATGACACACAATACACTATGTATGACACATATAATGTGTTACTGTGATCGCTGGTCCTGTATATGCTGGAATTATGACACACAATACACTATGTATGACACATATAATGGGTTACTGTGATCGCTGGTCCTGTATATGCAGGGATTATGACACACAATACATTATGTTTGACACATATAATGGGTTACTGTGATCGCTGGTCCTGTATATGCTGGAATTATGACACACAATTCACTATGTATGACACATATAATGGGTTACTGTGATCACTGGTCCTGTATATGCTGGAATTATGACACACAATACACTATGTATGACACATATAATGGGTTACTGTGATCACTGGTCCTGTATATGCTGGAATTATGACACACAATACACTATGTATGACACATATAATGGGTTACTGTGATCACTGGTCCTGTATATGCTGGAATTATGACACACAATACACTATGTATGATACATATAATGGGTTACTGTGATCGCTGGTCCTGTATATGCTGGAATTATGACACACAATACACTATGTATGACACATATAATGGGTTACTGTGATCGCTGGTCCTGTATATGCTGGGATTATGACACACAATACACTATGTATGACACATATAATGGGTTACTGTGATCGCTGGTCCTGTATATGCTGGGATTAAGACACACAATACACTATGTATGACACATATAATGGGTTACTGTGATCGCTGGTCCTGTATATGCTGGAATTATGACACACAATACACTATGTATGACACATATAATGGGTTACTGTGATCGCTGGTCCTGTATATGCTGGAATTATGACACACAATACACTATGTATGACACATATAATGGTTTACTGTGATCTCTGGTCCTGTATATGCTGGAATTATGACACACAATACACTATGTATGACACATATAATGGGTTACTGTGATCTCTGGTCCTGTATACGCTGGAATTATGACACACAATACACTATGTATGACACATAATGGGTTACTGTGATCACTGGTCCTGTATATGCTGTAATTATGACACACAGTACACTATGTGTGACACATATAATGGGTTACTGTGATCGCTGGTCCAGTATACGCTGGAATTATGACACACAATACACTATGTATGACACATAATGGGTTACTGTGATCACTGGTCCTGTATATGCTGTAATTATGACACACAGTACACTATGTGTGACACATATAATGGGTTACTGTGATCACTGGTCCAGTATACGCTGGAATTATGACACACAATACACTATGTATGACACATAATGGGTTACTGTGATCGCTGGTCCTGTATATGCTGGAATAATGACACACAATACACTATGTATGACACATATAATGGGTTACTGTGATCGCTGGTCCTGTATATGCTGGAATTATGACACACAATACACTATGTATGACACATATAATGGGTTACTGTGATCCATGGTCCTGTATATACTGGAATTATGATACACAATACACTATGTATGATACATATAATGGGTTACTGTGATCCATGGTCCTGTATATATGACACACAATACACTATGTATGACACATATAATGGTTACTGTGATCACTGGTCCTGTATATACCCTATGTATGACACATATAATGGGTTATTGTGATCATTGGTCCTGTATATGCTGGATATATTGTACACAATACACTATGTATGACACATATAATGGGTTACTGTGATCGCTGGTCCTGTATATGCTGGAATTATGACGCACAATACACCATGTATGACACATATAATGGGTTACTGTGATCTCTGGTCCTGTATATGCTGGAATTATGACACACAATACACTATGTATGACACATATAAAGGGTTACTGTGATCGCTGGTCCTGTATATACTGGAATTATGACACACAATACACTATGTATGACACATATAATGGGTTACTGTGATTATTGGTCCTGTATATGCTGGAATTATGACACACAATACACTATGTATGACAAATATAATGGGTTACTGTGATCATTGGTCCTGTATATGCTGGAATTATGACACACAATACACTATGTATGACACATATAATGGGTTACTGTGATCGCTGGTCCTGTATATGCTGGAATTATGACACACAATACACTATGTATGACACATATAATGGGTTACTGTGATCCATGATCCTGTATATACTGGAATTATGATACACAATACACTATGTATGATACATATAATGGGTTACAGTGATCCATGGTCCTGTATATATGACACACAATACACTATGTATGACACATATAATGGTTACTGTGATCACTGGTCCTGTATATACACTATGTATGACACATATAATGGGTTATTGTGATCATTGGTCCTGTATATGCTGGATATATTGCACACAATACACTATGTATGACACATATAATGGCTTCCTGTGATTGCTGGTCCTGTATATGCTGGAATTATGACACACAATACACTATGTATGACACATATAATGGGTTACTGTGATCGCTGGTCCTGTATATGCTGGAATTATGACGCACAATACACTATGTATGACACATATAATGGGTTACTGTGATCGCTGGTCCTGTATATGCTGGAATTATGACACACAATACACTATGTATGAAACATATAATGGGTTACTGTGATCTCTGGTCCTGTATATGCTGGAATTATGACACACAATACACTATGTATGACACATATAATGGGTTACTGTGATCATTGGTCCTGTATATGCTGGAATTATGACACACAATACACTATGTATGACACATATAATGGGTTACTGTGATCATTGGTCCAGTATATGCTGGAATTATGACACACAATACACTATGTATGACACATATAATGGTTACTGTGATCGCTGGTCCTGTATATGCTGGAATTATGACACACAATACACTATGTATGACACATATAATGGTTACTGTGATCCTGTATATGCTGGAATTATGACACACAATACACTATGTATGACACATATAATGGGTTACTGTGATCGCTGGTCCTGTATATGCTGGAATTATGACACACAATACACTATGTATGACACATATAATGGGTTACTGTGATCGCTGGTCCTGTATATGCTGGAATTATTCCACACAATACTCTATGTATGACACATATAATGGGTTACTGTGATCGCTGGTCCTGTATATGTGGAATTATTACACACAATACACTATGTATGACACATATAATGGGTTACTGTGATCGCTGGTCCTGTATATGCTGGAATTATGACACACAATACACTATGTATGACGCATATAATGGGTTACTGTGATCGCTGGTCCTGTATATGCTGGAATTATTACACACAATACCTTATGTATGCCACATATAATGGGTTACTGTGATCACTGGTCCTGTATATGCTGGAATTATTCCACACAATACTCTATGTATGACACATATAATGGGTTACTGTGATCGCTGGTCCTGTATATGCTGGAATTATTCCACACAATACTCTATGTATGACACATATAATGGGTTACTGTGATCGCTGGTCCTGTATATGTGGAATTATTACACACAATACACTATGTATGACACATATAATGGGTTACTGTGATCGCTGGTCCTGTATATGCTAGAATTATGACACACAATACACTATGTATGACACATATAATGGGTTATTGTGATCGCTGGTCCTGTATAGGCTGGAATTATGTCACACAATACACTATGTATGACACATATAATGGGTTACTGTGATCACTGGTCCTGTATATGCTTGAATTATGACACACAATACACTATGTATGACGCATATAATAGGTTACTGTGAATGCTGGTCCTTTTATATGCTGGACTTATGACACACAATACACTATGTATGACACATATAATGGGTTACTGCGATCGCTGGTCCTGTATATGCTGGAATGATGACACACAATACTCTATGTATGACGTATATATTGGGTTACTGTGATCGCTGGTCCTGTATATGCTGGAATTATGACACACAATACACTATGTATGACACATATAATGGGTTACTGTGATCACTGGTCCTGTATATGCTGGAATTATGACACACAATACACTATGTATGACACATATAATGGGTTACTGTGAACGCTGGTCCTGTATATGCTGGAATTATGACACACAATACACTATGTATGACACATATAATGGGTTGCTGTGATCACTGGTCCTCTATATGCTGGAATTATGACACACAATACACTATGTATGACACATATAATGGGTTACTGTGATCACTGGTCCTGTATATGCTGGAATTATGACACACAATACACTATGTATGACACATATAATGGGTTACTGTGATCGCTGGTCCTTTATATGCTGGAATTATGACACACAATACACTATGTATGACACATATAATGGGTTACTGTGATCACTGGTCCTGTATATGCTGGAATTATGACACACAATACACTATGTATGACACATATAATGGGTTACTGTGATCGCTGGTCCTGTATATGCTGTAATTATGACACAGAGTACACTATGTATGATACATATAATGGTTACTGTGATCACTGGTCCTGTATATGCTGGAATTATGACACACAATACACTATGTATGACACATATAATGGGTTACTGTGATCGCTGGTCCTGTATATGCTGAAATTATGACACACAATACACTATGTATGACACATATAATGGGTTACTGTGATCACTGGTCCTGTATATGCTGGAATTATGACACACAATACACTATGTATGACACATATAATGGGTTACTGTGAACGCTGGTCCAGTATATGCTGGAATTATGACACACAATACACTATGTATGACACATATAATGGGTTACTGTGATCGCTGGTCCTTTATATGCTGGAATTATGACACACAATACACTATGTATGACACATATAATGGGTTACTGTGATCACTGGTCCTGTATATGCTGGAATTATGACACACAATACACTATGTATGACACATATAATGGGTTACTGTGATCGCTGGTCCTGTATATGCTGGAATTATGACACAGAGTACACTATGTATGATACATATAATGGTTACTGTGATCACTGGTCCTGTATATGCTGGAATTATGACACACAATACACTATGTATGACACATATAATGGGTTACTGTGATCGCTGGTCCTGTATATGCTGAAATTATGACACACAATAAACTATGTATGACACATATAATGGGTTATTGTGATCACTGGTCCTGTATATGCTGGAATTATGACACACAATACACTATGTATGACACATATAATGGGTTACTGTGATCACTGGTCCTGTATATGGTGGAATTATGATACACAATACACTATGTATGACACATATAATGGGTTACTGTGATCACTGGTCCTGTATATGCTGGAATTATGACACACAATACACTATGTATGACACTTATAATGGGTTACTGTGATCACTGGTCCTGTATATGCTGGAATTATGACACACAATACACTAGGTATGACACATATAATGGGTTACTGTGATCACTGGTCCTGTATATGCTGGAATTATGACACACAATACACTATGTATGACACATATAATGGGTTACTGTGATCGCTTGTCCTGTATATGCTGGAATTATGACACACAATACACTATGTATGACACATATAATGGGTTACTGTGATCGCTGGTCCTGTATATGCTTGAATTATGACACACAATACACTATGTATGACACATATAATGGGTTACTGTGATCACTGGTCCTGTATATGCTGGAATTATGACACACAATACACTATGTATGACACTTATAATGGATTACTGTGATCACTGGTCCTGTATATGCTGGAATTATGACACACAATACACAATACACTATGTATGATACATATAATGGGTTACTGTGATCCATGGTCCTTTATATATGACACACAATACACTATGTATGACACATATAATGGTTACTGTGATCACTGGTCCTGTATATACCCTATGTATGACACATATAATGGGTTATTGTGATCATTGGTCCTGTATATGCTGGATATATTGTACACAATACACTATGTATGACACATATAATGGGTTCCTGTGATTGCTGGTCCTGTATATGCTGGAATTATGACACACAATACACTATGTATGACACATATAATGGGTTACTGTGATCGCTGGTCCTGTATGTGCTGGAATTATGACGCACAATACACCATGTATGACACATATAATGGGTTACTGTGATCTCTGGTCCTGTATATGCTGGAATTATGACACACAATACACTATGTATGACACATATAATGGGTTACTGTGATCGCTGGTCCTGTATATACTGGAATTATGACACACAATACACTATGTATGACACATATAATGGGTTACTGTGATCATTGGTCCTGTATATGCTGGAATTATGACACACAATACACTATGTATGACACATATAATGGGTTACTGTGATCGCTGGTCCTGTATATGCTGGAATTATGACACACAATACACTATGTATGACACATATAATAGGTTACTGTGATCCATGATCCTGTATATACTGGAATTATGATACACAATACACTATGTATGATACATATAATGGGTTACAGTGATCCATGGTCCTGTATATATGACACACAATACACTATGTATGACACATATAATGGTTACTGTGATCACTGGTCCTGTATATACACTATGTATGACACATATAATGGGTTACTGTGATCGCTGGTCCTGTATATGCTGGAATTATGACACACAATACACTATGTATGACACATATAATGGGTTACTGTGATCATTGGTCCTGTATATGCTGGAATTATTCCACACAATACTCTATGTATGACACATATAATGGGTTACTGTGATCGCTGGTCCTGTATATGTGGAATTATTACACACAATACACTATGTATGACACATATAATGGTTACTGTGATCGCTGGTCCTGTATATGCTGGAATTATGACACACAATACACTATGTATGACACATATAATGGTTACTGTGATCCTGTATATGCTGGAATTATGACACACAATACACTATGTATGACACATATAATGGGTTACTGTGATCGCTGGTCCTGTATATGCTGGAATTATGACACACAATACACTATGTATGACACATAATGGGTTACTGTGAACGCTGGTCCTGTATATGCTGGAATTATGACACACAATACACTATGTATGACACATATAATGGGTTACTGTGATCGCTGGTCCTGTATATGCTGGAATTATTCCACACAATACTCTATGTATGACATATATAATGGGTTACTGTGATCGCTGGTCCTGTATATGTGGAATTATTACACACAATACACTATGTATGACACATATAATGGGTTACTGTGATCGCTGGTCCTGTATATGCTGGAATTATGACACACAATACACTATGTATGAAGCATATAATGGGTTACTGTGATCACTGGTCCTGTATATGCTGGAATTATTCCACACAATACTCTATGTATGACACATATAATGGGTTACTGTGATCGCTGGTCCTGTATATGCTGGAATTATTCCACACAATACTCTATGTATGACACATATAATGGGTTACTGTGATCGCTGGTCCTGTATATGTGGAATTATTACACACAATACACTATGTATGACACATATAATGGGTTACTGTGATCGCTGGTCCTGTATATGTTGGAATTATGACACACAATACACTATGTATGACACATATAATGGGTTACTGTGATCACTGGTCCTGTATATGCTTGAATTATGACACACAATACACTATGTATGACGCATATTATAGGTTACTGTGAATGCTGGTCCTTTTATATGCTGGACTTATGACACACAATACACTATGTATGACACATATAATGGGTTACTGCGATCGCTGGTCCTGTATATGCTGGAATGATGACACACAATACTCTATGTATGACGTATATATTGGGTTACTGTGATCGCTGGTCCTGTATATGCTGGAATTATGACACACAATACACTATGTATGACACATATAATGGGTTACTGTGATCACTGGTCCTGTATATGCTGGAATTATGACACACAATACACTATGTATGACACATATAATGGGTTCCTGTGATTGCTGGTCCTGTATATGCTTGAATTATGACACACAATACACCATGTATAACACATATAATGGGTTACTGTGATCTCTGGTCCTGTATATGCTGGAATTATGACACACAATACACTAAGTATGACACATATAATGGTTACTGTGAACACTGGTCCTGTATATGCTGGAATTATGACACACAATACACTATGTATGACACATATAATGGGTTACTGTGAACGCTGGTCCTGTATATGCTGGAATTATGACACACAATACACTATGTATGACACATATAATAGGTTACTGTGATCACTGGTCCTGTATATGCTGGAATTATGACACACAATTCACTATGTATGACACATATAATGGTTACTGTGAACACTGGTCCTGTATATGCTGGAATTATGACACACAATACACTATGTATGACACATATAATGGGTTACTGTGAACGCTGGTCCTGTATATGCTGAAATTATGACACACAATACACTATGTATGACACATATAATGGGTTACTGTGATCACTGGTCCTGTATATGCTGGAATTATGACACACAATTCACTATGTATGACACATATAATGGGTTACTGTGATCACTGGTCCTGTATATGCTGGAATTATGACACACAATACACTATGTATGACACATATAATGGTTACTGTGATCACTGGTCCTGTATATGCTCGAATTATGACACACAATACACTATGTATGACACATATAATGGGTTACTGTGAACGCTGGTCCTGTATATGCTGGAATTATGACACACAATACACTATGTATGACACATATAATGGGTTGCTGTGATCACTGGTCCTCTATATGCTGGAATTATGACACACAATACACTATGTATGACACATATAATGGGTTACTGTGATCACTGGTCCTGTATATGCTGGAATTATGACACACAATACACTATGTATGACACATATAATGGTTACTGTGATCACTGGTCCTGTATATGCTGGAATTATGACACACAATACACTATGTATGACACATATAATGGGTTACTGTGAACGCTGGTCCAGTATATGCTGGAATTATGACACACAATACACTATGTATGACACATATAATGGGTTACTGTGATCGCTGGTCCTTTATATGCTGGAATTATGACACACAATACACTATGTATGACACATATAATGGGTTACTGTGATCACTGGTCCTGTATATGCTGGAATTATGACACACAATACACTATGTATGACACATATAATGGGTTACTGTGATCGCTGGTCCTGTATATGCTGGAATTATGACACACAGTACACTATGTATGATACATATAATGGTTACTGTGATCACTGGTCCTGTATATGCTGGAATTATGACACACAATACACTATGTATGACACATATAATGGGTTACTGTGATCACTGGTCCTGTATATGCTGAAATTATGACACACAATAAACTATGTATGACACATATAATGGGTTATTGTGATCACTGGTCCTGTATATGCTGGAATTATGACACACAATACACTATGTATGACACATATAATGGGTTACTGTGATCACTGGTCCTGTATATGGTGGAATTATGACACACAATACACTATGTATGACACATATAATGGGTTACTGTGATCACTGGTCCTGTATATGCTGGAATTATGACACACAATACACTATGTATGACACTTATAATGGGTTACTGTGATCACTGGTCCTGTATATGCTGGAATTATGACACACAATACACTATGTATGACACATATAATGGGTTACTGTGATCGCTGGTCCTGTATATGCTGGAATTATGACACACAATACACTATGTATGACACATATAATGGGTTACTGTGATCGCTGGTCCTGTATATGCTTGAATTATGACACACAATACACTATGTATGACACATATAATGGGTTACTGTGATCGCTGGTCCTGTATATGCTGGAATTATGACACACAATACATTATGTATGACACATATAATGGGTTACTGTGATCGCTGGTCCTGTATATGCTGGAATTATGACACACAATACACTATGTATGACACATATAATGGGTTATTGTGATCGCTGTTTCTGTATATGCTGGAATTATGACACACAATACACTATGTATGACACATATAATGGGTTACTGTGATCACTGGTCCTGTATATGCTGGAATTATGACACACAATACACTATGTATGACACATATAATGGGTTACTGTGATCGCTGGTCCTGTATATGCTGGAATTATGACACACAATACACTATGTATGACACGTATAATGGGTTACTGTGATCGCTGGTCCTGTATATGCTGGAATTATGACACACAATACACTATGTATGACACATATAATGGGTTACTGTGATCGCTGGTCCTGTATATGCTGGAATTATGACACACAATACACTATGTATGACACATATAATGGGTTACTGTGATCACTGGTCCTGTATATGCCGGAATTATGACACACAATACACTTTGTATGACACATATAATGGGTTCCTGTGATTGCTGGTCCTGTATATGCTTGAATTATGACACACAATACACCATGTATGACACATATAATGGGTTACTGTGATCTTTGGTCCTGTATATGCTGGAATTATGACACACAATACACTATGTATGACACATATAATGGTTACTGTGATCACTGGTCCTGTATATGCTGGAATTATGACACACCATATACTTTGTATTATGCATATTAAAGCTGGTTAAATGCTATTTATGTCCTCTTCATGGACTGGCCACACTCACTCTAAAACCAAGCATTTGGAACCCCCCCCCCCCCTTCTAAAAATCTTGAGTTTGCCACTGGGATACAGCAATATCATATGGCTTAGCAGGATATAACATTTGTGTGACTATTTGGGTAACTATTATGCTCTCTGTATAGCAGTCACTAGGATTCTCTATGTATTTAAGTGGTTCACTATGATTCTCTCTGTAGTCACTAAGAAAATGTCTGAACTTTATGATGGTTATTAGAATGCTCTCTCTATTGTATTGGATTCACTGGGATGCTCTCTGTATTGAATGGCTGTCACAGGATGTTTTCTGTATTGTACTGCATTTATTAGAATGCCCTCTGTTTGTATGACAGCCACTAGTGTTGTTCCCTCTTGACATGTTGCTATGAACCTGTACACAAATTTTAAATCTGTCTCAAACGATTCTATTGTACACAGCCCGTGATGGAAGTGCAGTGCTATTACATTTGTTTTACACCTTTATATTACATCTGCACTGTGAGCTATTAGGATATAGGTGTGTGTAGGCGAATCACAATGGTAGCAGCTTTTTTCTTCATAATTATTTCTCTGAAACAAATGACTTTAAATTTGCTCTATAAGACATTAGAGAAAAGAATAACTTGCAGTGTTACTGAGAAACATCTTTGCTATAGAGCATTTATTAACATGGTCGTGAATCAAGCAAAGTAATAACCATTTAGTACAAAGTGAACATTTGTGGTACCGATAAACGGCATAAACGCCAAAACTGATGCTGGATATGTATAACTCTTAATGTACAGGAACAACAGTTATTAATAATTCAATTTAATTGAGCAGTTTAAAGTGAGAGATGACATAAAACATTATGTTCTGAAGATGAAATTGGATGCAGTCAGGCACATGAAATCAGGACAGAGTATGACATGACGATCACCGGCGGCCAGTGTAAAGGATGCTGGGAGATAATGGTGCACTACAGCAATCACTTAGTAACACCTCACTTCCCTCCGAGCAGTCAGTAGTGTAATACGGGTAAATCTCCTGTATCTTCCTGTGACAGCGGATTTCTCAGAGTAGAGGTTTGGGGGATCTGAGCACTTCTCAATGTTCCATAAAATCATGTTATAGTATTACAGAATCATGGACCTTTCAGGACTGACCCTATTTCTTTGTAATAAAGATAATTATTCACCTCCATAATAACTTGCCGACCTGTCGCTGTAGACTTACCTGTACTGTGGTTGGTGGCTGTAGACTTACCTGTACTGCGGTTGGTGGATGTAGATGTACCTGTACTGCGGTTGGTGGCTGTAGACGTACCTGTACTGCGGTTGGTGGCTGTAGACGTACCTGTACTGCGGTTGGTGGCTGTAGACCTACCTGTACTACGGTTGGTGGCTGTAGATGTACCTGTACTGCAGTTGGTGGCTGTGGATGTAGCTGTACTGCGCTTGGTGGCTGTAGACGTACCTGTACTGCGCTTGGTGGCTGTAGACGTACCTGTACTGCGCTTGGTGGCTGTAGACGTATCTGTACTGCGGTTGGTGGCTGTAGACGTACCTGTACTGCGCTTGGTGGCTGTAGACTTACCTGTACTGCGGTTGGTGGCTGTAGACTTACCTGTACTGCCGTTGGTGGCTGTAGACGTACCTGTACTGATGTTGGTGGCTGTAGGCGTATCTGTACTGCGCTTGGTGGCTGTAGACTTACCTGTACTGTGGTTGGTGGCTGTAGACTTACCTGTACTGCGGTTGGTGGCTGTAGACGTACCTGTACTGTGGTTGGTGGCTGTAGACGTACCTGTACTGAGGTTGGTGGCTGTAGATGTACCTGTACTGCGGTTGGTGGCTGTAGTCGTACCTGTACTGTGGTAGGTGGCTGTAGACGTACCTGTACTGCGGTTGGTGGCTGTAGATGTACCTGTACTGCGGTTGGTGGCTGTAGACTTACCTGTACTGTGGTTGGTGGCTGTAGACTTACCTGTACTGAGGTTGGTGGCTGTAGATGTACCTGTACTGCGGTTGGTGGCTGTAGACGTACCTGTACTGCGGTTGGTGGCTGTAGATGTACCTGTACTGCGCTTGGTAGCTGTAGACGTACCTGTACTGCGGTTGGTGGCTGTAGACGTACCTGTACTGCGGTTGGTGGCTGTAGATGTACCTGTACTGAGGTTGGTGGCTGTAGATGTACCTGTACTGCGCTTGGAGGCTGTAGACGTACCTGTACTGCGGTTGGTGGCTGTAGACGTACCTGTACTGCGGTTGGTGGCTGTAGACGTACCTGTACTGCGGTTGGTGGCTGTAGACGTACCTGTACTGCGGTTGGTGGCTGTAGACGTACCTGTACTGCGGTTGGTGGCTGTAGACTTACCTGTACTGCGGTTGGTGGCTGTAGACTTACCTGTACTGTGGTTGGTGGCTGTAGACTTACCTGTACTGTGGTTGGTGGCTGTAGACTTACCTGTACTGCCGTTGGTGGCTGTAGAACTGTGGCATACATACTTTATGTTGCCTCTTAGTGGCGGCCATACCATTGCTGTCCCTCTGATTGCTAGCTCACACCCTTATAAGTAAACGGGTCTCCTCTGCCATATTACTATTAGAGCTTATATAAGCCGCTATTACTGTACATAACAGCAAATCTAATTATAGTGATAATGGAGGAGAGATGTATCAAACAATAAGCTCACTATATGGGGCCTACAAATAAATAATAAATGTTTAATAAGAGACATAAAAATAAATTAAAAGTTAGAAAATATAAAATAAAATATATATACACATTATAACACAATCTGCCATCCCCAGTATGATGGGACCAGGTGATATGAGATTGCTCACAGCCCAAAATGTCCCTCTGTCCCCTTTTCTTCCAAACTTAGATTTATGCACATGGGGACGAAAGCTTTTATAGGGTGCAGAATAGAAGATATTATGTAATAGGTCTCTGACATCCTGACTGTACATCCAGGTTACTGTTACCACCAATAAATCACAATCACTGTGACTTTACTAGTTAGCAGCTCGTCCAAATGACGGGACATTGTCACGCCTGGGAAAAGTCCTGTTTTAGCTTTGAAACGGTCACTTTTCGGTCATTTCTGTTCGCCAGCTTGGGGCCATGTGAGTAGAAATGTCAGCGTCGGCGGCTGTGCGCACCCGTATGGGGTAACAATTGAATTGCTTTGTTGGGCGCCAACTAGTTACCGCCAGCTAGCAACATTCCCCCACAAAGGTGAGGAGCAGCGTTAGTCATATTATAAGGGCACAGTGGTGTATATACATAGGCACAGTCGTGTATGTGTGTGTATATATATATATATATATATATATATATATATATATATATATATTAGGGGTGTGCACCGGCCACTTTTTGTGTTTTGGTTTTGGATCTGGATCTTTCTTCGTGTTTTGGATCTGGATTGGTTTTGCCAAAACCACCCTTCCGTGTTTTGGGTTCTGGGTTTTGTGTTGTGGATCTGTAGTTTTTTGAAAAAAATCATAAAAACAGCTAAAATCACAGAATTTGTAGGTTTTTCTGCTCCTATGCTATTATTAACCTCAATAACCTTAATTTCCACTCATTTCCAGTCTATTCTGAACACCTCACACCTCACAATAGTGTTTTTATGTCCAAAAGGTTGCACGAGGTAGTTGGATGACTATGCTAAGCGACACGAGTGGGCGGCACAAACACGTGGCCCATCTAGGAGTGACACTGCAGTGGCAGACAGGATGGCAGTTTGAAAAACTAGGCCCCAAACTGTACATAATGCAAAGAAAAAAAAGAGGTGCAAGATGGAATTATCCTTGGGCCCTCTCACCCACCCTTATGTTGTATAAACAGGACATGCACACTTTAACAAACCAATCATTTCAGCGCCAGGGTCTGCCACACAACTGTGGCTGAAATGATTGGTTCGTTTGGGCCCCCACAAAACAAGCTAGCAATTAATCTGTCCCTGCACATACTGGCTCTACGGAGGCAAGATGTCATCCTCATCCTCCTCATCCACCGATTCCTCACCCTCTTCAGTGTGTACATCCTCATCCTCACAAAGTATTAACTCATCCCCACTTGAATCCACCACCACAGTTCCCTCTGTACGTTCTGGAGGCTGGTCTCCCTGGAAGAGCTGATAATTCATTTTGATGAACATCATCTTCTCCACATTCTGTGGAAGCAACCTCCTACGCCTTTCGCTGACAAGGTTCCCGGCTGCACTAAACACTCTTTCGGAGTACACACTGGAGGGGGGGCAACTCAGGTAAAATAGAGCCAGTTTGTACAGGGGCCTCCAAATTGCCTCTTTTTCCTGCCAGTACAGGTATGGACTGTCTGACATGCCTACTTGGATGCTGTCACCGATGTAATCCTCCACCATTCTGTCAATGGTGACAGTATCATATGCAGTGACAGTAGACATGTCAGAAATTGTTGCCAGGTCCTTCAGTCCGGACCAGATGTCCAAACTTGGTCCTGCCTGCCCTGCATCACCGCCAGCGGGTTGCTTAGGATACCTAAGTTTTTTCCTGGCAGCCCCAGTTGCGGGAGAAAATGAAGAAGGAGCTGTTGACGTGTCACGTTCCGCTTCAGCTGACAGTGTGTTAACCAGCAGGTCTTTGCACCTCTGCAGGCTTGTGTCGGCCGGAAAGAGAGACACCACATAGGCTTTAAACCTAGGATCAAGCACGGTGGCCAAAATGTAGTGGTCTGATTTCAACAGATTGACCACCCTACAGTGGTGTATATACATAGGCACAGTCGTGTGTGTATGTGTGTATATATATATATATATATATATATATGTATGTACAGTGGTGTATATACATAGGCACAGTCGTGTGTGTGTGTGTATATATATATATATATATATATGTATGTATGTACAGTGGTGTATATACATAGGCACAGTCGTGTGTGTGTGTGTATATATATATATATATATATATATAGGTACAGTGGTGTATATACATAGGCACAGTCGTGTGTGTGTGTGTGTGTATATTAGGGATGAGCGGGTTCGGTTCCCTGAGAACCGAACCCACCCGAACTTCGGGGATCCGGGGCGATCCGAGCCCAAGCTCGGATCTCCCTGTCTGCCCCGGATCCCTCTCCCGAGGCAAAACCTCGAGATCTGCTGTCGGATCTCGAGGTTTTGCCTCGAGCGGCCATTTAAAAAAAAATGGAAACCCCGCTGCTAAGCGTTCATTGGCTGAGAGAGGCCATCTCCCGTCTCTCAGCCAATGAACGGCTCCCTCCATTGTAGTCAATGCTGGGAGCCGCAAGGTTATTAAAGTTTACCCTGCGGTTCCCACCATTGACTACAATGGAGGGAGCCGTTCATTGGCTGAGAGACGGGAGATGACCTCTCTCAGCCAATGAACGCTTAGCAGCGGGGTTTCCATGGTGATACCCCGCCGCTAAGCTCTCATTCGGGAAGTACCGTTCTATAGAACGGTACTAAGTTCGTGGATCGCGTTTTCGTTTTTTTTTTTTGCCAAGTCCGGGGATGCCTACTTTGGAACGAAGAGGACAGAACCTCGCATAGGAGATGGTGAGTATGTTTTTTTTCACAGGTCCCCTAGGGATACTTTACCGGACAAGTGGACCGATGCTACAGGTTACATAGGTGAGTATGTGTACATGTGTGTGTGTGTATGTATGTTTAATAAACTTATACTGTCACAGTGTGTGTGTCCTGTGTTTTTTTAAACATTTTTTTTACAGGTGAACTACAGGTACTAGTGGGCCCTTAATGCCCTGCATGCTGGTACTTGTGGTTCTCCAAGTACCAGCATGCGGGGCAGGCTAGCTGGGACTTGCAGTTCTACTTGTAAAGACAATGTTTGATATTCTTTATTTACACCACACCACACAATCAACCCGCCACCCACCGCCACCAGGGGTGGCGGGGATAGCCCCGGGCTATCAGCCTGGGCCTGGGGTGCCCTGGAGAGGGTGACCCCTTTATTGGGGGGGTCCCCAGCTCTCCAGGGATCCCCGGCCTGGGCTGACTAGCGGTCAGGGTTGATGCTGCGGCTGGGGGGCCCGGTGAAAGGGCTCCCCTGGCTGTGGCATCAGCCCCCCGCTAGAAAAAGTCCAGTGCTGGTTCTGGAACATACAGGGGAACCCTACTCATTTTTTGTCCCCTATATTTCCAGAACCAGGACCGGATCAGAGCCCAGAGCTGGTTGCGCAGAATACAGGGGACCCCTACGTCGTTTGTCCCCCGTATTTTGGCAACCAGCGCTGGTTCTGACTAGCCCGGTGCTGGTTGTGCTTAAGTACAGGGGACCCCTACGTCGTTTGTCCCCTGTATTTAAGCACACCCAGCACTGGGTTACTAATGCCCGGGGCTGGTTGCTCTTTTTTGGGGGGGTGCACGCCATTTTTTTCTTTTTTTACACAGGTTTTTTTTTTTTTTTTTACCACAGCAGCACAGACGGGTCTCACGGACCTGTCATTGCTCTGTGCCAATCACACAGATGCATGTAGCACGGATCTCCCGGGTTCGTGCTACATGCAAATGGGCACCATAACGCTGATTGGCTTCCTGTCTGCCACTGCAGTGCCACTCCTAGATGGGCCACGTGTTTGTGCCGCCCCCTTGTGTCGCTTAGCATAGTCATCCAGCTTCCTCGGTACAACCTTTTGGCCTAAAAACAATATTGTGAGGTGTGAGGTGTTCAGAATAGAGTGGAAATGAGTGGAAATTAATGTTATTGGGGTTATTAATAGCGTAGGAACAAAAAAAGGCCCATTTATGTGATTTTAGCGTTTTTTTTTTATTTTTTAAGAAAAAATCCAGATCCAAAACACAAAACCCAGAACCCAAAACACGGAAGGGTGGTTTTGGCAAAACCAATCCAGATCCAAAACACGAAGAAAGATCCAGATCCAAAACCAAAACACAAAACACGAAAAGTGTCCGGTGCACACCCCTACTACACACAGGCTAAATATACTACACACAGGCGCTAGCTCTATACCTATATACTACACACAGGTGCTATATACTACACACAGGTGCTATATACTACACACAGGCGCTATATACTACACAAGGGCTCTATATACTACACACAGGCGTTATATACTACACAAGGGCTGTATATACTACACACAGGCGCTATATACTACACACAGGCTCTATATACTACACACAGGCGCTATATACTACACACAGGCGCTAGCTCTATATCTATATACTACACACAGGTGATATATACTACACACAGGCAATATAATACTACACACAGGCGCTATATACTACACAAGGGCTCTATATACTACACACAGGCGCTATATACTACACAAGGGCTCTATATACTACACACAGGTGCTATATACTACACACAGGTGCTATATACTACACACAGGCGCTATATACTACACACAGGCTAAATATACTACACACAGGCGCTATATACTACACACAAACGCTATATACTACACACAGGCGCTAGCTCTATATCTATATACTACACACAGGTGCTATATACTACACACAGGCGCTATATACTACACACAGGCGCTATATACTACACAAGGGCTCTATATACTACACACAGGCGTTATATACTACACAAGGGCTGTATATACTACACACAGGCGCTATATACTACACACAGGCTCTATATACTACACACAGGCGCTATATACTACACACAGGCGCTAGCTCTATATCTATATACTACACACAGGTGCTATATACTACACACAGGCGCTAGCTCTATATCTATATATTACACACAGGTGCTATATACTACACACAGGTGCTATATACTACACACAGGAACTATATACTATACACAGGCGCTATATACTACACACAAGTGCACTGATTTTGTTTTCCCAAATGCTCTCACAAACATGAAATACAGTATTATACAACAGCTCTCACATACATAACATACAGTAGTATTATACAACAGCTCTCTCATACATAACATACAGTAGTATTATACAGCAGCTCTCACATACATAACATACACTAGTATTATACAACAGCTCTCACATACATAATATACAGTAGTATTATACAACAGCTCTCACATACATAACTAGGGGTGAGCGGGTTCGGATTTCTGAAATCCGAACCCCCCCGAGCCCCCCCGATCCGAGTCCGATCCGAGTCAGGCTCGACTTTTCCCGCCTGACTCGGATTCTGAAATCGAGGCAAAACGTCATCTTCCCGCCTTCCGAGTCTCGCGGGTTTTGGATCCTATATAAGGTACCCACGTCGGCGCCATTTTCTCACTCGGCTGTGGACAGTGAAGAGGGAGGGTGGGAGTTAGGGCTGTGTAGTGTAGTGTAGTGTAGTGCTGCTGTTGTCCACTACTTCAAAGTCCATAGGGGCTGGCTGTGTTGTGCTGTGCTGCTGTTGTTAATAGGGGCTGTGTCCACTACTTCAAAGTCCATAGGGGCTGGCTGGACTGTGTTGTGCAGTCAGTTCTCCATAGGGGCTGTGTCCACTCCAAAGTCCTGTGCAGTGTCCCAGTCCTAAAGAGGTGCTGTAGTGTTGTCCAGGGGGTGCTCTGTCCATCAGGGGTGCTCCCCCCAAGTGCTAAAAATATAATATATTTTCTGTGTTTGTGAATTGTGTGCGCAGTAGCCGCACGTGCATCAACAAAGTAGTGCCAAGCGTGCGCCTGTGTCATAAGTAAAGGGCCGGCTGGCTTGACCGTTAAGGGTGCTGTAACCCCCGAAAGTACACTCCAGTCCAAACCAAAAAAAAAATTATTTTCTGTGTTTGTGAATTGTGTGCGCAGTAGCCGCACGTGCATCAACAAAGTAGTGCCAAGCGTGCGCCTGTGTCATAAGTAAAGGGCCGGCTGGCTTGACCGTTAAGGGTGCTGTAACCCCCGAAAGTACACTCCAGTCCAAACCAAAAAAAAATTATTTTCTGTGTTTGTGAATTGTGTGCGCAGTAGCCGCACGTGCATCAACAAAGTAGTGCCAAGCGTGCGCCTGTGTCATAAGTAAAGGGCCGGCTGGCTTGACCGTTAAGGGTGCTGTAACCCCCGAAAGTACACTCCAGTCCAAACCAAAAAAAAAATTATTTTCTGTGTTTGTGAATTGTGTGCGCAGTAGCCGCACGTGCATCAACAAAGTAGTGCCAAGCGTGCGCCTGTGTCATAAGTAAAGGGCCGGCTGGCTTGACCGTTAAGGGTGCTGTAACCCCCGAAAGTACACTCCAGTCCAAACCCAAAAAAAAAATTATTTTCTGTGTTTGTGAATTGTGTGCGCAGTAGCCGCACGTGCATCAACAAAGTAGTGCCAAGTGTGCGCCTGTGTCATAAGTAAAGGGCCGGCTGGCTTGACCGTTAAAGGGTGCTGTAACCCCCGAAAGTACACTCCAGTCCAAACCAAAAAAAAAATTATTTTCTGTGTTTGTGAATTGTGTGCGCAGTAGCCGCACGTGCATCAACAAAGTAGTGCCAAGCGTGCGCCTGTGTCATAAGTAAAGGGCCGGCTGGCTTGACCGTTAAAGGGTTCTGTAACCCCCAAAGTACACTCCAAACCAAAAAAATATATATTTTCTGTGTTTGTGACTTGTGTGCACTGTGGCTGCACGTGCATCAACAAAGGAGCAGCGCCAAGCGTGCGCCTGTGTCCCATAAGTAAAGAGCCGGCTGGCTCATTTCTTAAAGGGTGGTGTAACCCACAAAGTGCACTACTCACCAGCAAAAATAAAAAAATATTTTCTGTGTTTGTGTGCGCTTTAGCCGCACGTATATATATCAATATAACATAAATGGAGGACCAAACTTTCTCTGATAAAAATAAAATAGGGAAAGATCAAGAACCACTTCCTACTAGTGCTGTTGCTGCTGCTGGGAGTTGTTCATCATCCCAGAGAGGAAGTAGGAACATCACTACTTTTACTAAACAATTGACCCTCCAACAGTCCCTAGCGATGAGGATGAAGTACGACAGCAGTCATCCTGAAGCAAAACGTATAACTGAGGCCTTGACTGCTATGTTGGTGTTAGACGTGCGTCCGGTATCCGACATTAGTGCAGTGGGATTTAGACAATTGATGGAGGTAGTGTGTCCTCGGTTCCAAATCCCGTCTAGATTCCACCTGCATCCTCAAAGCAGCAGCGACAAGCGTGCGTCTGTCTGTTAAAGGGTGGTGACACCCTCAAAGTGTGCTACACAAACAATTAAAATATTGTTCTTTTTTTTTCTGTCTTTGTGAAATGTGTGGGCTGTAGCCGCACCTGCATCCTTAAAGCAGCAGCGACAAGCGTGCGTCTGTCTGTTAAAGGGTGGTGACACCCTCAAAGTGTGCTACACAAACAATTAAAATATTGTTCTTTTTTTTCTGTCTTTGTGAATTGTGTGGGCTGTAGCCGCACTTGCATCCTCAAAGCAGCAGCGACAAGCGTGCGTCTGTCTGTTAAAGGGTGGTGTAACTCTCAAAGTGCTCCAAAAAAATCAAAAAAATTTTTTTAATGTGTTTGTGACTTGTGTGCGATGTAGCCACACTTGCATCCTCAAAGCAGCAGCGACAAGCGTGCGTCTGTCTGTTAAAGGGTGGTGACACCCTCAAAGTGTGCTACACAAACAATAAAAATATTCTTCTTCTTTTTTCTGTCTTTGTGAATTGTGTGGGCTGTAGCCGCACCTGCATCCTTAAAGCAGCAGCGACAAGCGTGCGTCTGTCTGTTAAAGGGTGGTGTAACTCACGAAGTGCTCCAAAAAATAAAAAACTATTTTTTTAATGTGTTTGTGACTTGTGTGCGATGTAGCCGCACTTGCATCCTCAAAGCAGCAGCGACAAGCGTGCGTCTGTCTGTTAAAGGGTGGTGACACCCTCAAAGTGTGCTACACAAACAATAAAAATATTCTTCTTTTTTCTGTCTTTGTGAATTGTGTGGGCTGTAGCCGCACCTGCATCCTTAAAGCAGCAGCGACAAGCGTGCGTCTGTCTGTTAAAGGGTGGTGACACCCTCAAAGTGTGCTACACAAACAATTAAAATATTGTTCTTTTTTTTTCGGTCTTTGTGAAATGTGTGGGCTGTAGCCGCACCTGCATCCTTAAAGCAGCAGCGACAAGCGTGCGTCTGTCTGTTAAAGGGTGGTGACACCCTCAAAGTGTGCTACACAAAGAATAAAAATATTCTTCTTTTTTCTGTCTTTGTGAATTGTGTGGGCTGTAGCCGCACTTGCATCCTCAAAGCAGCAGCGACAAGCGTGCGTCTGTCTGTTAGAGGGTGGTGTAACCCTCAAAGTGTGCTCCGCAAACAATAAAAATATTCTTTTTTTTTTTTCTGTCTTTGTGAATTGTGTGGGCTGTAGCCGCACTTGAATCCTCAAAGCAGCAGGGACAAGCGTGCGTCTGTCTGTTAAAGGATTACATCGGTGACAGCATCCAAGTAGGCATGTCAGACAGTCCGTACCTGTACTGGCAGGAAAAAGAAGCAATTTGGAGGTCCCTGTACAAACTGGCTCTATTTTACCTGAGTTGCCCCCCCTCCAGTGTGTACTCCGAAAGAGTGTTTAGTGCAGCCGGGAACCTTGTTAGCGAAAGGCGTAGGAGGTTGCTTCCACAAAATGTGGAGAAGATGATGTTCATAAAATGAATGATCAACTCTTCCAGGGAGACCAGCCTCCAGAACGTACAGAGGGACCTGTGGTTCCAGCAGGGACGAATTAATACTCTGTGAGGATGAGGATGTACATAACACTGAAGAGGGTGAGGAATCTGTGGATGAGGAGGATGAGGACGACTTCTTGCCTCCGTAGAGCCAGTTTGTGCAGGGACAGATTAATTGCCAGCTTGTTTTGTGGGGGCCCAAACGAACCAATCATTTCAGCCACAGTTGTGTGGCAGACCCTGGCGCTGAAATGATTGGTTTGTTAAAGTGTGCATGTCCTGTTTATACAACATAAGGGTGGGTGGGAGGGCCCAAGGACAATTCCATCTTGCACCTCTTTTTTTTCTTTGCATTATGTACAGTTTGGGGCCTAGTTTTTCAATGCCATCCTGTCTGCCACTGCAGTTTCACGCCTAGATGGGTCACGTGTTTGTGCCGCCCACTCGTGTCGCTTAGCATAGTCATCCAGCTACCTCGGTGCAACCTTTTGGACATAAAAACACTATTGTGAGGTGTGAGGTATTCAGAATAGACTGGAAATGAGTGGAAATTAAGGTTATTGAGGTTAATAATAGCATAGGAGCAGAAAAACCTACAAATTCTGTGATTTTAGCTGTTTTTATGCTTTTTTTCAAAAAAATACAGATCCAAAACAGAAAACCCAGAACCCAAAACACGGAAGGGTGGTTTTGGCAAAACCAATCCAGATCCAAAACACGAAGAAAGATCCAGATCCAAAACCAAAACACAAAACACGAAAAGTGGCCGGTGCACACCCCTAGTGTATATATATATATATATATATATATATGTATGTACAGTGGTGTATATACATAGGCACAGTCGTGTGTGTGTGTGTGTATATATATATATATATATATATATATATAGGTACAGTGGTGTATATACATAGGCACAGTCGTGTGTGTGTATATATATATATAGGTACAGTGGTGTATATACATAGGTACAGTCGTGTGTGTGTATATATATATATAGGTACAGTCGTGCCCTTATATTAAGGCTGCATCTAAAGAAATTTGTTTCTCCATAGAGAATTCTTAAGGACAACTTTCCTGCTATAGTCTATGGGGGATTTTTGGGAAGGCATAACTCAGGGTAGGGGGCGGATTTAGACTTGGGGTTTGTTTTATTAGGTAGCTATTGTGCCAGGGTACGTGCTTTTGGGGTTCAGGTAAATTAGAAAGTCACCGTTTTTAAATTATTACCTTAAGAATGCACCATTATAAAGATAGGACTTTTCAACTTGTTGCACAGCCTCAGTAGGAGCCTCCAGCAGGTGTAGTCATAGTGGCTTCACTTGGGTGCAGCAAGATGGCCGCCGTTTGAGGGCGGTAGCGGGCAAAGCAGGGACACGGATGCGGCAGTGGGGACCTCGGCAGCGGTTGTCAGTGGGGGATGCAGGTGTCAGCAAGGGACACTGGTGCTGGCGGAGGAGGGCGGCGGTGAGGGCGTTGGCGGCAGGCCTGGACCCGAGAGGATTCAGACCCCGCCAGCCATTATGCTGAATATGGCAGCGGCGCCCATTTCAAAAATGGCACCTCAGCGCTATTTTTGAAATTCAAAGATGGCCGCCGCTAGCCAATCACGGCTCGCGGCGGCCATCTTTGAATTTTAAAATGGGCGCCGCTGTCGTCCTTGGCAGAATGGCTGGCGGGGACTAGATCCAGGCCCGCTGCCGACACCCGAACAGGCGCCGGTCCCGCAGCTGCCACCGACGACGACATCGCAAGCCGTGATTGGCTTGTGGCGGCCATCTTTGATTTTCAATGATGACCACCATGAGCCAATCATGACTCGTGATGTCATTGAAGGCGGCGACACCTGCAGAGGACATAGAAGCCCTGGGGAGGTGGCAGACACCCCCCAGGTGAAGACGCCAAAGCCCTGGTGGGTTGGCACCGCCAGGTGAAAACGCTGAAGCCCTGGCGGGTTGGCCCCCACCGGGCGAATACACCGGAAGTCCTAGTGGGTGGGCAGCGGCCATGCAAAAGAGCTGACACAGGCTGCTGCCCACTAGGTGAAGAGGCCGAAGTCCTGGCAGGTTGGGGCCCGTCGGGCGAAGACACCGGAAATCCTAGTGGGCGGCGGCCACCAAAAAGAGCTATCACAGGCTGCCGCCTACTAGGCAAAGGCACCGAAGCCCTGCTGGGTTGGCGCCCACCAGGCGGATACGGCGGAAGTCCTAGTGGGCGGCAGCCATGAAGAAGAGCTATCACAGGCTGCCGCCCACTAGGTGAAGTCGTCGAAGCCCTGGTGGGTTGGTGCCCGCCAGGAGAATATGCCAAAGCCCTGGCGGGTTGGCAACCGTCAGGCGAAGATGCCGAAGCCCTGGTGGGTTTGTGCCCACCAGGCGAAGATGCCGAAGCCCTTTCGGGTTGGCTCCCGCCAGGTGAAGATGCCTAAGTCCTGGGGTGGCGGCGGCCATGCAAAAGAGCCTAAAGGCCGCCGTCCCCCAGGTGAAGACCTGTAAAATAAAATATTACAATATTAAAGTGTGTTGTGTTATTTTAATAATTTTTTTTACATTTGGACTACAGGTGACAGTGGGCCCTAATGCCCAGCATGCTGGTACTTGTGGTTTTCCAAGTACCAGCATGCAGGGAGGCGTGCTGGGACCTATAGTTCACCTGCAAAAGAAAATATTCTTTAAAATGCACCACACAACACAATCTACCCAGCACCCACCACCCAGGGGTGCTGGGGATAGCCCCTGGCTATCTGCCTGGGCCTGGGGTGCCCTGAGAGGGGGACCCCCTTCATTGGGAGGGTCCCCAGATCCTCAGGGATCCCCGGCCTGGACTGACTAGTGGTCAGGGTTGATGCTGCGGCTGGGGGGCCCTGTTAGAATTGGGAGACAAATGACGTAGGGGTCCCCCATATTTAGTGCAACCAGCACAGGGCTCTGAGCCGTTCCTGGTTCTGGAAATACACGTGGGAAAAAATGCATATGGATCCCCCTGTATTTCCCAAAACCAGCACTGGACTCCGTCTAGCAGGGGGGTGATGCCACAGCCAGGGGAGCCCTTTCACCGGGCCCCCCAGCCGCAGCATCACCAATGACCGCTAGTCAGCCCAGGCCGGGGATCCCTGGGGAGTTGGAGACCGCCCATTAAAGGGGTCCCTCTCCAAATACGGGGGACCCCTATGTCATTTGTCCCTCATACTTTGGCAACCAGGACAGGTTCTCAAAAGCCTGGCCCCCTACGTCGTTTGTCCACTAAATACAGTCCGGGGCTGGTTGTTTTCTGGGGTGGGGTGGCTACGCTTTTTTTTTTTTTTTTTTTTACACATTCAATTTTTAACATAAATGCGTAGACCTCACTGCTGCATTCGTCCATCTGTGACTTATTGATTTGATTTTCTCAGGTGTATACGCACTACCAGTGAGCCCTCTGTCGCCCACTGATGCCATTTTTGCACTGCACCGCTGCCACTGCTCTGTGAATTAGCAGCTCCACCATTTTGTGAGTGACAGCAATCTCATTCTGTGAGAGTTCTGAATCTGCAGCTAACCACAGGATGTGATGGCATACCATATCTGTATTGCGCAAGGAACAAGTCCTTTAAGGCGTCAGCCTTAATGATCGTAATTTCATTGCTTTTTGGAGCTTGAGTGGCAGAAAATCAATAGGTTTTGTGAATTTTTAGATCATGTCTAAGCAGCATTAATGGGACATGTGAAACTGTGAGGTTTTTTTATCTATGGAATATATATATATATATATATATATATTACTGTGACCAGCAATTTAAAGAAAAGTAATTCACAATTAAGGTGAGATAAAGATACAGGGGCCTAAATCTAGAGAATTATTTATTGCTACTATTTATAAATCACAGGGGCTCTACACTCGCCATAATAACTAATAAACATAATAAACAGGGGGATTTTGGTTCATGAATTGATCAATGCATTTAAGCTTGCAGCCCATCGTCATGGGACCCCACTGATGGCCACGTCCATGATATAATTCTGAGCAATAGAGTAGGGACTTGCAGGAAAGTGGGGTCCCGTGACGATTTAAACAATGTGGTCATATACCATGCTGCACCCCAAAACTAGGAATGGTGAGTGCCGTGGATTAGTGCTTTTTGCTACTATTTATTAATTTATTTATGCCAGGACAGCTACTCTGATAGGCAGAGAATGCAAAAACCTATAATGCCATGTCTGACTGCGAAGTAAAATTATGCACAAGTACTGTCCTGGCCACTTTCTGTCCCGGTCACATTCTGTCCTCGTGGCGTTCTGTCCTGGCCGCATTCTGTCCTGGCCACATTCTGTCCTGGCCGTGTTTGGCTACGTTCTGTCCTGGCCGCGTTCTGTCCTGGCCGCGTTCTGTCCTTGTGTCGTTCTGTCCTGGCCGCATTCTGTCCTGGCCGCGTTCTGTCCTCGCAACAAAGGGGGTGTGCTGTTCATGGTGATTGACAGCACGCCCCCTTTGGTGGGCGTGCCGGGGGCGTGCTGTTCATGGTGATTGACAGCACGCCCCCTTTGGTGGGCGTGCCGGGGGCGTGGCTGGTCTTGACCATCGCGACCATCTTTTTGGCTGGTCACCCACAGCTATGCGAGCGGCCAAGGGGCCGCTCTAAAAAAAGAGAGGGAGGGCACTGATTCAGAGAATCAGGCCCTGAATCCCCCGCAGCCAGGCTCCATTAAAGGAAGAGTTCTGTAACTGTATTTTGTGTTGTCTACAACTGTGACTGCTGTATCTTTGGGGATATGCATTGATGGAGAATCTAGCTATAGCAGGATAAGGGGGTGCCCAACACTCAGACTGTGCCCATTTTTGCTCACCGGGTCACCTAGAGTTAGGGGCCCAGGTGTGAATGGGTATTTTGGTTGCTGTAGGTGGCACAAACTAGGGAAAAGAGGTCTGGATATCGCAGCCGTGGGGTTGGGCTGTTGTCGTTTATTTGCAGGTGCCGAGATCAGGACCACTCGTCCATCACGGGAACAAGAGTATATTTGGTGAGCGTAATTTGTGTGATGTGTGTGTTGTGTGTCGTCCCTTTCCTCTTTCCCTTTCTGGCGTTCTCATTTGGGTTGCGTCCTTGTGCTTGGCACGTAGGTGTAAAAAGTCTGAGGCCAAAAGTGCCAATGATGACTATCCAGCTGTCCCAGGGGAGGTCATCCTGACTCAGTGCATGTTTTCCTTGCAGGGGTTATGTGCGGAAGTCCCAGCCTCTGCTGTCCGTGTCCGACCGGCGATCCAGAACCATCGACAGCAGCGTCATTGGCGGCCTGATGATGAGAATCTTGGAGTTAGGAGGTAAGTGCCCGACCACACCCGAGTGGCTGCAGCCGCTCACCCCGACACCCACCTCTTACACATACACACTTATGTTAATTTTTGTCAGTATCCATTTCACCTACCAGTATATTCTTGTATTGTGGGAAGAAACCCACGCAAGCACAGGGAGAATATACAAACTCCACAGTTAGGGCTGTGGTGGGAATCAAACCCAAGACCTCAAGGCTGTGAGGCAGTAATGCTAACCATTACACCAACCATGCTAAGAATGACCAGGCATGGCTACCCCCGTGGCATATGTTCTTATTATTGATGACAGCATTTGCCAAATATAAGAATGGCTTCATCGTGTCCTACTGAAGTATTAGAGCAATAGCATTGGATAAATGTTTGATGTTTGTATACGTGCTGTGATCTCTTTCCACCATTAGATGGCAGCAGCTGCCTATATAATGATTTATGTCAAAAACGATTGGGATGGCCAAAGGATTTATCATGGTAATGTTATTGTTAAACTAGTGATTATTTTATTCCAAGTGCTGTAATATTATTAGTGTGTTTAGTGTGTTATAATGGCGACTCGATTACCATTGCTCCGCACTATCAATATGATTCTGAAAGCTGAATCTACGAGGAAAAATACGTTTTGCTTCAAATAATTGAACAGCAGTAATTACAAATGTAAAACAATAGTAAGAATATTATCACACCATTGTGTAGATGGTGAATGGGACATGCCGAGATATAATGTCGCCTTGCAAGTCCGCGCAATTGCACCTGATTTATGTGTACAGAACTAAATGTGGATATTCGCCCATATGAAGATCCTCCTGTGTTGTGAGTTGCGTTTCCCTCATGAATATTATGAGGGATTTTAACTCCAGACCTCCTGTATAATAGTCAGACAATGAACTCATGAGCTACAGTTTCTTTACCGAGAACAAAAATATTTTGAGAGAACTTGCACATTGGAGCCAACCCCCCGGCCCCTTCCTCATCGCTACCCTCTCCCCCCCCTCCTCATCACTACCCTCTCCCCCCCCTCCTCATCGCTACCCTCTCCCGCTCCTCATTGCTACCCTCTCCCCCTCCTCATTGCTACCCTCTCCCCCTCCTCATTGCTACCCTCTCCCCTCCTCATCGCTACCCTCTCCCCCCCTCCTCATCGCTACCCTCTCCCCCCTCCTCATCACTACCCTCTCCCCCTCCTCATCACTACCCTCTCCCCTCCTCATCGCTATCCCCCCTCCTCATCACTACCCTCTCCCCCTCCTCATCACTACCCTCTCCCCTCCTCATTGCTATCCCCCTCCTCATCACTACCCTCTCCCCCTCCTCATCACTACCCTCTCCCCTCCTCATCGCTATCCCCCTCCTCATCACTACCCTCTCCCCCTCCTCATCACTACCCTCTCTCCCATCCTCATTGCTACCCTCTCCCCGTCCTCATCGCTACCCTCTCCCCATCCTCATCACTACCCTCTCCCCCTCCTCATTGCTACCCTCTCCACCTCATCGCTACCCTCTCCCCATCCTCATCACTACCCTCTCCCCCTCCTCATCACTACCCTCTCTCCCATCCTCATCGCTACCCTCTCCCCGTCCTCATCGCTACCCTCTCCCCATCCTCATCACTACCCTCTCCCCCTCCTCATTGCTACCCTCTCCACCTCATCGCTACCCTCTCCCCATCCTCATCACTACCCTCTCCCCCACCTCATCACTACCCTCTCCCCTCCTCATCGCTATCCCCCTCCTCATCACTACCCTCTCCCCCTCCTCATCACTACCCTCTCCCCTCCTCATCGCTATCCCCCTCCTCATCACTACCCTCTCCCCCTCCTCATCACTACCCTCTCTCCCATCCTCATTGCTACCCTCTACCCCTCCTCATCGCTACCCTCTCCCCCTCCTCATCGCTACCCTCTCCCCCTCCTCATCACTACCCTCTCCCCCTCCTCATTGCTACCATCTCCCCCTCCTCATCGCTGCCCTCTCCACCTCCTCATCACTACCCTCTCCCCCTCCTCATCACTACCCTCTCTCCCATCCTCATCACTACCCTCTCCCCGTCCTCATCGCTACCCTCTCCCCATCCTCATCACTACCCTCTCCCCCTCCTCATTGCTACCCTCTCCCCCTCATCGCTACCCTCTCCACCTCCTCATCACTACCCTCTCCCCCATCCTCATTGCTACCCTCTCCCCCTACTCATCGCTACCCTCTCCCCCATCCTCATCACTACCCTCTCCCCCTCCTCATCGCTAACCTCTCCCCCTCCTCATCTCTCCCCCTCCTCATCACTCCCCACTCCCCCTCCTCACAACCCACTCCCGCTTCTCATCGCATCCCTCTCCCCCTCCTCATTGCTACCCTCTCCCCCTCCTCATCTCTCCCCCTCCTCATCACTACCCTCTCCCCCTCCTCATCACTACCCTCTCCCCCATCCTCATCGCTACCCTCTCCCCCTCCTCATCGCTACCCTCTCCCCATCCTCATCACTAGCCACTCCCCCTCCTCATCGAAACCCTCTCCCCCCCCTCCTCATCGCTACCCCCCTCCTCATCGCTACCATCTCCCCCCCTCATTGCTACCCTCTCCCCACCTCATCGCTACCCTCTCCCCCCCCTCCTCATCGCTACCCTCTCCCCCCTCCTCATCACTACCCTCTCCCCCTCCTCATCACTACCCTCTCCCCTCCTCATCGCTATCCCCCCTCCTCATCACTACCCTCTCCCCCTCCTCATCACTACCCTCTCCCCTCATCGCTATCCCCCCTCCTCATCACTACCCTCTCTCCCATCCTCATCGCTACCCTCTCTCCCATCCTCATCGCTACCCTCTCCCCCTCCTCATCGCTACCCTCTCCCCCTCCTCATCACTACCCTCTCCCCCTCCTCATTGCTACCCTCTCCCCCTCCTCATCGCTACCCTCTCCACCTCCTCATCACTACCCTCTCCCCCATCCTCATTGCTACCCTCTCCCCCTACTCATCGCTACCCTCTCCCCCTACTCATCGCTACCCTCTCCCCCTCCTCATCTCTCCCCCTCCTCATCACTCCCCACTCCCCCTCCTCACTACCCACTCCCGCTCCTCATTGCTACCCTCTCCCCCTCCTCATTGCTACCCTCTCCCCCTCCTCATCACTCCCCACTTCCCATCCTCATCACTCCCCCTCCTCATCGCTAGCCTCTCCCCCTCCTCATCTGTCCCCCTCCTCATCACTACCCTCTCCCCCTCCTCATCACTACCCTCTCCCCCATCCTCATCGCTACCCTCTCCCCTTCCTCATCGCTACCCTCTCCCCCATCCTCATCACTAGCCACTCCCCCTCCTCATCGTTACCCTCTCCCCCATCCTCACTGCTACCCCCCTCCTCATCACTACCCTCTCCCCCTCCTCATCGCTACCCTCTCCCCCTCCTCATCGCTACCCCCCTCCTCATCACTACCCTCTCCCCCTCCTCATCACTACCCTCTCCCCCTCCGCATCACTACTCTCTCCCCCTCCTCATCACTACCCTCTCCCCTTCCTCATCGCTACCCTCTCCCCCATCCTCATCACTACCCTCTCCTCCTCATCATCGCTAACCTCTCCCCTTCCTCATCGCTACCCCCCTCCTCATCACTACCCTCTCCCCCTCCTCATCGCTACCCCCCTCCTCATCACTACCCTCTCCCCCTCCTTATCACTACTCTCTCCCCCTCCTCATTGCTACCCCCCTCCTCATCATTACCCTCTCCCCTTCCTCATCGCTACCCTCTCCCCCTCCTCATCTTCATCACTACCCTCTCCCCTTCCTCATCACTACTCTCTCCCCCTCCTCATCCTCATCACTACCCTCTCCCCATCCTCATCGCTACCCTCTCCCCCTCCTCATCCTCATCACTACCCTCTCCCCTTCCTCATCACTACCCTCTCCCCCTCCTCATCCTCATCGCTACCATCTCCCCCTCCTCATCCTCATCACTACACTCTCCCCTCCTCATCGCTACCCTCTCCCCCTCCTCATCCTCATCACTACCCTCTCCCCCTCCACCTCCTCATCACTACCCTCTCCCCATCCTCATTGCTACCCTCTCCCCCATCCTCATTGCTACCCTCTCCCCCATCCTCATCGCTACCCTCTCCCCCATCCTCATCACTACCCTCTCCCCCTCCTCATCGCTAACCTCTCCCCCTCCTCATCTCTCCCCCTCCTCATCACTCCCCACTCCCCCTCCTCACTACCCACTCCCGCTTCTCATCGCATCCCTCTCCCCCTCCTCATTGCTACCCTCTCCCCCTCCTCATCTCTCCCCCTCCTCATCACTACCCTCTCCCCCTCCTCATCACTACCCTCTCCCCCTCCTCATCACTACCCTCTCCCCCTCCTCATCACTACCCTCTCCCCCATCCTCATCGCTACCCTCTCCCCCTCCTCATCGCTACCCTCTCCCCATCCTCATCACTAGCCACTCCCCCTCCTCATCGAAACCCTCTCCCCCCCTCCTCATCGCTACCCCCCTCCTCATCGCTACCATCTCCCCCCCTCATTGCTACCCTCTCCCCACCTCATCGCTACCCTCTCCCCCCCCCTCGTCATCGCTACCCTCTCCCCCCTCCTCATCACTACCCTCTCCCCCTCCTCATCACTACCCTCTCCCCTCCTCATCGCTATCCCCCCTCCTCATCACTACCCTCTCCCCCTCCTCATCACTACCCTCTCCCCTCATCGCTATCCCCCCTCCTCATCACTACCCTCTCTCCCATCCTCATCGCTACCCTCTCTCCCATCCTCATCGCTACCCTCTCCCCCTCCTCATCGCTACCCTCTCCCCCTCCTCATCACTACCCTCTCCCCCTCCTCATTGCTACCCTCTCCCCCTCCTCATCGCTACCCTCTCCACCTCCTCATCACTACCCTCTCCCCCATCCTCATTGCTACCCTCTCCCCCTACTCATCGCTACCCTCTCCCCCTACTCATCGCTACCCTCTCCCCCTCCTCATCTCTCCCCCTCCTCATCACTCCCCACTCCCCCTCCTCACTACCCACTCCCGCTCCTCATTGCTACCCTCTCCCCCTCCTCATTGCTACCCTCTCCCTCTCCTCATCACTCCCCACTTCCCATCCTCATCACTCCCCCTCCTCATCGCTAGCCTCTCCCCCTCCTCATCTGTCCCCCTCCTCATCACTACCCTCTCCCCCTCCTCATCACTACCCTCTCCCCCATCCTCATCGCTACCCTCTCCCCTTCCTCATCGCTACCCTCTCCCCCATCCTCATCACTAGCCACTCCCCCTCCTCATCGTTACCCTCTCCCCCATCCTCACTGCTACCCCCCTCCTCATCACTACCCTCTCCCCCTCCTCATCGCTACCCTCTCCCCCTCCTCATCGCTACCCCCCTCCTCATCACTACCCTCTCCCCCTCCTCATCACTACCCTCTCCCCCTCCGCATCACTACTCTCTCCCCCTCCTCATCACTACCCTCTCCCCTTCCTCATCGCTACCCTCTCCCCCATCCTCATCACTACCCTCTCCTCCTCATCATCGCTAACCTCTCCCCTTCCTCATCGCTACCCCCCTCCTCATCACTACCCTCTCCCCCTCCTCATCGCTACCCCCCTCCTCATCACTACCCTCTCCCCCTCCTTATCACTACTCTCTCCCCCTCCTCATTGCTACCCCCCTCCTCATCATTACCCTCTCCCCTTCCTCATCGCTACCCTCTCCCCCTCCTCATCTTCATCACTACCCTCTCCCCTTCCTCATCACTACCCTCTCCCCCTCCTCATCCTCATCACTACCCTCTCCCCATCCTCATCGCTACCCTCTCCCCCTCCTCATCCTCATCACTACCCTCTCCCCTTCCTCATCACTACCCTCTCCCCCTCCTCATCCTCATCGCTACCATCTCCCCCTCCTCATCCTCATCACTACACTCTCCCCTCCTCATCGCTACCCTCTCCCCCTCCTCATCCTCATCACTACCCTCTCCCCCTCCTCATCCTCATCACTACCCTCTCCCCCTCCTCATCACTACCCTCTCCCCCATCCTCATCGCTACCCTCTCCCCCTCCTCATCGCTACCCTCTCCCCCATCCTCACTGCTACCCCCCTCCTCATCGCTACCCTCTCCCCCTCCTCATTGCTACCCTCTCCCCCTCCTCATCGCTACCCCCATCCTCATCACTACCTTCTCCCCCTCCTCATCACTACCCTCTCCCCCTCCTCATCACTACTCTCTCCCCCTCCTCATCACTACCCTCTCCCCTTCCTCATCGCTACCCTCTCCCCATCCTCATCACTACCCTCTCCTCCACCTCATCGCTACCCTCTCCCCTTCCTCATCGCTACCCCCCTCCTCATCACTACCCCCCTCCTCATCACTACCCTCTTCCCCTCCTCATCGCTACCCCCCTCCTCATCACTACCCTCTCCCCCTCCTTATCACTACTCTCTCCACCTCCTCATTGCTACCCCCCTCCTCATCACTACCCTCTCCCCCTCCTTATCACTACTCTCTCCCCCATCCTCATCGCTACCCTCTCCCCTTGCTCATCGCTACCCTCTCCCCCATCCTCATCACTAGCCACTCCCCCTCCTCATCGTTACCCTCTCCCCCATCCTCACTGCTACCCCCCTCCTCATCACTACCCTCTCCCCCTCCTCATCACTACCCTCTCCCCCTCCTCATCGCTACCCCCCTCCTCATCACTACCCTCTCCCCCTCCGCATCACTACCCTCTCCCCCTCCGCATCACTACTCTCTCCCCCTCCTCATCACTACCCTCTCCCCTTCCTCATCGCTACCCTCTCCCCATCCTCATCACTACCCTCTCCTCCTCCTCATCGCTACCCCCCTCCTCATCACTACCCTCTCCCCCTCCTCATCGCTACCCCCCTCCTCATCACTACCCTCTCCCCCTCCTTATCACTACTCTCTCCCCCTCCTCATTGCTACCCCCCTCCTCATCATTACCCTCTCCCCTTCCTCATCGCTACCCTCTCCCCCTCCTCATCCTCATCACTACCCTCTCCCCTTCCTCATCACTACCCTCTTCCCCTCCTCATCCTCATCACTACCCTCTCCCCATCCTCATCGCTACCCTCTCCCCCTCCTCATCCTCATCACTACCCTCTCCCCTTCCTCATCACTACCCTCTCCCCCTCCTCATCCTCATCGCTACCATCTCCCCCTCCTCATCCTCATCACTACCCTCTCCCCTCCTCATCGCTACCCTCTCCCCCTCCTCATCCTCATCACTACCCTCTCCCCCTCCTCATCCTCATCACTACCCTCTCCCCCTCCTCATCCTCATCACTACCCTCTCCCCCTCCTCATCACTACCCTCTCCCCATCCTCATCGCTACCCTCTCCCCCTCCTCATCGCTACCCTCTCCCCCATCCTCACTGCTACCCCCTTCCTCATCACTACCCTCTCCCCCTCCTCATTGCTACCCTCTCCCCATCCTCATCACTACCCTCTCCCCCTCCTCATCACTACCCTCTCCCCCTCCTCATCACTACTCTCTCCCCCTCCTCATCACTACCCTCTCCCCTTCCTCATCGCTACCCTCTCCCCCATCCTCATCACTACCCTCTCCTCCTCCTCTCCCTTTCCTCATCACTACCCTCTCCCCCTCCTCATCGCTACCCTCTCCCCCATCCTCACTGCTACCCCCTTCCTCATCACTACCCTCTCCCCCTCCTCATTGCTACCCTCTCCCCCTCCTCATCGCTACCCCCATCCTCATCACTACCCTCTCCCCCTCCTCATCACTACCCTCTCCCCCTCCTCATCACTACTCTCTCCCCCTCCTCATCACTACCCTCTCCCCTTCCTCATCGCTACCCTCTCCCCCATCCTCATCACTACCCTCTCCTCCTCCTCATCGCTACCCTCTCCACTTCCTCATCGCTACCCCCCCTCCTCATCACTACCCCCCTCCTCATCACTACCCTCTCCCCCTCCTCATCGCTACCCCCCTCCTCATCACTACCCTCTCCCCCTCCTTATCACTACTCTCTCCCCCTCCTCATTGCTACCCCCCCTCCTCATCACTACCCTCTCCCCTTCCTCATCGCTACCCTCTCCCCCTCCTCATCCTCATCACTACCCTCTCCCCCTCCTCATCCTCATCACTACCCTCTCCCCTTCCTCATCGCTACCCTCTCCCCCTCCTCACCCTCATCACTACCCTCTCCCCTTCCTCATCGCTACCCTCTCCCCCTCCTCATCCTCATCACTACCCTCTCCCCCTCCTCATCCTCATCACTACCCTCTCCCCCTCCTCATCCTCATCACTACCCTCTCCCCCTCCTCATCGCTACCCTCTCCCCCTCCTCATCCTCATCACTACCCTCTCCCCCCCCTCATCCTCACCACTACCCTCTCCCCCTCCTCATCCTCACCACTACCCTCTCCCCCTCCTCATCCTCATCACTACCCTCTCCCCCTCCTCATCACTACCCTCTCCCCCTCCTCATCGCTACCCTCTTCCCCTCCTCATCACTACCCTCTCCCTATCTCTCACTCGTTGTCTACTCTCACGTTTTTATTCTTTGTTCATTGTTGTTTGTCATGTACGCGTATATCACTAATCATCGATCCTTGTATTATATGTACGATAATAATATGATGTTTCATGTTTAGCTCCATAGACAGCAAAGTTGAATAGAATTAATTTTCTTTGATCACTTTTCTGCGCATTTTGTGCTATTTTCTTTGCAATTGGAATCATCGTTTCTGCGACAATACGCTGCAGGCTCACTAAATCTTAGAAGAGCGCACTGTATCACACTGTCTCGCGCTGTCTCACGCTGTCGCACACTATCTCACGCTGTCTCACGCTGTCTCACGCTGTCATGCTGTCTCACGCTGTCGCACGCTGTCGCACGCTGTCGCACGCTGTCTCACACTGTCTCACGCTGTCTCACGCTGTCTCGTGCTCTCATGCTGTCTCGCGCTGTCGCACACTGTCTCGCGCTGTCTCATGCTGTTTCACACTGTCTCGCGCTGTCTCACTCTGTCTCACACTGTCTCGCGCTGTCTCACACTGCTGTACTGCACATGTGTCACATCTGTACCAGGATATTGATGAAGAAGAAGCCTGAACATATGTGTATACCACCAGGGCCGTACCCAGGTAATCAGTACCCGCTCTCCTCCTCTCGGTGCCCCTGTAATGCACAATCTTTCAGCAGGTCACTGTTATGCACAAGAACCTGTTTGCATCATCCATATAGATATATATATTATGAGATAATAGTTCGGGCAGTGTAAATAGAGTTCAAATAGGAAGCCAGATTCAGGGATGGACTCATTACCGATGTTTACGCAGCTGAGCGATTATCGGTGGTCTGCACTTCCGTCTGAGTCGCACTGTACATGCGTCGTTTCATTACTGTTGTCGCTCACATTGAGGATTTATTTGCAAAGTGATTGACAGGTCAAGTCAAATGTAGAGGTGTCGCAATCCCTTACGCAGTGAAGAACCGCCGTCTCAGTTCCCTCGGCCAATCTGCGCGACCATCAGATTACTCAGAACTCCAATTACATAGGGTTACTCAGAACTCCGATTACATAAGGTTACTCAGAACTACGATTACATAGGGTTACTCAGAACTCCAATTACATAGGGTTACTCAGAACTACGATTACATAGGGTTACTCAGAACTGCGATTACATAGGGTTACTCAGAACTGCGATTACATAGGGTTACTCAGAACTACGATTACATAGGGTTACTCAGAACTACGATTACATAGGGTTACTCAGAACTACGATTACATAGGGTTACTCAGAACTATGATTACATAGGGTTACTCAGAACTGCGATTACATAGGGTTACTCAGAACTACGATTACATAGGGTTACTCAGAACTATGATTACATAGGGTTACTCAGAACTACGATTACATAGGGTTACTCAGAACTCCGATTACATAGGGTTACTCAGAACTCCGATTACATAGGGTTACTCAGAACTCCGATTACATAGGGTTACTCAGAACTCCGATTAGGAGTCAGCAAGGGACACTGGTGCTGGCGGAGGAGGGCGGCGTTGAGGGCGTTGGCGGCAGGCCTGGACCCGAGAGGATTCAGACCCCGCCAGCCATTATGCTGAATACGGCAGCGGCGCCCATTTCAAAAATGGCACCTCAGCGCTATTTTTGAAATTCAAAGATGGTCGCCGCTAGCCAATCACGGCTCGCGGCGGCCATCTTTGAATTTTAAAATGGGCGCCGCTGTCGTCCTTGGCAGAATGGCTGGCGGGGACTAGATCCAGGCCCGCTGCCGACACCCGAACAGGCGCCGGTCCCGCAGCTGCCACCGACGACGACATTGCAAGCCGTGATTGGCTTGTGGCGGCCATCTTTGATTTTCAATGATGACCACCATGAGCCAATCATGACTCGTGATGTCATTGAAGGCGGCGACACCTGCAGAGGACATAGAAGCCCTGGGGAGGTGGCAGACACCCCCCAGGTGAAGACGCCAAAGCCCTGGTGGGTTGGCACCGCCAGGTGAAAACGCTGAAGCCCTGGCGGGTTGGCCCCCACCGGGCGAATACACCGGAAGTCCTAGTGGGTGGGCAGCGGCCATGCAAAAGAGCTGACACAGGCTGCTGCCCACTAGGTGAAGAGGCCGAAGTCATGGCAGGTTGGGGCCCGTCGGGCGTAGACACCGGAAATCCTAGTGGGCGGCGGCCACCAAAAAGAGCTATCACAGGCTGCCGCCTACTAGGCAAAGGCACCGAAGCCCTGCTGGGTTGGCGCCCACCAGGCGGATATGGCGGAAGTCCTAGTGGGCGGCAGCCATGAAGAAGAGCTATCACAGGCTGCCGCCCACTAGGTGAAGTCGTCGAAGCCCTGGTGGGTTGGTGCCCGCCAGGAGAATATGCCGAAGCCCTGGCGGGTTGGCATCCGTCAGGCGAAGATGCCGAAGCCCTGGTGGGTTTGTGCCCGCCAGGCGAAGATGCCGAAGCCCTTTCGGGTTGGCTCCCGCCAGGTGAAGATGCCTAAGTCCTGGGGTGGCGGCGGCCATGCAAAAGAGCCTAAAGGCCGCCGTCCCCCAGGTGAAGACCTGTAAAATAAAATATTACAATATTAAAGTGTGTTGTGTTATTTTAATAATTTTTTTTACATTTGGACTACAGGTGACAGTGGGCCCTAATGCCCAGCATGCTGGTACTTGTGGTTTTCCAAGTACCAGCATGCAGGGAGGCGTGCTGGGACCTATAGTTCACCTGCAAAAGAAAATATTCTTTAAAATGCACCACACAACACAATCTACCCAGCACCCACCACCCAGGGGTGCTGGGGATAGCCCCTGGCTATCTGTCTGGGCCTGGGGTGCCCTGAGAGGGGGACCCCCTTCATTGGGAGGGTCCCCAGATCCTCAGGGATCCCCGGCCTGGACTGACTAGTGGTCAGGGTTGATGCTGCGGCTGGGGGGCCCTGTTAGAATTGGGGGACAAATGACGTAGGGGTCCCCCATATTTAGTGCAACCAGCACAGGGCTCTGAGCCGTTCCTGGTTCTGGAAATACACGTGGGAAAAAATGCATATGGATCCCCCTGTATTTCCCAAAACCAGCACTGGACTCCGTCTAGCAGGGGGGTGATGCCACAGCCAGGGGAGCCCTTTCACCGGGCCCCCCAGCCGCAGCATCACCAATGACCGCTAGTCAGCCCAGGCCGGGGATCCCTGGGGAGTTGGAGACTGCCCATTAAAGGGGTCCCTCTCCAAATACGGGGGACCCCTATGTCATTTGTCCCTCATACTTTGGCAACCAGGACAGGTTCTCAAAAGCCTGGCCCCCTACGTCGTTTGTCCACTAAATACAGTCCGGGGCTGGTTGTTTTCTGGGGTGGGGTGGCTACGCTTTTTTTTTTTTTTTTTTTTACACATTCAATTTTTAACATAAATGCGTAGACCTCACTGCTGCATTCGTCCATCTGTGACTTATTGATTTGATTTTCTCAGGTGTATACGCACTACCAGTGAGCCCTCTGTCGCCCACTGATGCCATTTTTGCACTGCACCGCTGCCACTGCTCTGTGAATTAGCAGCTCCACCATTTTGTGAGTGACAGCAATCTCATTCTGTGAGAGTTCTGAATCTGCAGCTAACCACAGGATGTGATGGCATACCATATCTGTATTGCGCAAGGAACAAGTCCTTTAAGGCGTCAGCCTTAATGATCGTAATTTCATTGCTTTTTGGAGCTTGAGTGGCAGAAAATCAATAGGTTTTGTGAATTTTTAGATCATGTCTAAGCAGCATTAATGGGACATGTGAAACTGTGAGGTTTTTTTATCTATGGAATATATATATATATATATATATATATATATATATATATATATATTACTGTGACCAGCAATTTAAAGAAAAGTAATTCACAATTAAGGTGAGATAAAGATACAGGGGCCTAAATCTAGAGAATTATTTATTGCTACTATTTATAAATCACAGGGGCTCTACACTCGCCATAATAACTAATAAACATAATAAACAGGGGGATTTTGGTTCATGAATTGATCAATGCATTTAAGCTTGCAGCCCATCGTCATGGGACCCCACTGATGGCCACGTCCATGATATAATTCTGAGCAATAGAGTAGGGACTTGCAGGAAAGTGGGGTCCCGTGACGATTTAAACAATGTGGTCATATACCATGCTGCACCCCAAAACTAGGAATGGTGAGTGCCGTGGATTAGTGCTTTTTGCTACTATTTATTAATTTATTTATGCCAGGACAGCTACTCTGATAGGCAGAGAATGCAAAAACCTATAATGCCATGTCTGACTGCGAAGTAAAATTATGCACAAGTACTGTCCTGGCCACTTTCTGTCCCGGTCACATTCTGTCCTCGTGGCGTTCTGTCCTGGCCGCATTCTGTCCTGGCCGTGTTTGGCCACGTTCTGTCCTGGCCGCGTTCTGTCCTGGCCGCGTTCTGTCCTTGTGTCGTTCTGTCCTGGCCGCATTCTGTCCTGGCCGCGTTCTGTCCTCGCAACAAAGGGGGTGTGCTGTTCATGGTGATTGACAGCACGCCCCCTTTGGTGGGCGTGCCGGGGGCGTGCTGTTCATGGTGATTGACAGCACGCCCCCTTTGGTGGGCGTGCCGGGGGCGAGGCTGGTCTTGACCATCACGACCATCTTTTTGGCCGGTCACCCACAGCTATGCGAGCGGCCAAGGGGCCGCTCTAAAAAAAGAGAGGGAGGGCACTGATTCAGAGAATCAGGCCCTGAATCCCCCGCAGCCAGGCTCCATTAAAGGAAGAGTTCTGTAACTGTATTTTGTGTTGTCTACAACTGTGACTGCTGTATCTTTGGGGATATGCATTGATGGAGAATCTAGCTATAGCAGGATAAGGGGGTGCCCAACACTCAGACTGTGCCCATTTTTGCTCACCGGGTCACCTAGAGTTAGGGGCCCAGGTGTGAATGGGTATTTTGGTTGCTGTAGGTGGCACAAACTAGGGAAAAGAGGTCTGGATATCGCAGCCGTGGGGTTGGGCTGTTGTCGTTTATTTGCAGGTGCCGAGATCAGGACCACTCGTCCATCACGGGAACAAGAGTATATTTGGTGAGCGTAATTTGTGTGATGTGTGTGTTGTGTGTCGTCCCTTTCCTCTTCCCCTTTCTGGCGTTCTCATTTGGGTTGCGTCCTTGTGCTTGGCACGTAGGTGTAAAAAGTCTGAGGCCAAAAGTGCCAATGATGACTATCCAGCTGTCCCAGGGGAGGTCATCCTGACTCAGTGCATGTTTTCCTTGCAGGGGTTATGTGCGGAAGTCCCAGCCTCTGCTGTCCGTGTCCGACCGGCGATCCAGAACCATCGACAGCAGCGTCATTGGCGGCCTGATGATGAGAGTCTTGGAGTTAGGAGGTAAGTGCCCGACCACACCCGAGTGGCTGCAGCCGCTCACCCCGACACCCACCTCTTACACATACACACTTATGTTAATTTTTGTCAGTATCCATTTCACCTACCAGTATATTCTTGTATTGTGGGAAGAAACCCACGCAAGCACAGGGAGAATATACAAACTCCACAGTTAGGGCTGTGGTGGGAATCAAACCCAAGACCTCAAGGCTGTGAGGCAGTAATGCTAACCATTACACCAACCATGCTAAGAATGACCAGGCATGGCTACCCCCGTGGCATATGTTCTTATTATTGATGACAGCATTTGCCAAATATAAGAATGGCTTCATCGTGTCCTACTGAAGTATTAGAGCAATAGCATTGGATAAATGTTTGATGTTTGTATACGTGCTGTGATCTCTTTCCACCATTAGATGGCAGCAGCTGCCTATATAATGATTTATGTCAAAAACGATTGGGATGGCCAAAGGATTTATCATGGTAATGTTATTGTTAAACTAGTGATTATTTTATTCCAAGTGCTGTAATATTATTAGTGTGTTTAGTGTGTTATAATGGCGACTCGATTACCATTGCTCCGCACTATCAATATGATTCTGAAAGCTGAATCTACGAGGAAAAATACGTTTTGCTTCAAATAATTGAACAGCAGTAATTACAAATGTAAAACAATAGTAAGAATATTATCACACCATTGTGTAGACGGTGAATGGGACATGCCGAGATATAATGTCGCCTTGCAAGTCCGCGCAATTGCACCTGATTTATGTGTACAGTACTAAATGTGGATATTCGCCCATATGAAGATCCTCCTGTGTTATGAGTTGCGTTTCCCTCATGAATATTATGAGGGATTTTAACTCCAGACCTCCTGTATAATAGTCAGACAATGAACTCATGAGCTACAGTTTCTTTACCGAGAACAAAAATATTTTGAGAGAACTTGCACATTGGAGCCAACCCCCCGGGCCCCCTCCTCATCGCTACCCTCTCCCCCCCCCCTCCTCATCGCTACCCTCTCCCCCCCCTCCTCATCGCTACCCTCTCCCCCCCCTCCTCATCGCTACCCTCTCCCCCTCCTCATTGCTACCCTCTCCCCTCCTCATCGCTACCCTCTCCCCCCCTCCTCATCGCTACCCTCTCCCCCCTCCTCATCGCTACCCTCTCCCCCCTCCTCATCGCTACCCTCTCCCCCCTCCTCATCACTACCCTCTCCCCCTCCTCATCACTACCCTCTCCCCTCCTCATCGCTATCCCCCCTCCTCATCACTACCCTCTCCCCCTCCTCATCACTACCCTCTCCCCCTCCTCATCACTACCCTCTCCCCTCCTCATCGCTATCCCCCTCCTCATCACTACCCTCTCCCCCTCCTCATCACTACCCTCTCCCCTCCTCATCGCTATCCCCCTCCTCATCACTACCCTCTCCCCCTCCTCATCACTACCCTCTCTCCCATCCTCATTGCTACCCTCTCCCCGTCCTCATCGCTAACCTCTCCCCCTCCTCATCACTACCCTCTCCCCCTCCTCATTGCTACCCTCTCCCCCTCATCGCTACCCTCTCCCCATCCTCATCACTACCCTCTCCCCCTCCTCATCACTACCCTCTCCCCTCCTCATCGCTATCCCCCTCCTCATCACTACCCTCTCCCCCTCCTCATCACTACCCTCTCCCCTCCTCATCGCTATCCCCCTCCTCATCACTACCTTCTCCCCCTCCTCATCACTACCCTCTCTCCCATCCTCATTGCTACCCTCTACCCCTCCTCATCGCTACCCTCTCCCCCATCCTCACTGCTACCCCCCTCCTCATCACTACCCTCTCCCCCTCCTCATTGCTACCCTCTCCCCCTCCTCATTGCTACCCTCTCCCCCTCCTCATTGCTACCCTCTCCCCCTCCTCATCGCTACCCCCATCCTCATCACTACCCTCTCCCCCTCCTCATCACTACCCTCTCCCCCTCCTCATCACTACTCTCTCCCCCTCCTCATCACTACCCTCTCCCCTTCCTCATCGCTACCCTCTCCCCCATCCTCATCACTACTCTCTCCCCCTCCTCATCACTACCCTCTCCCCTTCCTCATCGCTACCCTCTCCTCCTCCTCATCGCTACCCTCTCCCCTTCCTCATCGCTACCCCCCTCCTCTTCACTACCCTCTCCCCCTCCTCATCGCTACCCCCCTCCTCATCACTACCCTCTCCCCCTCCTTATCACTACTCTCTCCCCCTCCTCATTGCTACCCCCCTCCTCATCACTACCTTCTCCCCTTCCTCATCGCTACCCTCTCCCCCTCCTCATCCTCATCACTACCCTCTCCCCTTCCTCATCGCTACCCTCTCCCCCTCCTCATCCTCATCACTACCCTCTCCCCCTCCTCATCCTCATCACTACCCTCTCCCCTTCCTCATCGCTACCCTCTCCCCCTCCTTATACTCATCACTACCCTCTCCCCTTCCTCATCGCTACCCTCTCCCCCTCCTCATCCTCATCACTACCCTCTCCCCCTCCCCTTCCTCATCACTACCCTCTCCCCCTCCTCATCCTCATCACTACCCTCTCCCCCTCCTCATCGCTACCCTCTCCCCCTCCTCATCCTCATCGCTACCCTCTCCCCCTCCTCATCCTCATCACTACCCTCTCCCCCTCCTCATCCTCACCACTACCCTCTCCCCCTCCTCATCCTCATCACTACCCTCTCCCCCTCCTCATCACTACCCTCTCCCCCTCCTCATCGCTACCCTCTTCCCCTCCTCATCACTACCCTCTCCCCCTCCTCATCGCTACCCTCTTCCCCTCCTCATCACTACCCTCTCCCTATCTCTCACTCGTTGTCTACTCTCACGTTTTTATTCTTTGTTCATTGTTGTTTGTCATGTACGCGTATATCACTAATCATCGATCCTTGTATTATATGTACGATAATAATATGATGTTTCATGTTTAGCTCCATAGACAGCAAAGTTGAATAGAATTAATTTTCTTTGATCACTTTTCTGCGCATTTTGTGCTATTTTCTTTGCAATTGGAATCATCGTTTCTGCGACAATACGCTGCAGGCTCACTAAATCTTAGAAGAGCGCACTGTATCACACTGTCTCGCGCTGTCTCGCGCTGTCGCACACTATCTCACGCTGTCTCACGCTGTCTAACGCTGTCATGCTGTCTCACGCTGTCATGCTGTCTCACGCTGTCATACGCTGTCATGCTGTCTCACGCTGTCTCACGCTGTCGCACGCTGTCGCACGCTGTCTCACGCTGTCTCGCGCTCTCATGCTGTCTCGCGCTGTCGCACACTGTCTCGCGCTGTCTCATGCTGTTTCACACTGTCTCGCGCTGTCTCACGCTGCTGTACTGCACATGTGTCACATCTGTACCAGGATATTGATGAAGAAGAAGCCTGAACATATGTGTATACCACCAGGGCCGTACCCAGGTAATCAGTACCCGCTCTCCTCCTCTCGGTGCCCCTGTAATGCACAATCTTTCAGCAGGTCACTGTTATGCACAAGAACTAGGGGTGTGCACCGGCCACTTTTCGTGTTTTGTGTTTTGGTTTTGGATCTGGATCTTTCTTCGTGTTTTGGATCTGGATTGGTTTTGCCAAAACCACCCTTCCGTGTTTTGGGTTCTGGGTTTTGTGTTTTGGATCTGTATTTTTTTGAAAAAAAGCATAAAAACAGCTAAAATCACAGAATTTGTGGGTTTTTCTGCTCCTATGCTATTATTAACCTCAATAACCTTAATTTCCACTCATTTCCAGTCTATTCTGAACACCTCACACCTCACAATAGTTGCACCGAGGTAGCTGGATGACTATGCTAAGAGATACGAGTGGCGGCACAAACACGTGGTCCATCTAGGAGTGACACTGCAGTGGCAGACAGGATGGCAGTTTGAAAAACTAGGCCCCAAACTATACATAATGCAAAGAAAAAAAAGAGATGCAAGATAGAATTGTCCTTGGGCCCTCCGACCCACCTTTATGTTGTATAAACAGGACATGCACACTTTAACAAACCAAATATTTCAGCGCCAGGGTCTGCCACACGACTGTGGCTGAAATGATTGGTTCGTTTGGGCCACCACAAAACAAGCTGGCAATTAATGTGTCCCTGCACAAACTGGCTTTACGGAGGCAAGATGTCGTCCTCATCCTCCTCATCCACCGATTCCTCACCCTCTTCAGTGTTGTGCACATCCTCATCCTCACAGAGTATTAATTCGTCCCCGCTGGAATCCACAACCACAGGTCCCTCTGTACGTTCTGGAGGCTGGTCTCCCTGGAAGAGTTGATAATTCATTTTATGAACATCATATTCTCCACATTTTGTGGAAGCAACCTCCTACGCCTTTCGCTGACAAGGTTCCCGGCTGCACTAAACACTCTTTCGGAGTACACACTGGAGGGGGGGCAACTCAGGTAAAATAGAGCCAGTTTGTACAGGGACCTCCAAATTGCTTCTTTTTCCTGCCAGTACAGGTACGGACTGTCTGACATGCCTACTTGGATGCTGTCACCGATGTAATCCTTTAACAGACAGACGCACGTTTGTCGCTGCTGCTTTAAGGATGCAGGTGCGGCTACAGCCCACACATTTCACAAAAACAGAAAAAAAAAGAACAATATTTTTATTGTTTGTGTAGCACACTTTGAGGGTGTCACCACCCTTTAACAGACAGAAGCATGCTTGTCGCTGCTGCTTTAAGGATGCAGGTGCGGCTACAGCCCACACATTTCACAAAGACAAAAAAAAAGAAGAATATTTTTATTGTTTGTGGAGTGCACTTTGAGGGTTACACCACCCTTTAACAGACAGACACACGCTTGTCGCTGCTGCTTTGAGGATGCAAGTGCGGCTACAGCCCACACAATTCACAAAGACAGAAAAAAGAAGAAGAATATTTTTATTGTTTGTGGAGCGCACTTTGAGGGTTACACCATCCTTTAACAGACAGCCGCACGCTTGTCGCTGCTGCTTTGAGGACAGTATCATATGCAATGACAGTAGACTTGTCAGAAATTGTTGGCACGTCCTTCAGTCCAGACCAGATGTCCAAACCAGCCCTTGACTTATGACACAGGCGCACGCTTGGCGCTGCTACTATGTTGATGCACGTGCGGCTACATCGCACACAAGTCACAAACACATTAAAAAAATAGTTTTTTATTTTTTGGAGCACTTTGAGGGTTACACCACCCTTTAACAGATAGACGCACGCTTGTCGCTGCTGCTTTGAGGATGCAAGTGCGGCTACAGCCCACACATTTCACAAAGACAAAAAAAAAGAAGAATATTTTTATTGTTTGTGGAGCGCACTTTGAGGGTTACACCACCCTTTAACAGACAGACACACGCTTGTCGCTGCTGCTTTGAGGATGCAAGTGCGGCTACAGCCCACACAATTCACAAAGACAGAAAAAAGAAGAAGAATATTTTTATTGTTTGTGGAGCGCACTTTGAGGGTTACACCATCCTTTAACAGACAGCCGCACGCTTGTCGCTGCTGCTTTGAGGACAGTATCATATGCAATGACAGTAGACTTGTCAGAAATTGTTGGCACGTCCTTCAGTCCAGACCAGATGTCCAAACCAGCCCTTGACTTATGACACAGGCGCACGCTTGGCGCTGCTACTATGTTGATGCACGTGCGGCTACATCGCACACAAGTCACAAACACATTAAAAAAATAGTTTTTTATTTTTTGGAGCACTTTGAGGGTTACACCACCCTTTAACAGATAGACGCACGCTTGTCGCTGCTGCTTTGAGGATGCAAGTGCGGCTACAGCCCACACAATTCACAAAGACAGAAAAAAAAAGAAGAATATTTTTATTGTTTGTGGAGCGCACTTTGAGGGTTACACCACCCTTTAACAGACAGACGCATGCTTGTCGCTGCTGCTTTGAGGACAGTATCATATGCAATGACAGTAGACTTGTCAGAAATTGTTGGCACGTCCTTCAGTCCAGACCAGATGTCCAAACCAGCCCTTGACTTATGACACAGGCGCACGCTTGGCGCTGCTACTATGTTGATGCACGTGCGGCTACATCGCACACAAGTCACAAACACATTAAAAAAATAGTTTTTTATTTTTTGGAGCACTTTGAGGGTTACACCACCCTTTAACAGATAGACGCACGCTTGTCGCTGCTGCTTTGAGGATGCAAGTGCGGCTACAGCCCACACAATTCACAAAGACAGAAAAAAAAAGAAGAATATTTTTATTGTTTGTGGAGCGCACTTTGAGGGTTACACCACCCTTTAACAGACAGACGCATGCTTGTCGCTGCTGCTTTGAGGATGCAAGTGCGGCTACAGCCCACACAATTCACAAAGACAGAAAAAAGAAGAATATTTTTATTGTTTGTGTAGCACACTTTGAGGGTGTCACCACCCTTTAACATACAGACGCACGCTTGTCGTTGCTTTGAGGATGTAAGTGCGGCAACAGCCCACACAATTCACAAAGACAGAAAAAAAAGAACAATATTTTGATTGTTTGTGTAGCACACTTTGAGGGTGTCACCACCCTTTAACAGACAGACGCACGCTTGTCGCTGCTGCTTTAAGGATGCAGGTGCGGCTACAGCCCACACAATTCACAAAGACAGAAAAAAGAAGAAGAATATTTTTATTGTTTGTGGAGCGCACTTTGAGGGTTACACCATCCTTTAACAGACAGACGCACGCTTGTCGCTGCTGCTTTGAGGATGCAGGTGGAATCTAGACTGGATTTGGAACCGGGGACACACTACCTCCATCAAGTGTCTAAATCCCACTGCACTAATGGCGGATACCGGACGCACGTCTAACACCAACATAGCAGTCAAGGCCTCAGTTATACGTTTTGCTTCAGGATGACTGCTGTTGTACTTTATCCTCATCGCTAGGGACTGTTGGAGGGTCAATTGTTTAGTAAAAGTAGTGATGTTACTACTTCCTCTCTGGGATGATGAACAACTCCCAGCAGCAGCAACAGCACTAGGAGGAAGTGGTTCTTGATCTTTCCCTATTTTATTTTTATCGGAGAAAGTTTGGTCCTCCATTTATGTTATATTGATATATACGTGCGGCTAAAGCGCACACAAACACAGAAAATATTTTTTTATTTTTGCTGGAGAGTAGTGCACTTTGTGGGTTACACCACCCTTTAAGAAATGAGCCAGACGGCTCTTTACTTATGGGACACAGGCGCACACTTGGCGCTGCTCCTTTGTTGATGCACGTGCGGCTACTGCGCACACAATTCACAAACACAGAAAAAATATTTTGTTTTGGTTTGGACTGGAGTGTACTTTGGGGGTTACAGCACCCTTTAACGGTCAAGCCAGCTGGCCCTTTACTTATGACACAGGCGCACGCTTGGCACTACTTTGTTGATGCACGTGCGTCTACTGCGCTCACAATTCACAAACACAGAAAATATATTTTTTTTTGGTTTGGAGTGTACTTTGGGGGTTACAGCACCCTTTAACGGTCAAGCCAGCCGGCCCTTTACTTATGACACAGGCGCACGCTTGGCACTACTTTGTTGATGCACGTGCGGCTACTGCGCACACAATTCACAAACACAGAAAAAATATTTTGTTATTTGGTTTGGAGTGTACTTTGGGGGTTACAGCACCCTTTAACGGTCAAGCCAGCCGGCCCTTTACTTATAACACAGGCGCACGCTTGGCACTACTTTGTTGATGCACGTGCGGCTACTGCGCACACAATTCACAAACACAGAAAATATTTTTTTTTTGGTTTGGACTGGAGTGTACTTTGGGGGTTACAGCACTTTTTAGCGGTCAAGCCAGCCGGCCCTTTACTTATGACACAGGCACACGCTTGGCACTACTTTGTTGATGCACGTGCGGCTACTGCGCACACAATTCACAAACACAGAAAATATTTTTTTTTTTGGTTTGGACTGGAGTGTACTTTGGGGGTTACAGCACCCTTTAATGGTCAAGCCAGCCGGCCCTTTACTTATGACACAGGCGCACGCTTGGCACTACTTTGTTGATGCACGTGCGGCTACTGCGCACACAATTCACAAACACAAAAAATAATTTTTTTTTTGGTTTGGACTGGAGTGTACTTTTGGGGGTTACAGCACCCTTAACGGTCAAGCCAGCCGGCCCTTTACTTATGACACAGGCGCACGCTTGGCACTACTTTGTTGATGCACGTGCGGCTACTGCGCACACAATTCACAAACACAGAAAATAATTTTTTTTTTGGTTTGGACTGGAGTGTACTTTCGGGGGTTACAGCACCATTAACGGTCAAGCCAGCCGGCCCTTTACTTATGACACAGGCGCACGCTTGGCACTACTTTGTTGATGCACGTGCGGCTACTGCGCACACAATTCACAAACACAGAAAATAATTTTTTTTTTGGTTTGGACTGGAGTGTACTTTCGGGGGTTACAGCACCCTTAACGGTCAAGCCAGCCGGCCCTTTACTTATGACACAGGCGCACGCTTGGCACTACTTTGTTGATGCATGTGCGGCTACTGCGCACACAATTCACAAACACAGAAAATATATTATTTTTTTAGCACTTGGGGGGAGCACCCCTGATGGACAGAGCACCCCCTGGACAACACTGCAGCACTCCTTTAGGACTGGGACACTGCACAGGACTTTGGAGTGGACACAGCCCCTATGGAGAACTGACTGCACAACACAGTCCAGCCAGCCCCTATGGACTTTGAAGTAGTGGACACAGCCCCTATTAACAACAGCAGCACAGCACAACACAGCCAGCCCCTATGGACTTTGAAGTAGTGGACAACAGCAGCACTACACTACACTACACTACACAGCCCTAATTCCCACCCTCCCTCTTCACTGTCCACAGCCGAGTGAGAAAATGGCGCCGACGTGGGTACCTTATATAGGATCCAAAACCCGCGAGACTCGGAAGGCGGGATGATGACGTTTTGCCTCGATTTCAGATCCGAGTCAGGCGGGAAAAGTCGAGCCTGATTCGGATCGGACTCGGATCGGGGGGGCTCGGGGGGGTTCGGATTTCAGAAATCCGAACCCGCTCACCCCTAACAAGAACCTGTTTGCATCATCCATATAGATATATATATATGAGATAATAGTTCGGGCAGTGTAAATAGAGTTCAAATAGGAAGCCTGATTCAGGGATGGACTCATTACCGATGTTTACGCAGCTGAGCGATTATCGGTGGTCTGCACTTCCGTCTGAGTCGCACTGTACATGCGTCGTTTCATTACTGTTGTCGCTCACATTGAGGATTTATTTGCAAAGTGATTGACAGGTCAAGTCAAATGTAGAGGTGTCGCAATCCCTTACGCAGTGAAGAACCGCCGTCTCAGTTCCCTCGGCCAATCTGCGCGACCATCAGATTACTCAGAACTCCGATTACATAGGGTTACTCAGAACTCCGATTACATAAGGTTACTCAGAACTACGATTACATAGGGTTACTCAGAACTCCAATTACATAGGGTTACTCAGAACTACGATTACATAGGGTTACTCAGAACTGCGATTACATAGGGTTACTCAGAACTACGATTACATAGCGTTACTCAGAACTACGATTACATAGGGTTACTCAGAACTACGATTACATAGGGTTACTCAGAACTATGATTACATAGGGTTACTCAGAACTGCGATTACATAGGGTTACTCAGAACTACGATTACATAGGGTTACTCAGAACTATGATTACATAGGGTTACTCAGAACTACGATTACATAGGGTTACTCAGAACTATGATTACATAGGGTTACTCAGAACTCCGATTACATAGGGTTACTCAGAACTCCGATTACATAGGGTTACTCAGAACTCCGATTACATAGGGTTACTCAGAACTCCGATTACATAGGGTTACTCAGAACTCCGATTGCATAGGGTTACTCAGAACTCCGATTGCATAGGGTTACTCAGAACTCCGATTACATAGGGTTACTCAGAACTACGATTACATAGGGTTACTCAGAACTACGATTACATAGGGTTACTCAGAACTACGATTACATAGGGTTACTCAGAACTACGATCACATAGGGTTACTCAGAACTGCGATTACATACGGTTACTCAGAACTACGATTACATAGGGTTACTCAGAACTACAATAATTGACTCATCAGTGACCGATTCTGCATCTTTGTGCACAGTCACTTGGATTTGCAATGCCACCAGTGGGCGTCTCAGTACGAAAGACAGCCCCTGCAACATTTGCATATTTTCGTACAGCCGTCCTGTACAAATTTGCTGCAAAAATTTGCGTACTGTAGGCTGTGTACATCTGTGCATCAAGCCCGAAGAGCATATTAATGGCACCAGGATTGTAATGCAATGTCCTCCTATAGATGGCGACAGAGAGATGACACAGATCCATTCAGTAGTCAATAAAACATTTACACATCTGAATAATATAAGGGGATATATCAGAGTGCGGTTTACTGCACCATTTGAAAACCACCATCAATCGGATGCAGTTGTTTTAATACATAAACCGCATTATTTATTCATCTACAAATGACCACAAACTGCGCGAGGAATACAACAAACCGCTGGTCTGCAAACTGAGCAACATTCAATAAACTCCATCTTTACAATCTAGCCCGCTGATAATTGTCTGATTTTGACTCACACGTACCTATATACTCACACATACCTATATACTCACACGTACCTATATATACACACAAGTACCTATATATTCACCCGTACCTATATATTCACCCATACCTATATATTGACCCGTACCTATATACTCACATGTACCTATATACTCACACGTACCTATATATTCACATGTACCTATATATTTACCCATACCTATATACTCACACGTACCTATATACTCACACGTACCTATATATTCACCTGTACCTATATACTCACACGTACCTATATATTCACCCATACCTATATACTCATACGTACCTATATATTCACCTGTACCTATATACTCACACGTACCTATATATTCACATGTACCTATATACTCACATGTACCTATATACTCACACGTACCTATATACTCACACGTACCTATATACTCACACGTACCTATGTACTCACATGTACCTATATACTCGCATGTACCTATATACTCAAACATACCTATATACTCACACATACCTATATACTCACATGTACTTATATACTCGCATGTATCTATATACTCACACATACCTATGTAGAGCAGTATCTATATACTTACATGTGCCTATACACTCACACTTACATATATACTTACATGTACCTATATACTCACATGTACCTATATACTCACATGTACCTATATATTCACCCATACCTATATACTCACACATATCTATATACTCACACGTACCTATATATTCACCTGTACCTATATACTCACACGTACCTATATATTCACCCATACCTATATACTCACACATACTTATATACTCACACGTACCTATATATTCACCCATACCTATATACTCATACGTACCTATATATTCACCTGTACCTATATACTGACACGTACCTATATACTGAGACGTACCTATATACTGAGACGTACCTATATACTGACACGTACCTATATACTCACACGTACCTATGTACTCAAACGTACCTGTATACTCACATGTACCTGTATACTCGCATGTACCTATATACTCACACGTACCTATATACTCATGTGTACCTATATACTCACGTGAACCTATATACTCACATGTACCTATATACTCGCATGTATCTATATACTCAACATACCTATATACTCACACGTACCTATATACTCACATGTACCGATATACTCACATGTACCGATATACTCACATGTAACAATACACTCACACGTACCTGTATACTCACACGTACCTGTATACTCACAGGTACCTATATACTCACACATACCTATATAATCACATGTACCTATATACTCGCACATACCTATGTAGAGCAGTATCTATATACTTACATGTGCCTATACACTCACACTTACATATATACTTACATGTACCTATATACTCACACATACCTATATATTCACTAGGGGTATGCACCGGCCACTTTTTGTGTTTTGGTTTTGGATCTGGATCTTTCTTCGTGTTTTGGATCTGGATTGGTTTTGCCAAAACCACCCTTCCGTGTTTTGGGTTCTGGGTTTTGTGTTTTGAATCTGTATTTTTTTTTAAAAAAGCATAAAAACAGCTAAAATCACAGAATTTGTGGGTTTTTCTGCTCCTATGCTATTATTAACCTCAATAACCTTAATTTCCACTCATTTCCAGTCTATTCTGAACACCTCACACCTCACAATATTGTTTTTATGGCCAAAAGGTTGCACCGAGGTAGCTGGATGACTATGCTAAGAGATACGAGTGGGCGGCACAAACACGTGACCCATCTAGGCGTGATACTGCAGTGGCAGACAGGATGGCAGTTTGAAAAACTAGGCCCCAAACAGAACATAATGCAAAGAAAAAAAAGAGGTGCAAGATGGAATTGTCCTTGGGCCCTCCACCCACCCTTATGTTGTATAAACAGGACATGCACACTTTAACAAACCAATCATTTCAGCGCCAGGGTCTGCCACACAACTGTGGCTGAAATGATTGGTTCGTTTGGGCCCCCACAAAACAAGCTGGCAATTAATCTGTCCCTGCACAAACTGGCTCTACGGAGGCAAGATGTCGTCCTCATCCTCCTCATCCACCGATTCCTTGGATAAAACAGGAAAAAGGGATGTAGGTGTCCCTGGACTGCTTACGGTCTTAGCCAAAGTTTTTGAACTTGACAGTAACTTTTTATGAACGCGCTGCAGGTGCCGTATAAGGGAGGATGTTCCTAGGTGGTTGACGTCCCTACCCCTACTTATTTCACCTTTACATATGGTACATATGGCAAGACAGTTGTTGTCTGGATTTGGATAGAATTATTGCCAGACCAAAGAGGTGGAATGTTTTGTCTTCTGCCCAGGCATGACCGTGATGGGTTTTTTCATCCCACGGACAACAACTGTCTCCCCCGGAGCCTGATTTAAACAAACCACATCACCATCAGAATCCTCCTCGCCAACTTCCTCCTCAGCGCCAGCTACACCAGTATCCTCATCCTGTTGTACTTCAACAGTGACATCTTCAATTTGCATATCAGCAAGTGGACTGTGGGTGCTCCTTTCAGCATTTGCAGGGGGCGTGCAAATGGTGGAAAGAGCCACCTCTTCCCGTCCAGTTCTGGGAAGGTCAGGCATCGCAACCGCCACCACACTTGGACTCTCCTTGGGGATTTGTGATATCTTCTTAGAACGCACAGTTCTTCGCTGTGCTTTTGCCAGCTTAACTCGTTTGATTTTTTTAGCGGGAGGAGGGCTTCCATTGTCATGTGAAGCTGAACCACTAGTCATGAACATAGGGAAAGACCTTAGCCGTTCCTTGCCGCTCCGTGTCGTAAATGGCATATTGGCAAGTTTACGTTTCTCTTCAGATAATTTAAATGTTTTTTTCAAGGTCATTTTCCTGAACTTTGTCATTTGGGATTGTATGTGCCCTCTACTATGACATTGGGCATCGGCCTTGGCAGACGACGTTGATGGCATGTTATAGTCAATGTCATGACTAGTGGCAGCAGCTTCAGCACTAGGAGGAAGTGGTTCTTGATCTTTCTGTATTTTATTTTTATCAGAGAAAGTTTGGTCCTCCATTTATGTTATATCGATTTGATATATACGTGCGGCTAAACACAGAAAATATTTTTTTATTTTTGCTGGAGAGTAGTGCACTTTGTGGGTTACACCACCCTTTAAGAAATGAGCCAGCTGGTTCTTTACTTATGGGACACAGGCGCACGCTTGGCGCTGCTCCTTTGTTGATGCACGTGCGGCTACTGAGCACACAATTCACAAACACAGAAACTATTTTTTTTTTTGGTTTGGACTGGAGTGTACTTTGGGGGTTACAGCACCCTTTAACGGTCAAGCCAGCCGGCCCTTTACTTATGACACAGGCGCACGCTTGGCACTACTTTGTTGATGCACGTGCGGCTACTGCGCACACAATTCACAAACACAGCAAAAATATAATTTTTTTAGCACTTGGGGGGAGCACCCCTGTTGGACAGAGCACCCCCTGGACAACACTACAGCACCCCTTTAGGACTGGGACACTGCACAGGACTTTGGAGTGGACACAGCCCCTTTGGAGAACTGACTGCACAACACAGTCCAGCCAGCCCCTATGGACTTTGAAGTAGTGGACACAGCCCCTATGGACAACAGCAGCACAGCGCAGCACAGCACAACACTACACTGCACTACACTACACTACACAGCCCAGCCAGCCCTAACTCCCACCCTCCCTCTTCACTGTCCACAGCCGAGTGAGAAAATGGCGCCGACGCGGGTACCTTATATAGGATCCAAAACCCGCGAGACCCGGAAGGCGGGATGATGACTTTTTGCCTCGATTTCAGATCCGAGTCAGGCGGGAAAAGTCGAGCCTGACTCGGATCTGCCTCGGATCGGGGGGGCTCGGGGGGGTTCGGATTTCAGAAATCCGAACCCGCTCACCCCTAATATTCACCCATACCTATATACTCACATGTACCTATATATTCACCTGTACCTATATACTCACACGTACCTATATATTCACCCATACCTATATACTCATACGTACCTATATATTCACCTGTACCTATATATTCATATGTACCTATGTACTCACACGTACCTATGTACTCACACGTACCTATGTACTCACACGTACCTGTATACTCACATGTACCTGTATACTCGCATGTACCTATATACTCACACGTACCTATATACTCACGTGTACCTATATACTCACACGTACCTATGTACTCACACGTACCTGTATACTCACATGTACCTGTATACTCGCATGTACCTATATACTCACACGTACCTATATACTCACGTGTACCTATATACTCGCATGTATCTATATACTCACACATACCTATGTAGAGCAGTATCTATATACTCACATGTGCCTATACACTCACACTTACATATATACTTACATGTACCTAAATACTTACACCTACCTATATACTCACACGTAACTATATACTCACACGTACCTATATACTCACATGTACCTATATACTTACACTTACCTATATATTCACCTGTACCTATATACTCACATGTACCTATATATTCTCATGTTCCTATATACTCACACATACCTATATATTCACATGTACCTATATATTCACATGTACCTATATACTCACATGTACCTATATATTCACCTGTACCTACATACTCACATGTACCTATATACTCACATGTACCTATGTACTCACACGCACCTTTATACTCAACGTACCTATATACTCACACGTACCTATATACTCACATGTACCGATATACTCACATGTAACTCTATACTCGCACGTACCTGTATACGCACACGTACCTGTATACTCACAGGTACCTATATACTCACACGTAGCTATATACTTACACGCACATATGTAGAGCCATATCTATATACTCACATGTACCTATGTACTCACACGTACCTATATACTCACGTGTACCTATATACTCACGTGTACCTATATACTCACGTGTACCTATATACTCACATGTACGTATATACTCACATGTACCTATATACTCACAATTACCTATATACTCACATGTACCTATATACTCGCATGTATCTATATACTCACACATACCTATGTAGAGCAGTATCTATATACTTACATGTGCCTATACACTCACACTTACATATATACTTACATGTACCTAAATACTTACATGTACCTATATACTCACATGTACCTATATATTCATACGTACCTATATATTCACATGTACCTATATATTCACCCATACCTATATACTCACAAATAACTATATACTCACACGTACCTATATATTCACCCATATCTATATACTCATACGTACCTATATATTCACCTTTACCTATATATTCACATGTACCTATATACTGAGACGTACCTATATACTGAGACGTACCTATATACTGACACGTACCGTCCTATATACTCACATGTACCTATGTACTCACACGTACCTATGTACTCACACATACCTGTATACTCACACGTACCTGTATACTCACATGTACCTGTATACTCACATGTACCTGTATTCTCGCATGTACCTGTATTCTCGCATGTACCTATATACTCATGTGTACCTATATACTCACATGTACCTATATAGTCGCATGTATCTATATACTCACACTTACCTATGTAGAGCAGTATCTATATACTTACATGTGCCTATACACTCACACTTACATATATACTTACATGTACCTAAATACTTACATGTACCTATATACTCACATGTACCTATATATTCACCTGTACCTACATACTCACACGTACCTATATACTCACACGTACCTATATACTCACACGTACCTATATACTCACATGTACCTGTATACTCACACGTACCTGTATACTCACATGTACCTACATACTTACACTTACCTATATATTCACCTGTACCTATATACTCACATGTACCTATATATTCTCATGTTCCTATATACTCACACATACCTGTATACTCACACGTACCTATATATTCACCCATACCTATATATTCACCCGTACCTATATACTCACATGTACCTATATATTCACATGTACCTATATACTCACACGTACCTATATACTCACATGTACCTATATATTCACCTGTACCTACATACTCACACATACCTATATACTCACACGTACCTATATACTCACATGTACCTATATACTCACACGTACCTATGTACTCAACGTACCTATATACTCAACGTACCTATATACTCAACGTACCTATATACTCACACGTACCTATATACTCACATGTACCTATATACTCACATGTACCTGTATACTCACACGTACCTGTATACTCACACGTACCTGTATACTCACATGTACCTGTATACTCACACGTACCTGTATACTCACAGGTACCTATATACTCACACGTAGCTATATACTTACACGCACATATGTAGAGCCATATCTATATACTCACATGTACCTATGTACTCACATGTACCTATATCCTCACACGTACCTATGTAGAGCCGTATCTATATCTAGATAAACAGAAGGAGGAAACTCTAAGTTCCATCAAACAAACCTCAACGGTCTAAAGATTCAGGTGACAACTGGACTCCCTGTGCAGTCACAGCAAGAACACTTCTATTGCTATTAATATTGCCGGCCTTCTGATTCTCACATACATCTCATTGCTTATCGTACTTGTCCTCATGTCAGTTTACATTTATTTATTATTTATTAATAGTTTCTTATATAGCGCAGCATATTCCGTTGCGCTTTACATCTTTCCACTTGGAAACACAGGGCCTGATTCAGAGTCGGTCGCAAGCGCCGATGCGCACGTAACCAACTCGATGGTTGTCCTACGTACGTGCAGCGGCCGCACTGCACGTGAGCAAGCGCCAGAGCAACAGAGAAACTCTGTCACTCTGGACCTCGCTACCAAAGGGGCGGCTGTCGATGTTGATCGACAGCTTGCCCCGTTTGCCTGTTTGGTGGGCGAGCCAGGGGGCTGGTTTCCAAAACGGAGGCATTCCTTTACGAATGCCTAACGTTTTGTGGGCGGCTGCATTGACATCATCAGTGATGTCAGTGGGGAGCTTCCTGCTCCATCAGAGCAGAAAGCTCCCTGGGGCTTACGAGTGCCCAGACCCAACCTTAGGGTCTAGTCGTAAGCCCCGATGGTCGCGATGGTGATCACCATTGCGACCATCCACCTGGTCGGGTCGTTAAGCTGTTGGTTGTAACCCACAGCTTAACGATCAACAAGGAGGCGGCCGTTCAGGATGCAAGCGACCGCTCTGATTCAGTGCAACCGCTTGCAACTAATGACCGCCTCTGAATGAGGTCCACTGGGCCTGATTCAGACCCGCTCACGAGCGCTCACAAGCGGGTCGATGTTGGCCCAGTGCGCATGCGCATGACAGAGGCGGCTCCGTCGTGCGCATGCGCGAGACCCGGATGGCGAAGGGCAAGCCGTGGCTATGGGTCTCACTACAAAGGGGGCGTGCTGTCGATGTTGAGTGACAGCACACCCCCTTTGGTGGGCGGGGGCGTGGCTGCCCAGACGGAGGCGTTCCCATGGGAACGCCTACCGTCAGGGGCCGGCCCCACTGACATCACAAGTGATGTCAGTGGGTGGATTTCTTGCTCTGTAAGAGCAAGAAGTCCACTGGGACTTGCGGCAACGAGACCCTACCACAAGGGTCTCGTCGCAAGTCCGATGGTCGTGATGGTCTTGTCCATCGCAACCATCATCCTGGCCGCTCGCACTAGCTGTGGGTGGTCACCCACAGCTATACGAGCTGCCAGGAGGCCGCTCTAAAAATCAAGTAGGACGGCCCTGATTCAGAGCAAGCGCTCTGTCAGAGCGTCCGGCTCTGAATCAGGGCCACTGTCCTTTATCTTAGCTCTCCTTGCTAGCCTCACATCCTCTATCTGCTTACATTCTACATTATTATTCACATTCTGCACACATTACATCCCCACTTTTACTCCTCCCTATAACAATCTTGTTAATGTGCATACATATTTACCATCACTGTTCTTTCACCTGCACTTCTTCAAATTTCTTGCATTCATATCTCATTTACATTTCCAAATTTCATTCCTCTTGTTTACTTATAAACACCATGACAAGGTTTTCTTCAACTCCCTCCTTCACTTAGTCTCTACTTAATCCTCTGTTCTGCCCCCTGCTTCCACCTTTATTCCTTATCTCTTCCTCCTCCTCTGTCTACCTACTCTCCCCTCCTCTCCCATTACTCCACTTTCATCCTGTTCTACCCCCCCTCTGTCCTACTACCCCACCACCAAACCCTCCTACTACACTCCTCTCCCTGTCACTTCACCCCAATGCCATCCACATCTCCCTCCCTGCCCACCTCCTACAGGTTCCCTTTCTAGCTCAGGTGCCCGCACCATCACTAAACTCTATTCATATCGGTCCCCCAAATTAATCTTGCCTACACTTTACAGCACCCCGGATAATATTATTCACATCTCCCCCACAAACGCTATCTCTCTATCCTGTACCCTCTGGAATGCCAGGTCAGTCTGTAATGAACTGGCCCCCACCCATGACCTTTTCATCTCCAACTCCCTGAATCTCCTAGCCATCACTGAAACTTGGATCTCACCCTCTGACACCACTTCTCCTGCTGCTCTATCCTCTGGGGGCCTTGTCTTCTCCCACACCCCCCGGCCTGGGGGTCGCCATGGTGGTGGTGTTGGGGTCCTTCTATCCACCAATTATTCCTACCAGCTAATACCCTCTGAACCATCCCTTACATTCCCCACATTTGAGGTTCATGCTATACGCCTCTTCCAACCAGTAAACCTCAGAGTAGCTGTCATTTACCGTCCCCCTGGCTCTCCCTCCAAATTCCTTGACAACTTCACTTCCTGGCTCCCTCACTTTCTCTCCTCAGATCTTCCCTCCATTATCCTAGGCGGTTTTAATATTCCTATTGACATTCCCACAGAATCCTCTGCAGCTAAACTCCTTACCCTCACCTCTTCATTTGGTCTCGCCCAATGGACCTCATCACCCTCTCATGTGAGTGGGCACTCGCTTGACCTGGTCTTTACTCACCGTTGTGATATTTTTCATTACTCCAATTCCCCATTCCCCCTCTCTGACCATCGCATTCTCTCTTTTAACCTATCCCTCTCTCCTTCCCCTCCTTTACCTCCTAAGGCTACCATTACAAAGCGTAATATTGAGGCTTATGACACTGTTGCTTTTTTCTCCCTGCTGGACTCTCTTCTCTCCCCTATCCTTTATCTCTCCTGTCCTGAACAAGCTACTTCCCTGTACAATTCCTCCCTTACTTCTGCTCTTGACTCTGTTGCTCCGGCAATTCCAAATGCACCAGATACCTGCAAAAGTGTTCAAGAATTGCCGAGCGTCAGTGGAGAAAATCGCGCTCTAAGGCTGACTTCCTCCATTTCAAATTTATTCTCTCTTCCTACAGTGCTGCCCTGTCTCTCTCCAAACAAACATATTTCAAGAACCTCATCTCCTCCCAGTCCTCAAATCCCTGGCGTCTCTTTGCCACTTTCAACTACCTCCTCTGCCCATCCCTTCCTCGCCTCCCCTCCTCATTCTCTGCCCTTGACTTTGCCACCTACTTTACATCTAAAATTGACTCCATACATGAGGACATCATATCCCATCAGACCCTCAGCACTTCTCCCCCTCCTTTCCCTGACCACCCCTCCCCTTCGTTCTCACCAACTCTGACATCCTTCTCCCCTGTATCTGGAGAGGAAGTCATGGCCCTCATCCGGTCCTCCCCTCCTTCCACCATCCCTCTTGGCCCTATCCCTTCCCGTCTCCTCTGTTACCTGTCTCCTTCTGCCTGTTCCCATCTTGCTCACCTCCTTAATCTTTCCCTATCATCTGGCACTGTCCCTTCTGCATTCAAACATGCCCTTGTCTCCCCCATTCTTAAAAAAAACCACCCTTGATCCTAACATACTTTCCAACTATCGACCCATCTCTCTTCTGCCTTTTGCTTCCAAAGTCCTTGAGTGTATTGTCTACAACCGCCTTACCACATTTCTTTCCTCCCACTCCTTGACTCATTTCAATCTGCCTTCCGTTCTCTCCACTCTACTGAAACTGCCCTCACGAAAATCAGCAATGACCTCCTTGCTGCCAAATCCAAGGGCCAGTACTCTCTGCTCATTCTCCTTGACCTCTCTGCTGCATTTGACACTGTAGACCACCCACTCCTCCTGCAAATCCTTTACTCTCTTGGTTTACGTGGCACTGCCCTCTCTTGGCTTTCCTCCAACCTCTCTGATTGTTCCTTCTTTGTATCCTCGTATGACTCCTCTTCCCCCCCACTTCCACTAACAGTTGGAGTTGCCCAAGGTTCTGTTCTTGGATCTCTCCTTTTCTCCCTATATACATCCTCTTTAGGTGAACTCATAAACTCATTTGACCTCCAATATCATCTCTATGCTGATACTCAAATTTACCTTTCCACCCCTGAGCTCTCCCCCTCGCTCCTTACCCGTATCATCATCTGTCTCTCTGTTGTCTCTTCATGGATGTCCCAGCGCTTTCTTAAACTTAACATGTCTAAGACTGAGCTGATCATCTTCCCACCCACTTCCACTACATCACTTCCCACAATTTCATTATCTATTGATGGTTCAACTATCATCTCTAGCCCCAAACTGCGCTGTCTTGGAGTTATCCTAGACTCCTCCCTCTCCTTTAAACCACACATTCAGCACCTCTCGCAGTCCTGCCGTTTCCACCTAAAAAATATCTCCATGATTAGACCTTTCCTCATCCAAGATGCCACTAAAACCCTCATCCACTTACTGGTCATCGCCAGATTGGACTACTGTAACCTTCTCCTAGCTGGCCTCCCAGTCTCTCACCTCTCTCCACTACAATCTATTCTCAATGCTGCTGCTCAGCTCATCTTCCTCTCCAGATGTTCTACATCTGCTTCCCCTCTCCTTCAAGCCCTACACTGGCTCCCCTTCCCCTTCAGATGCCAATTCAAGGTTCTTACACTCTCCTACAAAGCCCTCACCAAATCCTCTCCCACATACATTTCTGACCTCATCTCCCTTCACACTCCCATCTGTCCACTTCGCTCAACAAATACATGCCACCTCTCTTGCCAACTGATTACTTCCTCCCACTCCTGCATCCAAGATTTTGCCCGTGCTGCTCCCCACCTTTGGAACTCTAGTCCCTATCAGACTCTCCACCTCTCTACAAATCTTCAACGGGCTCTCAAGACCCACTACTTCATCAAGGCTTTCCAGCTCTCATCCTAACCCACATAATACTCTCTCCTCCCTATGTTCCCCTTCTGTGTCATGCCTATCTTGTCTGTCTGCCCTCCCCTTCTGTGTCACGCCTGTCTGTCTGCCCCTCCCCTTTAGAATGTAAGCTCTCACGAGTAGGGACCTCTTCCCTCATGTGCTTCTTACATTTTCTTCTACTCTCTACTCCCCATAAGGGCACATAACACGTCTCTGCCAACTCCCGGCTGCTTATTGTGAGTATTTAATCGCTATTGCAGCAATGTATATAAATCCTGTCCTTGTCCTGCACTGTAATGTACTGTAAGTTACTTGTTTCTTGTTCACTTATTAGTTCTATGTACTACGGAACACTTATGGCACCATATAAATAAAGGATAATAATAATATGTGCTTCTGTGGGTTGGTCGCAAGTTGCCATGTTGAGGATGAGGACTGTCACATCTGTGATCTGGAGGTATCTGTACTATATTTACAGTTGTAAAGAGTGTGAGATTTGTGTAATAATGTAGATTTGCGCTACTTTGTGCCCAATTTTAGCCACTGCCTGTAAATTAGACACCTTTGTATCAGCATGGCTCACCATCACCACTAGCAACACGTCCGTGCACTTTTCCATGCACTAGCTACGTCTCACTGTATCACACATGTATGGATCCCAGGCCATAGATACGTCTCACTGTATCACACATGTATGGATCCCAGGCCATAGATACATCTCACTGTATCACACATGTATGGATCCGAGGCCATAGATACGTCTCACTGTATCACACATGTATGGATCCAGGCCATAGATACGTCTCACTGTATCACACATGTATGGATCCCAGGCCATAGATACGTCACACTGTATCACACATGTATGGATCCCAGGCCATAGATACGTCTCACTGTATCACACATGTATGGATCCCAGGCCATAGATACGTCTCACTGTATCACACATGTATGGATCCCAGGCCATAGATATGTCTCACTGTATCACACATGTATGGATCCCAGGCCATAGATACGTCTCACTGTATCACACATGTATGGATCCCAGGCCATAGATACGTCTCACTGTATCACACATGTATGGATCCCAGGCCATAGATACGTCTCACTGTATCACACATGTATGGATCCCAGGCCATAGATACGTCTCACTCTGTCACACATGTATGGATCCCAGGCCATAGATACGTCTCACTCTGTCACACATGTATGGATCCCAGGCCATAGATACGTCTCACTGTATCACACATGTATGGATCCTAGGCCATAGATACGTCTCACTGTATCACACATGTATGGATCCCAGTCCATAGATACGTCTCACTGTATCACACATGTATGGATCCCAGGCCATAGATACGTCTCACTGTGTCACACATGTATTGATCCCAGGCTATAGATACGTCTCACTGTGTCACACATGTATGAATTCCACTATATCACACACGTATGGATCCCAGGCCATAGATACGTCTCACTGTGTCACACATGTATGGATCCCAGGCTATAGATACGTCTCACTGTGTCACACATGTATGAATTCCACTGTATCACACACGTATGGATCCCAGGCCATAGATACGTCTCACTGTATCACACATGTATGGATCCCAGGCCATAGATACGTCTCACTGTATCACACATGTATGTATCCCAGGCCATAAAACCATACTTGCTTACTTTTTTTTTCTCTTCCCGGGTGAAGACCGGGTGAGAGAAGCCGGAGGGTGGTGGGGAGGGCCGGGACCCGATGATTTGCGTCATTAAGCCCCGTCCACTTGCGGTTAATTGCAGAGATTGGCTCAAATTTAAATAGGGGGCGGTACCAAATGAAGCAGTTCATGATGAATCGCGTCAATAAGCCCCACCCCTTACACGGAGACCCGCGATCGCCATAGAAATGCTCCCCATTCTGCCCACTTCACTAAGAAGTGGGCAGAAATGCAGGAGAATGCCTACCCTTCCGGGCATGCGGGGGGTTACCCAAAATATCAGGAGCCTCCAACGAATTCCAGGAGGGTAGGCATATATGACATAAACCTATAAACAGTGCAGGGTACACAGAACATTACAATACAGTAACCAAAACATAAACAGAGCACAAGTAACAATTAGCACCACAATTCTCAGTTCATAATACAGCTGGGAATGTGAAGGCTCATTGAAGTGCTAGAGAAGAAGGCTGTGAGACAGTAGGGAGGAGGACCCTGCTGCTTGGAGCTTACAATCTAGGGGAGACAGTCAGAGGACATGAGGCAGATGTGTAGATGGGGATCTGAGGGCAGGAAGTAGGCGAGGTGTAGAAGGCTGAGGCAGGAGGGTGAGGTGAGTAACCTGGTGACACGGTTATGTGGTGGAAGGGTATGCTTTGATGAACAGGTGGGTTTTCAATGCATGTTTGAAGCTATGCAAGGTCAGGAGAGCCTGATGGAGCGAGGGAGCTCATTCCAGTGAAGGGGGGCTGCACGGGCAAAATCTTGGATATGAGCATGAGATTAAGTAACCAAAGTAGAGCAGAGGCAACAGTCATTGGCAGACCGGAGAGGGCGGGAGGGAGTAGGCAGGGAGATGAGGTTGGAGATGTATGGAGCAGTAGAGAGGGCCTTGTATGTGAAGGTGAGGAGTTTGAAGAGGATTCTGTAGGGGAATGGGAGCCAGTGCAGGTATTGGCGGAGGGGAGTGGCAGATGTGGAATTGCGGGAGAGGAAGATAAGTCTAGCTGCAGCATTGAGAAGAGATTGGAGGGGAGCAAGATGGCAATGTCGGAGGCCTGTGAAGAGAAGGTTGCAGTAGTCAAGCCGAGAAATGATTAGTGAGTGAAAAATCAGTTTGGTAGCATTCTGGGAGAGGAAAGGCCTAATGCGAGTGATGTTGCATAGCTGGAACCAACAGGACTGAGCCAGAGATTGAATGTGGGGGGCGAAGGAGAGGAGGAGTCAAGGATGACATCCAAGTAGTGAAGTTGGGGAACAGGGGAGATGATGGTATTGTCAACAGTGATAGAGATTGGTGGGGGTAATACTCTGTTAGGGGGAAAGATGATGAGTCCGGTTTTGTCCATGTTGAGCTTTAGAGAGCACTGAGACATCCAGGAAGAGATGGTGGAGAGAGGCAGCTGGATACCTGAGAGAGGACAGAAGAGGAGAATTTAGGAGAGGAGAGGTATAGTTGCATGTCATCAGCATAGAGGTCGTTTTGGAGGTCGAAGGAACTGATGAGTTCTCCTAGTGTAGAGGTTTACAGGAAGAAGAGCAAGTAGCCGAGGACAGAACCCTGCGGGACACCAATGAGAAGGGTGGAAGGGGGTAGGTGGAGCTGGAGGCAGACACAGAGAAGGAGCGATGGCGAGGTAAGAGATGAACCAGGCATGGACGGTGTTAGAGAGGCCAATGGTCTGATGGGTGCGTTTTTGATGGGGGTGGGGGGCAGTATCTATTCCCAATGGGATGGGGGGGAGTTGGAGCAGCATTTATTCCCACCACTGTTCTTTATCGCCCAGGACACTAAAATGCCCGGCTACAGTACGGCTTTGGTTGAGCCCCATAATTTGCAGTCTCCAGAGAGAAGGATGAGATTACGATCAGCGTATACACTTGGAGAAAGCTTCTGTCTCAGTGCAGGAATATGCTGGCACTATTTAAGTAACTGTTAGTAAATACATAATAAACTCAGGCCTCATTCAGACAGGTGTATTTCTGCACCCGTTCCCCTCATCACTGAGCAAGTACAGAGTAGAGAGTGTGTGGTGTATCACTACCCAGCATGGTTTGTCTATAGGGAAATGTGTATGCAGGGAAACGTAGACTAAGCATCAGTGTTCTCTGAGCACACAGAATTCTGGGTCTGATACACGGATGAACACAATGGTGGTGTTGGACACCATGGAGCGATGTTTTGCTACCTCGCATGCACCAAAGCCGCACTGTGATTGGTTGGCGACGGCGGTTGCAGAGTGAGAAGTAGTCAGTGTTTTGGGGGAGGTAACAGGGGGTGGTTAGGATAATGCAGGCATGTCAGTGGCCCTAGTGAGCCTCTGAGAATTAGTACGCAGCTGTAGAGGCCCCGGTATCTTAGGTGTGTGAGGCCGGCAGTTTAAATCCCAATGCCTGCAGACCGGCAACAGTGAAGATCCTGACAGAGGATTTAGGTAAGTATCGCTAACTCCACCCCACCCTAACTCTAACCCTCCCTTAGGGGTGCCTAACTCTAATCTCCCCCCCATAGTGCCTAACCCTAAGCCCCCTCTAGGTGCCTAAACCTAATCCCCCATCCCTGTAGCTTAAACCTAAGTCTCCCGGGGGGAGTGCCTAACTCTTACCTAGCTCTTACCCCCCCTTCCCCTAGCCTAAACCTAACCCTCTCGGGGGGTGCCTAACACTAAGTCCCCCCAGGGAGCCCTAAACCTAACCCTCCCCCCGCCCGCAGCTGTCTGCAGCGGCGCCCGGCATCACCTGTCTCCCGGCGTTGGTAAAATGACAGGTGTCTAGATTTAGGGATAAAGCAGTCGGGAAGCCGGCTGTCGGAATTACATCCACCGGCTTCCCGACTGCATACCGAGGGAATGGGGTCCTTGTCCCTTTAGTGCAGGTTTCCTCTAAACCAGTTGTTCTCAAACTCAGGGTCTGATTCATTAGGGATCGCAACTGTGATTACGCACACAATCGGCCAATTGTTGTTTTCTGTGCATGCATATGCATCGCAGTGCATGCACGTGAACTAGCCACTGCAATTGGGACTGCCATCGCAGTGACTACGCAGACCCATAACAGAGTGATTGAGCGGAAGTGCCATTTGTGGGTGGTGATGGGGGGGCGGCGAAACTCAGCATGCAATTGCGTTCGAACGTCGTCGCATGGACATGCATAAATTATCCACTGAAATGCCATATGCAGCCTGAGGCCTGATGGTGTGTGATAAAGTTAGCAGTTTCTGAGTAAGGTCAGAGCCTGTGTAAGTGTGTGTGAGGCTGTGATGGTACTCCATGTTACTGATGGTATCTCAGTCTTGTGTAATCACTGTGTGTGATGAGGTTAGTAATTCCTGAGTAAGGTCAGAGCCTGTGTAAGTGTGTGTGAGGCTGTGAAGGTACTCCATGTTACTGATGGTGTCTCAGTCTTGTGTAATCACTGTGTGTGATGAGATTAGTAATTCCAGAGTAAGGTCAGAGCCTGTGTAAGTGTGTGTGAGGCTGTGATGGTACTCCATGTTACTGATGGTTTCTCAGTCTTGTGTAATCACTGTGTGTGATGAGGTTAGTAATTCCTGAGTAAGGTCAGAGCCTGTGTAAGTGTGTGTGTATGTGATGGTACTCCATGTTACTGATGGTTTCTCAGTCCTGTGTAGTCACTGTGTGTGATGAGGTTAGTAATTCCTGAGTAAGATCAGAGCCTGTGTAAGTGTGTGTGAGGCTGTGATGGTACTCCATGTTACTGATGGTGTCTCAGTCTTGTGTAATCACTGCGTGTGATGAGGTTAGTAATTTTTGAGTAAGGTCAGACCATGTGTAAGTGTGTGTGAGGATGTGATGGTACTCCAAGTTACTAATGGTATCTCAGTCTTGTGTAGTCACTGCCTGCGATGAGGTTAGTAATTCCTGAGTAAGGTCAGAGCCTGTGTAAGTGTGTGTGAGGCTGTGATGGTACTCCATGTTACTGATGGTCTCTCAGTCTTGTGTAATCACTGCGTGTGATGAGGTTAGCAATTCCTGAGTAAGATCAGAGCTGTGTAAGTGTGTGTGAGGCTGTGATGGTACTCCATGTTACTGATGGTATCTCAGTCTTGTGTAGTCACTGTGTGTGATGAGGTTAGTAATTCCTGAGTGAGATCAGAGCCTGTGTAAGTGTGTGTGAGGATGTGATGGTGCTCCATGTTACTGATGGTGTCTCAGTCTTGTGTAATCACTGCGTGTGATGAGGTTAGCAATTCCTGAGTAAGGTCAGATCCTCTGTAAGTGTGTGTGAGGATGTGATGATACTCCATGTTACTGATGGTGTCTCAGTCTTGTGTAATCACTGCGTGTGATGAGGTTAGTAATTCCTGAGTAAGGTCAGAGCCTGTGTAAGTGTGTGTGAGGCTGTGATGGTATTCCATGTTACTGATGGTGTCTCAGTCTTGTGTAATCACTGCGTGTGATGAGGTTAGTAATTCCTGTGTAAGGTCAGAGCCTGTGTAAGTGTGTGTGAGGATGTGATGGTACTCCATGTTACTGAAGGTTTCTCAGTCTTGTGTAATCACTGTGTGTGATGAGGTTAGTAATTCCTGAGTAAGGTCAGAGCCTGTGTAAGTGTGTGTGAGGCTGTGATGGTACTCCATGTTACTGATGGTTTCTCAGTCTTGTGTAATCACTGTGTGTATTGAGATTTGAAATTCCTGAGTAAGGTCAGAGCCTGTGTAAGTGTGTGTGATGATGTGATGGTACTCCATGTTACTGATGGTTTCTCACTCATCTGTAATCACTGCGTGTGATGAGATTAGTAATTCCTGAGTAAGGTCAGAGCCTGTGTAAGTGTGTGTGAGGCTGCGATGGTACTCCATGATACTGATGGTGTCTCAGTCTTGTGTAATCACTGCGTGTGATGAGGTTAGTAATTCCTGAGTAAGGTCAGAGCCTGTGTAAGTGTGTGTGAGGATTTGATGCTACTCCATGTTACTGATGGTTTCTCAGTCTTGTGTAATCACTGCGTGTGATGTGGTTAGTAATTCCTGAGTAAGGTCAGACCATGTGTAAGTGTGTGTGAGGATGTCATGGTACTCCAAGTTACTGATGGTATCTCAGTCTTGTGTAGTCACTGCCTGTGATGAGGTTAGTAATTCCTGAGTAAGGTCAGAGCCTGTGTAAGTGTGTGTGAGGCTGTGATGGTACTCCATGTTACTGATGGTCTCTCAGTCTTGTGTAGTCACTGCGTGTGATGAGGTTAGCAATTCCTGAGTAAGATCAGAGCTGTGTAAGTGTGTGTGAGGCTGTGATGGTACTCCATGTTACTGATGGTATCTCAGTCTTGTGTAGTCACTGTGTGTGATGAGGTTAGTAATTCCTGAGTGAGATCAGAGCCTGTGTAAGTGTGTGTGAGGATGTGATGGTGCTCCATGTTACTGATGGTGTCTCAGTCTTCTGTAATCACTGCGTGTGATGAGGTTAGTAATTCCTCAATAAGGTCAGATCCTCTGTAAGTGTGTGTGAGGATGTGATGATACTCCATGTTACTGATGGTGTCTCAGTCTTGTGTAATCACTGCGTGTGATGAGGTTAGTAATTCCTGAGTAAGGTCAGAGCCTGTGTAAGTGTGTGTGAGGCTGTGATGGTATTCCATGTTACTGATGGTATCTCAGTCTTGTGTAATCACTGTGTGTGATGAGGTTAGTAATTCCTGAGTAAGGTCAGAGCCTGTGTAAGTGTGTGTGAGGCTGTGATGGTACTCCATGTAACTGATGGTTTCTCAGTCTTGTGTAATCACTGCGTGTGATGAGGTTAGTAATTCCTGAGTAAGGTCAGAGCCTGTGTAAGTGTGTGAGGATGTGACGGTAATCCATGTTACTGACGGTTTCTCAGTATTGTGTAATCACTGTGAGTATTGAGATTTGAAATTCCTGAGTAAGGTCAGAGCCTGTGTAAGTGTGTGTGAGGATGTGATGGAACTCCATGTTACTGATGGTTTCTCACTCATCTGTAATCACTGCGTGTGATGAGGTTAGTAATTCCTGAGTAATTTCAGAGCCTGTGTAAGTGTGTGTGAGGCTGCGATGGTACTCCATGATACTGATGGTGTCTCAGTCTTGTGTAATCACTGCATGTGATGAGGTTAGTAATTCCTGAGTAAGGTCAGAGCCTGTGTAAGTGTGTGTGAGGCTGCGATGGTACTCCATGATACTGATGGTGTCTCAGTCTTGTGTAATCACTGCGTGTGATGAGGTTAGTAATTCCTGAGTAAGGTCAGAGCCTGTGTAAGTGTGTGTGAGGATGTGATGCTACTCCATGTTACTGATGGTTTCTCAGTCTTGTGTAATCACTGCGTGTGATGTGGTTAGTAATTCCTGAGTAAGGTCAGAGCCTGTGTAAGTGTGTGTAAGGATGTGATGGTACTCCATGTTACTGATGGTGTCTCAGTCTTGTGTAATCGCTGTGTGTGATGAGGTTAGTAATTTCTGAGTAAGTTCAGACCATGTGTGTGTGTGTGTGTGAGGCTGTGATGGTACTCCATGTTACTGATGGTGTCTCAGTCTTGTGTAATCACTGCGTGTGATGAGGTTAGTAATTCCTGAGTAAGGTCAGAGCCTGTGTTAGTGTGTGTGAGGCTGTGATGGTACTCCATGTTACTGATGGTGTCTCAGTCTTGTGTAATCAATGTGTGTGATGAGATTAGTAATTCCTGAGTAAGGTCAGAGCCTGTGTAAGTGTGTGTGAGGCTGTGATGGTACTCCATGTTACTGATGGTGTCTCAGTCTTGTGTAATCACTGCGTGTGATGAGGTTAGTAATTCCTGAGTAAGGTCAGAGCCTGTGTAAATGTGTGTGAGGCTGTGATGGTACTCCATGTTACTGATGGTGTCTCAGTCTTGTGTAATCACTGCGTGTGATGAGGTTAGTAATTCCTGAGTAAGGTCAGAGCCTGTGTAAGTGTGTGTGAGGATGTGATGGTACTCCATGTTACTGATGGTTTCTCACGCTTGTGTAGTTACTGCATGTGATGAGGTTAGTAATTCCTGAGTAAGGTCAGAGCCTGTGTAAGTGTGTGTGAGGCTGCGATGGTACTCCATGTTACTGATGGTGTCTCAGTCTTGTGTAATCACTGTGTGTGATGAGGTTAGTAAGTCCTGAGTAAGGTCAGAGCCTGTGTAAGTGTGTGTGAGGATGTGATGGTACTCCATGTTACTGATGGAGTCTCAGTCTTGTGTAATCACTGTGTGTGATGAGGTTAGTAATTCCTGAGTAAGGTCAGAGCCTGTGTAAGTGTGTGTGAGGATGTGATAGTACTCCACGTTACTGATGGTGTCTCAGTCTTGTGTAATCACTGTGTGTGATGAGGTTAGTAAATCCTGAGTAAGGTCAGAGCCTGTGTAAGTGTGTGTGAGGCTGTGATGGTACTCCATGTTACTGATGGTTTCTCAGTCTTGTTTAATCGCTGTGTGTGATGAGGTTAGTAATTTCTGAGTAAGGTCAGACCATGTGTAAGTGTGTGTGAGGATGTGATGGTACTCCATGTTACTGATGGTGTCTCAGTCTTGTGTAGTTACAGCGTGTGATGAGGTTAGTAATTCCTGAGTAAGGTCAGAGCCTGTGTAAGTGTGTGTGAGGATGTGATGGTACTCCATGTTACTGATGGTGTCTCAGCCTTGTGTAGTCACTTTGTGTGATGAGGTTAGTAATTCCAGAGTAAGGTCAGAGCCTGTGTAAGTGTGTGTGAGGATGTGATGGTACTCCATGTTACTGATGGTCTCTCAGTCTTGAGTAATCACTGTGTGTGATGAGATTAGTAATTCCTGAGTAAGGTCAGAGCCTGTGTAAGTGTGTGTGAGGCTGTGATGGTACTCCATGTTACTGATGATGTCTCAGTCTTGTGTAATCACTGCGTGTGATGAGGTTAGTAATTCCTGAGTAAGGTCAGAGCCTGTGTAAGTGTGTGTGTATGTGATGGTACTCCATGTTACTGATGGTTTCTCAGTCCTGTGTAGTCACTGTGTGTGATGAGGTTAGTAATTCCTGAGTAAGGTCAGAGCCTGTGTAAGTGTGTGTGAGGCTGAGATGGTACTCCATGTTACTGATGGTCTCTCAGTCTTGTGTAATCACTGCGTGTGATGAGGTTAGCAATTCCTGAGTAAGATCAGAGCTGTGTAAGTGTGTGTGAGGCTGTGATGGTACTCCATGTTACTGATGGTTTCTCTGTATTGTGTAATCACTGTGTGTATTGAGATTTGAAAATCCTAAGTAAGGTCAGAGCCTGTGTAAGTGTGTGTGAGGATGTGATGGTACTCCATGTTACTGATGGTTTCTCAGTCTTGTGTAATCACTGCGTGTGTTGTGGTTAGTAATTCCTGAGTAAGGTCAGAGCCTGTGTAAGTGTGTGTAAGGATGTGATGGTACTCCATGTTACTAATGGTGTCTCAGTCTTGTGTAATCGCTGTGTGTGATGAGGTTAGTAATTTCTGAGTAAGTTCAGACCATGTGTGTGTGTGTCTGTGAGCTTGTGATGGTACTCCATGTTACTGATGGATTCTCAGTCTTGTGTAATCACTGTGTGTGATGAGGTTAGTAATTCCTGAGTAAGGTCAGAGCCTGTGTAAGTGTGTGTGAGGATGTGATGGTACTCCATGTTACTGATGGTTTCTCAGTCTTGTGTAATCACTGTGTGTATTGAGATTTGAAATTCCTGAGTAAGGTCAGAGCCTGTGTAAGTGTGTGTGAGGATGTGATGGTACTCCATGTTACTGATGGTTTCTCACTCATCTGTAATCACTGCGTGTGATGAGGTTAGTAATTCCTGAGTAAGGTCAGAGCCTGTGTAAGTGTGTGTGAGGATGTGATAGTACTCCACGTTACTGATGGTGTCTCAGTCTTGTGTAATCACTGTGTGTGATGAGGTTAGTAAATCCTGAGTAAGGTCAGAGCCTGTGTAAGTGTGTGTGAGGCTGTGATGGTACTCCATGTTACTGATGGTTTCTCAGTCTTGTTTAATCGCTGTGTGTGATGAGGTTAGTAATTTCTGAGTAAGGTCAGACCATGTGTAAGTGTGTGTGAGGATGTGATGGTACTCCATGTTACTGATGGTGTCTAAGTCTTGTGTAGTTACAGCGTGTGATGAGGTTAGTAATTCCTGAGTAAGGTCAGAGCCTGTGTAAGTGTGTGTGAGGATGTGATGGTACTCCATGTTACTGATGGTGTCTCAGCCTTGTGTAGTCACTTTGTGTGATGAGGTTAGTAATTCCAGAGTAAGGTCAGAGCCTGTGTAAGTGTGTGTGAGGATGTGATGGTACTCCATGTTACTGATGGTCTCTCAGTCTTGAGTAATCACTGTGTGTGATGAGATTAGTAATTCCTGAGTAAGGTCAGAGCCTGTGTAAGTGTGTGTGAGGCTGTGATGGTACTCCATGTTACTGATGATGTCTCAGTCTTGTGTAATCACTGCGTGTGATGAGGTTAGTAATTCCTGAGTAAGGTCAGAGCCTGTGTAAGTGTGTGTGTATGTGATGGTACTCCATGTTACTGATGGTTTCTCAGTCCTGTGTAGTCACTGTGTGTGATGAGGTTAGTAATTCCTGAGTAAGGTCAGAGCCTGTGTAAGTGTGTGTGAGGCTGTGATGGTACTCCATGTTACTGATGGTCTCTCAGTCTTGTGTAATCACTGCGTGTGATGAGGTTAGCAATTCCTGAGTAAGATCAGAGCTGTGTAAGTGTGTGTGAGGCTGTGATGGTACTCCATGTTACTGATGGTTTCTCAGTATTGTGTAATCACTGTGTGTATTGAGATTTGAAATTCCTAAGTAAGGTCAGAGCCTGTGTAAGTGTGTGTGAGGATGTGATGGTACTCCATGTTACTGATGGTTTCTCAGTCTTGTGTAATCACTGCGTGTGTTGTGGTTAGTAATTCCTGAGTAAGGTCAGAGCCTGTGTAAGTGTGTGTAAGGATGTGATGGTACTCCATGTTACTAATGGTGTCTCAGTCTTGTGTAATCGCTGTGTGTGATGAGGTTAGTAATTTCTGAGTAAATTCAGACCATGTGTGGGAGTACCATCACAGCCTCACAGACACACACACACATGGTCTGAACTTACTCAGAAATTACTAACCTCATCACACACAGCGATAACACAAGACTGAGACACCATTAGTAACATGGAGTACCATCACAGCCTCACAGACACACACACACATGGTCTGAACTTACTCAAAAATTACTAACCTCATCACACACAGCGATAACACAAGACTGAGACACCATTAGTAACATGGAGTACCATCACATCCTTACACACACTTACACAGGCTCTGACCTTACTCAGGAATTTCAAATCTCAATACACACAGTGATTACACAAGACTGAGAAACCATCAGTAACATGGAGTACCATCACATCCTCACACACACTTACACAGGCTCTGACCTTACTCAGGAATTACTAACCTCATCACACACAGTGATTACACAAGACTGAGACTCCATCAGTAACATGGAGTACCATCACAGCCTCACAGACACACACACACATGGTCTGAACTTACTCAGAAATTACTAACCTCATCACACACAGCGATAACACAAGACTGAGACACCATTAGTAACATGGAGTACCATCACATCCTTACACACACTTACACAGGCTCTGACCTTACTCAGGAATTACTAACCACAACACACGCAGTGATTACACAAGACTGAGAAACCATCAGTAACATGGAGTACCATCACATCCTCACACACACTTACACAGGCTCTGACCTTACTTAGGAATTTCAAATCTCAATACACACAGTGATTACACAATACTGAGAAACCATCAGTAACATGGAGTACCATCACAGCCTCACACACACTTACACAGCTCTGATCTTACTCAGGAATTGCTAACCTCATCACACGCAGTGATTACACAAGACTGAGAGACCATCAGTAACATGGAGTACCATCACAGCCTCACACACACTTACACAGGCTCTGACCTTACTCAGGAATTACTAACCTCATCACACACAGTGACTACACAGGACTGAGAAACCATCAGTAACATGGAGTACCATCACATACACACACACTTACACAGGCTCTGACCTTACTCAGGAATTACTAACCTCATCACACGCAGTGATTACACAAGACTGAGACATCATCAGTAACATGGAGTACCATCACAGCCTCACACACACTTACACAGGCTCTGACCTTACTCAGGAATTACTAATCTCATCACACACAGTGATTACTCAAGACTGAGAGACCATCAGTAACATGGAGTACCATCACATCCTCACACACACTTACACAGGCTCTGACCTTACTCTGGAATTACTAACCTCATCACACAAAGTGACTACACAAGGTTGAGACACCATCAGTAACATGGAGTACCATCACATCCTCACACACACTTACACAGGCTCTGACCTTACTCAGGAATTACTAACCTCATCACACGCTGTAACTACACAAGACTTAGACACCATCAGTAACATGGAGTACCATCACATCCTCACACACACTTAAACATGGTCTGACCTTACTCAGAAATTACTAACCTCATCACACACAGCGATTAAACAAGACTGAGAAACCATCAGTAACATGGAGTACCATCACAGCCTCACACACACTTACACAGGCTCTGACCTTACTCAGGATTTACTAACCTCATCACACACAGTGATTACACAAGACTGAGACACCATCAGTAACGTGGAGTACTATCACATCCTCACACACACTTACACAGGCTCTGACCTTACTCAGGAATTACTAACCTCATCACACGCAGTGATTACAGATGAGTGAGAAACCATCTGTAACATGGAGTACCATCACATCCTCACACACACTTACACAGGCTCTGACCTTACTTAGGAATTTCAAATCTCAATACACACAGTGATTACACAATACTGAGAAACCATCAGTAACATGGAGTACCATCACAGCCTCACAGACACACAATGTTACTGATGGTGTCTCAGTCTTGTGTAATCACTGCGTGTGATGAGGTTAGTAATTCCTGAGTAAGGTCAGAGCCTGTGTAAGTGTGTGTGAGGCTGTGGTGGTACTCCATTTTACTTATGGTGTCTCAGTCTTGTGTAATCAATGTGTGTGATGAGATTAGAAATTCCTGAGTAAGGTCAGAGCCTGTGTAAGTGTGTGTGAGGCTGTGATGGTACTCCATGTTACTGATCGTGTCTCAGTCTTGTGTAGTTACAGCGTGTGATGAGGTTAGTAATTCCTGAGTAAGGTCAGAGCCTGTGTAAGTGTGTGTGAGGCTGTGGTGGTACTCCATTTTACTTATGGTGTCTCAGTCTTGTGTAATCAATGTGTGTGATGAGATTAGAAATTCCTGAGTAAGGTCAGAGCCTGTGTAAGTGTGTGTGAGGCTGTGATGGTACTCCATGTTACTGATGGTGTCTCAGTCTTGTGTAGTTACAGCGTGTGATGAGGTTAGTAATTCCTGAGTAAGGTCAGAGCCTGTGTAAGTGTGTGTGAGGATGTGATGGTACTCCATGTTACTGATGGTGTCTCAGTCTTGTGTAATCACTGTGTGTGATGAGATTAGTAATTCCTGAGTAAGGTCAGAGCCTCTGTAAGTGTGTGTGAGGATGTGATGATACTCCATGTTACTGATGGTCTCTCAGTCTTGTGTAATCACTGCGTGTGATGAGGTTAGTAATTCCTGAGTAAGGTCAGAGCCTGTGTAAGTGTGTGTGTATGTGATGGTACTCCATGTTACTGATGGTTTCTCAGTCCTGTGTAGTCACTGTGTGTGATGAGGTTAGTAATTCCTGAGTAAGGTCAGAGCCTGTGTAAGTGTGTGTGAGGCAGTGATGGTACTCCATGTTACTGATGGTCTCTCAGTCTTGTGTAATCACTGCGTGTGATGAGGTTAGCAATTCCTGAGTATGATCAGAGCTGTGTAAGCGTGTGTGAGGCTGTGATGGTACTCCATGTTACTGATGGTTTCTCAGTATTGTGTAATCACTGTGTGTATTGAGATTTGAAATTCCTAAGTAAGGTCAGAGCCTGTGTAAGTGTGTGTGAGGATGTGATGGTACTCCATGTTACTGATGGTTTCTCACTCATCTGTAATCACTGCGTGTGATGAGGTTAGTAATTCCTGAGTAAGGTCAGAGCCTGTGTAAGTGTGTGTGAGGATGTGATAGTACTCCACGTTACTGATGGTGTCTCAGTCTTGTGTAATCACTGTGTGTGATGAGGTTAGTAAATCCTGAGTAAGGTCAGAGCCTGTGTAAGTGTGTGTGAGGCTGTGATGGTACTCCATGTTACTGATGGTTTCTCAGTCTTGTTTAATCGCTGTGTGTGATGAGGTTAGTAATTTCTGAGTAAGGTCAGACCATGTTTAAGTGTGTGTGAGGATGTGATGGTACTCCATGTTACTGATGGTGTCTAAGTCTTGTGTAGTTACAGCGTGTGATGAGGTTAGTAATTCCTGAGTAAGGTCAGAGCCTGTGTAAGTGTGTGTGAGGATGTGATGGTACTCCATGTTACTGATGGTGTCTCAACCTTGTGTAGTCACTTTGTGTGATGAGGTTAGTAATTCCAGAGTAAGGTCAGAGCCTGTGTAAGTGTGTGTGAGGATGTGATGGTACTCCATGTTACTGATGGTCTCTCAGTCTTGAGTAATCACTGTGTGTGATGAGATTAGTAATTCCTGAGTAAGGTCAGAGCCTGTGTAAGTGTGTGTGAGGCTGTGATGGTACTCCATGTTACTGATGATGTCTCAGTCTTGTGTAATCACTGCGTGTGATGAGGTTAGTAATTCCTGAGTAAGGTCAGAGCCTGTGTAAGTGTGTGTGTATGTGATGGTACTCCATGTTACTGATGGTTTCTCAGTCCTGTGTAGTCACTGTGTGTGATGAGGTTAGTAATTCCTGAGTAAGGTCAGAGCCTGTGTAAGTGTGTGTGAGGCTGTGATGGTACTCCATGTTACTGATGGTCTCTCAGTCTTGTGTAATCACTGCGTGTGATGAGGTTAGCAATTCCTGAGTAAGATCAGAGCTGTGTAAGTGTGTGTGAGGCTGTGATGGTACTCCATGTTACTGATGGTTTCTCAGTATTGTGTAATCACTGTGTGTATTGAGATTTGAAATTCCTAAGTAAGGTCAGAGCCTGTGTAAGTGTGTGTGAGGATGTGATGGTACTCCATGTTACTGATGGTTTCTCAGTCTTGTGTAATCACTGCGTGTGTTGTGGTTAGTAATTCCTGAGTAAGGTCAGAGCCTGTGTAAGTGTGTGTAAGGATGTGATGGTACTCCATGTTACTAATGGTGTCTCAGTCTTGTGTTATCGCTGTGTGTGATGAGGTTAGTAATTTCTGAGTAAGTTCAGACCATGTGTGTGTGTGTCTGTGAGGCTGTGATGGTACTCCATGTTACTGATGGAGTCTCAGTCTTGTGTAATCACTGTGTGTGATGAGGTTAGTAATTCCTGAGTAAGGTCAGAGCCTGTGTAAGTGTGTGTGAGGATGTGATGGTACTCCATGTTACTGATGGTTTCTCAGTCTTGTGTAATCACTGTGTGTATTGAGATTTGAAATTCCTGAGTAAGGTCAGAGCCTGTGTAAGTGTGTATGAGGATGTGATGGTACTCCATGTTACTGATGGTTTCTCACTTATCTGTAATCACTGCGTGTGATGAGGTTAGTAATTCCTGAGTAAGGTCAGAGCCTGTGTAAGTGTGTGTGAGGATGTGATAGTACTCCACGTTACTGATGGTGTCTCAGTCTTGTGTAATCACTGTGTCTGATGAGGTTAGTAAATCCTGAGTAAGGTCAGAGCCTGTGTAAGTGTGTGTGAGGCTGTGATGGTACTCCATGTTACTGATGGTTTCTCAGTCTTGTTTAATCGCTGTGTGTGATGAGGTTAGTAATTTCTGAGTAAGGTCAGACCATGTGTAAGTGTGTGTGAGGATGTGATGGTACTCCATGTTACTGATGGTGTCTAAGTCTTGTGTAGTTACAGCGTGTGATGAGGTTAGTAATTCCTGAGTAAGGTCAGAGCCTGTGTAAGTGTGTGTGAGGATGTGATGGTACTCCATGTTACTGATGGTGTCTCAGCCTTGTGTAGTCACTGTGTGTGATGAGATTAGTAATTCCTGAGTAAGGTCAGAGCCTGTGTAAGTGTGTGTGAGGCTGTGATGGTACTCCATGTTACTGATGATGTCGCAGTCTTGTGTAATCACTGCGTGTGATGAGGTTAGTAATTCCTGAGTAAGGTCAGAGCCTGTGTAAGTGTGTGTGTATGTGATGGTACTCCATGTTACTGATGGTTTCTCAGTCCTGTGTAGTCACTGTGTGTGATGAGGTTAGTAATTCCTGAGTAAGGTCAGAGCCTGTGTAAGTGTGTGTGAGGCTGTGATGGTACTCCATGTTACTGATGGTCTCTCAGTCTTGTGAAATCACTGCGTGTGATGAGGTTAGCAATTCCTGAGTAAGATCAGAGCTGTGTAAGTGTGTGTGAGGCTGTGATGGTACTCCATGTTACTGATGGTTTCTCAGTCTTGTGTAATCACTGCGTGTGTTGTGGTTAGTAATTCCTGAGTAAGGTCAGAGCCTGTGTAAGTGTGTGTAAGGATGTGATGGTACTCCATGTTACTAATGGTGTCTCAGTCTTGTGTAATCGCTGTGTGTGATGAGGTTAGTAATTTCTGAGTAAGTTCAGACCATGTGTGTGTGTGTCTGTGAGGCTGTGATGGTACTCCATGTTACTGATGGTGTCTCAGTCTTGTGTAATCACTGCGTGTGATGAGGTTAGTAATTCCTGAGTAAGGTCAGAGCCTGTGTAAGTGTGTGTGAGGCTGTGGTGGTACTCCATTTTACTTATGGTGTCTCAGTCTTGTGTAATCAATGTGTGTGATGAGATTAGAAATTCCTGAGTAAGGTCAGAGCCTGTGTAAGTGTGTGTGAGGCTGTGATGGTACTCCATGTTACTGATGGTGTCTCAGTCTTGTGTAGTTACAGCGTGTGATGAGGTTAGTAATTCCTGAGTAAGGTCAGAGCCTGTGTAAGTGTGTGTGAGGATGTGATGGTACTCCATGTTACTGATGGTGTCTCAGTCTTGTGTAATCACTGTGTGTGATGAGATTAGTAATTCCTGAGTAAGGTCAGAGCCTCTGTAAGTGTGTGTGAGGATGTGATGATACTCCATGTTACTGATGGTCTCTCAGTCTTGTGTAATCACTGTGTGTGATGAGATTAGTAATTCCTGAGTAAGGTCAGAGCCTGTGTAAGTGTGTGTGAGGCTGTGATGGTACTCCATGTTACTGATGGTGTCTCAGTCTTGTGTAATCACTGCGTGTGATGAGGTTAGTAATTCCTGAGTAAGGTCAGAGCCTGTGTAAATGTGTGTGAGGCTGTGATGGTACTCCATGTTACTGATGGTGTCTAAGTCTTGTGTAGTTACAGCGTGTGATGAGGTTAGTAATTCCTGAGTAAGGTCAGAGCCTGTGTAAGTGTGTGTGAGGATGTGATGGTACTCCATGTTACTGATGGTGTCTCAGCCTTGTGTAGTCACTGTGTGTGATGAGATTAGTAATTCCTGAGTAAGGTCAGAGCCTGTGTAAGTGTGTGTGAGGCTGTGATGGTACTCCATGTTACTGATGATGTCGCAGTCTTGTGTAATCACTGCGTGTGATGAGGTTAGTAATTCCTGAGTAAGGTCAGAGCCTGTGTAAGTGTGTGTGTATGTGATGGTACTCCATGTTACTGATGGTTTCTCAGTCCTGTGTAGTCACTGTGTGTGATGAGGTTAGTAATTCCTGAGTAAGGTCAGAGCCTGTGTAAGTGTGTGTGAGGCTGTGATGGTACTCCATGTTACTGATGGTCTCTCAGTCTTGTGAAATCACTGCGTGTGATGAGGTTAGCAATTCCTGAGTAAGATCAGAGCTGTGTAAGTGTGTGTGAGGCTGTGATGGTACTCCATGTTACTGATGGTTTCTCAGTCTTGTGTAATCACTGCGTGTGTTGTGGTTAGTAATTCCTGAGTAAGGTCAGAGCCTGTGTAAGTGTGTGTAAGGATGTGATGGTACTCCATGTTACTAATGGTGTCTCAGTCTTGTGTAATCGCTGTGTGTGATGAGGTTAGTAATTTCTGAGTAAGTTCAGACCATGTGTGTGTGTGTCTGTGAGGCTGTGATGGTACTCCATGTTACTGATGGTGTCTCAGTCTTGTGTAATCACTGCGTGTGATGAGGTTAGTAATTCCTGAGTAAGGTCAGAGCCTGTGTAAGTGTGTGTGAGGCTGTGGTGGTACTCCATTTTACTTATGGTGTCTCAGTCTTGTGTAATCAATGTGTGTGATGAGATTAGAAATTCCTGAGTAAGGTCAGAGCCTGTGTAAGTGTGTGTGAGGCTGTGATGGTACTCCATGTTACTGATGGTGTCTCAGTCTTGTGTAGTTACAGCGTGTGATGAGGTTAGTAATTCCTGAGTAAGGTCAGAGCCTGTGTAAGTGTGTGTGAGGATGTGATGGTACTCCATGTTACTGATGGTGTCTCAGTCTTGTGTAATCACTGTGTGTGATGAGATTAGTAATTCCTGAGTAAGGTCAGAGCCTCTGTAAGTGTGTGTGAGGATGTGATGATACTCCATGTTACTGATGGTCTCTCAGTCTTGTGTAATCACTGTGTGTGATGAGATTAGTAATTCCTGAGTAAGGTCAGAGCCTGTGTAAGTGTGTGTGAGGCTGTGATGGTACTCCATGTTACTGATGGTGTCTCAGTCTTGTGTAATCACTGCGTGTGATGAGGTTAGTAATTCCTGAGTAAGGTCAGAGCCTGTGTAAATGTGTGTGAGGCTGTGATGGTACTCCATGTTACTGATGGTGTCTCAGTCTTGTGTAGTCACTGCGTTTGATGAGGTTAGTAATTCCTGAGTAAGGTCAGAGCCTGTGTAAGTGTGTGTGAGGATGTGATGGTACTCCATGTTACTGATGGTTTCTCACTCTTGTGAAAGCACTGCATGTGATGAGGTTAGTAATTCCTGAGTAAGGTCAGAGCCTGTGTAAGTGTGTGTGAGGCTGCGATGGTACTCCATGTTTCTGATGGTGACTCAGTCTTCTGTAATCACTGTGTGTGATGAGGTTAGTAATTCCTGAGTAAGGTCAGAGCCTGTGTAAGTGTGTGTGAGGATGTGATGGTACTCCATGTTACTGATGGTTTCTCACTCTTGTGTAATCACTGCATGTGATGAGGTTAGTAATTCCTGAGTAAGGTCAGAGCCTGTGTAAGTGGGTGGGAGGCTGCGTTGGTACTCCATGTTACTGATGGTGTCTCAGTCTTGAGTAATCACTGTGTGTGATGAGGTTAGTAATTCCTGAGTAAGGTCAGAGCCTGTGTAAGTGTGTGTGAGGATGTGATGGTACTCCATGTTACTGATGGTGTCTCAGTCTTGTGTAATCACTGCGTGTGATGATGTTAGTAATTCCTGAGTAAGGTCAGAGCCTGTGTAAGTGTGTGTGAGGATGTGATGGTACTCCATGTTACTGATGGTATCTCTGTCTTGTGTAATCACAGCGTGTGATGAGTTTAGTAATTCCTGATTAAGTTCAGAGCCTGTGTAAGTGTGTGTGAGGATGTGATGGTATTCCATGTTACTGATGGTGTCTCAGTCTTGTGTAATCACTGCGTGTGATGAGGTTAGTAATTCCTGAGTAAGGTCAGAGCCTGTGTAAATGTGTGTGAGGCTGTGATGGTACTCCATGTTACTGATGGTGTCTTAGTTTTGTGTAGTCACTGCGTGTGATGAGGTTAGTAATTCCTGAGTAAGATCAGAGCCTGTGTAAGTTTGTGTGAGGATGTGATGGTACTCCATGTTACTGATGGTTTCTCACTCTTGTGTAATCACTGCGTGTGATGAGGTTAGTAATTCCTGAGTAAGGTCAGAGCCTGTGTAAGTGTGTGTGAGGCTGTGATGGTACCCCATGTTACTGATGGTTTCTCAGTCTTGTGTAATCGCTGTGTGTGATGAGGTTAGCAATTTCTGAGTAAGGTCAGACCATGTGTAAGTGTGTGTGAGGATGTGATGGTACTCCATGTTACTGATGATATCTCAGTCTTGTGTAATCTCTGTGTGTGATGAGGTTAGTAATTCCTGAGTAAGGTCAGAGCCTATGTAAGTGTGTGTGTGAGGCTGTGATTGTACTACATGTTACTGATGGTTTCTCTGTCTTGTGTAATCACTGCGTGTGATGAGGTTAGCAATTCCACAGTAAGGTCAGAGCCTGTGTAAGTGTGTGAGGATGTGATGGTACTCCATGTTACTGATGGTGTCTCTGTCTTGTGAAGTCACTGCGTGTGATGAGGTTAGTAATTCCTGAGTAAGGTCAGAGCCTGTGTTAGTGTGTGTGTGAGGCTGTGATGGTACTACATGTTACTTATGGTATCTCAGTCTTGTGTAATCTCTTTGTGTGATGAGGTTCGTAATTTCTGAGTAAGGTCAGACAATGTGTAAGTGTGTGTGAGGATGTGATGGTACTCCATGTTACTGATGGTATCTCAGTCTTGTGTAATCTCTGTGTGTGATGAGGTTAGTAAGTCCTGAGTAAGGTCAGAGCCTGTGTAAGTGTGTGTGAGGATGTGATGGTACTCCATGTTACTGATGGTGTCTCAGTCTTGTGTAATCACTGTGTGTGATGAGGTTAGTAATTCATGAGTAAGGTCAGAGCCTGTATAAGTGTGTGTGAGGCTGTGATGCTACTACATCTTACTGATGGTTTCTCATTCTTGTGTAATCACTGCGTGTGATGAGATTAGTAATTCCTGAGTAAGGTCAGAGCCTATGTAAGTGTGTGTGTGAGGCTGTGATGGTACTCCATGTTACTGATGGTATCTCAGTCTTGTGTAATCTCAGTGTGTGATGAGGTTAGTAATTCCTGAGTATGGTCAGAGACTGTGTAAGTGTGTGTGAGGATCTGATGGTACTCCTTGTTACTGATGGTTTCTCACTCTTGTGTAATCACTGCATGTGATGAGGTTAGTAATTCCTGAGTAAGGTCAGAGCCTGTGTAAGTGTGTGTGAGGCTGCGATGGTACTCCATGTTACTGATGGTGTCTCAGTCTTGTGTAATCACTGTGTGTGATGAGGTTAGTAATTCCTGAGTAAGGTCAGAGCCTGTGTTAGTGTGTGGGAGACTGTGATGGTTCTCCATGTTACAGATGGTATCTCAGTCTTGTGTAATCTCTGTGTGTGATGAGGTTAGTAATTCCTCAGTAAGGTCAGAGTCTATTTAAGTGTGTGTGTGAGGCTGTGATGGTACTACATGTTACAGATGGTATCTCAGTCTTGTGTAATCTCTGTGTGTGATGAGGTTAGTAATTCCTGAGTAAGGTCAGAGCCTGTGTAAGTGTGTGTGAGACAGTGATGGTACTCCATGTTACTGATCGTCTCTCAGTCTTGTGTAATCACTGCGTGTGATGAGGTTAGCAATTCCTGAGTAAGATCAGAGCCTGTGTAAGTGTGTGTGAGGCTGCGATGGTACTCCATGTTTCTGATGGTGTCTCAGTCTTGTGTAATCACTGCGTGTGATGAGGTTAGTAATTCCTGAGTAAGGTCAGAGCCTGTGTAAGTGTGTGTGAGGCTGTGATGGTATTCCATGTTACTGATGGTGTCTCAGTCTTGTGTAATCACTGCGTGTGATGAGGTTAGTAATTCCTGTGTAAGGTCAGAGCCTGTGTAAGTGTGTGTGAGGATGTGATGGTACTCCATGTTACTGAAGGTTTCTCAGTCTTGTGTAATCACTGTGTGTGATGAGGTTAGTAATTCCTGAGTATGGTCAGAGCATGTGTAAGTGTGTGTGAGGCTGTGATGGTACTCCATGTTACTGATGGTTTCTCAGTCTTGTGTAATCACTGCGTGTGATGAGGTTAGTAATTCCTGAGTAAGGTCAGAGCCTGTGTAAGTGTGTGAGGATGTGATGGTACTCCATGTTACTGATGGTTTCTCAGTATTGTGTAATCACTGTGTGTATTGAGATTTGAAATTCCTGAGTAAGGTCAGAGCCTGTGTAAGTGTGTGTGAGGATGTGATGGTACTCCATGTTACTGATGGTTTCACACTCATCTGTAATCACTGCGTGTGATGAGGTTAGTAATTCCTGAGTAAGGTCAGAGCCTGTGTAAGTGTGTGTGAGGCTGCGATGGTACTCCATGATACTGATGGTGTCTCAGTCTTGTGTAATCACTGCGTGTGATGAGGTTAGTAATTCCTGAGTAAGGTCAGAGCCTGTGTAAGTGTGTGTGAGGATGTGATGCTACTCCATGTTACTGATGGTTTCTCAGTCTTGTGTAATCACTGCGTGTGATGTGGTTAGTAATTCCTGTGTAAGGTCAGACCATGTGTAAGTGTGTGTGAGGATGTGATGGTACTCCAAGTTACTGATGGTATCTCAGTCTTGTGTAGTCACTGCCTGTGATGAGGTTAGCAATTCTTGTGTAAGGTCAGAGCCTGTGTAAATATGTGTGAGGCTGTGATGGTACCGCATGTTACTGATGGTTTCTCGGTCTTGTGTAATCACTGTGTGTGATGAGGTTAGTAATTCCTGAGTAAGGTCAGAGCCTGTGTAAGTGTGTGTGAGGATGTGATGGTACTCCACGTTACTGATGGTGTCTCAGTCTTGTGTAATCACTGTGTGTGATGAGGTTAGTAAATCCTGAGTAAGGTCAGAGCCTGTGTAAGTGTGTGTGAGGATGTGATGGTACTCCATGTTACTGATGGTTTCTCACTCTTGTGTAATCACTGCGTGTGATGAGTTTAGTAATTCCTGAGTAAGGTCAGAGCCTGTGTAAGTGTGTGCGAGGCTGCAATGGTACTCCATGTTACTGATGGTGTCTCAGTCTTGAGTAATCACTGTGTGTGATGAGGTTAGTAATTCCTGAGTAAGGTCAGAGCCTGTGTAAGTGTGTGTGAGGATGTGATGGTACTCCATGTTACTGATGGTATCTCAGTCTTGTGTAATCACTGCGTGTGATGAGGTTAGTAATTCCTGAGTAAGGTCAGAGCCTGTGTAAGTGTGTGTGAGGATGTGATGGTACTCCACGTTACTGATGGTGTCTCAGACTTGTGTAATCACTGTGTGTGATGAGGTTAGTAAATCCTGAGTAATGTCAGAGCCTGTGTAAGTGTGTGTGAGGCTGTGATGGTACTCCATGTTACTGATGGTTTCTCAGTCTTGTGTAATCGCTGTGTGTGATGAGGTTAGTAATTTCTGAGTAAGGTCAGACCATGTGTAAGTGTGTGTGAGGATGTGATGGTACTCCATGTTACTGATGGTGTCTCAGTCTTGTGTAGTTACAGCGTGTGATGAGGTTAGTAATTCCTGAGTAAGGTCAGAGCCTGTGTAAGTGTGTGTGAGGATGTGATGGTACTCCATGTTACTGATGGTCTCTCAGTCTTGTGTAATCACTGTGTGTGATGAGATTAGTAATTCCTGAGTAAGGTCAGAGCCTGTGTAAATGTGTGTGAGGCTGTGATGGTACTCCATGTTACTGATGGTGTCTCAGTCTTGTGTAATCACTGCGTGTGATGAGTTTAGTAATTCCTGAGTAAGGTCAGAGCCTGTGTAAATGTGTGTGAGGCTGTGATGGTACTCCATGTTACTGATGGTGTCTCAGTCTTGTGTAGTCACTGCGTTTGATGAGGTTAGTAATTCCTGAGTAAGGTCAGAGCCTGTGTAAGTGTGTGTGAGGATGTGATGGTACTCCATGTTACTGATGGTTTCTCACTCTTGTGTAATCACTGCATGTGATGAGGTTAGTAATTCCTGAGTAAGGTCAGAGCCTGTGTAAGTGTGTGTGAGGCTGCGATGGTACTCCATGTTTCTGATGGTGACTCAGTCTTGTGTAATCACTGTGTGTGATGAGGTTAGTAATTCCTGAGTAAGGTCAGAGCCTGTGTAAGTGTGTGTGAGGCTGCGTTGGTACTCCATGTTACTGATGGTGTCTCAGTCTTGTGTAATCACTGTGTGTGATGAGGTTAGTAATTCCTGAGTAAGGTCAGAGGCTGTGTAAGTGTGTGTGAGGATGTGATGGTACTCCATGTTACTGATGGTGTCTCAGTCTTGTGTAATCACTGCGTGTGATGATGTTAGTAATTCCTGAGTAAGGTCAGAGCCTGTGTAAGTGTGTGTGAGGATGTGATGGTACTCCATGTTACTGATGGAATCTCTGTCTTGTGTATTCACTGCGTGTGATGAGGTTAGTAATTCCTGATTAAGTTCAGAGCCTGTGTAAGTGTGTGTGAGGATGTGATGGTATTCCATGTTACTGATGGTGTCTCAGTCTTGTGTAATCACTGCGTGTGATGAGGTTAGTAATTCCTGAGTAAGGTCAGAGCCTGTGTAAATGTGTGGGAGGCTGTGATGGTACTCCATGTTACTGTTGGTGTCTTAGTTTTGTGTAGTCACTGCGTGTGATGAGGTTAGTAATTCCTGAGTAAGGTCAGAGCCTGTGTAAGTTTGTGTGAGGATGTGATGGTACTCCATGTTACTGATGGTTTCTCACTCTTGTGTAATCACTGCGTGTGATGAAGTTAGTAATTCCTGAGTAAGGTCAGAGCCTGTGTAAGTGTGTGTGGTGCTGTGATGGTACCCCATGTTACTGATGGTTTCTCAGTCTTGTGTAATCGCTCTGTGTGATGAGGTTAGTAATTTCTGAGTAAGGTCAGACCATGTGTAAGTGTGTGTGAGGATGTGATGGTACTCCATGTTACTGATGATATCTCAGTCTTGTGTAATCTCTGTGAGTGATGAGGTTAGTAATTCCTGAGTACGGTCAGAGACTGTGTAAGTTTGTGTGAGGCTGTGATGGTACTCCATGTTACTGATAGTCTCTCAGTCTTGTGTAATCACTGTGTGTGATGAGGTTAGTAATTCCTGAGTAAGGTCAGAGCCTGTGTAAGTGTGTGTGAGACTGTGATGGTACTCCATGTTACAGATGGTGTCTCAGTCTTGTGTAATCACTGTGTGTGATGAGGTTAGTAATTCCGGAGTAAGGTCAGAGCCTGTGTTAGTGTGTGTGAGCCTGTGATGATACTCCATATTACTGATGGTATCTCAGTCTTGTGTAATCACTGTGTGTGATGAGGTTAGTAATTCCTCTGAGTAAGGTCAGAGCCTGTGTAAGTGTGTGTGAGGATGTGATGGTACTCCATGCGACTGATGGTTTCTCAGTCTTGTGTAATCACTGTGTGTGATGAGGTTAGTAATTCCTGAGTAAGGTCAGTGCCTGTGTAAGTGTGTGTGAGGCTGTGATGGTACTCCATGTTACTGATGGTTTCTCAGTCTTGTGTAATCACTGCGTGTGATGAGGTTAGTAATTCCACCGTAAGGTCAGAGCCTGTGTAAGTGTGTGAGGATGTGATGGTACTCCATGTTACTGATGGTGTCTCAGTCTTGTGATGTCACTGCGTGTGATGAGGTTAGTAATTCCTGAGTAAGGTCAGAGCCTGTGTTAGTGTGTGTGAGGATGTGATGGTACTCCATGTTACTGATGGTCTCTCAGTCTTGTGTAATCACTGTGTGTGTTGAGATTAGTAATTCCTGAGTAAGGTCAGAGCATGTGTAAGTGTGTGTGAGGCTGCGATTGTACTTCATGATACTGATGGTGTCTCAGTCTTGTGTAATCACTGCGTGTGATGAGGTTAGTAATTCCTGAGTAAGGTCAGAGCCTGTGTAAGTGTATGTGAGGATGTGATGGTACTCCATTTACTGATGGTTTCTCACTCTTGTGTAATTACTGCATGTGATGAGGTTAGTAATTCCTGAGTAAGGTCAGAGCCTGTGTAAGTGAGTGTGAGGCTGCGATGGTACTCCATGTTACTGATGGTGTCTCAGTCTTGTGTAATCACTGTGTGTGATGAGGTTAGTAATTCCTGAGTAAGGTCAGAGCCTGTGTAAGTGTGTGTGAGGCTGTGATGCTACTCCATCTTACTGATGGTTTCTCACTCTTGTGTAATCACTGCGTGTGATGAGGTTAGTAATTCCTGAGTAAGGTCAGAGCCTATGTAAGTGTGTGTGTGAGGCTGTGATGGTACTACATGTTACTGATGGTATCTCAGTCTTGTGTAATCTCAGTGTGTGATGAGGTTAGTAATTCCTGAGTATGGTCAGAGACTGTGTAAGTGTGTGTGAGGATGTGATGGTACTCCATGTTACTGATGGTTTCTCACTCTTGTGTAATCACTGCATGTGATGAGGTTAGTTATTCCTGAGTAAGGTCAGAGCCTGTGTAAGTGTGTGTGAGGCTGCGATGGTACTCCATGTTACTGATGGTGGCTCAGTATTGTGTAATCACTGTGTGTGATGAGGTTAGAAATTCCTGAGTAAGGTCAGAACCTGTGTAAGTGTGTGTGAGGATGTGATGGTACTCCATGTTACTGATGGTATCTCAGTCTTGTGTAATCACTGCATGTGATGAGGTTAGTAATTCCTGAGTAAGGTCAGAACCTGTGTAAGTGTGTGTGAGGAGGTGATCGTACTCCATGTTACTGATGGTGTCTCAGTCTTGTGTAATCACTGTCTGTGATGAGGTTAGTAATTCCTGAGTAAGGTCAGAGCCTGTGTAAGTGTGTGTGAGACTGTGATGGTTCTCCATGTTACTGATGGTATCTCAGTCTTGTGTAATCTCTGTGTGTGATGAGGTTAGTAATTCCTGAGTAAGGTCAGAGTCTATTTAAGTGTGTGTGTGAGGCTGTGATGGTACTACATGTTACAGATGGTATCTCAGTCTTGTGTAATCTCTGTGTGTGATGAGGTTAGTAATTCCTGAGTACGGTCAGAGACTGTGTAAGTGTGTGTGAGGCTGTGATGGTACTCCATGTTACTGATGGTCTCTCAGTCTTGTGTAATCACTGTGTGTGATGAGGTTAGTAATTCCTGAGTAAGGTCAGAGCCTGTGTAAGTGTGTCTGAGACAGTGATGGTACTCCATGTTACTGATGGTGTCTCAGTCTTGTGTAATCACTGTGTGTGATGAGGTTAGTAATTCCTGAGTAAGGTCAGAGCCTGTGTTAGTGTGTGTGAGCATGTGATGGTACTCCATGTTACTGATGGTATCTCAGTCTTGTGTAATCACAGTGTGTGATGAGGTTAGTAATTCCTCTGAGTAAGGTCAGAGCCTGTGTAGATGTGTGTGAGGATGTGATGGTACTCCATGCTACTGATGGTTTCTCAGTCTTGTGTAATCACTGTGTGTGATGAGGTTATTAATTCCAGAGTAAGATAAGAGCCTGTGTATGTGTGTGTGAGGCTGTGATGGTACTCCATGTTACTGATGGTTTCACAGTCTTGTGTAATCACTGCTTGTGATGAGGTTAGAAATTCCAGAGTAAGGTCAGAGCCTGTGTAAGTGTGTGAGGATGTGATGGTACTCCATGTTACTGATGGTGTCTCAGTCTTGTGTAATCACTGCGTGTGATGATGTTAGTAATTCCTGAGTAAGGTCAGAGCCTGTGTAAGTGTGTGTGAGGCTGCGATGGTACTCCATGATACTGATGGTATCTCAGTCTTGTGTAATCACTGCATGTGATGAGGTTAGTAATACCTGAGTAAGGTCAGAAACTGTGTAAGTGTGTGTGAGGAGGTGATCGTACTCCATGTTACTGATGGTGTCTCAGTCTTGTGTAATCACTGTGTGTGATGAGGTTAGTAATTCCTGAGTAAGGTCAGAGCCTGTGTAAGTGTGTGTGAGACTGTGATGGTTCTCCATGTTACTGATGGTATCTCAGTCTTGTGTAATCTCTGTGTGTGATGAGGTTAGTAATTCCTGAGTAAGGTCAGAGTCTATTTAAGTGTGTGTGTGAGGCTGTGATGGAACTACATGTTACAGATGGTATCTTAGTCTTGTGTAATCTCTGTGTGTGATGAGGTTAGTAATTCCTGAGTACGGTCAGAGACTATGTATGTGTGTGTGAGGCTGTGATGGTACTCCATGTTACTGATGGTATCTCAGTCTTGTGTAATCACTGTGTGTGATGAGGTTAGTAATTCCTGAGTAAGGTCAGAGCCTGTGTAAGTGTGTGTGAGGCTGCGATGGTACTCCATGATACTGATGGTGTCTCAGTCTTGTGTAATCACTGCGTGTGATGAGGTTACTAATTCCTGAGTAAGGTCACAGCCTGTGTAAGTGTGTGTGAGGATGTGATGGTACTCCATGTTACTGATGGTGTCTCAGTCTTGTGTAATCACTGTGTGTGATGAGGTTAGTAATTCCTAAATAAGGTCAGAGCCTGTGTAAGTGTGTGTGTGGCTGTGATGGTACTCCATGTTACTGATGGTTTCTCACTCTTGTGTAATCACTGCGTGCGATGAGGTTAATAATTCCTGAGTAAGGTCAGAGCCTGTGTAAGTGTGTGTGAGTCTGTGATGGTACTCCATGTTACAGATGGTTTCTTAGTCTTGTGTAATCGCTGTGTGTGATGAGGTTAGTAATTTCTGAGTAAGGTCAGACCATGTGTAAGTGTGTGTGAGGATGTGATGGTATTCCATGTTACTGATGGTTTCTCAGTCTTGTGTAATCACTGCGTGTGATGAGGTTAGTAATTCCTGACTTAGGTCAGAGCCTGTGTAAGTGTGTGTGAGGCTGTGATGGTACTCCATGTTACTGATGGTGTCTCAGTCTTGTGTAATCACTGCATGTGATGAGGTTAGTAATTCCTGAGTAAGGTCAGAGCCTGTGTAAGTGTGTGGGGATGTGATGGTACTCCATGTTACTGATGGTGTCTCAGTCTTGTGTAGTTACAGCGTGTGATGAGGTTAGTAATTCCTGAGTAAAGTCAGAGCCTGTGTAAGTGTGTGTGAGGATGTGATGGTACTCCATGTTACTGATGGTGTCTCAGTCTTGTGTAGTCACTTTGTGTGATGGGGTTAGTAATTCCTGAGTAAGGTCAGAGCCTGTGTAAGTGTGTGTGAGGATGTGATGGTACTCCATGTTACTGATGGTGTCTCAGTCTTGAGTAATCACTGCATGTGATGAGGTTAGTAATTCCTGAGTAAGGTCAGAGCCTGTGTAAGTGTGTGTGAGGCTGCGTTGGTACTCCATGTTACTGATGGTGTCTCAGTCTTGTGTAATCACTGTGTGTGATGAGGTTAGTAATTCCTGAGTAAGGTCAGAGCCTGTGTAAGTGTGTGTGAGGATGTGATGGTACTCCATGTTACTGATGGTGTCTCAGTCTTGTGTAATCACTGCGTGTGATGATGTTAGTAATTCCTGAGTAAGGTCAGAGCCTGTGTAAGTGTGTGTGAGGATGTGATGGTACTCCATGTTACTGATGGTATCTCTGTCTTGTGTAATCACTGCGTGTGATGAGGTTAGTAATTCCTGAGTAAGTTCAGAGCCTGTGTAAGTGTGTGTGAGGATGTGATGGTATTCCATGTTACTGATGGTGTCTCAGTCTTGTGTAATCACTGCGTGTGATGAGGTTCGTAATTCCTGAGTAAGGTCAGAGCCTGTGTAAATGTGTGTGAGGCTGTGATGGTACTCCATGTTACTGATGGTTTCTCAGTCTTGTGTAATCACTGCGTGTGTTGTGGTTAGTAATTCCTGAGTAAGGTCAGAGCCTGTGTAAGTGTGTGTAAGGATGTGATGGTACTCCATGTTACTAATGGTGTCTCAGTCTTGTGTAATCGCTGTGTGTATTGAGATTTGAAAATCCTAAGTAAGGTCAGAGCCTGTGTAAGTGTGTGTGAGGATGTGATGGTACTCCATGTTACTGATGGTTTCTCAGTCTTGTGTAATCACTGCGTGTGTTGTGGTTAGTAATTCCTGAGTAAGGTCAGAGCCTGTGTAAGTGTGTGTAAGGATGTGATGGTACTCCATGTTACTAATGGTGTCTCAGTCTTGTGTAATCGCTGTGTGTGATGAGGTTAGTAATTTCTGAGTAAGTTCAGACCATGTGTGTGTGTGTCTGTGAGCTTGTGATGGTACTCCATGTTACTGATGGATTCTCAGTCTTGTGTAATCACTGTGTGTGATGAGGTTAGTAATTCCTGAGTAAGGTCAGAGCCTGTGTAAGTGTGTGTGAGGATGTGATGGTACTCCATGTTACTGATGGTTTCTCAGTCTTGTGTAATCACTGTGTGTATTGAGATTTGAAATTCCTGAGTAAGGTCAGAGCCTGTGTAAGTGTGTGTGAGGATGTGATGGTACTCCATGTTACTGATGGTTTCTCACTCATCTGTAATCACTGCGTGTGATGAGGTTAGTAATTCCTGAGTAAGGTCAGAGCCTGTGTAAGTGTGTGTGAGGATGTGATAGTACTCCACGTTACTGATGGTGTCTCAGTCTTGTGTAATCACTGTGTGTGATGAGGTTAGTAAATCCTGAGTAAGGTCAGAGCCTGTGTAAGTGTGTGTGAGGCTGTGATGGTACTCCATGTTACTGATGGTTTCTCAGTCTTGTTTAATCGCTGTGTGTGATGAGGTTAGTAATTTCTGAGTAAGGTCAGACCATGTGTAAGTGTGTGTGAGGATGTGATGGTACTCCATGTTACTGATGGTGTCTAAGTCTTGTGTAGTTACAGCGTGTGATGAGGTTAGTAATTCCTGAGTAAGGTCAGAGCCTGTGTAAGTGTGTGTGAGGATGTGATGGTACTCCATGTTACTGATGGTGTCTCAGCCTTGTGTAGTCACTTTGTGTGATGAGGTTAGTAATTCCAGAGTAAGGTCAGAGCCTGTGTAAGTGTGTGTGAGGATGTGATGGTACTCCATGTTACTGATGGTCTCTCAGTCTTGAGTAATCACTGTGTGTGATGAGATTAGTAATTCCTGAGTAAGGTCAGAGCCTGTGTAAGTGTGTGTGAGGCTGTGATGGTACTCCATGTTACTGATGATGTCTCAGTCTTGTGTAATCACTGCGTGTGATGAGGTTAGTAATTCCTGAGTAAGGTCAGAGCCTGTGTAAGTGTGTGTGTATGTGATGGTACTCCATGTTACTGATGGTTTCTCAGTCCTGTGTAGTCACTGTGTGTGATGAGGTTAGTAATTCCTGAGTAAGGTCAGAGCCTGTGTAAGTGTGTGTGAGGCTGTGATGGTACTCCATGTTACTGATGGTCTCTCAGTCTTGTGTAATCACTGCGTGTGATGAGGTTAGCAATTCCTGAGTAAGATCAGAGCTGTGTAAGTGTGTGTGAGGCTGTGATGGTACTCCATGTTACTGATGGTTTCTCAGTATTGTGTAATCACTGTGTGTATTGAGATTTGAAATTCCTAAGTAAGGTCAGAGCCTGTGTAAGTGTGTGTGAGGATGTGATGGTACTCCATGTTACTGATGGTTTCTCAGTCTTGTGTAATCACTGCGTGTGTTGTGGTTAGTAATTCCTGAGTAAGGTCAGAGCCTGTGTAAGTGTGTGTAAGGATGTGATGGTACTCCATGTTACTAATGGTGTCTCAGTCTTGTGTAATCGCTGTGTGTGATGAGGTTAGTAATTTCTGAGTAAATTCAGACCATGTGTGGGAGTACCATCACAGCCTCACAGACACACACACACATGGTCTGAACTTACTCAGAAATTACTAACCTCATCACACACAGCGATAACACAAGACTGAGACACCATTAGTAACATGGAGTACCATCACAGCCTCACAGACACACACACACATGGTCTGAACTTACTCAAAAATTACTAACCTCATCACACACAGCGATAACACAAGACTGAGACACCATTAGTAACATGGAGTACCATCACATCCTTACACACACTTACACAGGCTCTGACCTTACTCAGGAATTTCAAATCTCAATACACACAGTGATTACACAAGACTGAGAAACCATCAGTAACATGGAGTACCATCACATCCTCACACACACTTACACAGGCTCTGACCTTACTCAGGAATTACTAACCTCATCACACACAGTGATTACACAAGACTGAGACTCCATCAGTAACATGGAGTACCATCACAGCCTCACAGACACACACACACATGGTCTGAACTTACTCAGAAATTACTAACCTCATCACACACAGCGATAACACAAGACTGAGACACCATTAGTAACATGGAGTACCATCACATCCTTACACACACTTACACAGGCTCTGACCTTACTCAGGAATTACTAACCACAACACACGCAGTGATTACACAAGACTGAGAAACCATCAGTAACATGGAGTACCATCACATCCTCACACACACTTACACAGGCTCTGACCTTACTTAGGAATTTCAAATCTCAATACACACAGTGATTACACAATACTGAGAAACCATCAGTAACATGGAGTACCATCACAGCCTCACACACACTTACACAGCTCTGATCTTACTCAGGAATTGCTAACCTCATCACACGCAGTGATTACACAAGACTGAGAGACCATCAGTAACATGGAGTACCATCACAGCCTCACACACACTTACACAGGCTCTGACCTTACTCAGGAATTACTAACCTCATCACACACAGTGACTACACAGGACTGAGAAACCATCAGTAACATGGAGTACCATCACATACACACACACTTACACAGGCTCTGACCTTACTCAGGAATTACTAACCTCATCACACGCAGTGATTACACAAGACTGAGACATCATCAGTAACATGGAGTACCATCACAGCCTCACACACACTTACACAGGCTCTGACCTTACTCAGGAATTACTAATCTCATCACACACAGTGATTACTCAAGACTGAGAGACCATCAGTAACATGGAGTACCATCACATCCTCACACACACTTACACAGGCTCTGACCTTACTCTGGAATTACTAACCTCATCACACAAAGTGACTACACAAGGTTGAGACACCATCAGTAACATGGAGTACCATCACATCCTCACACACACTTACACAGGCTCTGACCTTACTCAGGAATTACTAACCTCATCACACGCTGTAACTACACAAGACTTAGACACCATCAGTAACATGGAGTACCATCACATCCTCACACACACTTAAACATGGTCTGACCTTACTCAGAAATTACTAACCTCATCACACACAGCGATTAAACAAGACTGAGAAACCATCAGTAACATGGAGTACCATCACAGCCTCACACACACTTACACAGGCTCTGACCTTACTCAGGATTTACTAACCTCATCACACACAGTGATTACACAAGACTGAGACACCATCAGTAACGTGGAGTACTATCACATCCTCACACACACTTACACAGGCTCTGACCTTACTCAGGAATTACTAACCTCATCACACGCAGTGATTACAGATGAGTGAGAAACCATCTGTAACATGGAGTACCATCACATCCTCACACACACTTACACAGGCTCTGACCTTACTTAGGAATTTCAAATCTCAATACACACAGTGATTACACAATACTGAGAAACCATCAGTAACATGGAGTACCATCACAGCCTCACAGACACACAATGTTACTGATGGTGTCTCAGTCTTGTGTAATCACTGCGTGTGATGAGGTTAGTAATTCCTGAGTAAGGTCAGAGCCTGTGTAAGTGTGTGTGAGGCTGTGGTGGTACTCCATTTTACTTATGGTGTCTCAGTCTTGTGTAATCAATGTGTGTGATGAGATTAGAAATTCCTGAGTAAGGTCAGAGCCTGTGTAAGTGTGTGTGAGGCTGTGATGGTACTCCATGTTACTGATCGTGTCTCAGTCTTGTGTAGTTACAGCGTGTGATGAGGTTAGTAATTCCTGAGTAAGGTCAGAGCCTGTGTAAGTGTGTGTGAGGCTGTGGTGGTACTCCATTTTACTTATGGTGTCTCAGTCTTGTGTAATCAATGTGTGTGATGAGATTAGAAATTCCTGAGTAAGGTCAGAGCCTGTGTAAGTGTGTGTGAGGCTGTGATGGTACTCCATGTTACTGATGGTGTCTCAGTCTTGTGTAGTTACAGCGTGTGATGAGGTTAGTAATTCCTGAGTAAGGTCAGAGCCTGTGTAAGTGTGTGTGAGGATGTGATGGTACTCCATGTTACTGATGGTGTCTCAGTCTTGTGTAATCACTGTGTGTGATGAGATTAGTAATTCCTGAGTAAGGTCAGAGCCTCTGTAAGTGTGTGTGAGGATGTGATGATACTCCATGTTACTGATGGTCTCTCAGTCTTGTGTAATCAATGCGTGTGATGAGGTTAGTAATTCCTGAGTAAGGTCAGAGCCTGTGTAAGTGTGTGTGTATGTGATGGTACTCCATGTTACTGATGGTTTCTCAGTCCTGTGTAGTCACTGTGTGTGATGAGGTTAGTAATTCCTGAGTAAGGTCAGAGCCTGTGTAAGTGTGTGTGAGGCAGTGATGGTACTCCATGTTACTGATGGTCTCTCAGTCTTGTGTAATCACTGCGTGTGATGAGGTTAGCAATTCCTGAGTATGATCAGAGCTGTGTAAGCGTGTGTGAGGCTGTGATGGTACTCCATGTTACTGATGGTTTCTCAGTATTGTGTAATCACTGTGTGTATTGAGATTTGAAATTCCTAAGTAAGGTCAGAGCCTGTGTAAGTGTGTGTGAGGATGTGATGGTACTCCATGTTACTGATGGTTTCTCACTCATCTGTAATCACTGCGTGTGATGAGGTTAGTAATTCCTGAGTAAGGTCAGAGCCTGTGTAAGTGTGTGTGAGGATGTGATAGTACTCCACGTTACTGATGGTGTCTCAGTCTTGTGTAATCACTGTGTGTGATGAGGTTAGTAAATCCTGAGTAAGGTCAGAGCCTGTGTAAGTGTGTGTGAGGCTGTGATGGTACTCCATGTTACTGATGGTTTCTCAGTCTTGTTTAATCGCTGTGTGTGATGAGGTTAGTAATTTCTGAGTAAGGTCAGACCATGTTTAAGTGTGTGTGAGGATGTGATGGTACTCCATGTTACTGATGGTGTCTAAGTCTTGTGTAGTTACAGCGTGTGATGAGGTTAGTAATTCCTGAGTAAGGTCAGAGCCTGTGTAAGTGTGTGTGAGGATGTGATGGTACTCCATGTTACTGATGGTGTCTCAACCTTGTGTAGTCACTTTGTGTGATGAGGTTAGTAATTCCAGAGTAAGGTCAGAGCCTGTGTAAGTGTGTGTGAGGATGTGATGGTACTCCATGTTACTGATGGTCTCTCAGTCTTGAGTAATCACTGTGTGTGATGAGATTAGTAATTCCTGAGTAAGGTCAGAGCCTGTGTAAGTGTGTGTGAGGCTGTGATGGTACTCCATGTTACTGATGATGTCTCAGTCTTGTGTAATCACTGCGTGTGATGAGGTTAGTAATTCCTGAGTAAGGTCAGAGCCTGTGTAAGTGTGTGTGTATGTGATGGTACTCCATGTTACTGATGGTTTCTCAGTCCTGTGTAGTCACTGTGTGTGATGAGGTTAGTAATTCCTGAGTAAGGTCAGAGCCTGTGTAAGTGTGTGTGAGGCTGTGATGGTACTCCATGTTACTGATGGTCTCTCAGTCTTGTGTAATCACTGCGTGTGATGAGGTTAGCAATTCCTGAGTAAGATCAGAGCTGTGTAAGTGTGTGTGAGGCTGTGATGGTACTCCATGTTACTGATGGTTTCTCAGTATTGTGTAATCACTGTGTGTATTGAGATTTGAAATTCCTAAGTAAGGTCAGAGCCTGTGTAAGTGTGTGTGAGGATGTGATGGTACTCCATGTTACTGATGGTTTCTCAGTCTTGTGTAATCACTGCGTGTGTTGTGGTTAGTAATTCCTGAGTAAGGTCAGAGCCTGTGTAAGTGTGTGTAAGGATGTGATGGTACTCCATGTTACTAATGGTGTCTCAGTCTTGTGTTATCGCTGTGTGTGATGAGGTTAGTAATTTCTGAGTAAGTTCAGACCATGTGTGTGTGTGTCTGTGAGGCTGTGATGGTACTCCATGTTACTGATGGAGTCTCAGTCTTGTGTAATCACTGTGTGTGATGAGGTTAGTAATTCCTGAGTAAGGTCAGAGCCTGTGTAAGTGTGTGTGAGGATGTGATGGTACTCCATGTTACTGATGGTTTCTCAGTCTTGTGTAATCACTGTGTGTATTGAGATTTGAAATTCCTGAGTAAGGTCAGAGCCTGTGTAAGTGTGTATGAGGATGTGATGGTACTCCATGTTACTGATGGTTTCTCACTTATCTGTAATCACTGCGTGTGATGAGGTTAGTAATTCCTGAGTAAGGTCAGAGCCTGTGTAAGTGTGTGTGAGGATGTGATAGTACTCCACGTTACTGATGGTGTCTCAGTCTTGTGTAATCACTGTGTCTGATGAGGTTAGTAAATCCTGAGTAAGGTCAGAGCCTGTGTAAGTGTGTGTGAGGCTGTGATGGTACTCCATGTTACTGATGGTTTCTCAGTCTTGTTTAATCGCTGTGTGTGATGAGGTTAGTAATTTCTGAGTAAGGTCAGACCATGTGTAAGTGTGTGTGAGGATGTGATGGTACTCCATGTTACTGATGGTGTCTAAGTCTTGTGTAGTTACAGCGTGTGATGAGGTTAGTAATTCCTGAGTAAGGTCAGAGCCTGTGTAAGTGTGTGTGAGGATGTGATGGTACTCCATGTTACTGATGGTGTCTCAGCCTTGTGTAGTCACTGTGTGTGATGAGATTAGTAATTCCTGAGTAAGGTCAGAGCCTGTGTAAGTGTGTGTGAGGCTGTGATGGTACTCCATGTTACTGATGATGTCGCAGTCTTGTGTAATCACTGCGTGTGATGAGGTTAGTAATTCCTGAGTAAGGTCAGAGCCTGTGTAAGTGTGTGTGTATGTGATGGTACTCCATGTTACTGATGGTTTCTCAGTCCTGTGTAGTCACTGTGTGTGATGAGGTTAGTAATTCCTGAGTAAGGTCAGAGCCTGTGTAAGTGTGTGTGAGGCTGTGATGGTACTCCATGTTACTGATGGTCTCTCAGTCTTGTGAAATCACTGCGTGTGATGAGGTTAGCAATTCCTGAGTAAGATCAGAGCTGTGTAAGTGTGTGTGAGGCTGTGATGGTACTCCATGTTACTGATGGTTTCTCAGTCTTGTGTAATCACTGCGTGTGTTGTGGTTAGTAATTCCTGAGTAAGGTCAGAGCCTGTGTAAGTGTGTGTAAGGATGTGATGGTACTCCATGTTACTAATGGTGTCTCAGTCTTGTGTAATCGCTGTGTGTGATGAGGTTAGTAATTTCTGAGTAAGTTCAGACCATGTGTGTGTGTGTCTGTGAGGCTGTGATGGTACTCCATGTTACTGATGGTGTCTCAGTCTTGTGTAATCACTGCGTGTGATGAGGTTAGTAATTCCTGAGTAAGGTCAGAGCCTGTGTAAGTGTGTGTGAGGCTGTGGTGGTACTCCATTTTACTTATGGTGTCTCAGTCTTGTGTAATCAATGTGTGTGATGAGATTAGAAATTCCTGAGTAAGGTCAGAGCCTGTGTAAGTGTGTGTGAGGCTGTGATGGTACTCCATGTTACTGATGGTGTCTCAGTCTTGTGTAGTTACAGCGTGTGATGAGGTTAGTAATTCCTGAGTAAGGTCAGAGCCTGTGTAAGTGTGTGTGAGGATGTGATGGTACTCCATGTTACTGATGGTGTCTCAGTCTTGTGTAATCACTGTGTGTGATGAGATTAGTAATTCCTGAGTAAGGTCAGAGCCTCTGTAAGTGTGTGTGAGGATGTGATGATACTCCATGTTACTGATGGTCTCTCAGTCTTGTGTAATCACTGTGTGTGATGAGATTAGTAATTCCTGAGTAAGGTCAGAGCCTGTGTAAGTGTGTGTGAGGCTGTGATGGTACTCCATGTTACTGATGGTGTCTCAGTCTTGTGTAATCACTGCGTGTGATGAGGTTAGTAATTCCTGAGTAAGGTCAGAGCCTGTGTAAATGTGTGTGAGGCTGTGATGGTACTCCATGTTACTGATGGTGTCTCAGTCTTGTGTAGTCACTGCGTTTGATGAGGTTAGTAATTCCTGAGTAAGGTCAGAGCCTGTGTAAGTGTGTGTGAGGATGTGATGGTACTCCATGTTACTGATGGTTTCTCACTCTTGTGAAAGCACTGCATGTGATGAGGTTAGTAATTCCTGAGTAAGGTCAGAGCCTGTGTAAGTGTGTGTGAGGCTGCGATGGTACTCCATGTTTCTGATGGTGACTCAGTCTTCTGTAATCACTGTGTGTGATGAGGTTAGTAATTCCTGAGTAAGGTCAGAGCCTGTGTAAGTGTGTGTGAGGATGTGATGGTACTCCATGTTACTGATGGTTTCTCACTCTTGTGTAATCACTGCATGTGATGAGGTTAGTAATTCCTGAGTAAGGTCAGAGCCTGTGTAAGTGGGTGGGAGGCTGCGTTGGTACTCCATGTTACTGATGGTGTCTCAGTCTTGAGTAATCACTGTGTGTGATGAGGTTAGTAATTCCTGAGTAAGGTCAGAGCCTGTGTAAGTGTGTGTGAGGATGTGATGGTACTCCATGTTACTGATGGTGTCTCAGTCTTGTGTAATCACTGCGTGTGATGATGTTAGTAATTCCTGAGTAAGGTCAGAGCCTGTGTAAGTGTGTGTGAGGATGTGATGGTACTCCATGTTACTGATGGTATCTCTGTCTTGTGTAATCACAGCGTGTGATGAGTTTAGTAATTCCTGATTAAGTTCAGAGCCTGTGTAAGTGTGTGTGAGGATGTGATGGTATTCCATGTTACTGATGGTGTCTCAGTCTTGTGTAATCACTGCGTGTGATGAGGTTAGTAATTCCTGAGTAAGGTCAGAGCCTGTGTAAATGTGTGTGAGGCTGTGATGGTACTCCATGTTACTGATGGTGTCTTAGTTTTGTGTAGTCACTGCGTGTGATGAGGTTAGTAATTCCTGAGTAAGATCAGAGCCTGTGTAAGTTTGTGTGAGGATGTGATGGTACTCCATGTTACTGATGGTTTCTCACTCTTGTGTAATCACTGCGTGTGATGAGGTTAGTAATTCCTGAGTAAGGTCAGAGCCTGTGTAAGTGTGTGTGAGGCTGTGATGGTACCCCATGTTACTGATGGTTTCTCAGTCTTGTGTAATCGCTGTGTGTGATGAGGTTAGCAATTTCTGAGTAAGGTCAGACCATGTGTAAGTGTGTGTGAGGATGTGATGGTACTCCATGTTACTGATGATATCTCAGTCTTGTGTAATCTCTGTGTGTGATGAGGTTAGTAATTCCTGAGTAAGGTCAGAGCCTATGTAAGTGTGTGTGTGAGGCTGTGATTGTACTACATGTTACTGATGGTTTCTCTGTCTTGTGTAATCACTGCGTGTGATGAGGTTAGCAATTCCACAGTAAGGTCAGAGCCTGTGTAAGTGTGTGAGGATGTGATGGTACTCCATGTTACTGATGGTGTCTCTGTCTTGTGAAGTCACTGCGTGTGATGAGGTTAGTAATTCCTGAGTAAGGTCAGAGCCTGTGTTAGTGTGTGTGTGAGGCTGTGATGGTACTACATGTTACTTATGGTATCTCAGTCTTGTGTAATCTCTTTGTGTGATGAGGTTCGTAATTTCTGAGTAAGGTCAGACAATGTGTAAGTGTGTGTGAGGATGTGATGGTACTCCATGTTACTGATGGTATCTCAGTCTTGTGTAATCTCTGTGTGTGATGAGGTTAGTAAGTCCTGAGTAAGGTCAGAGCCTGTGTAAGTGTGTGTGAGGATGTGATGGTACTCCATGTTACTGATGGTGTCTCAGTCTTGTGTAATCACTGTGTGTGATGAGGTTAGTAATTCATGAGTAAGGTCAGAGCCTGTATAAGTGTGTGTGAGGCTGTGATGCTACTACATCTTACTGATGGTTTCTCATTCTTGTGTAATCACTGCGTGTGATGAGATTAGTAATTCCTGAGTAAGGTCAGAGCCTATGTAAGTGTGTGTGTGAGGCTGTGATGGTACTCCATGTTACTGATGGTATCTCAGTCTTGTGTAATCTCAGTGTGTGATGAGGTTAGTAATTCCTGAGTATGGTCAGAGACTGTGTAAGTGTGTGTGAGGATCTGATGGTACTCCTTGTTACTGATGGTTTCTCACTCTTGTGTAATCACTGCATGTGATGAGGTTAGTAATTCCTGAGTAAGGTCAGAGCCTGTGTAAGTGTGTGTGAGGCTGCGATGGTACTCCATGTTACTGATGGTGTCTCAGTCTTGTGTAATCACTGTGTGTGATGAGGTTAGTAATTCCTGAGTAAGGTCAGAGCCTGTGTTAGTGTGTGGGAGACTGTGATGGTTCTCCATGTTACAGATGGTATCTCAGTCTTGTGTAATCTCTGTGTGTGATGAGGTTAGTAATTCCTCAGTAAGGTCAGAGTCTATTTAAGTGTGTGTGTGAGGCTGTGATGGTACTACATGTTACAGATGGTATCTCAGTCTTGTGTAATCTCTGTGTGTGATGAGGTTAGTAATTCCTGAGTAAGGTCAGAGCCTGTGTAAGTGTGTGTGAGACAGTGATGGTACTCCATGTTACTGATCGTCTCTCAGTCTTGTGTAATCACTGCGTGTGATGAGGTTAGCAATTCCTGAGTAAGATCAGAGCCTGTGTAAGTGTGTGTGAGGCTGCGATGGTACTCCATGTTTCTGATGGTGTCTCAGTCTTGTGTAATCACTGCGTGTGATGAGGTTAGTAATTCCTGAGTAAGGTCAGAGCCTGTGTAAGTGTGTGTGAGGCTGTGATGGTATTCCATGTTACTGATGGTGTCTCAGTCTTGTGTAATCACTGCGTGTGATGAGGTTAGTAATTCCTGTGTAAGGTCAGAGCCTGTGTAAGTGTGTGTGAGGATGTGATGGTACTCCATGTTACTGAAGGTTTCTCAGTCTTGTGTAATCACTGTGTGTGATGAGGTTAGTAATTCCTGAGTATGGTCAGAGCATGTGTAAGTGTGTGTGAGGCTGTGATGGTACTCCATGTTACTGATGGTTTCTCAGTCTTGTGTAATCACTGCGTGTGATGAGGTTAGTAATTCCTGAGTAAGGTCAGAGCCTGTGTAAGTGTGTGAGGATGTGATGGTACTCCATGTTACTGATGGTTTCTCAGTATTGTGTAATCACTGTGTGTATTGAGATTTGAAATTCCTGAGTAAGGTCAGAGCCTGTGTAAGTGTGTGTGAGGATGTGATGGTACTCCATGTTACTGATGGTTTCACACTCATCTGTAATCACTGCGTGTGATGAGGTTAGTAATTCCTGAGTAAGGTCAGAGCCTGTGTAAGTGTGTGTGAGGCTGCGATGGTACTCCATGATACTGATGGTGTCTCAGTCTTGTGTAATCACTGCGTGTGATGAGGTTAGTAATTCCTGAGTAAGGTCAGAGCCTGTGTAAGTGTGTGTGAGGATGTGATGCTACTCCATGTTACTGATGGTTTCTCAGTCTTGTGTAATCACTGCGTGTGATGTGGTTAGTAATTCCTGTGTAAGGTCAGACCATGTGTAAGTGTGTGTGAGGATGTGATGGTACTCCAAGTTACTGATGGTATCTCAGTCTTGTGTAGTCACTGCCTGTGATGAGGTTAGCAATTCTTGTGTAAGGTCAGAGCCTGTGTAAATATGTGTGAGGCTGTGATGGTACCGCATGTTACTGATGGTTTCTCGGTCTTGTGTAATCACTGTGTGTGATGAGGTTAGTAATTCCTGAGTAAGGTCAGAGCCTGTGTAAGTGTGTGTGAGGATGTGATGGTACTCCACGTTACTGATGGTGTCTCAGTCTTGTGTAATCACTGTGTGTGATGAGGTTAGTAAATCCTGAGTAAGGTCAGAGCCTGTGTAAGTGTGTGTGAGGATGTGATGGTACTCCATGTTACTGATGGTTTCTCACTCTTGTGTAATCACTGCGTGTGATGAGTTTAGTAATTCCTGAGTAAGGTCAGAGCCTGTGTAAGTGTGTGCGAGGCTGCAATGGTACTCCATGTTACTGATGGTGTCTCAGTCTTGAGTAATCACTGTGTGTGATGAGGTTAGTAATTCCTGAGTAAGGTCAGAGCCTGTGTAAGTGTGTGTGAGGATGTGATGGTACTCCATGTTACTGATGGTATCTCAGTCTTGTGTAATCACTGCGTGTGATGAGGTTAGTAATTCCTGAGTAAGGTCAGAGCCTGTGTAAGTGTGTGTGAGGATGTGATGGTACTCCACGTTACTGATGGTGTCTCAGACTTGTGTAATCACTGTGTGTGATGAGGTTAGTAAATCCTGAGTAATGTCAGAGCCTGTGTAAGTGTGTGTGAGGCTGTGATGGTACTCCATGTTACTGATGGTTTCTCAGTCTTGTGTAATCGCTGTGTGTGATGAGGTTAGTAATTTCTGAGTAAGGTCAGACCATGTGTAAGTGTGTGTGAGGATGTGATGGTACTCCATGTTACTGATGGTGTCTCAGTCTTGTGTAGTTACAGCGTGTGATGAGGTTAGTAATTCCTGAGTAAGGTCAGAGCCTGTGTAAGTGTGTGTGAGGATGTGATGGTACTCCATGTTACTGATGGTCTCTCAGTCTTGTGTAATCACTGTGTGTGATGAGATTAGTAATTCCTGAGTAAGGTCAGAGCCTGTGTAAATGTGTGTGAGGCTGTGATGGTACTCCATGTTACTGATGGTGTCTCAGTCTTGTGTAATCACTGCGTGTGATGAGTTTAGTAATTCCTGAGTAAGGTCAGAGCCTGTGTAAATGTGTGTGAGGCTGTGATGGTACTCCATGTTACTGATGGTGTCTCAGTCTTGTGTAGTCACTGCGTTTGATGAGGTTAGTAATTCCTGAGTAAGGTCAGAGCCTGTGTAAGTGTGTGTGAGGATGTGATGGTACTCCATGTTACTGATGGTTTCTCACTCTTGTGTAATCACTGCATGTGATGAGGTTAGTAATTCCTGAGTAAGGTCAGAGCCTGTGTAAGTGTGTGTGAGGCTGCGATGGTACTCCATGTTTCTGATGGTGACTCAGTCTTGTGTAATCACTGTGTGTGATGAGGTTAGTAATTCCTGAGTAAGGTCAGAGCCTGTGTAAGTGTGTGTGAGGCTGCGTTGGTACTCCATGTTACTGATGGTGTCTCAGTCTTGTGTAATCACTGTGTGTGATGAGGTTAGTAATTCCTGAGTAAGGTCAGAGGCTGTGTAAGTGTGTGTGAGGATGTGATGGTACTCCATGTTACTGATGGTGTCTCAGTCTTGTGTAATCACTGCGTGTGATGATGTTAGTAATTCCTGAGTAAGGTCAGAGCCTGTGTAAGTGTGTGTGAGGATGTGATGGTACTCCATGTTACTGATGGAATCTCTGTCTTGTGTATTCACTGCGTGTGATGAGGTTAGTAATTCCTGATTAAGTTCAGAGCCTGTGTAAGTGTGTGTGAGGATGTGATGGTATTCCATGTTACTGATGGTGTCTCAGTCTTGTGTAATCACTGCGTGTGATGAGGTTAGTAATTCCTGAGTAAGGTCAGAGCCTGTGTAAATGTGTGGGAGGCTGTGATGGTACTCCATGTTACTGTTGGTGTCTTAGTTTTGTGTAGTCACTGCGTGTGATGAGGTTAGTAATTCCTGAGTAAGGTCAGAGCCTGTGTAAGTTTGTGTGAGGATGTGATGGTACTCCATGTTACTGATGGTTTCTCACTCTTGTGTAATCACTGCGTGTGATGAAGTTAGTAATTCCTGAGTAAGGTCAGAGCCTGTGTAAGTGTGTGTGGTGCTGTGATGGTACCCCATGTTACTGATGGTTTCTCAGTCTTGTGTAATCGCTCTGTGTGATGAGGTTAGTAATTTCTGAGTAAGGTCAGACCATGTGTAAGTGTGTGTGAGGATGTGATGGTACTCCATGTTACTGATGATATCTCAGTCTTGTGTAATCTCTGTGAGTGATGAGGTTAGTAATTCCTGAGTACGGTCAGAGACTGTGTAAGTTTGTGTGAGGCTGTGATGGTACTCCATGTTACTGATAGTCTCTCAGTCTTGTGTAATCACTGTGTGTGATGAGGTTAGTAATTCCTGAGTAAGGTCAGAGCCTGTGTAAGTGTGTGTGAGACTGTGATGGTACTCCATGTTACAGATGGTGTCTCAGTCTTGTGTAATCACTGTGTGTGATGAGGTTAGTAATTCCGGAGTAAGGTCAGAGCCTGTGTTAGTGTGTGTGAGCCTGTGATGATACTCCATATTACTGATGGTATCTCAGTCTTGTGTAATCACTGTGTGTGATGAGGTTAGTAATTCCTCTGAGTAAGGTCAGAGCCTGTGTAAGTGTGTGTGAGGATGTGATGGTACTCCATGCGACTGATGGTTTCTCAGTCTTGTGTAATCACTGTGTGTGATGAGGTTAGTAATTCCTGAGTAAGGTCAGTGCCTGTGTAAGTGTGTGTGAGGCTGTGATGGTACTCCATGTTACTGATGGTTTCTCAGTCTTGTGTAATCACTGCGTGTGATGAGGTTAGTAATTCCACCGTAAGGTCAGAGCCTGTGTAAGTGTGTGAGGATGTGATGGTACTCCATGTTACTGATGGTGTCTCAGTCTTGTGATGTCACTGCGTGTGATGAGGTTAGTAATTCCTGAGTAAGGTCAGAGCCTGTGTTAGTGTGTGTGAGGATGTGATGGTACTCCATGTTACTGATGGTCTCTCAGTCTTGTGTAATCACTGTGTGTGTTGAGATTAGTAATTCCTGAGTAAGGTCAGAGCATGTGTAAGTGTGTGTGAGGCTGCGATTGTACTTCATGATACTGATGGTGTCTCAGTCTTGTGTAATCACTGCGTGTGATGAGGTTAGTAATTCCTGAGTAAGGTCAGAGCCTGTGTAAGTGTATGTGAGGATGTGATGGTACTCCATTTACTGATGGTTTCTCACTCTTGTGTAATTACTGCATGTGATGAGGTTAGTAATTCCTGAGTAAGGTCAGAGCCTGTGTAAGTGAGTGTGAGGCTGCGATGGTACTCCATGTTACTGATGGTGTCTCAGTCTTGTGTAATCACTGTGTGTGATGAGGTTAGTAATTCCTGAGTAAGGTCAGAGCCTGTGTAAGTGTGTGTGAGGCTGTGATGCTACTCCATCTTACTGATGGTTTCTCACTCTTGTGTAATCACTGCGTGTGATGAGGTTAGTAATTCCTGAGTAAGGTCAGAGCCTATGTAAGTGTGTGTGTGAGGCTGTGATGGTACTACATGTTACTGATGGTATCTCAGTCTTGTGTAATCTCAGTGTGTGATGAGGTTAGTAATTCCTGAGTATGGTCAGAGACTGTGTAAGTGTGTGTGAGGATGTGATGGTACTCCATGTTACTGATGGTTTCTCACTCTTGTGTAATCACTGCATGTGATGAGGTTAGTTATTCCTGAGTAAGGTCAGAGCCTGTGTAAGTGTGTGTGAGGCTGCGATGGTACTCCATGTTACTGATGGTGGCTCAGTATTGTGTAATCACTGTGTGTGATGAGGTTAGAAATTCCTGAGTAAGGTCAGAACCTGTGTAAGTGTGTGTGAGGATGTGATGGTACTCCATGTTACTGATGGTATCTCAGTCTTGTGTAATCACTGCATGTGATGAGGTTAGTAATTCCTGAGTAAGGTCAGAACCTGTGTAAGTGTGTGTGAGGAGGTGATCGTACTCCATGTTACTGATGGTGTCTCAGTCTTGTGTAATCACTGTCTGTGATGAGGTTAGTAATTCCTGAGTAAGGTCAGAGCCTGTGTAAGTGTGTGTGAGACTGTGATGGTTCTCCATGTTACTGATGGTATCTCAGTCTTGTGTAATCTCTGTGTGTGATGAGGTTAGTAATTCCTGAGTAAGGTCAGAGTCTATTTAAGTGTGTGTGTGAGGCTGTGATGGTACTACATGTTACAGATGGTATCTCAGTCTTGTGTAATCTCTGTGTGTGATGAGGTTAGTAATTCCTGAGTACGGTCAGAGACTGTGTAAGTGTGTGTGAGGCTGTGATGGTACTCCATGTTACTGATGGTCTCTCAGTCTTGTGTAATCACTGTGTGTGATGAGGTTAGTAATTCCTGAGTAAGGTCAGAGCCTGTGTAAGTGTGTCTGAGACAGTGATGGTACTCCATGTTACTGATGGTGTCTCAGTCTTGTGTAATCACTGTGTGTGATGAGGTTAGTAATTCCTGAGTAAGGTCAGAGCCTGTGTTAGTGTGTGTGAGCATGTGATGGTACTCCATGTTACTGATGGTATCTCAGTCTTGTGTAATCACAGTGTGTGATGAGGTTAGTAATTCCTCTGAGTAAGGTCAGAGCCTGTGTAGATGTGTGTGAGGATGTGATGGTACTCCATGCTACTGATGGTTTCTCAGTCTTGTGTAATCACTGTGTGTGATGAGGTTATTAATTCCAGAGTAAGATAAGAGCCTGTGTATGTGTGTGTGAGGCTGTGATGGTACTCCATGTTACTGATGGTTTCACAGTCTTGTGTAATCACTGCTTGTGATGAGGTTAGAAATTCCAGAGTAAGGTCAGAGCCTGTGTAAGTGTGTGAGGATGTGATGGTACTCCATGTTACTGATGGTGTCTCAGTCTTGTGTAATCACTGCGTGTGATGATGTTAGTAATTCCTGAGTAAGGTCAGAGCCTGTGTAAGTGTGTGTGAGGCTGCGATGGTACTCCATGATACTGATGGTATCTCAGTCTTGTGTAATCACTGCATGTGATGAGGTTAGTAATACCTGAGTAAGGTCAGAAACTGTGTAAGTGTGTGTGAGGAGGTGATCGTACTCCATGTTACTGATGGTGTCTCAGTCTTGTGTAATCACTGTGTGTGATGAGGTTAGTAATTCCTGAGTAAGGTCAGAGCCTGTGTAAGTGTGTGTGAGACTGTGATGGTTCTCCATGTTACTGATGGTATCTCAGTCTTGTGTAATCTCTGTGTGTGATGAGGTTAGTAATTCCTGAGTAAGGTCAGAGTCTATTTAAGTGTGTGTGTGAGGCTGTGATGGAACTACATGTTACAGATGGTATCTTAGTCTTGTGTAATCTCTGTGTGTGATGAGGTTAGTAATTCCTGAGTACGGTCAGAGACTATGTATGTGTGTGTGAGGCTGTGATGGTACTCCATGTTACTGATGGTATCTCAGTCTTGTGTAATCACTGTGTGTGATGAGGTTAGTAATTCCTGAGTAAGGTCAGAGCCTGTGTAAGTGTGTGTGAGGCTGCGATGGTACTCCATGATACTGATGGTGTCTCAGTCTTGTGTAATCACTGCGTGTGATGAGGTTACTAATTCCTGAGTAAGGTCACAGCCTGTGTAAGTGTGTGTGAGGATGTGATGGTACTCCATGTTACTGATGGTGTCTCAGTCTTGTGTAATCACTGTGTGTGATGAGGTTAGTAATTCCTAAATAAGGTCAGAGCCTGTGTAAGTGTGTGTGTGGCTGTGATGGTACTCCATGTTACTGATGGTTTCTCACTCTTGTGTAATCACTGCGTGCGATGAGGTTAATAATTCCTGAGTAAGGTCAGAGCCTGTGTAAGTGTGTGTGAGTCTGTGATGGTACTCCATGTTACAGATGGTTTCTTAGTCTTGTGTAATCGCTGTGTGTGATGAGGTTAGTAATTTCTGAGTAAGGTCAGACCATGTGTAAGTGTGTGTGAGGATGTGATGGTATTCCATGTTACTGATGGTTTCTCAGTCTTGTGTAATCACTGCGTGTGATGAGGTTAGTAATTCCTGACTTAGGTCAGAGCCTGTGTAAGTGTGTGTGAGGCTGTGATGGTACTCCATGTTACTGATGGTGTCTCAGTCTTGTGTAATCACTGCATGTGATGAGGTTAGTAATTCCTGAGTAAGGTCAGAGCCTGTGTAAGTGTGTGGGGATGTGATGGTACTCCATGTTACTGATGGTGTCTCAGTCTTGTGTAGTTACAGCGTGTGATGAGGTTAGTAATTCCTGAGTAAAGTCAGAGCCTGTGTAAGTGTGTGTGAGGATGTGATGGTACTCCATGTTACTGATGGTGTCTCAGTCTTGTGTAGTCACTTTGTGTGATGGGGTTAGTAATTCCTGAGTAAGGTCAGAGCCTGTGTAAGTGTGTGTGAGGATGTGATGGTACTCCATGTTACTGATGGTGTCTCAGTCTTGAGTAATCACTGCATGTGATGAGGTTAGTAATTCCTGAGTAAGGTCAGAGCCTGTGTAAGTGTGTGTGAGGCTGCGTTGGTACTCCATGTTACTGATGGTGTCTCAGTCTTGTGTAATCACTGTGTGTGATGAGGTTAGTAATTCCTGAGTAAGGTCAGAGCCTGTGTAAGTGTGTGTGAGGATGTGATGGTACTCCATGTTACTGATGGTGTCTCAGTCTTGTGTAATCACTGCGTGTGATGATGTTAGTAATTCCTGAGTAAGGTCAGAGCCTGTGTAAGTGTGTGTGAGGATGTGATGGTACTCCATGTTACTGATGGTATCTCTGTCTTGTGTAATCACTGCGTGTGATGAGGTTAGTAATTCCTGAGTAAGTTCAGAGCCTGTGTAAGTGTGTGTGAGGATGTGATGGTATTCCATGTTACTGATGGTGTCTCAGTCTTGTGTAATCACTGCGTGTGATGAGGTTCGTAATTCCTGAGTAAGGTCAGAGCCTGTGTAAATGTGTGTGAGGCTGTGATGGTACTCCATGTTACTGATGGTGTCTTAGTTTTGTGTAGTCACTGCGTGTGATGAGGTTAGTAATTCCTTAGTAAGGTCAGAGCCTGTGTAAGTTTGTGTGAGGATGTGATGGTACTCCATGTTACTGATGGTTTCTCTGTCTTGTGTAATCGCTGTGTGTGATGAGGTTAGTAATTTCTGAGTAAGGTCAGACCATGTGTAAGTGTGTGTGAGGATGTAATGGAACACCCATGTTACTGATGATATCTCACTCTTGTGTAATCTCTGTGTGTGATGAGGTTAGTAATTCCTGAGTACGGTCAGAGACTGTGTAAGTTTGTGTGAGGCTGTGATGGTACTCCATGTTACTGATGGTATCTCAGTCTTGTGTAATTTCTGTGTGTGATGAGGTTAGTAATTCCTGAGTACGGTCAGAGACTGTGTAAGTTTGTGTGTGAGGATGTGATGGTACTCCATGTTCTGATAGTCTCTCAGTCTTGTGTAATCACTGTGTGTGATGAGGTTAGTAAATCCTGAGTAAGGTCAGAGCCTGTGTAAGTGTGTGTGAGACTGTCATAGTACTCCATGTTACAGATGGTGTCTCAGTCTTGTGCAATCACTGTGTGTGATGAGGTTAGTATTTCCGGAGTAAGGTCAGAGCCTGTGTAAGTGTGTGTGAGCATGTGATGGTACTCCATGTTACTGATGGTATCTCAGTCTTGTGTAATCACTGTGTGTGATGAGGTTAGTAATTCCTCTGAGTAAGGTCAGAGCCTGTGTAAGTGTGTGTGAGGATGTGATGGTACTCCATGCTACTGATGGTTTCTCAGTCTTGTGTAATCACTGTGTGTGATGAGGTTAGTAATTCCTGAGTAAGGTCAGTGCCTGTGTAAGTGTGTGTGAGGCTGTGATGGTACTCCATATTACTGATGGTTTCTCAGTCTTGTGTAATCACTGCCTGTGATGAGGTTAGTAATTCCACAGTAAGGTCAGAGACTGTGTAAGTGTGTGAGGATGTGATGGTACTCCATGTTACTGATGGAATCTCTGTCTTGTGTATTCACTGCGTGTGATGAGGTTAGTAATTCCTGATTAAGTTCAGAGCCTGTGTAAGTGTGTGTGAGGATGTGGTGGTATTCCATGTTACTGATGGTGTCTCAGTCTTGTGTAATCACTGCGTGTGATGAGGTTAGTAATTCCTGAGTAAGGTCAGAGCCTGTGTAAATGTGTGTGAGGCTGTGATGGTACTCCATGTTACTGTTGGTGTCTTAGTTTTGTGTAGTCACTGCGTGTGATGAGGTTAGTAATTCCTGAGTAAGGTCAGAGCCTGTGTAAGTTTGTGTGAGGATGTGATGGTACTCCATGTTACTGATGGTTTCTCACTCTTGTGTAATCACTGCGTGTGATGAGGTTAGTAATTCCTGAGTAAGGTCAGAGCCTGTGTAAGTGTGTGTGGTGCTGTGATGGTACCCCATGTTACTGATGGTTTCTCAGTCTTGTGTAATCGCTCTGTGTGATGAGGTTAGTAATTTCTGAGTAAGGTCAGACCATGTGTAAGTGTGTGTGAGGATGTGATGGTACTCCATGTTACTGATGATATCTCAGTCTTGTGTAATCTCTGTGAGTGATGAGGTTAGTAATTCCTGAGTACGGTCAGAGACTGTGTAAGTTTGAGTGAGGCTGTGATGGTACTCCATGTTACTGATAGTCTCTCAGTCTTGTGTAATCACTGTGTGTGATGAGGTTAGTAATTCCTGAGTAAGGTCAGAGCCTGTGTAAGTGTGTGTGAGACTGTGATGGTACTACATGTTACAGATGGTGTCTCGGTCTTGTGTAATCACTGTGTGTGATGAGGTTAGTAATTCCGGAGTAAGGTCAGAGCCTGTGTTAGTGTGTGTGAGCCTGTGATGATACTCCATATTACTGATGGTATCTCAGTCTTGTGTAATCACTGTGTGTGATGAGGTTAGTAATTCCTCTGAGTAAGGTCAGAGCCTGTGTAAGTGTGTGTGAGGATGTGATGGTACTCCATGCGACTGATGGTTTCTCAGTCTTGTGTAATCACTGTGTGTGATGAGGTTAGTAATTCCTGAGTAAGGTCAGTGCCTGTGTAAGTGTGTGTGAGGCTGTGATGGTACTCCATGTTACTGATGGTTTCTCAGTCTTGTGTAATCACTGCGTGTGATGAGGTTAGTAATTCCACCGTAAGGTCAGAGCCTGTGTAAGTGTGTGAGGATGTGATGGTACTCCATGTTACTGATGGTGTCTCAGTCTTGTGATGTCACTGCGTGTGATGAGGTTAGTAATTCCTGAGTAAGGTCAGAGCCTGTGTTAGTGTGTGTGAGGATGTGATGGTACTCCATGTTACTGATGGTCTCTCAGTCTTGTGTAATCACTGTGTGTGTTGAGATTAGTAATTCCTGAGTAAGATCAGAGCATGTGTAAGTGTGTGTGAGGCTGCGATTGTACTTCATGATACTGATGGTGTCTCAGTCTTGTGTAATCACTGCGTGTGATGAGGTTAGTAATTCCTGAGTAAGGTCAGAGCCTGTGTAAGTGTATGTGAGGATGTGATGGTACTCCATTTACTGATGGTTTCTCACTCTTGTGTAATTACTGCATGTGATGAGGTTAGTAATTCCTGAGTAAGGTCAGAGCCTGTGTAAGTGAGTGTGAGGCTGCGATGGTACTCCATGTTACTGATGGTGTCTCAGTCTTGTGTAATCACTGTGTGTGATGAGGTTAGTAATTCCTGAGTAAGGTCAGAGCCTGTGTAAGTGTGTGTGAGGCTGTGATGCTACTCCATCTTACTGATGGTTTCTCACTCTTGTGTAATCACTGCGTGTGATGAGGTTAGTAATTCCTGAGTAAGGTCAGAGCCTATGTAAGTGTGTGTGTGAGGCTGTGATGGTACTACATGTTACTGATGGTATCTCAGTCTTGTGTAATCTCAGTGTGTGATGAGGTTAGTAATTCCTGAGTATGGTCAGAGACTGTGTAAGTGTGTGTGAGGATGTGATGGTACTCCATGTTACTGATGGTTTCTCACTCTTGTGTAATCACTGCATGTGATGAGGTTAGTTATTCCTGAGTAAGGTCAGAGCCTGTGTAAGTGTGTGTGAGGCTGCGTTGGTACTCCATGTTACTGATGGTGGCTCAGTATTGTGTAATCACTGTGTGTGATGAGGTTAGAAATTCCTGAGTAAGGTCAGAGCCTGTGTAAGTGTGTGTGAGGATGTGATGGTACTCCATGTTACTGATGGTATCTCAGTCTTGTGTAATCACTGCATGTGATGAGGTTAGTAATTCCTGAGTAAGTTCAGAACCTGTGTAAGTGTGTGTGAGGAGGTGATCGTACTCCATGTTACTGATGGTGTCTCAGTCTTGTGTAATCACTGTGATGAGGTTAGTAATTCCTGAGTAAGGTCAGAGCCTGTGTAAGTGTGTGTGAGACTGTGATGGTTCTCCATGTTACTGATGGTATCTCAGTCTTGTGTAATCTCTGTGTGTGATGAGGTTAGTAATTCCTGAGTAAGGTCAGAGTCTATTTAAGTGTGTGTGTGAGGCTGTGATGGTACTACATGTTACAGATGGTATCTCAGTCTTGTGTAATCTCTGTGTGTGATGAGGTTAGTAATTCCTGAGTACGGTCAGAGACTGTGTAAGTGTGTGTGAGGCTGTGATGGTACTCCATGTTACTGATGGTCTCTCAGTCTTGTGTAATCACTGTGTGTGATGAGGTTAGTAATTCCTGAGTAAGGTCAGAGCCTGTGTAAGTGTGTGTGAGACAGTGATGGTACTCCATGTTACTGATGGTGTCTCAGTCTTGTGTAATCACTGTGTGTGATGAGGTTAGTAATTCCTGAGTAAGGTCAGAGCCTGTGTTAGTGTGTGTGAGCATGTGATGGTACTCCATGTTACTGATGGTATCTCAGTCTTGTGTAATCACAGTGTGTGATGAGGTTAGTAATTCCTCTGAGTAAGGTCAGAGCCTGTGTAGATGTGTGTGAGGATGTGATGGTACTCCATGCTACTGATGGTTTCTCAGTCTTGTGTAATCACTGTGTGTGATGAGGTTATTAATTCCAGAGTAAGATAAGAGCCTGTGTATGTGTGTGTGAGGCTGTGATGGTACTCCATGTTACTGATGGTTTCACAGTCTTGTGTAATCACTGCTTGTGATGAGGTTAGAAATTCCAGAGTAAGGTCAGAGCCTGTGTAAGTGTGTGAGGATGTGATGGTACTCCATGTTACTGATGGTGTCTCAGTCTTGTGTAATCACTGCGTGTGATGATGTTAGTAATTCCTGAGTAAGGTCAGAGCCTGTGTAAGTGTGTGTGAGGCTGCGATGGTACTCCATGATACTGATGGTATCTCAGTCTTGTGTAATCACTGCATGTGATGAGGTTAGTAATACCTGAGTAAGGTCAGAAACTGTGTAAGTGTGTGTGAGGAGGTGATCGTACTCCATGTTACTGATGGTGTCTCAGTCTTGTGTAATCACTGTGTGTGATGAGGTTAGTAATTCCTGAGTAAGGTCAGAGCCTGTGTAAGTGTGTGTGAGACTGTGATGGTTCTCCATGTTACTGATGGTATCTCAGTCTTGTGTAATCTCTGTGTGTGATGAGGTTAGTAATTCCTGAGTAAGGTCAGAGTCTATTTAAGTGTGTGTGTGAGGCTGTGATGGAACTACATGTTACAGATGGTATCTTAGTCTTGTGTAATCTCTGTGTGTGATGAGGTTAGTAATTCCTGAGTACGGTCAGAGACTATGTATGTGTGTGTGAGGCTGTGATGGTACTCCATGTTACTGATGGTATCTCAGTCTTGTGTAATCACTGTGTGTGATGAGGTTAGTAATTCCTGAGTAAGGTCAGAGCCTGTGTAAGTGTGTGTGAGGCTGCGATGGTACTCCATGATACTGATGGTGTCTCAGTCTTGTGTAATCACTGCGTGTGATGAGGTTAGTAATTCCTGAGTAAGGTCACAGCCTGTGTAAGTGTGTGTGAGGATGTGATGGTACTCCATGTTACTGATGGTGTCTCAGTCTTGTGTAATCACTGTGTGTGATGAGGTTAGTAATTCCTAAATAAGGTCAGAGCCTGTGTAAGTGTGTGTGTGGCTGTGATGGTACTCCATGTTACTGATGGTTTCTCACTCTTGTGTAATCACTGCGTGCGATGAGGTTAATAATTCCTGAGTAAGGTCAGAGCCTGTGTAAGTGTGTGTGAGTCTGTGATGGTACTCCATGTTACAGATGGTTTCTTAGTCTTGTGTAATCGCTGTGTGTGATGAGGTTAGTAATTTCTGAGTAAGGTCAGACCATGTGTAAGTGTGTGTGAGGATGTGATGGTATTCCATGTTACTGATGGTTTCTCAGTCTTGTGTAATCACTGCGTGTGATGAGGTTAGTAATTCCTGACTTAGGTCAGAGCCTGTGTAAGTGTGTGTGAGGCTGTGATGGTACTCCATGTTACTGATGGTGTCTCAGTCTTGTGTAATCACTGCATGTGATGAGGTTAGTAATTCCTGAGTAAGGTCAGAGCCTGTGTAAGTGTGTGGGGATGTGATGGTACTCCATGTTACTGATGGTGTCTCAGTCTTGTGTAGTTACAGCGTGTGATGAGGTTAGTAATTCCTGAGTAAAGTCAGAGCCTGTGTAAGTGTGTGTGAGGATGTGATGGTACTCCATGTTACTGATGGTGTCTCAGTCTTGTGTAGTCACTTTGTGTGATGGGGTTAGTAATTCCTGAGTAAGGTCAGAGCCTGTGTAAGTGTGTGTGAGGATGTGATGGTACTCCATGTTACTGATGGTGTCTCAGTCTTGAGTAATCACTGCATGTGATGAGGTTAGTAATTCCTGAGTAAGGTCAGAGCCTGTGTAAGTGTGTGTGAGGCTGCGTTGGTACTCCATGTTACTGATGGTGTCTCAGTCTTGTGTAATCACTGTGTGTGATGAGGTTAGTAATTCCTGAGTAAGGTCAGAGCCTGTGTAAGTGTGTGTGAGGATGTGATGGTACTCCATGTTACTGATGGTGTCTCAGTCTTGTGTAATCACTGCGTGTGATGATGTTAGTAATTCCTGAGTAAGGTCAGAGCCTGTGTAAGTGTGTGTGAGGATGTGATGGTACTCCATGTTACTGATGGTATCTCTGTCTTGTGTAATCACTGCGTGAGATGAGGTTAGTAATTCCTGAGTAAGTTCAGAGCCTGTGTAAGTGTGTGTGAGGATGTGATGGTATTCCATGTTACTGATGGTGTCTCAGTCTTGTGTAATCACTGCGTGTGATGAGGTTAGTAATTCCTGAGTAAGGTCAGAGCCTGTGTAAATGTGTGTGAGGCTGTGATGGTACTCCATGTTACTGATGGTGTCTTAGTTTTGTGTAGTCACTGCGTGTGATGAGGTTAGTAATTCCTTAGTAAGGTCAGAGCCTGTGTAAGTTTGTGTGAGGATGTGATGGTACTCCATGTTACTGATGGTTTCTCTGTCTTGTGTAATCGCTGTGTGTGATGAGGTTAGTAATTTCTGAGTAAGGTCACACCATGTGTAAGTGTGTGTGAGGATGTGATGGAACACCCATGTTACTGATGATATCTCACTCTTGTGTAATCTCTGTGTGTGATGAGGTTAGTAATTCCTGAGTACGGTCAGAGACTGTGTAAGTTTGTGTGAGGCTGTGATGGTACTCCATGTTACTGATGGTATCTCAGTCTTGTGTAATTTCTGTGTGTGATGAGGTTAGTAATTCCTGAGTACGGTCAGAGACTGTGTAAGTTTGTGTGTGAGGATGTGATGGTACTCCATGTTACTGATAGTCTCTCAGTCTTGTGTAATCACTGTGTGTGATGAGGTTAGTAAATCCTGAGTAAGGTCAGAGCCTGTGTAAGTGTGTGTGAGACTGTCATAGTACTCCATGTTACAGATGGTGTCTCAGTCTTGTGCAATCACTGTGTGTGATGAGGTTAGTATTTCCGGAGTAAGGTCAGAGCCTGTGTAAGTGTGTGTGAGCATGTGATGGTACTCCATGTTACTGATGGTATCTCAGTCTTGTGTAATCACTGTGTGTGATGAGGTTAGTAATTCCTCTGAGTAAGGTCAGAGCCTGTGTAAGTGTGTGTGAGGATGTGATGGTACTCCATGCTACTGATGGTTTCTCAGTCTTGTGTAATCACTGTGTGTGATGAGGTTAGTAATTCCTGAGTAAGGTCAGTGCCTGTGTAAGTGTGTGTGAGGCTGTGATGGTACTCCATATTACTGATGGTTTCTCAGTCTTGTGTAATCACTGCCTGTGATGAGGTTAGTAATTCCACAGTAAGGTCAGAGCCTGTGTAAGTGTGTGAGGATGTGATGGTACTCCATGTTACTGATGGTGTCTCAGTCTTGTGTAGTCACTGCGTGTGATGAGGTTAGTAATTCCTGAGTAAGGTCAGAGCCTGTGTAAGTGTATGTGAGGATGTGATGGAACTCCATTTACTGATGGTTTCTCACTCTTGTGTAATCACTGCATGTGATGAGGTTAGTAATTCCTGAGTAAGGTCAGAGCCTGTGTAAGTGTGTGTGAGACTGTGATGGTTCTCCATGTTACTGATGGTATCTCAGTCTTGTGTAATCTCTGTGTGTGATGAGGTTAGTAATTCCTGAGTAAGGTCAGAGTCTATTTAAGTGTGTGTGTGAGGCTGAGATGGTACTACATGTTACAGATGGTGTCTCAGTCTTGAGTAATCACTCTGTGTGATGAGGTTAGTAATTCCTGAGTAAGGTCAGAGCCTGGGTAAGTGTGTGTGAGGATGTGATGGTACTCCATGTTATTGATGGTATCTCAGTCTTGTGTAATCACTGTGTGTGATGAGGTTAGTAATTCCTGAGTAAGGTCAGAGCCTGTGTAAGTGTGTGTGACGCTGCGATGGTACTCCATGATACTGATGGTGTCTCAGTCTTGTGTAATCACTGCGTGTGATGAGGTTAGTAATTCCTGAGTAAGGTCACAGCCTGTGTAAGTGTGTGTGAGGATGTGATGGTACTCCATGTTACTGATGGTGTCTCAGTCTTGTGTAATCACTGTGTGTGATGAGGTTAGTAATTCCTGAGTAAGGTCAGAGCCTGTGTAAGTGTGTGTGAGGCTGTGATGGTACTCCATGTTACTGATGGTTTCTCAGTCTTGTGTAATCACTGCGTGTGATGAGGTTAATAATTCCTGAGTAAGGTCAGAGCCTGTGTAAGTGTGTGTGAGTCTGTGATGGTACTCCATGTTACAGATGGTTTCTCAGTCTTGTGTAATCGCTGTGTGTGATGAGGGTAGTAATTTCTGAGTAAGGTCAGACCATGTGTAAGTGTGTGTGAGGATGTGATGGTATTCCATGTTACTGATGGTTTCTCAGTCTTGTGTAATCACTGCGTGTGATGAGGTTAGTAATTCCTGAGTAAAGTCAGAGCCTGTGTAAGTGTGTGTGAGGCTGTGATGGTACTCCATGTTACTGATGGTGTTTCAGTCTTGTGTAGTCACTGCGTTTGATGAGGTTAGTAATTCCTGAGTAAGGTCAGAGCCTGTGTAAGTGTGTGTGAGGATGTGATGGTACTCCATGCTACTGATGGTGTATCAGTCTTGTGTAATCACTGTGTGTGATGAGGTTAGTAATTCCTGAGTAAGGTCATAGCCTGTGTAAGTGTGTGTGAGGCTGTGATGGTACTCCATGTTACTGATGGTTTCTCAGTCTTGTGTAATCACTGCGTGTGATGAGGTTAGTTATTCCTGAGTAAGGTCAGAGCCTGTGTAAGTGTGTGTGAGGCTGTGATGGTACTCCATGTTACTGATGGTATCTCAGTCTTGTGTAATCTCTCTGTGTGATGAGGTTAGTAATTCCTGAGTAAGGTTAGAACCTGTGTGAGGCTGTGATGGTACTCCATGTTACTGATGGTATCTCAGTCTTGTGTAATCACTGCGTGTGATGGGGTTAGTAATTCCTGAGTAAAGTCAGAGCCTGTGTAAGTGTGTGTGAGGCTGCGATGTTACTCCATGTTACTGATATTTTCACTGTCTTGCTAAGTATTACTGATGTGTGTAAGGGAAGGTGGGCGTCCTTAGGTTAGGCTGCGATGGTACTCCATGTTACTGATGGTTTCTCAGTCTTGTGTAATCACTGCGTGTGATGAGGTTAGTTTTTCTTGAGTAAGGTCAGAGCCTGTGTAAGTGTGTGTGAGGCTGTGATGGTACTCCATGTTACTGATGGTATCTCAGTCTTGTGTAATCTCTGTGTGTGATGAGGTTAGTAATTCCTGAGTAAGGTCAGAACCTGTGTAAGTGTGTGTGAGGCTGTGATGGTACTCCATGTTACTGATGGTTTCTCAGTCTTGTGTAATCACTGTGTGTGATGAGTTTAGTAATTCCTGAGTAAGGTCAGAGCCTGTGTAAGTGTGTGTGAGGCTGTGATGGTACTCCATGTTACTGATGGTATCTCAGTCTTGTGTAATCACTGCGTGTGATGAGGTTAGTAATTCCTGAGTAAGGTCAGAACCTGTGTAAGTGTGTGTGAGGCTGCGATGGTACTCCATGTTACTGATGGTATCTCAGTCTTGTGTAGTCACTGTGTGTGATGAGGTTAGTAATTCCTGAGTAAGGTCAGAGCCTGTGTAAGTGTGTGTGAGGATGTGATGGTACTCCATGTTACTGATGGTATCTCAGTCTTGTGTAATCACTGTGTGTGATGAGGTTAGTAATTCCTGAGTAAGGTCAGAGCCTGTGTAAGTGTGTGTGAGGCTGCGATGTTACTCCATGTTACTGATATTTTCACTGTCTTGCTAAGTATTACTGATGTGTGTAAGGGAAGGTGGGCGTCCTTAGGTTAGGCTGCGATGGTACTCCATGTTACAGATGGTTTCACAGCCTTCTAAAACTTTACGGATGTGTGTATGGTAAGGTGGGCGTCCTTATGTAGTGCATATCATCGCAGTCAGACTGCGTGCGTAATCGCAGACTCGACTGAATCAGGACCTCAGTCCTCCGGACCCCACACAGGTCACGTTTTCCAGGTCACCCAGCAGCTGCTCAGGTGTAGTCATTACTCACTGACTTATTTTAAAAGATCCACAGATATAGGTAATTATTTCGTGGTTTCAAAAACTGAGGCGTTCCTTAGGGAATGCCTACCGTTTTGTGGGCGGCCGCACTGACATCATCAGTGATGTCAGTGGGTAGCTTCCTGCTCGAACAGAGCAGGAAGCTCCCTGTGGCTTGTGGTTGCTGAGACCCAACCTTAGGGTCTCGTCGCAAGCCCTGATGGTCGCGATGGTGACCATCAACCTGGTCGGTCGTTAAGCTGTCGGTGGTAACCCGCAGCTTAGCTAGCGACCAGGAGGCCGCACTAAAAAAAAGGAAGTGGCCGCTCTCATTCTAAGAGAGCGATCGCTTCTTGCGACCACCTCTGAATGAGGGCCAGAGTTTGAGAACCTGTGCTCTAAACCATACTTGCCGACATTCAGATTTACCTCTCCAGGAGTTGCCCGGGAAGGAGATACAGGTGGGTGGGGGTGGAGGCGGGGCCAGGCGATCCACATCATTATGCCCCGCCCATGCGATTAAATTCTGCAAATCCCGCATATCTGAATAGGGGTTTGGGCTAAATGGCGCGATTATCATCTCGTCAATAGGTCCCGCCCCCTACTCACAGACCTGGCGATCCGTGAGAAAATGTTTCTTATTCTGTCCACTTTACTAGGAAGTGGGTAGAATGTGTCTGTCCTGGGGTGTGCGGGGGGTTAGCTGTAAAATCAGGATTCTCCCGCAGGTCCTGGGAGGGTAGGCAAGTATGCTCTAAATGCTTCGCAGGTGGGTTTCAAAGTATCTTTCTATATATATATAAAAACAGTGTATGTGTGTGTGCGGTGTGGACTCCTTGACCTAGGGCCCTGTCTAGCTGCACCACTGTCCCTGTATTCCTATACACCATGTACAAGGTCCCTATGATAGGAAACCTCAGCAGTATTCCCATGTTCTATCACTATCCAGCTGCACATTACAGAGCTGTATTGTCGTCGATATTGTTTATGACTTTGCATGACATACATGGGTTTATCTGTATGGCCATCAAGCTAAAATATATGATGTATATCTAAAGGAAAAGGCCTGCGGTAATATAAAATGCAGCGTAATGTCTGTCCCGTTATGGCGCGGTCTATAAAGGAGATGGAACACTGCAGATGTGTGCAGCTGAATATTGCAGATTGAATGTCTGTCATAAAAATGAAATATGTTGGTTTTACCGTTACCATCTAACCCAGTCTATAAACACTTTATGTCAGCGGCTGTGTGATTGGAGGAAAGTGTGGCCGTACTCCTGGCCTGTGACTGCCGGCTCTGAGAGAACGTACAGCACAGGGGATACATTATATGTTACCATCTAACCCAGTCTATTAGCACTTTATGTCAGCATCTGTGTGATTGGAGGAAAGTGTGGCCGTACTCCTGGCCTGTGACTGCCGGCTCAGAGAGAACGTACAGCACAGGGTATACATTATATGTTACCATATAACCCCGTCTATAAACACTTTATGTCAGCGGCTGTGAGATTGGAGGAAAGTGTGGCCGTACTCCTGGCCTGTGACTGCCGGCTCTGAGAGAACATACAGCACAGGGGATACATTATATGTTACCATATAACCCCGTCTATAAACACTTTATGTCAGCGGCTGTGAGATTGGAGGAAAGTGTGGCCATACTCCTGGCCTGTGACTGCCGGCTCTGAGAGAACGTACAGCACAGGGGATACATTACATGTTACCATCTAACCCAGTCTATTAACACTTTATGTCAGCGCCTGAGTGATTGGAGGAAAGTGTGGCCATACTCCTGGCCTGTGACTGCCGGCTCTGAGAGAACGTACAGCACAGAGGATACATTATATGTTACCATATAACCCAGTCTATTTGCACTTTATGTCAACGGCTGTGTGATTGGAGGAAAATGTGGCCGTACTCCTGGCCTATGACTGTCGGCTCTTAGAGAACGTACAGCACAGGGGATACATTATATGTTACCATATAACCCCATCTATTAACACTTTATGTCAGCGCCTGAGTGATTGGAGGAAAGAGTGGCCGTACTCCTGGCCTGTGACTGCTGGCTCTGAGAGAACGTACAGCACAGGGTATACATTATATATTACCATCTAACCCAGTCTATAAACACTTTGTCAGTGGCTGAGTGAGTGGAGGAAAGTGTGGCCGTACTCCTGGCCTGTGACTGCCGGCTGAGAGAACGTACAGCACAGGGTATACATTATATGTTACCATCTAACCCAGTCTATTAGCACTTTATGTCAGCGGCTGAGTGATTGGAGGAAAGTGTGACCGTACTCCTGGCCTGTGACTGCCGGCTTTGAGAGAACGTACAGCACAGGGGATACATTATATGTTACCATATAACCCAGTCTATAAACACTTTATGTCAGCGGCTGTGTGATTGGAGGAGTGTGGCCGTACTCCTGGCCTGTGACTGCCGGCTCCGAGAGAACGTACAGCACAGGGGATACATTATATGTTACCATATAACCCAGTCTATAAACACTTTATGTCAGCGGCTGAGTGATTGGAGGAAAGTGTGGCCGTACTCCTGGCCATAGACTGCCGGCTCTGAGAGGACGTACAGCACAGGGGATACATTATATGTTACCATATAACCCAGTCTATAAACACTTTATGTCAGCGGCTGTGTGATTGGAGGAAAGTGTGGCCGTACTCCTGGCCTGTGACTGCCGGCTCTGAGAGAACGTACAGCACAGGGGATACATTATATGTTACCATATATCCCAGTCTATTAGCACTTTATGTCAGCGGCTGAGTGATTGGAGGAAAGTGTGGCCGTACTCCTGGCCTGTGACTGCCGGCTCTGAGAGAACGTACAGCACAGGGGATACATTATATGTTACCATCTCCAGGTTGACTAAGGATTTTTCAAAGTATTTTTGAGTTATAATCCCGAAAACACCTGTTTTCAGAGGTTTACCTCAAATAATAATTGTCCCCTGGATGTATTAAGGATGGATCCCAGGGGGTATCTCGTAGGTTTCTATGGGGGATGCGTTGATGCCAAATTTACCAATACGATGCATTCCGGATATTGGCCCCCACAGTTAATGCCGTTAGCCGATGTAGCCTATGGGCTACACCGCACAGAATTAGCAGGCAGAAGGATCCTTCTAAACCCTCCCCGGCTATGGTGGGCATGCATGCGCAGCAGCCCCAGCATTGGCCGCCATCTCTCTGTAGACTGTGAAGGAGCCCGTGTCCCTGCATGTCCCGGATGTTACATCCAGCATCTATGATCGCATTTTGCAATGCGTTCATGGGCGGTACTGTCATGCACTGATCGCATTGTGAAAGCGATCATTAATAAATGGGGGCCTAAGCCACTTTGGGGTCTATGTACTAAGCCTTGGATGGTGAGAAAGTGAACGGAGACAAGGTACCAGCCAATCAGCTCCTCACTGCTATTTTTCAAACACAGCCTGTGACATGGAAGTTAGGAGCTGGTTGGCTGGTACTTTATCCCTGTTCACTTTATCTCCATCCAAGGCTTACCCCTTTATTCCTTATATATGTACTTATTCACTAGGGACAAATGACATCACTGAGGCATGAGGCATTTTCTGACTTTTTTCCCTAATGAACTGATTGGATTTACTCTCATAAATAAACATGAGTTATAGGTAGGTAGGTAAGTGGAAGCAATGGCGTAATATGTAGGAAGATGGAGGTGAATGTGACCCGATCTCCATGTATCTTTCTGAACATTAATAGAGAAATGAAAGGAAAAACAAGAGTTATGGTAAAACTCTTGTTAACTCTCTTTCCTCAAAGTCCATAGGGTCCACAGGGAGACATTGGGGGTGTTAGTGGGACTTGGAGGACCAGACACCAACAGCAAAGCTGTTTCCTGTCTCAACATACCCCGGTCCTTCCCCATATACCCCGCCCACAGCCTGAGGGCAACTCAGTTTTGTTAACAAGCCCAAGGCAGTAGCTGGACAGGAGAGAAGGAAGACTGGTACACTGAGAAATCACATTCACATAGAGGAGGAAACAAGTTAGGGTGGGTGCCCTGTGGGCCCTATGGATGAAGAGAGTTAACAAAAGTATGTTTTACCATAACTCTCCTTTTCTTCTTCAGGGTCCATAGGGCTCCACAAGGAGACAATGGGGATGTCCCATAGCAGTTGTTCAAAGGCGCGGATGCGCTTGAGCTGAGAGGAGAACCTGGCACCCAAAGGAAGCATCCTGAGAGGCAAATGTATCAAAGGCATAGAAGGTGTGGACAGAAGACCACATGGTAGCCTTGCATACTGTAGTTGTTCGGCAGATGCACCATGGCGGGCTGCCCACGAGGGATCCACAGAACGAGTAGAATGTGCAGATATTGTAGCCGGCACAGGAAGCCCAGACTGTGTGTAAGTCTGTGAGATAGTCATGCTTAGCCATCTGGCCAGAGTCTGTTTGTTAGCTGGCCATCCCTTCTTGTGTAATCCATATAGGATGAAGAGGGAGTCCGAGTTCCTGATGGAACTAGTACGGTTTACGTAGCTCTTCAGAGCATGGACCACATTCAAAGAGGCCTCACCTGCTGAGAGCTCTTGTGGTTGAAAGGCCGAAACCTCAATTTCCACATGGAGGTGGAAACGAGAGCCCACCTTGGGAAGGAAGCAAGGGAATGTTCGAAGAACAGCCCTGTCTGGATGAAAGATTAGAAAAGGGGAGTGACAGGAAAGCACCACTAAATCTGATACCCCATAAGGAGATGCTATAGCCAGAAGAAACAGAGTCTTCAGAGTGAACCATTTGACATCTACTAAATCCAGGGATTCGAATGGAGGTTCCTGAAGTGCGTGGAGAACCACTGACAAATCCCATAGAGCCACAGGAGGGACAAAGGCAGGTTGTATATGTAGAACACCTTGCAGGAAGGTATGAACATCCGGTAGAGGAGCAATTCTGGAGAGGCTAGGTGGAATCCGAGATCCAATCCAGCTTGAAGAAAGGCAAGTATTCTAGAAACCCTAAAAACCTGAGGGTCATAGTTTCTGGTAGCACACCACTGGAAATGTGTATGCCACACTCGGTGATAAATCCTGGCAGAGGCCAGTTTACGCACTCTGAGCATGGTCTGGACCACAGAGCTGAAAAGCCCTTTAGACATTAAGAGGGATGTCTCAAGAGCCAAGCCCATAAAGAGACGGGCCAGGTCCAGATGTAGACAGGGACCCTGATACAACAGGTCTTGTCATAGAGGAAGTTGGAGAGGAACATCTATGGAGAGACTTTGAATATCAGAGTACCAATGGCGTCTGGGCCAAGCCGGAGCTACCAACAGGACAGTGCCCCTTGCTGTTTGAACTTTCGAAGAACTCGAGGCAGAAGAGAGACCAGAGGAAAGAGGTATGCCAAATGGAAGGTTCATGATGTGTCCACGAAGGATGCGTCGGGGTCCCTTGTCCTGGCCCCATATACTGGAAGCTTGTGGTTGTGTCGTGAGGCCATGAGGTCCATGTCCGGTAGACCCCATTTGTACACCAGGAGCTGAAAGACTTCTGGATTGAGAGACCACTCCCCTGCTTTCATGTTGTGACAGCTGAGGAATTCCACCTCCTAATTGAGAATCCCCGGGTTGAACACTATGGAAATGGCGTTCGGCCCATGTGAGATTGATGGACACTTCTGCCATTGCTAACAGACTTCAAGTGCCTCCTTGGTGATTGAGGTAGGCCACTGCCTTGGTGTTGTCAGACTGTACTTGTAAAGGCTTGCCCTGAAAAAATCCTGAGCCAGAGTGAGGGCTTTGTAAATGGCTCGGTGTTCCAGGATATTGATTGGTGAGATGGCCTCGGCTGGAGTCCAGCATCCTTGGAAGGAGTGCTAGCTGATCACTTTCCCTCACCTATGGAGGCTTGTGTCCTTTGTGAGGAGTGCCCACTCCGGGATCCAAAAGGGGCGACTCTTGTTTAGGTGGGACGTTTGTAGCCACCAGGATAGGGACAGGCGTACCTCCGGAGAGAGACCCATTGTCTGGTATCTGATGAGATGAGGCAGCCCTTTCTACCTGGAGAGGATCAGGTGTTGTAGGGGCCTGGAGTGAAATTGAGTGAACTCCACCATGTCAAAGGTGGACACCATGGATCCCAAGGTCTGCATTGCAGAGTGACTTGACACTCGGCGACTATGGAGTAATCTGTGCACTCAGTGCTGTAATACAGAGATTTTGACTGCTGTCAGGAAGATTCTCTGAGCCTGAAAGTCCAGGAAGGCTCCCAGATGTACCATTCTTTGAGAAGGGGTCAGGGAAGACTTTTTTGTTTATAAGCCAACCATGCGTTTGTAGAAAGGCAATTACTTGGTGGTGATAAATTTCTTGGGAGCTTGCTCAGAGCAAGTGATCATCCAAGTATGGGAGAAGTCTGCTCCCCTGACGATGAAGATAGGCCGCCATAACTGCCATGATCTTGGTAAAGACTGGAGGAGCTGTAGAAAGCCCAAAAGGCAGTGAAATTGGTAATGTTGCTTTAGGAAAGCAAACCAGAGATACTGCTGATGAGTAGGCGCTATAAGTACATGTAGGCAAGCGTCCTGAATGTCCAGAGACACCATAAAGTCCCCAGGCTCCATAGCCAGGATAATAGAGTGTAGGGTTTCCATACGAAACCTTGGCACCCTGATAAACTTGTTCAGAGACTTGTGGTTGAGGATAGGCCGATGAGACCCATTGGGCTTTTGAACCAAGAAAAGGGTAGAATAATAGCCCTTCCCTCTCTGAGATGAGGGAACCAGAATTATTACCCCGGGAGCAGTAAAGACTGAATAGCCTTCTGGAGGAGCAGGGCTTTGTTTGGGTCCGATGGAGGTCCTGTGCAAAAAAATTGCTCGGGGGCGTCTCAGGAATGAAAGGGTGTATCCGTGGGAGACCACTTTCAACAGGCGTCTGAGGTGGTCTGATACCAGAACTGGGTGAACTGAATAAATCGGCCTCCCATCCTGGGAGCCCCCAGGGAGAAGCCCGTCCCATCAGGCTGAAGGCTTGTCCTCCAGATTTAGTAGGTGGATGTCTAGTAGCCCAGGCCTGATTGGTCCTAGGCTTGGGGACCTTGGTGGATGCCGACTGCCGTGGAAAGAACTGACCTTTAGCTTTTCCTTGGGGATGAAAGGACCTAAAGGATGACATCTGAGTCTTCGTAGTAGATGCAGAGGGCAGGAACGCCATCTTGGAAGCTGCAAAGGTAGTCACAATCTTGTCCAATTCTGGGCCAAATAGGATCTCCCCAGAATAAGGCAGAGACTCCAATGCCTTTTTAGAGTCTGAATCTGCTTTCCATGAGTGAAGTCAAAAAATATGGCGGGCTAGCACGGAAGTAGCATATGCCTTAGAAGCTAGGAGGCAAGCATCCAAAGCTGCCTCTCCTAAATAGGCGGTTGCATCTCTAATGTGAGATATGTAGGACGGCTGTTACATGGAAGCATTGGAGGGAAATGTATCTTCTAGGGCCTCTGCCCACATCTCAATGGTTTTTTCCACCCAGGTCATAGCCCTGGCAGGACGAGTAATAGCTCCTGTAATAGAGTATATAGACTTCAGACAAGCTTCCATCCTTCTATCCATAGTCTCCTTTAGGGAGGTTGCAGTGTGGATAGGTAAGGTAGCATTCTTAACCAGGCATGGCACATGGGAATCTACTGCTGGGGGAACTTCCCATTTAGTGCTATCAGTAGCTGGAAGAGGGTAAAAAGAAATCAAACGTTTAGGCAGCTGAAACTTTTTACTAGGCATATTCCATGCCTCACTCATAAGATCAGATAACTGATCAGAGTGAGGAAACTCTGGCAAAACTACCTTCTGTCGCTTAAAGAGTGTCTCGTTTGCCTTAGGAGTGGGTTCTACCTTTTCTATTTTACTGCTTTTACAAGTGCATGAATATTCAATTTAGAGGGGGACTCCTCCTCTCCCGAGGAGGAGTCAGAGTGAGAGAGGCCTGTGTCTGCAGATGATAACTCAAAATCTGATAGCTGGGTGAACTGGGAAGATAACACAGTATGCTTAGTAGGTTTACTAGGTAAGGGTCTACCTTTTACAACATTTGTTGAAAGGCTGTAGAGGTGGGATGCTGTCAGGAAGCCGACAGTTGAAATGCCGACCACCGGCTTCCCGACTGTCTAATCCCAGCAGCTCAGGGGTGGCAAGACTGCAGTGGAATGGCACCTTTAGCTGGGGGAGGGCCTTCTCCCCTGTGCTGACATCAACCACTGGGTCCCTGGCCTCAATCTGTGCCCGAGCCAGTATTCGTAATGCCCTGGTGGTCTAGTGGAGTCCCAGATGAACCGGTGTCCACATCAGCACCTCCGGTCTCAGGAGACAGACCGGAGGTGCTGATGTGGACACCGGTTCGTCTGGGCATAGACGTTGGTCCGCTCAAGCTGGGATCCACCTTACCTGTGCCCTTGAGTCCTGGCTGCAGTCTGGGGTCCAATGAGCCCTGCTAGCTAGGTCCCCCCGGCAGGGCTGCCATCAGAAATTGTGGGGCCTGAGACTGACAAAATAGACAGGGCCCCCACCGGGTAGGAAGGCGGTATGGCAGACGTGGTTGGTGCTATACCAGGGGTTGGTACACCAATTTGTTTAAAAAGCCTGTTTAAAATGCTGTAAAGCAACGTTGATTTCTGATTTTATATTAAAGTCTTCGAAGGTAGTAGGACCTGTAACGGTGTAAAGCAAACTTCGGAGATAGAAGCATTAAAAAATTTGTCGGATGTACAGTACAGTGTAAACACGGCCAAGAGCTTCTGTTGCTCTGATACCAGGATGACTGTGTACTCCCTGGTTACTGGATCGCACTATGAAATGCACAACAACTACTTCCAGTTCCTTGTGCAGCTGTTTCCGGCATTCAGGGTCTCCGCGGTGTATAAGATTCATCCAATCGGTTTTACTCTTCAGGGGCTGACAAAGAAATGAACCGGAAGTAGCCTCTGTGCGTTCTATAGTGTGGCAACCAAGGAGGTAGACAAAAAAGTTTGGTCACCACTGTTGACACCATCTAGTTGTGTAAGCTCATGCATGAGCAAGTATGAATAAAAATTTGTGCTGCAGAGCTGAATTTTTGCATCCCAGTATAGTTGCCACCTTTATGGGCCTGATTGTAAATCAGATGGCTCTCTCCTCATGGATGCAGATGGCAATTTTTACCATATTCAGACTCATAATAAGCCTGGCTTAATATCAATAGTGGTTATAAATTCATACAGCATTTAAAAGGTACTGTAAACTCCAAGCAAGAGCCATAGTAAATGATGTTCAGAGACCTAGATAATGTTACAGAATTAAATTCCATAATTCCTTAGTATGTAGCAAAATGCATGTTATAAAATAAAATTATGAAATTAAACAAAAATAACATTTTAATATTTTTATTATTGACCTTGCAGATGGCCCAAGAAGAATGGTGTCCAAATCTGCATCTAACAATAAACCAAACAGGACAGTGCTTTTATTCTTCTTTGGTGTTTTAGGTGTAGAACCATGAGAGATCTTGGCTTATAAATTGTGTTGTGTAAACTGTGGATTTGTATAGAAAGACAGAAGGAAAAATTTTCGCTTTTATGTAGTAGGTAGTAGAGATAGAAAAGAAAAAATAGTAGATAAGCTAAATCCTTTTCTAATTCCGTACCTGACCTGTAGAGGGCGAATGCTATGCAAAAATTGTGTTTTGTAATTAATTAAAAATTAACAGTAATTAATTTCGATTTAACATTTTTTTAGTTGACTCCGCTGTGTTTTAATACGCTCGCATGTAACATTTCACGATCTTGGCTTGTAAACTGTGGATTTGTGTCCAGCGCAGCCAGCCAACCAGGATCGCGCCAATAGAGAGCAGAGAGAGCCCGAGTGGCTCTGGCAGTAGTGCTACACCAGTGGCGGCATTTCAAATATGGCATCTGCTGCGTGCCAATCACAGCTTGTCGACCGGAAGCCAATCAGGAGCAGCCGCTTCTGATTGACTGCCATTCCGCAAGCTCTGGCCAGCTCGTGGCTGGCACCATAATTGACATGCCGCCAGCGCTGTATATCAATTAAATTCTAGGTGGCTGCCAGTGCAGCACCGCTGCGTCCGGGCCCCCCTCTCCTTCAGTTCTCTCCAGGCCCGGGGTCCCCCCCTGATGGCATCCCTGCCCCCCCTCGGGCCCCACCGAGAGTACCTAGCCAAGGGCTGGTGTCACAGCGCCACCGAGGGGTGATGGACCAGCAATGCAGACGTCCAGGGGACTGTCTAGTGCTGCTGCACTGTAGCAAAAATTAAAATAAAAGTAAATCATAAAAATAAAGCTTGGGCTGCTTAATAGCAGGCCCCACTATACTAACGATGATCCAGCTCCTGCTGAACACCAACTAAACTGAATGTGGGCAGGGTATAGGGGGAAGGACTGGAGCATCATGGGATAAAAAAACCTTTAATGTTGGTTTTTCGGTCCTCCAAGTACTACCTACACCCCCAATGTCTCCCTGTGGATCCCTATGGACCCTGAAGAAGAAATAATCCATTTACACAGGGCTGTTCTTTACCTTTGAAAAAGCTGTCTGTGACAGGGAAACGCGTCAGCCCGATTACCAGAGATTTGCACTTTACTGGTCCCCCTATTGTCTACCATCTTGGGACTGAGACTTTGTTCCATCTAAAACCGGATGATTACAAGCCAAGCCTTGCTGGAACCTTACTATTTGGGAGCATCTTACAGCCAAGGGACTGCACATGCTGCAGGCTATTCAACCCTGCTGGATCTTTACTACTGCACCCTATAGGACTGAGCAGGTACCCGGTAATTATATTTGGAGCCTCCACTGACAATTTATCATGCTTTTACAAAAGAGGGATTGGTCCATATCTCTGGTGCTTTAAAATACCCATTTTACATGACTTCTTCTTAATACTATGTATATAACCATATGTTTGTGTTTGTTATAACATTTGGATTGCATATTATGTTCATTAAACTTGTTTTTTATATATTTGTATAGGTCGCTCACACAGTATTTATTTATTGATACTGTACATTTATATATATATATATTGGTTTTGATTTTTTTGGTTAATTTACATTGCATTTATGTACTGTAGTTTCTAGAAAATTGTTTTTAGGTTTGTTTCTCTTACTTTCAGCCCATTCCTGGGGTGCCCATGAGAGGGGAACCCCTTTATTGGGGTGGGTCCCCACCTTTCCAGGGATCCCTGGCTTGGGCTGACTAGCGGTCAGGCGTAATACTTTGGCTGGGGATTCCACATTACACCCCAGCTAGAAAGAGTCTGGTACTTGTTATGGCAAATACAGGAGACCCAGTGCTGGTTGTGCAAAATACAGGGGACCCCTACATCTTTTGTTCACTGTATTTTCACAACCAGCACTGGCTCTTAAAAGTCCGGAGCTGGTTGTGCTATTAGGGGGGGGACCCCATGTAATTTTTATTTTAAATTTAACACTTTACAAGCTTTTTACACACAGATGTATGCAAGGATATCACTGATCTGTGCATGCATCTGTGTCATTCATACCTGCTCATGCTAAAATCGAAAGCATGAAGCAGGTCTATGTTTTTGTGGATTTGAAGTTCGATTGTAAGTTCGATTTGGTGTTCCTTTTCAAATCGAATCTTAGTAAATGTGGGATTTGTATGTTGGTCTATGTAAAAGTACCAATGTTTTTCCAATGTTCGCTTTTCAGTGGGATTTGAGTGAAATTCAGTTTTATGTTCGATTTGACACTCGATTTTGCCTTTAGTAAATCTACAAAATCCAAAATCGAATGAAAATCAAATGTCAAATCACAGTAAAATCAAAATCGAACTTTAGTAAATATACCCCGTAGTCTTGAAAGACTAAGGAGGAAGACTAACGTGGTAGAGAATAAGCTAAAACTAATTAAGCATATAGAAGAATATCAATCACCCATAAGAAAACAGTTAAGTGAGATCATGGAATCAAAGAATAGGGCAGCTCAGCTTTTCCATACAGTGGAGATTCTTTGTAAACCAGCATGCCTGCAGCCTGATGAAACCCTCCCCCAGTCAGGATGCAATTACTTTACAAACTTCTTTGCAGATAAAGCAAGTGTTAGGTGCCCTAGTGGGGAATAAGGAGTAGATGAAAGTAAAGTAAGGAGCAGCACTAGAGGGTAGAGAGCCCTGCTCATAAGTGCTTACATTCTGAAGGGGAGGGGCAGACAAACAAGAGTGACTCAGATGGGGTAGACAGGGAGGAAGGAGCATGTAGCAGTAAGTTAGGATGGGAGCTGGAAGGCTTTGATGATGTAGTGGGTCTTGAAAGCCTGTTTGAAGGATTGTAGAGCGGTAGAGAGTCTGATGAGGAGAGAGAGAGTTCCAGAGGTGGGGAGCAGCATGGGCAAAATCTTGGAGGCAGGAGTGGGAGGAAGTAATCAGTTGGCATGAGGCAGCGTGCATTAGTTGAACGAAGAGGGCGGGCAGGAGAGTGAACGTAGATGAGATCAGAGATGTAAATGGCAGAGACATAGATGAGGGCTTTGTAAGCGAGTGTAAGAACCTTGAATTGGGTTCTGAAGGGGAAGGAGTATGAAACTGAAGGGGAAGATGATACAAAACTGTACCTGTCCTTTTCTCAGGTACTGAAAACTCAATACCAACTCTAAATGGCTGTCTAGCTGAGCTCCAGGAGTGGATAATGACAGTTAGCTGTGACTGAATTCTGATAAAATAGAGGTCCAGTTGATAGGAGCTCACCATCAAAGAAAAGGACTGTACCTTAGCCAACCAACTGGACGTACACTTGGGGGTTCAGAATTACAAAACACTAACCATGGGTGGAATCTTGCCATTGTCTTGGATTGTGGTGTGACACATCGGTGGTGTGACACATCAGGTATCAGCCACAATCCAATCTTCATTCTTTCATCTGAGTTACAAAGCCAGAGTCAAGCACTTAATTCCCTTAGAAGATCTGCCTAAAGTCATACATGTATACATGCCTAGACTACTGCAACACCCTCAACCTGGGACTCCCAGCAAAAGAATTGCACTGCTGGCATCTGGTACTAAATACAGATGCCAGGCTATTAATCAACCAGCCCCGTTCCAGCCACATAACACCCATTCTCTATTCCCCTCACTGGCTGCATGTAAAATGGAGAAGATTGGCTCACTGACTTTCATAATCCTACATAACCAGGGTCCAATGTACCTGAAGCAGCTTCTGATCCCTTACTGCCCTCCTTGCTTACTGCGATCTGTAGATGAAGCAGTACCTAGAATCTCCTGGAATTCATTTGGGAGTTGAGCTTTAAGCTTTATGATTCCAACTCTATGGGATAAATTTATTAAGATGCGAGTTGTGTGAGTTTTGGTGAGATTGCATACTCACCTGAGTTTTGGCTTTTTTTTTTCATCTTGCAAATTTACTAAAGACAAACTCGAATGAGTTTGAAGTGAGTTTTCTTTTTTCTCTGTTAAAACTCATATGAGATTGCAAACTCGAAAAAACTCACCATCGACCAGAATAGGAAGTACTTTATATGAAAAAGAAGCAACTCGCAAATTTACTAAGAATCGAGTTTCCAATCTCGTGTGCGATTGTGGCAAACTCACTGTGAAATAGAAGTTTCAAATAGACCACCTCCTGAGCTGCGAGTTTGGCAGAAACATACACAGATCAGTGTGATGTGTGTGTGATTCTGCCTGTATACCTAATATAAAGTGTTTTTATGTTTAAAAAAATGACATAGGGTCCTTCCCTAAAGAATAACCAGCCCCAGACTTGCCAGCCAGTCCTTGTTCCTAAAATTATGGGGAACAAAATGAATAGGATTCCACCATAATTTAAGAACCAGCATCAGGCAGCAGGGCCAGACCTGAATTAAATATAGGGTTAAAAAAAATAGCGTGAGGTTCACCCTATATTTAAAACCAGCTCCAGACCCTTTCCAGCTGGGGGACTGATGCCACAGCCAGGGGAGCCCTTTCACCGGGCCCCCAGCCGCAGCATCAGCCCTGACCACTAGTCAGCCCAGGCCAGGGATCCCTGGGGAGTTGGGGACCCCTCCAATAAAGGGGTCCCCCTCTCTAGGGCACCCCTGTCCTGAGCTGATAGCCTGGGGTGATCCCGGCACCCCTGGGCGGTGGGTGCCGGGTTGATAGTGTTAGTGCGTAGTGTAAAATAAATGGTAAAATATTGTCTTTAGTTGTGGAACTACATGTCCCAGCAAGCCTCCCCCGCATGCTGGTATTTGGAGACCCACAAATACCAGCATTCGGGGCATTACAGGCCCTCTGGCACTTGTAGTTCCACAACCAAAGCAATATGTAAATAAAAACAACATACACCGTGAAAATAAAATTTTATTATATCATATAGGCACACTCACAAAAAAAACATACTCACCTCACCTATGCGTAGTTCACATCCTCTTCTCCAAGTAGGCATCCAAATGGTTAAAACAATATAACGATGTACCCGAATACAAGCCGGACTGAGCAAAGGTATGTGTGTACACATAGCTTTACTCTGTGCAAATGACCGGGGCACATGTGTGCCCAGTCATTGAAGGAGCCGCCAGCCAACCAGCGGGCATCTCCGTCAGAGCAGCTCACTGATTGGCTGTATGTGGTCAGCGTGTCTCCCCATAGACTTCAATGGAGAGAAATCTCCATTGCAGCGTATGCTGAGAACCGCTACATTGTATCTACTGATGTTACAACAAGGTTAAACCTTGTGGTTACATCACTGATACAATGTAGTGGGTCCCAGCATAAACTTGTCTATGGCTGGCAAGTCTGGGGCTGGTTAAGCTTTAGGGGGGGGCCCTATGTAATTTTTTTTTTAGATTATTTAAACCCATTTTTTACAGGTCTTAACACACAAGCAGCTTACACATACCTCACTGATATATCTCACTGATATGTGCAGGCTGCTTGCTCGGTTTAGTTTGGAAGAGAGAAAACACTGCAATCTCGGGTGAGTATCTAAACTCTCCTCTAAACTCGCAATTTTGAAGAAAAAACTCGATCTGCTTCACCATCGAAAAAAGTGACTTTCACCTAAACTCACTTCTTAGTAAACTTGCGAGTTGTCAAAGGAAAAACTCACCCGAGTTTAGGTGAAGCAAAGTGAATTTAAAAACTAAAACACTCGACCAAACTCGATGCTTAGTAAATTTACTCCTAAGAGTTCTATTGGGAGAAAAGTGCCATATAAATAACATTATTACTATATAAATAACATTATTACTATATAAATAACATTATTATTATTATTATTATTATTATTATTATTATTATCCATGACATTAGAGCTGCTCTAACACTTAGTAAAGGCTTCTCTAAAGGTGGCCGGTCCCCCTAGCCCCAGGGGCTGCTACCAGCAGATGTATGTCCTGGGGCTCTGTTGATTCTGGAATACATAACAAGAAAATATTATTAACCAACTTACAATGAGGTCAGATGGGTGTATGAGCAAGCACACCACCCCGCAATGCATCTGCTGATTGGTCATGCTCCCCCAATCTTAGCGTTTAGCCAGTGTAGTAAGAAGCTTTGGGGAGATATGGAAAAATAGGGGCTCTCAGGTCTCCAAAGAAGGGAGGAGCTGCAGCACTATCACCTTACATAGTAGTTTATGTTTCCTCTAAGCTCTGATAATCTGGACACATTAAAGGAAGATTGACATTTTTATATTTTTTTTATATTTTTGGAAGAAATAATACAGGTCTTGGCATGATATACAGTAAGTCGAATAAAAAAGGGGAAGGCAATGATAAGGCACTGCAACAATACAGGAAGTCACAATTCTCTTTATAGTATGGCTGTAACTATTATACTTTCTATATCGTATGGTCGTCACTGTGTCATGTCGTTATTTGTCCCTCTATTTCTTGTATTTCTTGACTGTAATGTTAAGAACATAATAAAATTACTTTCAATGAGTCTATTTGAATACATTTATAAGAACTGAACACTCTGTTTTGCATGGTGATCACTAGAGTGCTCTCTGCATTTTATGGCAGCCATTAGGATGCTCTCTGTATAGTGTGGTGGTCACTAAGATGCTTTCTACATTGTATAGCAATTGCAAGGATGTTTTCTGTATTGTATGATGGTTGCTAGGATGCTTTCTGTATTGTGTGGCAGTTAATAAGATGCTCTCTATATTGTAAGGTAGTGGTACTCTCTCTGTATTGTGCTGTGGTCGCTGTGATGTTTTCTGTATTGTACAGTGGTCACTAGTATGGACTCTGTACTGTATGGAATTTACTAGGATGCTCTCTGTATTGCATGGCAGGCACTAGGATGCCATCTGTATTTTTATGGCAGTTGCTAGTACTGTTTCTCACTCATTTGACAGGTGAAACACAAACGGCCTGTGTGTCAGGAAGTGACCTGGGATCGACCGTTACTTACCCTAGTGCCGGCTTCCCTTGACCTCTCGAGCAGTCAGACACCAGATGCTGTGGCAGGTGACGCGCTGAGGATTATGTCAGAGGTCTGCTAGGACATCCATGTGCTGCTTCATGATTTGGTTCCTGCCGTTACCATCATGGACGCAGCTATGACAGTCTACAACACCTGATTGGCCTTCCATCCAATGATAGCATGGTTGCTGTCAGCTGACACTATCCTCCAATGGACCGCTACCTTAGGGTATTTAGTCTGACTCAAGGAACAGGAAGGTGCTGTTCAACTTCGCCACAGTACTTCCAGTGATTACTAGCTGTTGCAGCTTTCCAGGTTCCACGTTCTTTCCTACCAGTGTTATATCCTAGTGTCTGGATTCGCTCCTGGCTTTATACTATTTATTTCCAGTGACTCATTCCAGTGCTATTCACCATCTGACTTCTCCAGTGATTTCTTCAGTCCTTGACTATGTGCTAAACTCCAGTTAAACAACTTCAGCACTAATCAGCGTCTGGCTTCTTCAGTGATTACTTCAGCAGATGTTGGTGTGCTGAAACTCTAGTTATAAACTGCAGTGCTAATCTGCGTCTGGATCACCAGCATGTGTACTCGGTACAGCATCCGAGTACTGACTCCTAGTGTCATTCACCGGCTCCAGTCCTGCATCTGGATCACCAGCATGTGTACTCAGTACAGCATCTGAGTACTGACTCCTAGAGCCACTCGTCTACACCAGTCCTGTGTCCGCATCACCAGAGATACTCTCTAGTGCAAGCCCTTGCTGGGATCTCCAGTGTTCTCACATTTCAAGTTCCTTTATTGTAGTCCAGTGTACAAACTCGCAGTATTCTCTGCATTCATTATCCTGTGTACTCATCTCCGCTCCATATCATTACACGGCGTACACAGGCTCTCAGTCATCTTATTTCAAGAGTCATCTCCCGGTCTCCTTGTCACTCCCAGGTACCTGACCAGAGGGCCGCGACCTGCTCACTTGGTACAATGAAACCTAAATCCCAATAGGGGGGGTCACTGGTGAAGACCACCAAATGGGTTAGACTCCGCACCTCTAGTCAGGTTGAGCCAACACCTGGGCCTGATCAATAAAGAGGACATTATTACTGACACACCATCAGTTGCCTCCTAGCCACCCTAACACCCCGGCTCCCAATCCTCCAACTGAGGAATCCCTTAGAGCGGACTGTCACACTGTGAAATATTAATGGGAACACTGGTAGAAGTGCAGGTCCACTACGGTAGTTTTCCACCTTTGTTGTAGCTGTGTTAGATATGTGTACTGTAGCTGTGATAGGTGTGTGTGCTGTAGCTGTGATAGGTGCGTGTGCTGTAGCTCTGATAGGTGCGTGTACTATAGCTGTGACAGGTGCGTGTGCTGTAGCTGTGACAGGTGCGTGTACTGTAGCTGTGACAGGTGCGTGTGCTGTAGCTGTGATAGGTGCGTGTGCTGTAGCTGTGATAGGTGCGTGTGCTGTAGCTGTGACAGGTGCGTGTGCTGTAGCTGTGACAGGTGCGTGTGCTGTAGCTGTGACAGGTGCGTGTGCTGTAGCTGTGATAGGTGCGTGTCCTGTAGCTGTGATAGGTGCGTGTCCTGTAGCTGTGATAGGTGTGTGTACTGTAGCTGTGATAGCTGTGTGTACTGTAGCTGTGATAGCTGTGTGTACTGTAGCTGTGATAGCTGTGTGTACTGTAGCTGTGATAGCTGTGTGTACTGTAGCTGTGATAGCTGTGTGTACTGTAGCTGTGATAGCTGTGTGTACTGTAGCTGTGATAGCTGTGTGTGCTGTAGCTGCGATAGGTGTGTGTACTGTAGCTGTGACAGGTGAGTGTACTGTAGCTGTGATAGGTGTGTGTACTGTAGCTGTGACAGGTGTGTGTACTGTAGCTGTGATAGGTGTGTGTACTGTAGCTGTGATAGGTGTGTGTACTGTAGCTGTGATAGGTGTGTGTACTGTAGCTGTGATAGGTGTTTGTACTGTAGCTGTGACAGGTGTGTGTACTGTAGCTGTGATAGGTGTGTGTACTGTAGCTGTGACAGGTGTGTGTACTGTAGCTGTGACAGGTGTGTGTACTGTAGCTGTGATAGGTGTGTGTACTGTAGCTGTGACAGGTGTGTGTACTGTAGCTGTGACAGGTGTGTGTACTGTAGCTGTGACAGGTGTGTGTACTGTAGCTGTGACAGGTGTGTGTACTGTAGCTGTGATAGGTGCGTGTACTGTAGCTGTGATAGGTGTGTGTACTGTAGCTGTGACAGGTGTGTGTACTGTAGCTGTGACAGGTGTGTGTACTGTAGCTGTGATAGGTGTGTGTACTGTAGCTGTGACAGGTGTGTGTACTGTAGCTGTGACAGGTGTGTGTACTGTAGCTGTGATAGGTGTGTGTACTGTAGCTGTGACAGGTGCGTGTACTGTAGCTGTGACAGGTGTGTGTACTGTAGCTGTGATAGGTGTGTGTACTGTAGCTGTGATAGGTGCGTGTACTGTAGCTGTGACAGGTGCGTGTGCTGTAGCTGTGATAGGTGCGTGTACTGTAGCTGTGACAGGTGTGTGTACTGTAGCTGTGATAGGTGTGTGTACTGTAGCTGTGATAGGTGTGTGTACTGTAGCTGTGACAGGTGTGTGTACTGTAGCTGTGACAGGTGTGTGTACTGTAGCTGTGATAGGTGTGTGTGCTGTAGCTGTGATAGGTGTGTGTAGCCATAACAGTACCTGATTTTTTCTTCATAACTATTTCACTGAAATCGGTTACTTTATATTTGTTCTATAAAACATTAGAGAAAAGCACATGAATAACTTGCAGTGTTACTGAGAAACATCTTTGCTATAGAGCATTTATTAACATGGTCGTGAATCAAGCAAAGTAATAACCATTTAGTACAAAGTGAACATTTGTGGTACCGATAAACGGCATAAACGCCAAAACTGATGCTGGATATGTATAACTCTTAATGTACAGGAACAACAGTTATTAATAATTCAATTTAATTGAGCAGTTTAAAGTGAGAGATGACATAAAACATTATGTTCTGAAGATGAAATTGGATGCAGTCAGGCAGATGAAATCAGGACAGAGTATGACATGACGATCACCGGCGGCCAGTGTAAAGGATGCTGGGAGATAATGGTGCACTACAGCAATCACTTAGTAACACCTCACTTTTCACCGAGCAGTCAGGAGTGTAATACGGGTAAATCTCCTGTATCGTCCTGTGACAGCGGATTTCTCAGAGTAGAGGTTTGGGGGATTTTCTACAAGTACAGAGAGAAACATTTAATAACTGAGCACTTCTCAATAGGCCTGATTCATTGCCAATCGCAACTGCGATTACGCACGCAATCGGCCGATTGTTGGGTTCTGCGCTTGTGTATGCATCGCAGTGCGTGTGCATAAAGACTCCACTGCTATCGGATCGCGATCGCAGTAACTACGCAGACCCATCACAGAGTGAGTGACAGGAAGTGAGCATTTGGGGGTGGTGAAGTGGGGTGATCAGCGAAACACAGGCGTGCCAGTACATTTGAATGCCGTTACAGAGGCGTGCATAATTATCCACTGCGATGCCATACACAGCTTGTGTAATCACAGTGTGTGATGAGGTTAGTAATTCCTGAGTAAGGTCAGAGCCTGTGTGTGTGTGAGGATGTGATGGTACTCCATGTTACTGATGGTGTCTCAGTCTTGTGTAATCACTGTGTGTGATGAGGTCAGTAATTCCTGAGTAAGGTCAGAGCCTGTGTAAGTGTGTGTGAGGCTGTGATGGTACTCCATGTTACTCATGGTATCTCAGTCTTGTGTAGTCACTGTGTGTGATGAGGTTAGTAATTCCTGAGTAAGGTCAGAGCCTGTGTAAGTGTGTGTGAGGCTGTGATGGTACTCCATGTTACTGATGGTATCTTGGTCTTGTGTAGTCACTGTGTGTGATGAGGTTAGTAATTCCTGAGTAAGGTCAGAGCCTGTGTAAGTGTGTGTGAGGATGTGATGGTACTCCATGTTACTGATGGTATCTCAGTCTTGTGTAATCACTGTGTGCGCTGAGGTTAGTAATTCCTGAGTAAGGTCAGAGCCTGTGTAAATGTGTGTGAGGCTGTGATGGTACTCCATGTTACTGATGTTGTCTCAGTCTTGTGTAATCACTGCGTGTGATGAGGTTAGTAATTCCTGAGTAAGGTCAGAGCCTGTGTAAGTGTGTGTGAGGATGTGATTGTACTCCATGTTACTGATGGTGTCTCAGTCTTGTGTAATCACTGCATGTGATGAGGTTAGTAATTCCTGAGTAAGGTCAGAGCCTGTGTAAGTGTGTGTGAGGATGTGATGGTACTCCATGTTACTGATGGTTTCTCAGTCTTGTGTAGTCACTGCGTGTGATGAGGTTAGTAATTCCTGAGTAAGGTCAGAGCCTGTGTAAGTGTGTGTGAGGCTGTGATGGTACTCCATGTTACTGATGGTGTCTCAGTCTTGTGTAATCACTGTGTGTGATGAGGTTAGTAATTCCTGAGTAAGGTCAGAGCTTGTATAAGTGTGTGTGAGGCAGTGATGGTACTCCATGTTACTGATGGTATCTCATTCTTGTGTAGTCACTGTGTGTGATGAGGTTAGCAATTCCTGAGTAAGGTCAGAGCCTGTGTAAGTGTGTGTGAGGATGTGGTGGTACTCCATGTTACTGATGGTCTCTCAGTCTTGTGTAATCACTGTGTGTGATGAAGTTAGTAATTCCTGAGTAAGGTCAGAGCCTGTGTAAGTGTGTGTGAGGCAGTGATGGTACTCCATGTTACTGATGGTCTCTCATTCTTGTGTAGTCACTGTGTGTGATGAGGTTAGCAATTCCTGAGTAAGGTCAGAGCCTATGTAAGTGTGTGTGAAACTGTGATGGTACTCCATGTTACTGATGGTTTCGCAGACTTGCTAAGTGGTACGGATGTGTGTGTAAGGTAAAGTGGGTATCCTTATGTTAGCTGTGACGGCATTGCAATTGCAAACATTAGTACATTTTCGCAGTGAGAATGCGTGCGTAATCTCAGCTGCGATTGCAATAGCGATCGGTAATTAATCAGGCCCTCAGGGCCTGATTCAGAGCCGCTCGTAAGCGGCCGCTCGCTCGCTCCGAGCGAGGTTCGCACATCTGCGCATGCGTATGGGTCATAATGCGCATACGCCAACCAGTCATTGCGGTCGGAAATCGTGCGCTCGCAAAACAGCGAAGGCCTACTAATTTGAGTGACAGAATGAGGCGTTTGTGGGTGATAACAGGGGAAGGTGCTTGAAAACGGGGAGTCGAGATCCGAACGCAGGCATGCCAAACGGTCAAAACGGGCGTTTAATGGGTGTGCATAATTAACAAAGCAGCGTCATCGACCACGTCACTTGGTTGTCCTTTAGTCTGAACTGCTTGCAGTGATTGCGGGAAGTAAAACCTACCACAAGCACTGCGAGCAGTTCAGATGCCTTTCAATGTTCCCGATTAATCTAATAAATAGCGGAGATGACGTATGATGCGAATGGCCAGGGGGCGTCTTCACAAAATAGCGAGCGCATGTTTCGTTCACTCACTCAGACATAGAGGCGTCAACAGACCGCAAAGAGCGTGCGCTCAATTTAAATAGCCGGCCCCTTTTTCTGAACGACCGTTCACAAATAGCGTCCGGCTCTGAATCAGGCCCTCTGTTCAATGTAATAAAGATAATTATTCACCTCCCAATAACTTGCCGACCTGTCGCTGTAGACGTACTGCGGTATGTTGGCTCCTAATGGTGGATGTGCTCTCTCATGCAAGCTGCCATTGTTGCCCTATGTGGTGATAATATGGATTCATTTGGTTTCTGTCCCATCAATCAGTGGGCCTGTTTCAGACCCGCTCGCAAGCGGGTCGATGTTGCCCAAGTGAACATGCGCACGACGGAGGTGGCTCTGTCGTGCGCAAGCGCGAGACCCCATTAACGACGGCCAAGCCGTCGTTATAGGTCTCGCACCAAAGGGGGCGTGCTGTCGATGGTGAGTGACAGCACACCCACTAGTGATGTCAGTGGGGCCGGCCCCAGACCGTAGGTGCTCCCATGGGAACGCATCCATCTGGGCAGCCACGCCTCCGGCACGGAGGCGTGGCTGCCCAGACGGATGCGTTCCCATGGGAGCACCTACGGTCTGGGGCCGGCCCCACTGACATCACTAGTGAAGTCAGTGGGAGTGCTTTTGGCTCTGATAGCACTCCAGAGCTTTCGGCAGATGAGACCCTACCACAAGGGTCTCGTCGCAAGCCACTGGTCGCCATGGTCTTGACCATGGCGACCAGCATTTTGGCCGCTCGCTATAGCTGTGGGTGGTCACCCACAGCTATGCGAGCGGCCAGGAGGCTGCTCCAAAAAGTAGGAGGGACGGCTCTGATTCAGAGTGAGCGCTCTGTCAGAGCGTCCGGCTCTGAATCAGGGCCAGTGTTCGAAGTATACTGGTATCATTTGACAATAAGGGCCCTATTTATCAATATAATTTTCACAAACAACTGTGGAAAAGGGAGATTTTTACAACCTATCATATTATTTTGGTATCACATAAATGTATTAGACCCTTCAATTCACATTATTTTTTTAGTAAGCAGATCTTATTTCCAAAAACTTATAATGGGAAATGTGATTTGCTCGAAGTGTACTAAGGGAAATTGTTAAAGTATACCCTTGGGTACCCTGCAATAACAACGGCACCTGGAGGTGGCCTAAAGAAGGGTTCCCACCCGTTTCCCCGACTCCTGCTCTGCTCAGACAGGCAGGGCATAAGCGGGAGCCGGCCCCTGTGTTCAGCTTTGTGGCCTAATAAGACCACGAGCTGATCAGTGAAGAAAACAAACATAATTTAAAATAAAAAACACTTCCCTGCACCAAGACCACTGACTGCAGCGTCAGCAGATTCCGGAGGTCACCACTCAGACCCCGTGCAGGTAAGTGTTCTTTACTCCTTCTTTTACACCAGGTGCGGGGGGGCTAGTGCAGGCGGAATAGCTGGGGAATGGGGTTCAGTGGGGACAGTGGAGAATGTAAGCTGGACAGCATAAGTGGGGCCAGGGCAGGGGCAGAAGAGGGAGCAGCGGCGGCAGGAGAGGTAGTTACGGTGTGTTGTCAGCTGAGCCGGGCAGCAGCAGGAGTACGGGGAGGCAGGAAGCCATGCTCCAGTACCAGACAGAGCTGGGGGAAGACAGGCAGCAGCAGGAGCAAGGGGAGGCAGGGAGCCAAAGGGAAGACAGGCAGCAGCAGGAGCACGGGAGGCAGGGAGCCGGGGGAAGACAGGCAGCAGCAGGAGTAAGGGGAGGCAGGGAGCCAGAGGGAAGACAGGCAGCAGCAGGAGTATGGGGAGGCAGGGAGCCAGAGGGAAGACAAGCAGCAGCAGGAGTATGGGGAGGCAGGTAGACAGAGGGAAGACAGGCAGCAGCAGTAGCACGGGGAGGCAGGGAGCCGGGGGAAGACAGGCAGCAGCAGGAGTATGGGGAGGCAGGGAGACATGCTCCAGTACCAGAGAGAGCCGGGGGAAGAGAGGCAGCAGCAGGAGTATGGGGAGGCAGGGAGACATGCTCCAGTACCAGAGAGAGCCGGTGGAAGAGAGGCAGCAGCAGGAGTACAGGGAGGCAGGGAGCCATGCTCCAGTACCAGAGAGAGCCGGGGAAGACAGGCAGCAGCAGGAGCACGGGGACGCAGGGAGCCATGCTGAAGTACTAGAAAGAGCCGGGGAAGACAGGCAGCAGTAGGAGTATGGGGAGGCAGGGAGCCAGAGGGAAGACAAGCAGCAGCAGGAGTATGGGGAGGCAGGGAGCCAGAGGGAAGACAGGCAGCAGCAGGAGCACGGGGAGGCAGGGAGCCAGAGGGAAGACAGGCAGCAGCAGGAGCATGGGGGGGCAGGGAGCCAGAAGGAAGACAGGCAGCACCAGGAGTACGGGGAGGCAGGGAGCCAGAGGGAAGACAGGCAGCAGCAGGAGCACGGGGAGGCAGGGAGCCGGGGGAAGACAGGCAGCAACAGGAGTATGGGGAGGCAGGGAGACATGCTCCAGTACCAGAGAGAGCCGGGGAAGAGAGGCAGCAGCAGGAGCACGGGGAGGCAGGGAGCCAGAAGGAAGACAGGCAGCAGCAGGAGCACGGGGAGGCAGGGAGCCAGAAGGAAGACAGGCAGCAGCAGGAGCACGGGGAGGCAGGGAGCCGGGGGAAGACAGGCAGCAACAGGAGTATGGGGAGGCAGGGAGAAATGCTCCAGTACCAGAGAGAGCCGGGGAAGACAGGCAGCAGCAGGAGCAAGGGGAGGCAGGGAGCCAAAGGGAAGACAGGCAGCAGCAGGAGCACGGGGAGGCAGGGAGCCGGGGGAAGACAGGCAGCAGCAGGAGCATGGGGAGGCAGGGAGCCAGAGGGAAGACAGGCAGCAGCAGGAGTATGGGGAGGCAGGGAGCCAGAGGGAAGACAGGCAGCAGCAGGAGTATGGGGAGGCAGGGAGCCAGAGGGAAGACAGGCGGCAGCAGGAGCACGGGGAGGCAGGGAGCCAGAGGGAAGACAGGCAGCAGCAGGAGCATGGGGGGGCAGGGAGCCAGAAGGAAGACAGGCAGCACCAGGAGTACGGGGAGGCAGGGAGCCAGAGGGAAGACAGGCAGCAGCAGGAGCATGGGGAGGCAGGGAGCCGGGGGAAGACAGGCAGCAACAGGAGTATGGGGAGGCAGGGAGACATGCTCCAGTACCAGAGAGAGCCGGGGAAGAGAGGCAGCAGCAGGAGCACGGGGAGGCAGGGAGCCAGAAGGAAGACAGGCAGCAGCAGGAGCACGGGGAGGCAGGGAGCCAGAAGGAAGACAGGCAGCAGCAGGAGCACGGGGAGGCAGGGAGCCGGGGGAAGACAGGCAGCAACAGGAGTATGGGGAGGCAGGGAGAAATGCTCCAGTACCAGAGAGAGCCGGGGAAGACAGGCAGCAGCAGGAGCAAGGGGAGGCAGGGAGCCAAAGGGAAGACAGGCAGCAGCAGGAGCACGGGGAGGCAGGGAGCCGGGGGAAGACAGGCAGCAGCAGGAGCATGTGGAGGCAGGGAGCCAGAGGGAAGACAGGCAGCAGCAGGAGTATGGGGAGGCAGGGAGCCAGAGGGAAGACAGGCAGCAGCAGGAGTATGGGGAGGCAGGGAGACAGAGGGAAGACAGGCAGCAGCAGGAGCACGGGGAGGCAGGGAGCCGGGGGAAGACAGGCAGCAGCAGGAGTATGGGGAGGCAGGGAGACATGCTCCAGTACCAGAGAGAGCCGGGGGAAGAGAGGCAGCAGCAGGAGTATGGGGAGGCAGGGAGCCATGCTCCAGTACCAGAGAGAGCCAGGGAAGACAGGCAGCAGCAGGAGCACGGGGACGCAGGGAGCCATGCTGAAGTACTAGAAAGAGCCGGGGAAGACAGGCAGCAGTAGGAGTATGGGGAGGCAGGGAGCCAGAGGGAAGACAGACAGCAGCAGGAGCACGGGGAGGCAGGGAGCCATGCTGAAGTACTAGAAAGAGCCGGGGAAGACAGGCAGCAGCAGGAGTATGGGGAGGCAGGGAGCCAGAGGGAAGACAGGCAGCAGCAGGAGTATGGGGAGGCAGGGAGCCAGAGGGAAGACAGGCAGCAGCAGGAGCACGGGGAGGCAGGGAGCCAGAGAGAAGACAGGCAGCAGCAGGAGCATGGGGAGGCAGGGAGCCAGAAGGAAGACAGGCAGCACCAGGAGTACGGGGAGGCAGGGAGCCAGAGGGAAGACAGGCAGCAGCAGGAGCACGGGGAGGCAGGGAGCCAGAAGGAAGACAGGCAGCAGCAGGAGCACGGGGAGGCAGGGTGCTGGGGGAAGACAGGCAGCAACAGAAGTATGGGGAGGCAGGGAGACATGCTCCAGTACCAGAGAGAGCCGGGGAAGAGAGGCAGCAGCAGGAGCACGGGGAGGCAGGGAGCCAGAAGGAAGACAGGCAGCAGCAGGAGCACGGGGAGGCAGGGAGCCAGAAGGAAGACATGCAGCAGCAGGAGCACGGGGAGGCAGGGAGCCGGGGGAAGACAGGCAGCAACAGGAGTATGGGGAGGCAGGGAGACATGCTCCAGTACCAGAGAGAGCCGGGGAAGAGAGGCAGCAGCAGGAGTATGGGGAGGCAGGGAGCCAGAGGGAAGAGAGGCAGCAGCAGGAGTATGGGGAGGCAGTGCGCCAGAGGGAAGATAGGCAGCAGCAGGAGCACGGGGAGGCAGGGAGCCATGCTCCAGTACCAGAGAGAGCCGGGGAAGACAGGCAGCAGTAGGAGTACAGGGAGGCAGGGAGCCATGCTGAAGTACTAGAGAGCTGGGGAAGACAGGCAGCAGTAGGAGTACGGGGAGGCAGAGAGCCAGGGGGAAGACAGGCAGCAGCAGGAGTATGGGGAGGCAGGGAGCCAGAGGGAAGACAGGCAGCAGCAGGAGCACGGGGAGGCAGGGAGCCATGCTCCAGTACCAGAGAGAGCCGGGGAAGACAGGCAGCAGCAGGAGTATGGGGAGGCAGGGAGCCAGAGGGAAGAGAGGCAGCAGCAGGAGTATGGGGAGGCAGGGCGCCAGAGGGAAGACAGGCAGCAGCAGGAGTACAGGGAGGCAGGGAGCCATGCTGAAGTACCAGAGACCCGGGGAAGACAGACAGCAGCAGGAGTACGGGGAGGCAGGGAGCCAGAGGGAAGACAGGCAGCAGCAGGAGTATGGGGAGGCAGGGAGCCATGCTGAAGTACCAGAGAGCCGGGGAAGACAGGCAGCAGCAGGAGTATGGGGAGGCAGGGAGCCCTGCTGAAGTACCAGAGAGAGCCAGGGAAGACAGGCAGCAGTAGGAGTACAGGGAGGCAGGGAGCCATGCTGAAGTACCAGAGAGCCGGGGAAGACAGACAGCAGCAGGAGTACGGGGAGGCAGGGAGCCAGAGGGAAGACAGGCAGCAGCAGGTGTATGGGGAGGCAGGGAGCCATGCTGAAGTACCAGAGAGCCAGGGAAGACAGGCAGCAGCAGGAGTATGGGGAGGCAGGGAGCCCTGCTGAAGTACCAGAGAGAGCCGGGGAAGACAGGCAGCAGTATGAGTACGGGGAGGCAGGGAGCCAGAGGGAAGACAGGCAGCTGCAGGAGTACGGGGAGGCAGGGAGCCAGAGGGAAGACAGGCAGGAGTACAGGGAGGCAGGGAGCCATGCTCCAGTACCAGAGAGAGCCAGGGAAGACAGGCAGCAGTAGGAGTACAGGGAGGCAGGGAGCCATGCTGAAGTACCAGAGAGCCGGGGAAGACAGACAGCAGCAGGAGTATGGGGAGGCAGGGAGCCAGAGGAAAGACAGGCAGCAGCAGGAGTATGGGGAGGCAGGGAGACATGCTCCAGTACCAGAGAGAGCCGGGGAAGACAGGCAGCAGTAGGAGTACAGGGAGGCAGGGAGCCATGCTGAAGTACCAGAGAGCCGGGGAAGACAGACAGCAGCAGGAGTACGGGGAGGCAGGGAGCCAGAGGGAAGACAGGCGGCAGCTGGAGTACGGGGAGGCAGGGAGCCACAGGGAAGACAGGCAGCAGCAGGAGCACGGGGAGGCAGGGAGCTAGAGGGAAGACAGGCAGCAGCAGGAGGGTGCATGTGCAGACACATTCTCTCTGTATGAGAAGTGTGAGGTGAGGAGTCGCAGGGACAGATTCTCGCAAGCTCTGTACCTGTGAATGAATTTTAATACATTCTTGTGATATTTCCTAAATTCGCAATGTAAATTTAGATGAAAATATCACGCTACAACCGCATTTGAAATGTGGATTGTAGTACACAGAGGAATAGTACTATTTGATTTGAGATTAAATTGAAAGAGCACACGTAACATGTCAGCTGCAAAAATTACGCACCTACAGTACATCTTACACCATACTGGCCAACTCTCCCTCATTGTCTGGGAGACTCCCTGAAATAGCAGCAATCTCCCTGTCTCCCTGAAGAGTCCAGCATCTCCCTGATTGCACCTTACCCCCATTATGAAGCTGTTACATTAAAAAAATCAGAGATATATACACTCAAATGAAATCATTAATATAATTTCCCTGCATTTGCTCCAGTCCTTCCCCCTATACCCCGCCCACAGCCTGAGGGCACAGTTTTATTAACAAGCCCAAGCCCAAGGCGAAATAGGAGAGAAGAAAGACTGGTACACTGAAGAATCACACTCTCACGCAGAGAAGGAAATAAGTGACCAAGAGAATAACCCTTAGAAGCCAGGTGCGTCAGGGTGGGTGCCCTGTGGACCCTATGACTTCGAAGAAAGAGAGTTAACAAGGGTAAGTTTTACCATAACTCTCCTTTTCTTCTTCAGGGTCCATAGAGCTCCACAAGGAGACATTGGGGATGTCCCAAAACAGTTGTTCAAGGGCGGGGACGCTCCTGGGCTGAGAGGAGAACCCAGCGCCGAAGGAAACATCCTGAAAGGCAAATGTATCAAAGGCATAGAACCTAAAAAAGGTGTGGACAGAAGACCACGTGGCTGCCTGGTATAGTTGTTCAGCAGACGCGCCACGGCGGGCTGCCCACGAGGGACTCACAGAGCGAGTAGAATGAACAGATACTGTAACCAGCACAGGAAGGCCAGTCTGCATGTAAGCCGGTGAGATAGTCATGTGAAGCCATCTGGCCAGAGTCTCTTTATTAGCTGGCCATCCCTTCTTGTGGAATCAATATAGGACAAAGAGTGAGTCCGATTTCCTGATGGAACTAGTACAATTCACGTAGATCTTCAGAGCACGGACCACATCCAAAGAGGCCTTACCTTGTGAGAGGTCTGCTAATTGAAAGGCCGGAACCACGAAGAACAGCCCTGTCCTGATGAAATATCAGAAATGGTGAGCAACAGGAGAGCGCCCCTAAATCCGATACCCTACAGGCAGATGCTATAGCCAGAATAAAAATAATCTTTGCAGTGAGCCACTTGACGTCTAATGAATCCAGGGGTTCAAATGGAGGTTCCTGAAGTGCGTGGAGAACCACTGACAAATCCCACGGAGCACAGGAGGGACAAAGGGAGTGTCACGATCCAGTGCAAGAATTCCTCTGTGGAGGACGGTGAGCCGAGGGGTTCGGGTGACTAGGGGAGTGACTAGACTAGGTCTCCTAGTTGCGGCCAAACCCAGGTTTGCCTAGACCTGCCCAGAGGCACGGAGTCTAACTCACTTGGTGGTTTTCTCCAGTGACCCCTCCAATTGGGATTTGGTTTTCAGCTGCACCAAGTGAGCAGGTCGCGGCCCTCTGGACAGGTACCTGGGAATGGCAGAAGACCGGAAACTATAAAGAATGCAATATGACTGGAGGTGAATGGAATGAATGAACTCTGGAAATGGAACTGAATACTATAACACAGGCATGGACTGGAAACGGTTAAGTATGCAGAAAAACACAGACATATACTGAGAATTGCAAAGGCAAGAGCAGAGAGGACTCAGGGAGTATATGGGAATGCTAGAAATGATTGGAGCTGATTACCAGAGACAAGACGCTGAGCAAAGAACACAGACATATACTGGAGATTGCACAGACAAGAGCAGAGTGGACTCAGGGAATATATGGGAATGCTGGAAAATGATTGGCAGAGACAAGACACAAAGAGAAGTCAGGCATACACTAGGAGAGTGCTAAATGCAAGTGCAGATTTGCACTGACAAGACACAGGGCAGATTGACACAGATATGTGCTGGGAGGTCCAACTGTGGGCTAATTAATACCAGCAGGTAATCTGACACCTCAGTGACACAAGGAAGCTGCAATACTAGCAGCACATATACAAAGACACACAGACATAGAAAACAAAACAGTCTGGATACTGGGAGAGAACTACTCTCAGACTAAGAATAGCTTGGAAGCTAATACTGGAAACTAGAGAACTGAGAACAGGCTGAAGTAACACTCTGAAAGATAGCACAGAGCAACGCTGGTATCACTGGAACAGAGAATAAGAAGTTGAACAGCAACTTCCTGGAGTTCTGGAGATGGATTTATACCCAGGGGTAGCAGATTACTGGAGCACAGCATCAGCTGACTGAAATCATGCTACCATAGGTTAGGAATACTGTCACATGAGAGGAACTGTCATGGCGGCGCCCATGATGGGAACTCTGATCCCCAGCACACACAGCCGACCATGGAAGCTCGCAAAAAGCACCTAAGGCAGAATACACAGCCCCACATCCATCACTGCACCAGATGTCTGACCGCAAGGAAGTCAGGGGAAGCCGGCAAGGAGGTGAGAGAGGCCGATCCTAGGCTGAACCCTGACAGGGAGGTTGTATATGGAGAACACCCTGCAGGAAGGTGTGAACATCTGGCAGAGGAGCAATTCTGCATTGGAACCAGATGGACAGAGACGTGCACTTTCTTCAGAGAGGCTATGCGGAGTTCGAGACCCAATCCATTTTGAATAAAGGCAAGGATTCGAGAAACCCTAAAAACCTGAGGGTCAGAGTTCTAGTGGCACACCACTGGAAATATGTATACCACACAAGGTGATAAATCCTGGCAGAGGCCGGTTTACACGCTCTGAACATGGTCTGGACCACAGAGTTAGAAAAACCTTTAGACCTTGGGAGGGATGTCTCAAGAGCCAAGCCAAGCCTGAAACAACAAGTCTGGTCATAGAGGAAGTTGGAAAGGAGCGTCTATGGAGAGACTTTGAAGGTCAGAGTACCAATGGCGTCTGGTTCAAGCTGGAGCTACCAACAGGACCGTGCCCCCTTCTTGTTTGAACATCCAAAGAACTCAAGGAAGAAGGGAGACTGGAGGAAAGGGGTACGCCAAATGGATGGTCCATCTCACATATAAGGCATCCATGAAAGCTGCGCCAGGGTCCCTTGTCCTGGCCCCGTACACTGGAAGCTTGTGTTTGGTTTGTGAGGCCATGAGGTCCATGTCCAGAAGACCCCATTTGTCCACCAGGAGCTGAAAGACTTCTGGATGTAGAGACTACTCCCTTGCATGCACATTGTGACGGCTGAGGAAATCCGCTTCCCAATTGAGAATCCACAGGATAAACAGAGATGGCTGGGAGATGGCGTTTGGCCCATGTGAGAATGCGGGACACATCTGCCATCGCTGACCAACTTTAATTGTCTCATTGGTGATTGAAGTACAGTAGGCCACTGCCGTGAAGTTGTCAGACTGTACTTGTACTGGCCTGCCCTAAAAATATCCTAAGCCAGAGTCAGGGCTTTGTAGATGGCTCAGAGTTTGAGGACGTTGATTGGTAAGCTCACCTCGGCTAGAGTCCAACGTCCTTGGAAGCAGTGTTGGCCGGTCACTGTGCCCGACCTGCGGCGGTTTGCATCTGTGGTGAGGAGTGCCCAGTCCATGATCCAGAAGGGGTGACCCTTGTTTAAGTGGGACATCGGTATCCACCAGGATAGTGACAGGTGAACCTCCAGAGATAGGCCCATCAACTGGGATGTGAGCAGATGGGGCAGCCTATTCCACCTGGAGAGGGTCAGGTGTTGTAGGGGCCTGGAGTGGAACTGAGTGAACTCCACCATGTCGAAGGTGGACACCGTGGATGCATTGCAGAGTGAATTGGGCAGCACAGACGGTGTAATGGTTAGCAATACCGCCTCACAGCACTGAGGTCATTCCCACCACGGCCCTATCTGTGCAGAGTTTGTTTATTCACCCTGTGCTTGAGTGGGTTTCCTCCAGGTACTCCGGTTTCCTCCCACACTCCAAAAATATACTGGTAGGTTAATTGGCTCCCAACACAAAATAACGCTAGTGTGTATGTATATGTGTGAGCATGTGATAGGGAATATAGAGTGTAAGCTCCACTGGGGATGTGAATGGCCAAATATTCTCTGTAACACGCTGCAGAATATGTGTGCACTATACAAATAAGTGGTAATAAATAATTTACACTCGGCGACTGTGGAGTAACCTGCGCACTCGGTGCTGTAGTGCAGAGAAAGGCCTATGAGACCCGTTGGCTTCTGAATCAAAAAAAGGGTAGAATAATAACCCATCCCTAGCTGTGATGAAGGGACCGGAATTATTACCCCCCGAGAGCAGCAAGGACTGAATGGCCTTCTAGAGGAGCAGGGCTTTGCTTGGGTCCAAAGGAGGTCCTGTGCAAAAGAACTGCTGAGGGGCCGACTCAGGAATGAGAGGGCGTATCCGTGGGAGACCACTTCTTGTACCCAGGCATCTGTGGTGGTCTAATGCCAGAACTGGGCGAACTGAAGAAGTCGGCCTCCCACCCTGAGAGCCCCCAGGGAGAGGCCCACCCCATCAAACTGAACGCTTGTCCTCAGAATTGGTAGGTGGACGTCTAGTAGCCCAGGCCTGTTTGGTCCTAGGCTTGTAGGCCTTTGTGGATGCCGACTGCCATGGAAAGGACTGACGTTTTAGCTTTCCCCTGGTGATGAAAGTATGACATCCAAGGCTTCATAGTAGATGCAGAGGGCAAGAACACCATCTTGGAAGCTGCCAATGTAGTCACAATCCTGTCCGATTCTGAGCCAAACAGAATCTCCCCAGAGTAAGGCAGAGACTCCTAAGCCTTTTTAGAGTCCAAGTTTGCCTTCCGTGAGCGAAACCAAATTATACAGTGGGCTACCACAGAAGTAGCAGATGCCTTGGAAGCTAGGAGACCAGTATCCAAAGCAGCTTCTCCTAAATAGGAGGCTGCATCCCTAATGTGAGATATGTAGGACAGCTGTTCACTCGAAGCATCAGTGGGAAATGTATCTTCTAGGGCCTCTACCCAACTGTCAATGGCTTTTGCCACCCAGGCCCTAGCCCTGGCAGGACGATACTGTAGCTCCTGTAAGACAGTATATAAACTTCAGGCAAGCTTCAATCCTTCTATCCGTAGTCTCCTTTAAGGAGGTTGCGGTATGGATAGGTAAGGTAGCATTCTTAACCAGGCGTGTTACATGGGAACTCACTGCAAGGGGAACTTCCCATTTAGTGCAATCAGTAGCTGGAAGGGGGTAAAAAGAAAACAAGTGTTTAAGTACTGTAGCTGAAACCTTTTATTTGGCATATTCCATGCTTCACTCATTAGATCAGCTAGCTGATCAGAGTGAGGAAACTCTGGCAAAACTACCTTCTGTCGCTTAAATAGCGACTCTTTTGCCTTAGGAGTAGGTTCTACCTCTTCTATTTGAAGAATAGATATTACAGCTCTCACAAGTGTAGGTATATTAAATTTAGAGGGGGCTCCTCCTCTCCCAAGGGGGGTCAGTGAGACAGGTCTGCGTCTTCTGCCACCCCAGATGATAACTGGGTGGATTGGGAAGATAACACAGAATGCTTAGTAGGTTTATTAGGTAAGGGTCTCTTCTTCTACAACATTTGTTGAAAGTCTGTAGAGGTAGCCGCCAGACTCTGCACTGAGGTAGAAAGTACGTCTACCCATGGGGGAGGCAAAGGATTGCAGGGAGTACTTGCTGTGGCCATCCCATAGGGGGAGCTACCACAGGGACCACTAGGTGGTCTGCAATTTTTGCCAACACCTGTGCTGTGAAAAAGAAGCCCAGGGGGGTCCCAAGGAGAGGATGCAGGGGCTGATGGACCAGGTGCCGTATAACAAGATGCAAATAGACCATTTTGAATGAGATCCTCTGAAGCTAAACAGGACTTACAGGAAACCAGAGTGGGAGCAGTAGGCTGCTTGTTATTCTTGCTTTAGTTAACCTCTGCGTCATTATAGATTATGCCCTAGTGGTCTAGTGGAGTCCTGGACGAACCGGTGTCCATGTGAGCGGTCTCCTCAGACCAGAGGTAAGACTGTGCATAGACACGGGTCCCTGCAAGCGTTACCTGTTCCCTTGAGTCCTGGCTGCAGTCTGGGGTTTGAGGAGCCCTGCTAGCTAGGTCCCGCCAGAGTCCTACCGAGAGTACCAAGTCGATGGCTGGAGTTGCAGCGCCACGGAGGGGTGATGGGGCAGCAGCGCAGACGTCCAGTGGACTGTCTAGCACTGGTTGATCTGTAGTAAAAAATTTTAATAAAAATAAATCATAAAATAAATCATGGGCTCCTTAAAAGCAGCCCCACTGTTCTAACGGTGATCCAGCTCCTGCCGGGCACCAACGAAACTGAGTTGCCTTCAGATTGTGGGCGTGGTATATGCGGAAGGACTGGAGCATCCTGGGAATGAAAAACTTTGCTGCTGGTGTCCGGTCCCCCAAGTACCACCTACACCCCATTGTCTCCCTGTGGAGCCCTATGGACCCTGAAGAAGAAAGATCTTACTAACTGCTTTGGGGCTGGTTTACAATTGGATGTAAGTCAGTTTATGACATGCCTCTCAGATGTAGCAGTACACGCCCACTTTACCGCCGCGCTCATAGGTGTCACTTTCACAATCTCCCTGACATGCTTTTTAAAAAGTAGGCAAGTATGACCTACATGTATTGTATGTGGTTATGTTGAGCTGCAGGTATCTTAAGGTATGTGCCACCGAAAACTGAATGCCTCCTCATGTACAGGCATCGTGCACTGCTGGGAACAATAGCAAAGCTAAGGTAAGGGCCCAGCAAAGTCTCTGTAGCCTCCCGGGTCCCCCACTGCTCTGATCTCAGCAGTCACATGCAGCACTCAGCGTGGGAGGCCTCAGAGAGTATAGTAGGTGCTTCAAGAGGTGGGGACTTGTGAATGAATGTTTATTCCTTTGCATGTGAGTGATTTGCATGTGAGTGATTTGCATATGAGTGATTTACATATGAGTTTTTAGTAGAGGCTCTACACAAGGAATTTCCCTGCTTTACATCTATAAGGAGTTACATCAGTTGTATTTGGAAGACCATGGGGCCTATTTATCATTCAACATGTGCAAATATTAAGGATCAGGGCCTTAGACCCTCATTCAGAGGCGGTTGGAGGATGCAAGCGGTCGCTCAGAAACTGAGCGGCCGCTTGCATCCTGACCGCCCGCCTCTGTTTCGGTCGTTAGGCTGTGGGTTTACACCCACAGCTCTAACGACCGCTAGGGTGATGGTCGCGATGGTCATAGACCATCGCGACCATCGGGGCTTATGACGAGACCCTAGGGTAGGGTCTCACTTGTCGTAAGCCCCGGAGAGCTTCTGGCTCTGTCAGAGCCGGAAGCTCTCCACTGACATCACTAGGCAGGTGTTCCCATGGGAACGCCTCCGTTTGGGCTGCAACCCCCCTGGTCCGCCTTCCAAACGGGGCGAGCTGTCAATCAACATCGACAGCTCGCCCCCTTTGGAAAGAGACCCGCTACGACTGGCGCAGTCGGTCGTAGCGGGTCTCACGCATGCGCACGAAGGAGCCGGCTCCCTCATGTGCATGCGCACTGGACAAATATCGAGGTGGCCGTGTGGTCGTAGACCGTACGGCCGCCTCTGAATGAAGCCCTTAGTGTGCTGTGTGTGTGTGTGTGCGTGCTTAGTGTGCTGTGTGTTTGCTGTATGTGCTTAGTGTGTTGTGTGTGCTTAGTGTGCTGTGTGTGCTTGCAGTGTGTGTGCTGTGTGTGCTGTGTGTGTAGGCACCATGCTAGCCAGATGCAGTGACTGTGGGTGAGTGGCGGTGCCTCCCGTAGAACTCTGTGCCGCAGCACGGCTTGCACACCCCTAGTTACGGCCCTGATACAAAAAAGGTGCTGTGATTGATGCAGATGCTATCAGAAAGGGGGTGGAAAGTGATGGGCGTTCGTGGCGGTGACTGGGAGTTGGAAACTAGTACACACAGAAATGGTCCGTTACGTGGGCATATTGTGGGAGTGCCACGTGCAGGTCACAGCAAGCATAGGAGGCTGGGGTCAGGCAAGGTAACTGCACCTCCTGCAGAGCTAGTGCAGTTCTCCATGGTGCGACCAATGGTGGCGTCTAGGGACTGCCCTATATGGATTATAGCGTGCACCTGCGCTGAACGTGGGCGTCTTAGTCCTTGCACATTTAACCACAAGGGAAAGAGTTTATAGCAGCATTCGCATAAACCAGGGTAACCGTTAGTAGACTTTTGCATGTGACTCAGCATGAGCCCCATTACGTGCAGATAAAGCTGACATGGAGGGGGAGAGAGAAGAGAAAGGAGCGTATTGTAGGAGGGTCTGGGAGGCGGAATGGGAGCAAGTACGTAGCGCTGACTTGTGAGGGAACAACAGAAAGCTTTAAGGTAATGTCTGCAGGGGTGAAGTAAGGTGCTCCAGAGGTGGGAGGCAGTGACGGAGAAATCCCCAAATTACTTGGTACACATTTGTGACTGAACATGGGACCAAATAAACAGATCTCGGACTAAGGGGCATATTCAATTGTGTGCGAGAATAGCAAAAAACCTGCACCAGCGAGTGCGGGTTTTTTGCTATTCTATTTGGTGCGTGGTTATTTGAAAAACACACACGGGAGGTTTATTTTCACGCTCCTCCTGAGCAAACTTGATTTTTCCTAAAATCGATGATTTAAGGAAAAATCACCGGGACTTGCTCTGACACCCCCGCGGCACCCCCCCCCCCTCCCCGAGGACTAACTAAGCAATTGGAAGTATCCAATTAGCTATATTAGTCCTTAATTACTCACCTTCCGAAGCAATGACTTCTGCATCTTCTTCTGCATCCAGCGTCGGGAGCCGGCTCTTCTGCTGCAGGGTGAGTGTGTCAGTGTGTATGAGTGAGTGTGTGTGTGTGCATGTGTGTGTGTGTGACCCCCGGTGCGGTGCGTGTGCTGTATGTCAGTGTGTGTGCTGTATGTCAGTGTGTATGAGTGAGTGTGTGTGTGTGTGCATGTGTGTGTGTGTGACCCCCGGTGCAGTGTATGTGCTGTATGTCAGTGTGTATGAGTGAGTGTGTGTGTGACCCCCGGTGCGGTGTGTGTGGCCCCCCCGGAATGGGCGCTGGGAGAACTACATCTCCCAGCAGCCCTTGCTCCTCCCATCAGGCCCCGCAACTCCCAGCAGCCCCCTCTCCAGTAAGAAGAGAGAGGGGAAGCCGCTGGGAGCCGTGGAGACCCCCTGCCAGGTAGGTGTTTTGTTTTTTTACGCGGCGCTGGGTTTTCAGAGCTGAAAACCCCGCGACCACTATTTTTTAAATTGAAAACCGCGGGTAGCGGGAGCACGCATACCCGCGGTATTCCGGAATTGGGCGCGAGGTGCGCAAGGTTTTTAACTCGCTAAACCTCATGCCCAATTATATATGCCCCTAAGGATCCTGGGTACAAGTAACCGCAGCTAGTTTTATTATCAGCACGAAAATAATCAAGGCATAAAAGTAAATCCTGGCCTGTCGACTCTAACAAAACAACATAACTCCGTCTCTCAGAGTGGAATGCCCTAATGTCCCTCTCACAAAACAGAAGTCTTAGCACAGCACTTACATTCAGTTATCACAGTGTCTCTCAACTGACCTGTGACCTATTTCCCAAGTAGTGAGAGACTAACTACAGAACTACAGAGGCTGACACACCATTTATCAGCCTCTCACAGGTGGTCTGGCGATCAAGGCTGCTGATTAGCTTCTGACTATCAGACAGGAGCTAAAAACCTGGGTCATATAAATCTCCCCAGCGGCTTTGTCAAAATATTATTTTATATATATATATATATATATATATATATATAGTAAGAGGATAGGATGAAAATACTCCTGTGGGATTATTACTGACATGGAATTATTACTGCCATGGGATTATTACTGCTGTGGGGTTACTACTACTACTACTACTCTGGCGTTATTAGTTACAGTGAGCCCACACACCCTTTTTGACGGCACCTGATTATTTGAAAACCCCCCTTTCAAAATCCTGCGTTAGCCACTGCCTGAGGTGTGACTGGATACCTTGCCCGCATGCTCTGTACATCCTCCGAGTACAACCACAGTGTCACTCTCCTGTGCTTGCAGTGCGACTGGATACCTTGCCCGTGTACTCTGTACATCCTACGAGTACAACCACAGTGTGACTCTCCTATGCCAGCGGTGTGACTGGATCCCTTGCCCGCATACTCTGTACATACTCCGAGTACAACCACAGTGTCACTCTCCTATGCCAACGGTGCTTCTGGATACCTTGCCCGTGTACTCTGTACATCCTCCGAGTACGACCACAGTGTCACTCTCCTGTGCAAGCGGTGTGACTGGATCCCTTGCCCACGTACTCTGTACATCCTTCGAGTACAACCAAAGTGTCACTCTCCTGTACCAGCGGTGCGACTGGATACCTTGCCCGCGTACTCAGTACATCCTCCGTGTACAACCACACTGTCACTCTCCTGTGCCAGCGGTGTGACTGGATACCTTGCCTGCGTACTCAGGGCCTGATTCAGAGCAGGACGCTCTGACCAAAGCGCTCGCTCTGAATCAGTGCCCTCCTACCTGAAAATGGAGCGGCCTCCATGGGAACGCCTCCGTCTGGCAGCCACTCCCCCAGCACGCCCACCAAAGGGGGCGTGCTGTCAGTCACCATCGACAGCACGCCCCCTTTGGTGCGAGACCCGGAGCGACAGCTTGGCTGTCGCTGTCCGGGTTTCGCGCATGCGCACGACAGAGCTCCCTCCGTCGTGCGCATGCGCATTGGGGTAACATCGACCTGCTTGCGAGCATCCTGCGCTCGTGAGCGGGTCTGAATGACCCCCTCAGTACATCCTCCGAGTACAACCACAGTGTCACTCTCCTGTGCTAGCGGTGCGACTGGATACCTTGCCCGTGTACTCTGTACATCCTCCCGAGTACAACCACAATGTCACTCTCCTGTGCCTGGCATAGGCAAACACAGGGGGGGGGGGGTTCTGGCTGCCTGGAAACTCCCCTCCCCGGCCCACGCCATGACCACAATAGAAATAGTAATATAATAGAATGTTCTAGTGCTGCATGTTCTTCTCAGTGTCAAGAATTAAATAATTAGCACCTTCTGTGGATATTTTAACATGTCAGCCAGTAATAAACACACCTGGAAATCTGGAACCTATGGTTACTATAATATCATTTAGTCATAAGGTAGTCTTTCCGCTTGAGGCCACGTGCCTCATTGTGAGCCCACACCCCTTACAGTGAGCCCACACACCCTTTTTGACGGCACCTGATTATTTGAAAACCCCCCTTTCAAAATCCTGCGTTTGCCACTGCCTGAGGTGTGACTGGTACCTTGCCCGCATGCTCTGTACATCCTCCAAGTACAACCACAGTGTCACTATACTGTGCCAGCGGTGCGACTGGATACCTTGCCCGTGTACTCTGTACATCCTCCGAGTACAACCACAGTGTCACTCTCCTGTGCCAGCGGTGCGACTGGATACCTTGCCCATGTCCCCCATACATCCTCTGAGTACAACCATAGTGTCACTCTCCTGTGCCAGCGGTGTGACTGGATACCTTGCCTGCGTACTCAGTACATCCTCCGAGTACAAACACAGTATCACTCTCCTGTGCTAGCAGTGTGACTGGATACCTTGCCCTCGTACTCTGTACATCCTCCGAGTACAATCACAGTGTCACTCTCCTGTGCCTGCCATAGGCAAACACAGGGGGGGTTTCTGGCTGCCTGGAAACTCCCCTCCCCAGCCCACGCCATGACCACAATAGAAATAGTAATATAATAGAATGTTCTAGTGTTGCATGTTCTTCTCAGTGTCACAAATTAAACAATTAGCACCTTCTGTGGATATTTTAACATGTCAGCCAGTAATAAACACACCTGGAAATCTGGAACCTATGGTTACGTTAATATAATTTAGTCATAAGGTAGTCTTTCCGCTTGAGGCCACGTGCCTCATTGTGAGCTCACACCCCTTACAGTGAGCCCACACACCATTTTTGACGGCACCTGATTATTTGAAAACCCCCCTTTCAAAATCCTGCGTTTGCCACTGCCTGAGGTGTGACTGGATACCTTGCCCGTGTACTCTGTACATCCTCCGAGTACAACCACAGTGTCACTCTCCTGTGCTTGCAGTGCAACTGGATACCTTGCCCGTGTACTCTGTACATCCTCCGAGTACAACCACAGTGTCACTCTCCTGTGTCAGCGGTGCGACTGGATACCTTGCCCGTGTACTCTGTACATCTTTCGAGTACAACCACAGTGTCACTCTCCTGTGCCAGCGGTGCAACTGGATACCTTGCCCACGTACTCTGTACATCCTCCGAGTACAACCACAATGTCACTCTCCTGTGCCAGCAGTGTGACTGGATACCTTGCCTGCGTACTCAGTACATCCTCCGAGTACAAACACAGTGTCACTCTCCTGTACCAGCGGTGTGACTGGATACCTTGCCTGCGTACTCTGTACATCCTCTGAGTACAACCACAGTGTCACTCTCCTGTGCCAGCGATACGACTGGATAGCTTGCCCGCGTACTCTGTACATCCTCCGAGTACAACCACAGTGTCACTCTCCTGTGCCAGCGTTGCGACTGGATACCTTGCCCGTGTACTCTGTACATCCTCCGAGTACAACCACAGTGTCACTCTCCTGTGCCAGCGTTGCGACTGGATACCTTGCCCGTGTACTCTGTACATCCTCCGAGTACAACCACAGTGTCACTCTCCTGTGCCAGCGGTGCGACTGGATACCTTGACCTCGTACTCTGTGCATCCTCCGAGTACAACCACAGTGTCACTCTCCTGTGCCTGCTATAGTCAAACACAGGGGGGGGGTTTCTGGCTGCCTGGAAACTCCCCTCCCCAGCCCACGCCATGACCACAATAGAGATAGTAATATAATAGAATGTTCTAGTGCTGCATGTTCTTCTCAGTGTCACAAATTAAATAATTAGCACCTTCTGTGGATATTTTAACATGTCAGCCAGTAATAAACACACCTGGAAATCTGGAACCTATGGTTACGTTAAAATCATTTAGTCATAAGGTAGTCTTTCCGCTTGAGGCCACGTGCCTCATTGTGAGCCCACACATCCTTTTTGACGGCACCTGATTATTTGAAAACTCCCCTTTCAAAATCCTGCGTTTGCCACTGCCTGAGGTGTGACTGGATACCTTGCCCGCATGCTCTGTACATCCTCCGAGTACAACCACAGTGTCACTCTCCTGTGCTTGCAGTGCGACTGGATACCTTGCCCGTGTACTCTGTACATCCTCCGAGTGCAACCACAGTGTCACTGTCCTGTGCCAGCGGTGCGACTGGATACCTTGCCCGTGTACTCTGTACATCTTCCGAGTACAACCACAGTGTCACTCTCCTGTGCCAGCGGTGCGATTGGATACCTTGCCCACGTACTCTGTACATCCTCCGAATACAACTACAGTGTCACTCTCCTGTGCCAGCAGTGCGACTGGATACCTTGCCCGCGTACTCTGTACATCCTCTGAGTACAACCACAATGTCACTCTCCTGTGCCAGCAGTGTGACTGGATACCTTGCCTGCGTACTCAGTACATCCTCCGAGTACAAACACAGTGTCACTCTCCTGTGCTAGCGGTGCGACTGGATACCTTGCCCGCGTACTCTGTACATCCTCCGACTACAACCACAGTGTCACTCTCCTGTGCCAGCGGTGTGACTGGATACATTGCCTGCGTACTCTGTACATCCTCCCAGTACAACCACAGTGTCACTCTCCTGTGCCAGCGATATGACTGGATGGCTTGCCCGCGTACTCTGTACATCCTCTGAGTACAACCACAATGTCACTCTCCTGTGCCAGAGGTGTGACTGGATACCTTGCCCGCATACTCTGTACATCCTCCGAGTACAACCACAGTGTCACTCTCCTATGCTAGCGGTGCGACTGGATACCTTGCCCATGTACTCTGGGCCTGATTCAGACCTGCTCGCAAGTGCATAGCACTCGCATGAGGGTTGATGGCCGGGCAGTGCGCAGACCCCCGGAGCGAGTGAGAACTTCACTCTCTCGGGGCTCGCAGCAAAACGGGGCAGATGTCGATGTTGAGCAACAGCTCGCCCCGTTTTGTAGGCGGGTTGGGGGAGTTGGCTGGCCAAACAGAGGTGTTCCCGAAGGTGGACAAGACCCTACCACAATGGTCTCGTTGCAAGCCCGATGATAGCGATGGTCGCGACCATCACCAGGCCGCCCGCTAAAGCTGTGGGTGGTTACCCACAGCTTAGCGAGCAGCCTGCAGGCCGGCAAAAAAAATAAAATAATGGCCTGCCCTGATTCAGAGTGAGTGATCGCAAATAGCGAGCGCCTCTGAATCAGGGCCTCTGTACATCCTCCGAGTACAACCACAGTGTCACTCTCCTGTGCAAGCAGTGTGACTGGATACCTTGCCCTCGTACTCTGTACATCCTCCGAGTACAACCACAGTGTCACTCTCCTGTGCCTGCCATAGGCAAACACAGGGGGGGTTTCTGACTGCCTGGAAACCCCCCTCCCCAGCCCACGCCATGACCACAATACAAATAGTAATATAATAGAATGTTCTAGTGCTGCATGTTCTTCTCAGTGTCACAAATTAAATAATTAGCACCTTCTGTGGATATTTTAACATGTCAGCCAGTAATAAACACACCTGGAAATCTGGAACCTATGGTTACGTTAAAATCATTTAGTCATAAGGTAGTCTTTCCGCTTGAGGCCACGTGCCTCATTGTGAGCCCACACACCCTTTTTGACGGCACCTGATTATTTGAAAACTCCCCTTTCAAAATCCTGCGTTTGCCACTGCCTGAGGTGTGACTGGATACCTTGCCCGCATGCTCTGTACATCCTCCGAGTACAACCACAGTGTCACTCTCCTGTGCTTGCAGTGCACCTGGATACCTTGCCCGTGTACTCTGTACATCCTCCGAGTGCAACCACAGTGTCACTGTCCTGTGCCAGCGGTGCGACTGGATACCTTGCCCGTGTACTCTGTACATCTTCCGAGTACAACCACAGTGTCACTCTCCTGTGCCAGCGGTGCGATTGGATACCTTGCCCACGTACTCTGTACATCCTCCGAATACAACCACAGTGTCACTCTCCTGTGCCAGCAGTGCGACTGGATACCTTGCCCGCGTACTCTGTACATCCTCTGAGTACAACCACAATGTCACTCTCCTGTGCCAGCAGTGTGACTGGATACCTTGCCTGCGTACTCAGTACATCCTCCGAGTACAAACACAGTGTCACTCTCCTGTGCTAGCGGTGCGACTGGATACCTTGCCCGCGTACTCTGTACATCCTCCGACTACAACCACAGTGTCACTCTCCTGTGCCAGCGGTGTGACTGGATACCTTGCCTGCGTACTCTGTACATCCTCCCAGTACAACCACAGTGTCACTGTCCTGTGCCAGCGATATGACTGGATGGCTTGCCCGCGTACTCTGTACATCCTCTGAGTACAACCACAATGTCACTCTCCTGTGCCAGAGGTGTGACTGGATACCTTGCCCGCATACTCTGTACATCCTCCGAGTACAACCACAGTGTCACTCTCCTGTGCCTGCCATAGGCAAACACAGGGGGGGGGGGTTCTGGCTGCCTGGAAACCCCCCTCCCCAGCCCACGCCATGACCACAATACAAATAGTAATATAATAGAATGTTCTAGTGCTGCATGTTCTTCTCAGTGTCACAAATTAAATAATTAGCACCTTCTGTGGATATTTTAACATGTCAGCCAGTAATAAACACACCTGGAAATCTGGAACCTATGGTTACGTTAAAATCATTTAGTCATAAGGTAGTCTTTCCGCTTGAGGCCACGTGCCTCATTGTGAGCCCACACACCCTTTTTGACGGCACCTGATTATTTGAAAACTCCCCTTTCAAAATCCTGCGTTTGCCACTGCCTGAGGTGTGACTGGATACCTTGCCCGCATGCTCTGTACATCCTCCGAGTACAACCACAGTGTCACTCTCCTGTGCTTGCAGTGCGCCTGGATACCTTGCCCGTGTACTCTGTACATCCTCCGAGTGCAACCACAGTGTCACTGTCCTGTGCCAGCGGTGTGACTGGATACCTTGCCCGTGTACTCTGTACATCTTCCGAGTACAACCACAGTGTCACTCTCCTGTGCCAGCGGTGCGATTGGATACCTTGCCCACGTACTCTGTACATCCTCCGAATACAACCACAGTGTCACTCTCCTGTGCCAGCAGTGCGACAGGATACCTTGCCCGCGTACTCTGTACATCCTCTGAGTACAACCACAATGTCACTCTCCTGTGCCAGCAGTGTGACTGGATACCTTGCCTGCGTACTCAGTACATCCTCCGAGTACAAACACAGTGTCACTCTCCTGTGCTAGCGGTGCGACTGGATACCTTGCCTGCGTACTCAGTACATCCTCCCAGTACAACCACAGTGTCACTCTCCTGTGCCAGCGATATGACTGGATGGCTTGCCCACGTACTCTGTACATCCTCTGAGTACAACCACAGTGTCACTCTCCTGTGCCAGAGGTGTGACTGGATACCTTGCCCGCATACTCTGTACATCCTCCGAGTACAACCACAGTGTCACTCTCCTATGCTAGCGGTGCGACTGGATACCTTGCCCATGTACTCTGGGCCTGATTCAGACCTGCTCGCAAGCGCATAGCACTCGCATGAGGGTTGATGGCCGGGCAGTGCGCAGACCCCTCGGGGCTCGCAGCAAAACGGGGCAGATGTCGATGTTGAGCAACAGCTCGCCCCGTTTTGTAGGCGGGTTGGGGGAGTTGGCTGGCCAAACAGAGGCGTTCCCGAAGGTGGACAAGACCCTACCACAATGGTCTCGTTGCAAGCCCGATGATAGCGATGGTCGCGACCATCACCAGGCCGCCCGCTAAAGCTGTGGTTGGTTACCCACAGCTTAGCGAGCAGCCTGCAGGCCGGCAAAAAAAATAAATAATGGCCTGCCCTGATTCAGAGCGAGCGATCGCAAATAGCGAGCGCCTCTGAATCAGGGCCTCTGTACATCCTCCGAGTACAACCACAGTGTCACTCTCCTGTGCTAGCAGTGTGACTGGATACCTTGCCCTCGTACTCTGTACATCCTCCGAGTACAACCACAGTGTCACTCTCCTGTGCCTGCCATAGGCAAACACAGGGGGGGGTTTCTGGCTGCCTGGAAACCCCCCCTCCCCAGCCCACGCCATGACCACAATAGAAATAGTAATATAATAGAATGTTCTAGTGCTGCATGTTCTTCTCAGTGTCACAAATTAAATAATTAGCACCTTCTGTGGATATTTTAACATGTCAGCCAGTAATAAACACACCTGGAAATCTGGAACCTATGGTTACGTTAAAATCATTTAGTCATAAGGTAGTCTTTCCGCTTGAGGCCACGTGCCTCATTGTGAGCCCACACCCCTTACAGTGAGCCCACACACCCTTTTTGATGGCACCTGATTATTTGAAAACCCCCCTTTCAAAATCCTGCGTTTGCCACTGCCTGAGGTGTGACTGGATACCTTGCCCGTGTACTTTGTACATCCTCCGAGTACAACCACAGTGTCACTCTCCTGTGCCAGCGGTGCGACTGGATACCTTGCCCATGTACTCTGTACATCTTCCAAGTACAACCACAGTGTCACTCTCCTGTGCCAGCGGTGCGACTGGATACCTTGCCCACGTACTCTGTACATCCTCCGAATACAACCATAGTGTCACTCTCCTGTGCCAGCGGTGCAGACTGGACACCTTGCCTGCATACTCTGTACATCCTCCGAGTACAACCACAGTGTCACTCTCCTGTGCCAGCGGTGCGACTGGATACCTTGCCCGTGTACTCTGTACAATATCCAAATACAAAATCCTCGTTAGTGCCTCTTTCAGAGGTACATTCTGCTGGGCCTCATCGCTGTTATCTCCCTTCATTTCCCACCTGTATCGGATACCTGGCCAAAGGGCCACGACCTGCTTGCTCGGTACAGCTTAAACCCATATCCCGCTTGGAGGGGTCACTGGTCAACTCTTCCTCGTCCATACTTGTGGGTGAGGAGGACATACATCCAGGCCCATCATCTCCGATTCCGTCCACAACCCGGGACCTCAGCTTTCAGCTCCTCAGTAGGATATTCCCCTGAGCAAGCCGTGACATCACTGCTGTGGGGTTATTACTGCTGTGAGGTTATTGGTTACTGCTGTGGGGTTATTACTGCTGTGGGATTATTACTGCTGTGGGGTTATTGGTTACTGCTGTGGGATTATTACTGCTGTGGAGTTATTACTGCAGTGGGTTTATCAGTTACTGCTGTCGGGTTATTAGTTACTGCTGTGGGGTTATTACTGCTGTGGAGTTATTACTGCAGTGGGGTTATCAGTTACTGCTGTGGGGTTATTACTGCTGTGGAGTTATTACTGCTGTGAGGTTATCAGTTACTGCTGTGAGGTTATTACTGCTGTGGGGTTATCAGTTACTGCTGTGGGGTTATCGGTTACTGCTGTGGGGTTATCAGTTACTGCTGTGGGGTTATCAGTTACTGCTGTGGGGTTATTACTGCTGTGGGGTTATTACTGCTGTGGGGTTATCGGTTACTGCAGCAGGGTTATCAGTTACTGCAGTTGGGTTATCAGTTAGCGCTGTGGGATTATTACTGCTGTGGAGTTATTACTGCAGTGGGGTTATCAGTTACTGCTGTGAGGTTATTACTGCTGTGGGGCTATTGGTTACTGCTGTCGGGTTATCAGTTACTGCTGTGGGGTTATCGGTTACTGCTGTCGGGTTATCAGTTACTGCTGTAGGGTTATTACTTACTGTTGTGGGGTTATTGGTTACTGCTGTGGGATTATTACTGCTCTGGAGTTATTATTGCAGTGGGGTTATTAGTCTCTGCTGTTGGGTTATTAGTTACTGCTGTGGGTTTATCAGTTACTGCTGTCGGGTTATCAGTTACTGCTGTGGGGTTATTACTGCTGTGGAGTTATTACTGCAGTGGGGTTATCAGTACTGCTGTGGGGTTATCGGTTACTGCTGTGGGATTATTACTGCTGTGAGGTTATTACTGCTGTGGGGTTATCAGTTACTGCTGTGAGGTTATTACTGCTGTGGGGTTATCAGTTACTGCTGTGAGGTTATTACTGCTGTGAGGTTATCAGTTACTGCTGTGGGGTAATCGGTTACTGCTGTGAGGTTATTACTGCTGTGGGGTTATCAGTTACTGCTGTGAGGTTATTACTGCTGTGAGGTTATCAGTTACTGCTGTGGGGTTATTGGTTACTGCTGTGGGATTATTACTGCTGTGGGGTTATTACTGCTGTGGGGTTATTACTGCTGTGGGATTATTACTGCAGTAGGGTTATTAGTTACTGCTGTGGGGTTATTACTGCTGTGGGGCTATTGGTTACTGCTGTCTGGTTATCAGTTACTGCTGTGGGGTTATCGGTTACTGCTGTGGGATTATTACTGCAGTAGGTTTATTACTGCTGTGAGGTTATTACTGCAGTAGGTTTATTACTGCTGTGGGATTATTACTGCTGTGGGGTTATTACTGCTGTGGGGTTATTACTGCTGTGGGATTATTACTGCTGTGGGATTATTACTGCTGTGAGGTTATTACTGCTGTGGGATTATTACTGCTGTGGGATTATTACTGCTGTGGGATTATTACTGCTGTGAGGTTATTACTGCTGTGGGATTATTACTGCAGTAGGTTTATTACTGCTGTGGGATTATTACTGCAGTAGGTTTATTACTGCTGTGGGATTATTACTGCAGTAGGTTTATTACTGCTGTGGGGTTATTACTGCTGTGAGGTTATTACTGCTGTGGGATTATTACTGCTGTGGGATTATTACTGCAGTAGGTTTATTACTGCTGTGGGGTTATTACTGCTGTGAGGTTATTACTGCTGTGGGATTATTACTGCTGTGGGATTATTACTGCTGTATTCCCAATTATTGTTGGCACATGGAGAAAATATGCAGCTGGTAATGGGGAGATTGTGAAGTTGGATACACTGGATTTTAGAAAAAAAAACCTAAAAGATCTGGTGGCACAGAAGACTCTGTAAGGGCAGCAGTACAGGGCAATGCTGCAGGCTGGGCAACACCCAAGTTACAAATAGTCCAACTACAGTACTGTATATATACAGTAAATGCTGCACAAGGCATGTCTATGCTAGAATAATGCTTCTCTCCTCTACAAGCGGAATCAGTATTAAATACCACCGGACGTGAGCCCTGCGGACCTAATACTGACACCGAAAGTTAGAAGATGATGATTCCGACAAGGTAAATTTTTTCCTATCGCTAACCATTTCCCCCCACCCCTAACCTCTCCCATTAGTGCCTAAGCCCCCCCCCCGACCCCGCAGCCTAAACTTAAGTCTCCCACAGGGGTGCCTAACCCTAACATTCCACCAGGGGTGCCTAACCCTAACCCCTCCTTCCCCTAGCCTAACCCTAACCCTTCCACCAGGGGTGCCTAACCCTAACCCCTCCTTCCCCTAGCCTAACCCTCCCACCAGGGGTGCCTAACCCTAACCTTCCACCAGGGGTGCCTAACCCTAACCCTTCCTTCCCCTAGCCTAACCCTAACCTCCCACCAGGGGTGCCTAACCCTAACCTCCCACCAGGGGTGCCTAACCCTTACCCCTCCTTCCCCTAGCCTAACCCTAACCTCCCACCAGGGGTGCCTAACCCTAACCTCCCACCAGGGGTGCCTAACCCTAACCCCTCCTTCCCCTAGCCTAGCCCTAACCCTCCCACCAGGGATGCCTAACCCTGTCCCTCGCCAGGAGCCCCTAACCTAACCCTCCCCCCCTGCGGCTCCCGGCGTAGGTATAATGACAGGCGTCGGGATTTAGACACCTGTCTTTAGTCCCCTGCTGGGATTTGAGAGTCGGGAGCCGGCTTATTCACTCCATCCCCTACAAGCAACACCCTGACACATGGCCGTGACAATAACAAGCTTGGATTGGACAATAAACTTTAGAGTTAGTTTGGAAAGTGACTGTTCATGTATTCAGAGCTCAGATTCATTCTAATCTGGCTGTAGCATTACACCCTCACACGTAATAACAGCTCTTGTGAAGACAATGGAACACGCCGCACTGTCGCACACCTGCAATTATGTTTCTGAAGAACAAGCTGCCAAATACAGAAGGCAGGAATCAATCTACAGCGGATGATACAAAAATATGACTTCCCTGGTGAATAAACCTTCTTTTCATAGATCAATAGGAGGGGCCGTACCTGCTGCAGGAATTGTATCTCTGCTCGAAGAGCCTCACATACACTTTCCAAATCATCCTCTTTGTAAGATTCCAGCTCTTTTCTCAGCCTAAGTGCAAACAAATAAATGTTCATGAATGTGTGTTTTGTGATATAGAGACAATAATACATAAAGCAGAGATTAGCACCTTTATGTTGCAGGCCTCAGTCTACGTGCGCACTTATGGATCATGCAGGAAGAATAATGAACATAAATCATTCCAATATGATGATATACAAATATTCTCCCCCCACATCCTCTCACATTGTGACATCACAATCTAATCGCCATCCCAGAACAGCATAACAGCATCTTCTATTCACCTCTCATCTGCTGGGAAGAAGCTTATAAGGGAACCCGTCATGCAAACGTTACCGGAACAGCTGTATATAAGCAGAATTGCGATGTAGTTATCAACACCAATACGAGGGGCTTATTCTGAGTGGTAAGCTGCTGTGACCGCGTTAGCATCTACTGCTGTAGTCCCACCTGCGGCGTTATGCCAATGATAGTATCAGCCCTACCCCTGGTGTACAGCCGTGCGTCTGACTGTGCAAGGGCTGAGACGCCCACTTTGTGCAGCTGCAGACGCAACCATCGTCGCACTATCATTCTCCACACACAGCCTGTAACGTGACGGGAGCTATTTGGTTGGTGCTTTATCTACGTCCATTTTATCTCTCTCCAAGGCTTAGTACCCCTAAGGCTGGGTACACTCTAGACGATGTGTACCCAGACCGACCTCGGCAGCAACAGGACCTGGCGGGGGAGCTGGCATCGGTAACTGTATACAAATTTGCAGATGTTGGCAGCGACGGTGGGGGCCATGCTGCGCGGTCACGAGAGTATGGCACCAGATCCCTGGCATCAGTGGCAAGGACCGCCTTAGAGAGGAAGATCCAGGCCAGTCGGGGATAAGCAGGTAGGATGAAAGGGAAGGAGCAGGGAAGAGATCACATTCACGGCCCAGCTCATCATCATCTCATGATGTTACCACTGGGCCAGGCTGGCTGCCCGCGGTGGTGCATAATGAGTCAATGCTGCCTGCTGTGGGCCCCTTTATTGTGGCGAATCCCAGACATTGGTGCTGATAGTGTAGGGGTGTACACGCCCACATAGTACTGGCCACACCCACCCATCACGCCTCCTACACTTCATAACAGGCCCGTCATCATGTTCAGCCCCAGGCCCATGTGGCTCTCAATCCGGCCCTGGTATATGTAGTTATGCCATGAGATGCCGCTGTCTGGTACCGCAGCAGCTGAAGGTGATTCTGGGTGCCCTGCTTAAAGCTTACAGCAACAGCCACATGCTGAACCCAGCTATTGCCCTGGCAGAGATACCTGATATTATGAGAGATGACAAGAGAGAAAAGTAACCAAATACCATTATGCTCATTATCTGCTATGCAGACCCTAGAACCAGACGAACAATACAGGAGTAAAACATTATTATATGGCATCTGCTAACAGACCAGACAGTACTTGACGACTTTTCATTTCTCCTCTCCGGGATGACTACTCCGGGGGCGGGCGCTTTACGCCCCATCACAGCAAAATTACAGAAATCGCGTAGAGGGGAGGGGCTAAAATGATGCCTATATTTTGTCATATTGGCTCCACCCCCTCTCTACAGACCCGCAATTCCCGATATTATCTCCTCATCCTGCCCATTTCACTAGGAAGTGGCCAGGATGCGGGAGATCCCCCCACTCGTCCGGGGGTGTATGTAACAGACAGATGGGTCACAATGAAAGATGACTGTAGATATATATTGTAACTGTATAAGTACATACCGATATGTATTAGTATTACATGTCTATCATTTGTTTTCTAATATATTTGTAATTCTATCCTTGTGAAGCATTATTCTCACACAGCGGTCTCATCAGATACACTGTATCACACTCTGTTTCCCTTAGTTTCAGAAAAACCAATACAGTTAGTATGTAGGAGATAGATGGCCATCTGCAAGGGGTGTAGTCAGCATCACGGCGTGCAGGATGCCAACGGTCTAAATACCGGCGCCGGAATCCAGACAGCATCGAGATCCCGGCTCCAGTATCCCGACCACCAGCATCCCGAAGGTAAGTATTGGGGGTTAGGCTTAGGCACTAGGGGTTAGGTTTAGGGTGCGGGGAAGGGGAGGTTAGTTTTAGGCACTGGGGAGGGAGGTTTAGGGTAGGGGTTAGGGTTAGTCGTAGTATACTTACCTACCGCGGTCGGGATTTTCACTGTCGGGATGCCGCTGTCGGTATTTTGACCAGTGGCATCCCGACCGCCGGGAACTCATATCCAACCCCATCTGCAATTGTATTTCCTACTCAGGAATTTGTTTTGTATTAGATCAGTGTTTTCCACACGCAGCATGTATGGCCACTCACAGGCCAGGTACTAAGGATGTCCATACATATGCACAAGTGGCTTAATTATTACCGCAGCCAGTTTGATTTACAGCCCTGTGCTGCAGCAGGGACATCCCTAATGATTGGTAACATTAGTAAAAGTGAACCATAATATAATTGGAATGTGACTGCCAGGGCCATAACTAGGGGTTTGTGAGCTGTGCCGATGTACAGGGCACAGGGTCCTGGGGTCTGCACCGTCGCTGCCCCGTGGCACCTGCATGTCGATTGGAGGGTGACATGAATGGCACCTTGCAACCAGCAGCGCTACTGCAGAGCCGCTCGGAGCGCCCAATGTACCCTCAGGGTAAGCACCCAGCAGAGCCCCCTGGAGCATCCGTAAAATGCACCAGGCAATGCTCTACTTCCCATAGGTGGCAGCCCTGCCCCTTAGGCGTGATGTCATGGGTTTAGGGGGCAGAGATGGCACAGGACACACTGCTGCCCTGTTATGGTGCTGGTGACTGCCATCTACTGCTTTGAGCTAGCGTTGTATTGTACTGTATACTAATATACTGCCTATACATGCACTACTCTGATTAATTATACATGAATGCCATGTTATATATGTTGAAAAATAGGACTTATGTCTTACCTGTTTAAGTCCTTTTCTTCGAGGAGTCTGGGCACCAACTAGTTAAGCTTCTTCTCCCAGCAGCCCTGACTCCTCCCCCCTATACCCCGCCCCCAGCCTCAGACAGGCCAGGTAAGTTAGCAAGCCCAAGGCAGGAGCGAGGAAGAGGAGAAGGAAGACCGACCTACACATACTGGTCCAAACACCCAGAAACACTAAAGGAGAAAGTAAAAAAAAAAAACGCCAGCCCGGTGCATCAGGATGGGCAGCCTGAGTCCCCTATGGAGTTTGAAGAAAAGGACTTAACCAGGTAAGTCCTCTTTTCTACTTTACGTTCCATAGGGGACACAGGCAGAGACCATGGGACGTCCTAAAGCTATCTCATTATGGGAGGGGACGCGACAGAGGTCTCCTTCGACCCAAAGCTGCGTCCGCGGTGGCGAAGGTGTTAAATTAACAGAACCAGAAGAAAGTAGAGTGGAGGACCATAGGGCCGCTCTACAAAGCTGCTCAGCCGAGGCACCCCTGGCAAGCCGCCCAAGAAGTACTCATATGGTGAAAGGGTCCAACAGTAAAGACGGAACAGTGAGAACCTTCATCGCTGAAGCATGGCGGATAATCCAACGAAGCCAACTGGCCAAATTCCGTGTGGAAACCAGCCAGTCCATTTTACGAATTCCATAGAAGACCAACAGGGGACCCCTTCTACGAAGAACCCGAGTCCTATTCACAAAGATCCGGAGGGACCGAACAACATCCAAAGAGGCCTCCTCCGTAGAACAAACCAGGTGCCTGAAAAAACAGGGACCAATGGTTCTAGGTGATTAGAAAACCAAGAGACTACCATAGGACAGCTCAGTCCAAGTGAAAAACATACAATGGGGAGGGACAGGACAACTCACCCTAGCATAGCCAGCAGAAAAACGGTCATCCAAGTAAGTAAATGAATGTCAAAAGAGTCCAAGGGCTCAAAGAGCGATGACTGAAGAGCACAAAGCACCAAAGACAAAGTTAAAGGAGCCAAGGAACAACGACTTCCAAGGAGAAATCCTTGAAGGAAAGCTTGTACGTCAGTTCATAAAGGTGGGTTTCATTCTGATCGAAATTAAATAGTACACACACGTGACCCTTTGAGCGAGTACAAATTAACACACTTTATTTACAAGTAACAAACAAACAATTAACATACAAAGTATACAGTATACTCAACTTTTGTTAATATATTCAGATGACACCGGTAGTTCATCATCTTCAACATAAGATCTGGGGAGCCCTCGTTTCAATAACGCGCAGGTAGTTCAATATACATTGCAGGCACCCTACTACAGTCTCAGGTCCATACACGAGCCAAAGAGCCTTTGTCTATGTCTTGATTTATATACCCTAATAGGGTGTTGGCTTTCCGGATATTAAGCCCATATTAGTTACAAACTGGGTACCAAGCACTGATTGGTACAACATAGCATGGACCATTCTTAACTTTACACATGCTCTGTAAGCATTAACATATATTACCAGACAAAGAAATACAGTTATGACGTGTCCTAATGTCTGGAGATAAACTCTGTTTCAAAGCCCTTTTGTGTAGAATCTCAGTAACCCATAATGCTTAGCGTCTCTACACATCTTACAATGGTCATCCCACTGGAATGTGGCTCACTGTCTACTGATAACACCATATAAGCTATGGATGGCTCATTATACATCTCTGATAGTGACAGGTACAAGTTAGGCCCCTCAATATATGTCTTGTTTGACCTCAAAGGTTGAATCTGACCAGTCTGAACATAGACTGCATGAATACAATCTCTTTTCAAACCTCAATGGGGCCCAGCACAGGTTGTGTGTTACAACTTATATGCCTATGTAGAAATTAATTATTTAACCCACTGGTTACAGTCAGGCATTAGCCATCTGTCTCTGAAGAGGCCAGAAAATATAGAAACCTGTTACTTCAAATAAGAGAGGCGGATGGATAGACCCAGACCTGCCGGCAGAAGGTAGAGGACCCAAGAGAGGGAAATACTTTGGGATTAAAATTCCAGTCAGAACAGCAAGCAAAGAAAATCTGCCAAAGCAATGACAAGGTCTTGCAGAGGAGAGCTCCTGGGCATACAGCATAGTATGAATGACCGACCTGGAGAACCTTGTAGTGTTCAAGACATAGGTGTTAAGAGTAACAAGATGGGTCAGATCTGGATAGAAGCACGGGTCCTGAAACAGAAGATCCGGCCACAAAGAAAGACACAGCGGAGTGCTGATAGATCTGTGTACCAAGCTGGCCATGGTCTACAGGGGGCAATCAGGATTACCCTCCCCCTGCAGTCTCCGAAGGACCCACGGAATCCACAAGATCGGAAGGAAGACATACAAAAGATTAAACTCCTGCTGGACTGGTAAGGCATCCAGCTGAAGGGCTTCCAGGGCCCTGGCACTGAAAAAGTGCTTTGATAGTTTGTGTTCATGCCGGGATATCATTAAGGCGATGTCTGGCAACCACCAGCGAAGAACTACGATTTTAAAGGCATCTGGATGAAGTGCCCATTCACCTGGGTGGATGTCCAGGCGACCACGGAAGCTTACTTCCCAATTCTGGATTTTGGGGATTAAGACTACAGTACCTACAGAGCTGGAAGTTGACACACTGTCCAGATGAGAATGCCACTCACCTCCTTCAAGGTGCCACGACTGCGAGTGCCGCCCTGATGGTTTATGTAGGCAATGGCAGTCACATTGGTGGATTGCACCTGGACCAGACTACGCTGTAGGAGCAGCCGAGCCAGGCAGAGAGCTCTAAAGATTGCTCAGAGATCCAGAAAGTTGATTGCAGTTGGTTCCTAGAAGTTGTTCACTAACCGTAGAAGGTTGTTGACATTGGTGGTGAGGAGGACCCTGTGTCGAACATTCCAGTCAAGGTGTAAGTTATCAGTGGACCTATTTGAACTGGACACATCCTCCAACTGAAGAGGCCGGGAATGAAACTGGGCATACGGCGCCATGATGGAGGTGGAGGCAAGTGAGCCCAGGATTTAAATGCAAGTGTGTATTGACACTCAGTGAGGACTTAAAACTTTGCGAATCCTGGCCTTTGGGTCCGAAAGCTTTACTGGTGGGAGGAAGACCCACTGAACCCTGGAACCCAGCAATGCCCCCTGATGGTACCTTTTCTGCAACAGAGTCCAGTAGAATTAATCCCATTGATGAGCTTTCCATGGGACTGGAGGATATCTATCAAGGGACTGAAGTGTTCCTTGAAAACATCCGGAGACCGGGTAAGGCTCAAGGAAAGACCAAATGGCAATGCCTGAAAATGAAAATGCTCCTCTGGGACCACAAGCCAGAGGAAACTCTGGAGACCAAGCCAGATAGGAACCTGAAAATAGTCCTCCCAGAAATCCAAGGTGGCCCTTAGACCCCCTAGTACCAGTGCCAGAATGATGGACACAGACTCTATGCAGAATCTGAGAACTGTTAAGGATTTCCAGGTGAACAAAGAAGAGACTGGCATAAAATTCCTTGCCTCTCTAAGAAAGGGGAACTGAAACACACACTCTGGAGGCCAGCAGGGAGTGAATAGAGTCCACCAGTTCTTTCACTTTGTCTTGATCCACCGGAAAGCTGGTGGAAAAAATGGGTTCTGAGGCCTTTCCTGAAAGGCTATGGCGTAGCCGCGGAAAATAAATCTTCACCCTCAGACATCGTACGTGGTCACCATCCAGGTGATGGAAACAGCAAAAGTCGGCCTCCCACACTGTGACCCCTCTAGGTGGAGGTCTGCCTTATCAAGCACAATCCTGTTGGTAGGCCTGGATGTAGGGTAACTGGTAGGCTTGGGCTGTATAGCTCGAAGCCTCAGCCCTTTGAAAGAGTAACCCGGAGCCTTGAGAAATGTTGGCCCTTGGCCCTTCCCCCCAGACAAAAGGAGCAAAAATTAGTTCATGACTAGGTCACAGAAGGGAGATAGGCCGTCCTGGACACAGTTATTGTAGCTACAATCCTGTCCAAAATAGGATCCCAATGAATGACCTGAAAGCAGAAGAGCCCCTATGGTCTTCCTAAAGTCTGAGTCAGCACGACAGAAATTAAGCCAAAGCGCTCGCCTAACAGCCACCAAGAATGCTGACACCCTGAAAGCTAGGGCACCAGTATCTATTGTTGCCTCTCCTATATAAGAGGCCACCCTCTGATGTTCTCATCTGATGCCAATAGCTCATTCCAAAGGGAAATTGAGCTGAGGCTCTCCTGAAGAACATCTGTCTAACCTCTCATGGCTTTAGCTACCTAAGCAGAAGTCAAGGCTGGGTGCGCAATAGCTTCTGCATAAAATGTCCCTTTTGAGGGAAGTTCCAACATCCTGTCCCTGGGATCACAAGGGATGCCGCATTTGGGCTAGGAAGGTAAGCGTTTTAGACTAGGCGGGCCATGTGAGCCTCCACTGAGGAGGAGGCTCATTTTGCCCAGTCTGCAGCAGGTAGAGAATTGAAGAAAGCAATGCACTTAGAAACCTGTAGGTGCCTATTAGGGTGAGCCCTCCGTAGAAGGTCCACTCGCTGCCAGAAAACGGGAATTCAGCAGAAAACGTCCACCAATGCTTGAAGACCGAAACACTAGCCTTAGGAGCTGAGGAACTTCAGAGTCCGAATTATTACTGGACAGGGACGCAGCACTATCTAGACTGACGTCTGAAGTGCGGTTCCTGTCCAGCTTCTGCTGGAAAGATGCAGACACCTGCGGTTAAAGTGAGAAGGGCTGCATTCATGGTTCCTAAGGCAAATGCTATAAGGTCACCAGCTGGGCCCCAGTATGGATACTAGTAGGGGGAGCAGGCCCTGGGGTTGCCAGTCTGTGTGACGGACACACTCTGACACTACAGAGGATGTGCACTAGCCCTTAGCCAAGTGCAACCTTACCTATGAGAGAGGTAGACCAGGCTGGTTCTAGGTGGAAGTCATGGTTGACTGACACTCTGGCTGCGAATCTGCGAAACACCGGACACTGAGCCCATCATGGTACAGAGCCTGAGGAGAAAGTACAGAGGTACAAATCCTACAGTTACTCAACACTGAAACACCCATCCCTGGGTGCTTTGCCCTTGAAAAACCTGGTACCGCAATCCATGGCAGTCCCCACACACCAGCTAGTTAAACTAATGTGTGCAATCACGCCGTAGCTAGGGTAGTGCGGCCGGTGCCATCGCACAGGGCACCACAGGTCAGGAGGAGCTGTTTGGGCCTGTCAAATTTCTGTTTATTATCATTCTTACTTTTAGCTTCCTCTTATTTCATCCCCAGCATCTCCTGGCCTCTCCTATCTCTTCCCTGGCCCTTCCTCATGAAGCCATGGCCCTTTTTTGGGTGCATTACATCCCTTTGAAAAACGAGGGGGGCGCCAATGCTCTTTCTGGCACAGGGCACCAAAAAGTCTAGTTACAGCTCTGTGTGCAATAATAGGGGGATGCAATGATTGTGACCTCACCTCACAATAGATCGTGGGCTTTACAGACGAGGGATTTACTAAACTGTCAGAAGAATTAAGTGTGGCTCCCTGTAAGCAGGGAGCCGCTCTTACATCTGAGCACCATCCGTGCTCCCCTCCCCCCAGCGTCCGGCTGCGGATCCCTGATGTGTGCTGGGGGACCAGCTGAAATCACCGACTCGCTCGCGGCCATTTTTCCAGGGACTCACGCATGCGCAGTACTGCTGTCCCTGGGAAAACAGTGCGGGCGCCATTTTCCCGGAGACCCGTATATGCGCAGTAGATTTTGGCACTAAGACAGAATCTACTGCACCGCGGGACCGCCGGAGAGAGGAGGGGGCCCGAGTCTGCACACAGGCCCCCCTCTCTCTTTAAATGCCCCTGTTAGCACCAGTCCTATCCTTGGTTCAAAAAGTCTGCCTGAAAGTGGTCAGATCTCTACATACTCTCACCTCTGACTGCCCGCTCACAACATGCCCCCCAATGCAAACAGGTGTACCATTGCTGCCAAATAATAATATCTACACCATCGCAAGCAGAGATCTGGCTGAGGTGTGGAGAGAAAGTGCACATACCCCTAATTTACATACATCTGTATAGTTTTATTTTTGAAATGAGAATGGTTATAAAAGTAAAATATACCATTTATTATTATTAGTTAAAATAGGTAACCAGATACTGTATTTATTAGCAGTGTCGGACTGGGGCATGAAGGGCCCACCAGGAGAATGCAGATTTAGGGGCCCATATTTAGGGGTGTGACCAGCCTCTAAAGGGGGTGTGGCCATCCTCCACAGAGTCTTGGCTAACCATTAGAGAGTGCATGGATTGGGTTCCTTAAATATGTATATATAGTGAATACTGCTAGTGCATGCATGATAAGGTACCAGATTAATAACAGCAATGCATTGTAGAAAATACACTATAGTCCTGTGCAGTATAATGTAACATACAGTATGTATAATGTATAGTTCAAGTGCACAGTCTTGAACCTGATCCCTAGAGGAGGGTGTGGGCCCACAGGCAGTGGGGCCCACCGGGGGATCCCCCTGTACACCTGTGGGCCAGTCCAACGATGTTTATTAGAGCCAAATATCAAACATAGATGGTGATATAAGTAAGAAAAGTGTGAAAATGAAAATAGATTAAAATAATGTCTGCCTGTGGCACAGTTATTATTCCCCAATAGATTGCTACTTTTATATTTTATATATATATAATAAAGAGTGGAGAAGAGAGCGCCTCCTAGTGCAATATTGTACAATAGATTTAACCACCACCAGGTGTAATCACCTCTATGTGGATGGGGGTGTACCTTAATAAGTGGAAACACCACTTTGACAACACGAATAACTTAAATAGTCCGCAATCTCAGGATCCTATGACCAACCCAATGTCATAACTCTGCAGTCGCTCGGTCATCAGCTCCTCCTCAGTCTGACTCCGCACTGGCTGAAGCAGGGAACATTGGGAGCTCAGCTGGATTTAGATTTGGGGTGCCCAGGGCTTCTTATTGGCTTAGCTTAGTTTAGTATGCCTTTCAGTCTGCTGAGCTTGGTTGTGACTGTATATATATATATATATATATATATATATAAATATATTTATATTTGTTTTATATGTTCTGTTCATTAAAGTCTGATTTATCCTTTGTAAGAAATGGTGTAATTCTTCTTTTAGTTTTTATTTTATCATTTTTTTTTATTTTCATTATTTAGCATTCTCCTAATAGCTTCCCTTATATTATATAATAATTATCCTCTTGTTACACTCTTCCCTGCTGTATATTTAAGCTTGATGTTTTTTATTTCTCAGTTAAGTTCCTGGTAGATATTTGTGTTGCATAATATTGCAATGTGATTCTGAGTTGTGAATGATACTATGGGGTAAATTTACTAAGATCCATGTTGCTCCCGATTTGTCCCGTTTTTCAACTCGAATAGGATCGATAAAAAAACGACCGTTTTTATCACTAAAAAAATCGGGAATTTAATTTACCAAGCTCCCGGTTTTGACAAGATCATTTTGATTGATGGTGTATTTGGTCGATCCTGTCCGATTTGAAGCCCTGATTTAAACAGCTGAATTTATCTCTCGAACAAGCAGGCTGCACATAGCAATGAAATATGTGGACAGTTTTATTTTTAGGGTTACATTTTTTTTTTTAAATGACGTGATATGGCTCTACATAGGCAGAAGCCGTGTCAGAGCGTTTCATTCGGGAGATACCAACCATCCTGTTTGGTATCTGTTGCGTGGTTTGGGTTTTTTGTTTTAAGAAGACCTTGGATGCCTACTTTGGACAAGGGGATCACTCCTGGTAATGTAGGTGAGTGTGTGTGTGTGAGTGTGTGTGTGTGTAATGGTGTGTAATAAAACTGTACTTTCTCAGTGTGTGTGTTGTGTGTTTTTTTTACACATTTCTTTACAGGTGAACTACAGGTACCAGCAAGCCCTTAATGCCCTGTATGCTGGTACTTGTGGTTCTCCAAGTATCAGCATGCGGAGGAGGCTTGCTGGGACCTGTAGTTCCACTGTAAAGACAATGTTGTAATGTCTATTTTTTACACACTACATACACTATCAGCCCGCACCCACCGCCTTAGGGTGGCGGGGATAGCCCCGGGCTATCAGCCTAGGGCAGGGGTGCCCTTGAGAGGGAGACCCCTTTATTGGGGGGGTCCACAACTCTCCAGGGATCCCTGGCCTGGGCTGACTAGTGGTCAGGACTGATGCTGCGGCTGGGGGGCCCGGTGAAAGGGCTCCCCTGGCTGTGGCATCAGCCCCCCGCTAGAAAGGGTCCGGTGCTGGTTTTAATTATAGGAGGACCCCTACGCAATTTTTTTCCCCCCTATAATTAATACCAGGACTGGTCCTGCAGCCTGGTGCTGGTACCTAATTTAAGGTGGAACCCTACTCGTTTTGTTCCCTGTAATTTTAGGTACCAGGACAAGCTGACAAGTCCGGGGCTGGTTAGCCTTTTGAGTGGGGACCTTACTTCATTTTTTTTTTTTTTTCTAATTAACCCTTACAACACACTTGCCATTCAGAAACATACACAAATCACACTGATTTGTGTATGTTTGATGACAACTCGCAGCTCAGGAGGTGGTGCATTTAAAACTTCTATTGAGTCCCCGATTTGAGTGTAAAACGAATAATGGTAAATTCCCGATTTGTATTAAAAAAGTGAAAAGTACTTCCGAATTGAGCCGATGGTGATTTCATTTCTATAGTTCAAAAAGGCCAAATTTGCGTCATTAAACCACCCGATTTTAACCTGAAAAAATGAAGAAATCACCCGACTTTAATGATAATAAATTCCTAATTTGCAAAAAAGTGATATTATCACCCGAAAATGCAAATCGGGACAAACACAGATCTTAGTAAATTTACCCCTTTGTATCAGTTATAGAATACTGTCAGTGGCGGCTCAAGGTACGGGCTAGCAGTGCCATCGCCCGGAGCGCCATAGCCTAAAGGGTGCAGCCCTGCCTGTACTCACCAACACCCAGCTCCGGAAAATCCCGCCCACTGGCGTTATTGAGTATACGCTCAGGGGGAGGGAGTGGAGGAGGAAAGGGGCGCGGCAGTACAGTGCTGGGCGCAGAGAAGCCTAGCGTTGGTCCTGGATACTGTGTATCCACACATAAATAGATTGTATTTGCCACTCCCAGTCATGACACTATATTAAATTATGGCCCTGATTCAGACGTGCTCGCTGCCGAAGGCAGCTCGCAGGTCTGAAGGGCGTTTTTGTTTTTTTTTGAGTCCGGCCTTCTGTGACCACCCACAGCTTTTGCGAGCGGCAAGGTGATGGTCGCGACCATCGCGACCTTTGGGCTTGCGACGAGGCCCTTGTGGTAGGGTCTCGTCTGCCGCAAGCCCCAGTCAGGTTCCTGTCAGTAGGGCCGCCCTCAAACGGCAGCCGTTCCTTCAGGAACACCTCGGTTCGACCAGCCACTCCCCTCCCTGCCTACAAAACGGGGAGAGCTGTCGATCAACATCGACAGCCGCCCTGTTTGTAGCGAGCCCCGGAGCGAGTGAATTTCCCACAATTTCCTAAGGTGGAAACGAGAAACCACCTTGGGAAGGAAGCTAGGGTGCGTTCTAAGAACAGCCCTGTCCTGATGAAATATCAAAAGGGGGAGCTACATGAAAGCACCCCTAAATCCGATACCCTATGGGCAGATGCTATAGCCAGAAGAAACAGAGGGGGTCATTCAGACCCACTCGCTAGCGGCAGTACGCTCGCAAGTGGGTCGATGTTCCCCACTGCGCATGCGCACGACGGAGGGAGCTCCGTCGTGTGCATGCGCGAGACCCGCCGAGCGACGGGCTTTCCATCGCTCGGGGTCTCGCACCAAAGGGGGCGTGCTGTCGATGTTGATTGACAGCACGCCCCCTTTGGTGGGCGTGCCGGGGGCGTGCCAGCCAGACGGAGGCGTTCCCATGGGAATGCCTACCGTCTGAAGCCGGCCCCACTGACATCACTAGTGATGTCAGTGGGAGTGATTTTGGCTCTGATAGAGCCAAAATCACTCCAGGGCTTGTGGCTGGGAAATCCGACCGCAGGGTTTCCCTCGCAAGTCCGATGGTCGCGATGGTCAAGACCATCGCGACCATCTTTTTGCACGCTCGTATATGCTGTGGGTGGTGACCCACAGCTATACGAGCGTCCATGAGGACGCTCCATTTTAATGGAGGAGGGCCCTGATACAGAGCGAGCGCTCTGGTCAGAGCGTCCGGCTCTGAATCAGGCCCAGAGTCTTTGCAGTGAGCCACTTGACGTCTACCGATTCCAGGGATTTGAATTGAGAATCCTGAAGTGCATGGAGAACCACTGACATATCCCATGGAACCACAGGAGGGACAAAGGGGGGTTGTATACGTAGAACACCTTTTAGGATGGTGTGAACATCCGGTGGAGGAGCAATTCTGTACTGGAACTACAGTGGATGTATAGAGCAGAGACGTGCACTTTCAGAGATGCGAGTCCAAGATCCAGTCCAGCCTGAAGAAAGGTAAGTATTCTAGAAACTTTAAAAACTTTAGGGTTACAGTTTCTAGGGGCACACCACTGGAAATATGTATGCCATACTTGGTAGTAAATTATAGCAGAGGCCAGTTTACTAGCTCTGATCATGGTCTGGACCATAGAGCTAGGAAATCCCTTAGACCTTAGGAGGGATGTCTCAACAGCCAAGCCATTAAAGACAGGCGGGCCAGATCCGAAAGTAGACAGGGACACTGAGCAACAGGTCTGGTTGAAGAGGAGCATCTATGGAGAGACTTTGAAGATCGGAGAACCAGTAGCGTCTGGGCCTAGCCGGAGCCACCAACAGGACTGTGCCCTCTTCCTATTTCAACTTCCAAAGAACCCGAGGAAGAAGGGAGACTAAAGGGAAGAGGTACGCCAAATGGAAGGTCCACCTCACAGTATAATGTGTCCACGAAGCCCGCATTGGGGTCCCTTGTCTTGGCTCCAGTGTAGTTTGCGGTTGTGTCGTGAGGCCCACATCTGGTAGACCACATTTGTCCACCAGGAGCTGAAAGACTTCGGGATGTAGAGACCACTCCCCTGCATACACAATGTGACAGCTGAGAAAATCTGCTTCCCAATTGAGAATTCCTGGGATGAACACTGCAGAGATGGCCTAAACCTAACCCTCCCGGGGGGGGTCACTAACCCTAAGTTCCCCCCGGGAGCCCCTAACCTAATCCTCCCTTCCCGTGGCTATCCGCGCCCAGTGCCCGACTTACCTTCGATCGGGATGCCGGGCGTCGGGCTCACAGAATAGGTAAAATGACAGGCGCCAGGATTTCGATGCCTTCCCGACTGCTTCCCGCTCCACTGTAAAAGCGGTGATCCAGCTCCTGCCGGACACCAACGAAACTGAGTTGCCCTCAGGCTGTGGGCGGGGTGAAGGGAGAAGGACCGGAGCATCCTGGGATTGAAAAAGCTTTGCTGTCGGGGACCGGTCCTCCAAGTCCCACCTACACCCCATTGTCTCCCTGTGGAGCCCTATGGACCCTGAAGAAGAAATAAAGCTGTACAGCATTTGTGGGCTACAGGAAAAAGCAGCCAGTATTTACCCCACATGCTAAAACAATGTACAGTGGGCCTGATTCAGAGCCGCTCGCTCTGAATCAGGGCCGGGCTTTTGTATTTTTGGAACGGTCTCTCGGCCGCTCGCATAGCTGTGAGTGACCACCCACAGCTATTGCGAGCTTGCAACGAGACTCTTGTGGTAGGGTCTCGTGGCCGCAAGCCCCAGAGAGCTTTCGGCTCAAACAGAGCCGTAAGCTCTCCACTGATATCACTCGTGATGTCAGTGGGGCTGCCCCCAGACGGCAGGCGTTCTCATGGGAACGCCTCCGTTTGGGCAGCCACCGCCCCGGCCCGCCCACCAAAGGGGGCGAGCTGTCACTCAACATCGACAGCTCGCCCCCTTTGGAGCGAGACCCGGAGCGACGCATTGCCTGTCGCTAGCCGGGTCTCGCGCATGCGCACGACGGAACCGGCTCCGCGTGCGCTGTGGGCCACCATCAACCCGGTTGCGAGCACTCAGCGCTTGCGACCGGGTCTGAATCAGGCCCAATATGTATTTGCATTGCTACATGGTTTGTCCAGGTACACAGTTACTTGCTCTATCTAACTCAGACATTAGCATTCCCACTATGAGACATTAACACGCCCACTATGAGACATTAACACGCCCACTATGAGACATTAGCACGCCCACTATGAGACATTAGCATGCCCACTATGAGAAATTAACACGCCCACTATGAGACATTAACACGCCCACTATGAGACATTAGCACGCCCACTATGAGACATTAGCACGCCCACTATGAGAAATTAACACGCCCACTATGAGACATTAACACGCCCAGTATGAGACATTAACACGCCCACTATGTCTTGGCGTGCGACCGCGGTGTGTATTTAGAGTACGCCCACTAGCCTGTCTGAAGATGCCCACTTTCCCTTAGTAACATACGTCATCTCCAGGAAGTGTATTAAACAATCGGTAACATCGAGTACCATCGGACCCATACGCAGCACTTGAGGCTGACCATACCCTACCGCGAGCACTGCGAGTGCTGCTGTGTGTAATTCAGCCATGTGATGTGTACTATGATGCTGCGTTTTACTTATGCACGCCTCTGAAACGGCGTTAAGACACACAGACACGCCTGCGTTCGCACCACCACAGCCCCGTTTCCATTCACCAACCCTGTCACCACCCACAAGCGGCTCGTCCTGTCACTCATTCTAGCGAAGCGTCGAAGCGATCGCATGGACTGGTTCGCGCATGCGCTCTACGATTTATACCCTCTATTCCCAAGTGTGAATCAGGCCCATAATGCACAGGTCCCCAGGAGTTAGGCACCGTAGCCCAAATTTTAGACTCCGCTTGGGGTTTGCTGATTCCTGGCATATGGAACACTTTTATAGTAAGTCATGTGACCAGCGTGATTGTGTCCAGTAAATGGGATACACATCACAAAACGATGGACTGTGTAGAAAATGCGTATATTGGCACCAGTGTATATAGCACTTAGCAGACAAATTAGCAGTACAGTTGAATGCAGTGTTCGATAAAAAGCATACGAAACACTATAGGAGAGACGTCTTAATGTATAGGGGTAGGTTTGATAATGGAGAGCTCACAAAGGGCTGGTGGGTGATGGAGAGAACCTGGCATATTCTTCTGTACGCTGATTTCTATGGCATGAAAGGACAATTATGATAAAAGAAAACAGAAAGATAATTGGAGACAGATGCTTTCTTCTGAAGACAAAGGGCCTGATTCAGAGGCGCTCGCTATTTGCGAGTGCTCGCTCTGAATGAGGGCGGGATATTTTTTTTTTCCACCGGCCTCCAGGCTGCTCGCTAAGCTGTGGGTGACCACCCACAGCTTTAGCGAGCGGCCTGGCGATGGTCGCAATTATCGCAACCATCGGGCTTGCGATGAGATTCTTGTGGTAGGGTCTCATCGACGGCAAGTCCCAGTGAACTTCCTGTTCTAATACAGCAGGAAGCTCACTACTGACATCACTGGTGATGTCAGTAGGGCCGCCCACAAACGGCAGGCGTTCCTTCAGGAATGCCTCCGTTTGTCAAGACACCCCCCCCTGCACTCCTACAAAACGGGGAAAGCTGTCAATCGCAATCGACAGCCGCCCCGTCTTGTAGCGAGTCCCGCAGCGAGTGAAAATTCACTCGCTACGGGGCTTGTGCGTGCGCATTGCCCGGCCATCGACCCACTTGCGAGCATTATGCGCTCGCGAGCGGGTCTGAATCAGGCCCAAAGTTAGATGGAGAAGAAATTTACACGTTGCAATGAAACACGAATTGTTGATCTAGAAATGAGAAACTAGAGACAATTAATGATTCCAACAGTGTCCTGGGGATCTAAAGCTGTGTACTATACAATGTATCGGCCCGGATCGGAACAATATATCGATCATATGATGCAATGCGGTGCAGTAACATGCAGCCTGTAACGATACAAAGCGCCATCGTACACGGGTTCGTGCAGTTGGTACGGCACACTAGATGTATCATTACGTCACATCGCCGCGTTGCTGGGTCGTACCATCACATGGTGTATGCCAAGCTTAAGGCAGTGGAAAAGGGAGAGACAATGGGACATAAAGAACATCCAAAGAGATTGATATGTACCATAAGGGATGAGCAAGAGGCAACACCTTTATCAATACAGCTGAGCTGCCATCAGGAATCACTTCAGTCAGATCAGGGACAGACTGTGGTGTCATGTGTGGTCCCGAAGGGAAGATGGGGTGACAAGGAGTAAGTGAGGTTGTAGAGGTCCAATCACAGGCCGAGTACAGTACTAGTGAGCAGCTGGAGGGGGGACTATTGCCGGCACAACGAGACTGTAACAGACCATAGATGCTGAGATCGTCTTGTGTTCAGACCTCACTGCACCTGACCGCAACGGAGAGTTACCAGCTGCCGACAGAGCAATGGCAACAGACGATCGATAATACAGCGACAGGGAACAAGGAGTAAGTGCAAAGGCAAACAATAAGAGCAGGGAAGAAGCGGATCACCAGAACCATTAGCGTTATCACTCCTTCTAGAACACGTGCAACAAGGCACTTACACTGGATAGCCGCCTGGAAGGCCTGGAAGGCAGCTTACAGGCCAGGAACTAAGGTCAAGGCTGGTCATTAAAATAAAGATGCCAAGTCATAAAAGAAAACATCATAATAAGTGATGCATGCCCGTGTCTCACCCCACAGGGTCTGCACTGTAATAAACCAGGGCTCACATACACACACTGTGCTGCAATTTCACTGGACCCGCCAGGCCATATTATTCATAAGGCTGAAGCCTAGGGGCCCCCACAGGGAGAAGCTGCAAGGGACACTCCTAGTCAGCTGATTGCTTTGAGAAAATAAAGGGGGGGGTACAGTGGACCAATAGCGCACTAGCGTCAGGGGTGTTACACCACCATGAGAGGACATGTGACTGCTGGAGGACGTTCTCTCTCCTCCAGAGCTCAGCATACACAGGGGCAGGAGAACCCTCAGGACTTGCAGATATACCAGCTGCCCACTAGGGAACCACCACCAAGTGCAAAGCAAGGATACCCCAGCATAGGGGAGAAGCCAACTGGAATGAAGACCTGGAGTGCACACACCAGGAAGGACAATACAGCCTACTGGTAAGAGCATAGAGGGGGATGCCGCCAGAAGGATGTCCAAAACCATGACGACCACCTTCAGGGTGAGGGAGACGTATGCTGTGCACATCATACGGAAAGCGCCCCCCACCAGCAAGAGTAATCTTACACATCCCATTCCACTGTGTGACTGCATAGTAGCCGCTACACTGCAGACACGCCACAGGGAGATGGCACCACTTTATGGAATACCCTAAAGCAGCAGCTTATCTCACCAACACCCTCTCTGATAACAGTCTTCCCGCACTGGACATTATTGATAATTTAATGTACATTTTATTAGGATTATCTGGAGCACCGTGGAGCATGGAGTCACCATTTTTTAGCAATCTAAAGAAAAGAAACTCACTCTATGCTGAATCAGCAACTCCATCATAGCCTCAGATACCACACACCCTGCTCCATCACTGCCTTAGATACCACACACCCTGCTCCATCATAGCCTTAGATACCATACACCCTGCTCCATCACTACCTTACATACCATACACTCTGCTCCATCATAGCCTTAGATACCATACACACTGCTCCATCATAGCCTCAGATACCATACACACCATGCTCCATCATAGCCTTACATACCATACACACTGCTCCATCATTGCCTTACATACCATACACACTGCTCCATCACAGCCTTAGATACCATACACACTGCTCCATCACTGCCCTAGATACCATACACACTGCTCCATCACTACCTTACATACCATACACTCTGCTCCATCATTGCCTTACATACCATACACACTGCTCCATCACTACCTTACATACCATACACACTGCTCCATCACTACCTTACATACCATACACACCGCTCCATCACTGCCTTATATACCATACACACTGCTCCATCACTACCTTACATACCTTATACCATACACACTGCTCCATCACTGCTCTAGATACCATACACACTGCTCCATCACTGCCTTACATACCATACACACTGCTCCATCACTACCTTACATACCATACACACTGCTCCATCACTGCCTTATATACCATACACACTGCTCCATCACTGCCTTACATACCATACACACTGCTCCATCACTGCCTTATATACCATACACACTGCTCCATCACTGCCTTACATACCATACACACTGCTCCATCACTGCCTTACATACCATACACACTGCTCCATCACTACCTTACATACCATACACACTGCTCCATCACTGCCTTACATACCATACACACTGCTCCATCACTGCCTTACATACCATACACACTGCTCCATCACTGCCTTACATACCATAGACACTGCTCCATCATTGCCTTAGATACCATACACACTGCTCCATCACTGCCTTAGATACCATACACACTGCTCCATCACTGCCCTAGATACCATACACACTGCTCCATCACTACCTTACATACCATACACACTGCTCCATCACTGCCTTAGATACCATACACACTGCTCCATCACTGCCCTAGATACCATACACACTGCTCCATCACTACCTTACATACCATACACACTGCTCCATCACTACCTTACATACCACACACACTGCTCCATCACTACCTTACATACCATACACACTGCTCCATCACTGCCTTACATACCATACACACTGCTCCATCACTGCCTTACATACCATACACACTGCTCCATCACTACCTTACATACCATACACACTGCTCCATCACTGCCTTACATACCATACACTCTGCTCCATCACTGCCGTACATACCATAGACACTGCTCCATCATTGCCTTACATACCATACACACTGCTCCATCACAGCCTTAGATACCATACACACTGCTCCATCACTGCCCTAGATACCATACACACTGCTCTATCACTACCTTAAATACCATACACTCTGCTCCATCATTGCCTTACATACCATACACACTGCTCCATCACTACCTTACATACCATACACACTGCTCCATCACTACCTTACATACCATACACACTGCTCCATCACTACCTTACATACCATACACACTGCTCCATCACTGCCTTACATACCATACACACTGCTCCATCACTACCTTACATACCATACACACTGCTCCATCACTGCCTTACATACCATACACTCTGCTCCACCACTACCTTACATACCATACACACTGCTCCATCACTACCTTACATACCATACAAACTGCTCCATCACTACCTTACATACCATACACTCTGCTCCATCACTACCTTACATACCATACACTCTGCTCCATCACTACCTTACATACCATACACACTGCTCCATCACTACCTTACATACCATACACACCGCTCCATCACTACCTTACATACCATACACACCGCTCCATCACTGCCTTACATACCATACACTCTGCTCCATCACTACCTTACATACCATACACACTGCTCCATCACTACCTTACATACCATACACACTGCTCCATCACTACCTTACATACCATACACACTGCTCCATCACTGCCTTACATACCATACACACTGCTCCATCACTGCCTTGCATACCATACACACTGCTCCATCACTACCATACACACTACTCCATCACTGCCTTACATACCATATACTCTGCTCCATCACTACCTTACATACCATACACACTGCTCCATCACTACCTTACATACCATACACTCTGCTCCATCACTACCTTACATACCATACACACTGCTCCATCACTACCTTACATACCATACACACTGCTCCATCACTACCTTACATACCATACACACTGCTCCATCACTGCCTTACATACCATACACACTGCTCCATCACTACCTTACATACCATACACACTGCTCAATCACTACCTTACATACCATTCACTCTGCTCCATCATCACCTTAGATATCATACACTCTGCTCCATCATTGCCTTAGATGCTATACACTCTGCTCCATCATCGCCTTAAATACCATATACTGCGCTCCATTATCGCCTTAGGTACCAAACAATCCGCTCCATTATCGCATTACTTACCATACACTCTGCTCCATCATTCCCTTAGATACCATACACTCTGCTCCATCATCGCCTTAGATGCTATACACTCTGCTCCATCATCGCCTTAGATACCATACACACTGCTCCATCATTGCCTTAGATACCATACACACTGCTCCATCACTACCTTATATACCATACACACTGCTCCATCACTACCTTACATACCATACACACTGCTCCATCACTGACTTACATACCATACACACTGGTCCATCACTACCTTACATACCATACACACTGCTCCATCACTACCTTACATACCATACACACTGCTCCATCACTGCCTTACATACCATACACACTGCTCCAACACTGCCTTATATACCATACACACTGCTCCATCATTGCCTTACACACCATACACACTGCTCCATCACTGCCTTATATACCATACACACTGCTCCATCACTGACTTACATACCATACACTCTGCTCCATCACTGCCTTACATACCATACACACTGCTCCATCACTGCCTTACATACCATACACACTGCTCCATCACTACCTTACATACCATACACACTGCTCCATCACTGCCTTACATACCATACACACTGCTCCATCACTACAATACATACCATACACACTGCTCCATCACTACCTTACATACCATACACACTGCTCCATCACTGACTTACATACCATACACACTGCTCCATCACTACCTTACATACCATACACTCTGCTCCACCACTACCTTACATACCATACACACTGCTCCATCACTACCTTACATACCATACAAACTGCTCCATCACTACCTTACATACCATACACTCTGCTCCATCACTACCTTACATACCATACACACTGCTCCATCACTACCTTACATACCATACACACTGCTCCATCACTACCTTACATACCATACACACTGCTCCATCACTGCCTTACATACCATACACTCTGCTCCATCACTGCCTTACATACCATACACACTGCTACATCACTGCCTTACATACCATACACACTGCTACATCACTACCTTACATACCATACACACTGCTCCATCACTACCTTACATACCATACACACTGCTCCATCACTGCCTTACATACCATACACACTGCTCCATCACTACCATACACACTACTCCATCACTGCCTTACATACCATATACTCTGCTCCATCACTACCTTACATACCATACACACTGCTCCATCACTACCTTACATACCATACACTCTGCTCCATCACTACCTTACATACCATACACACTGCTCCATCACTACCTTACATACCATACACACTGCTCCATCACTACCTTACATACCATACACACTGCTCCATCACTGCCTTACATACCATACACACTGCTCCATCACTACCTTACATACCATACACACTGCTCAATCACTACCTTACATACCATTCACTCTGCTCCATCATCACCTTAGATATCATACACTCTGCTCCATCATTGTCTTAGATGCTATACACTCTGCTCCATCATCGCCTTAAATACCATATACTGCGCTCCATTATTGCCTTAGGTACCAAACAATCCGCTCCATTATCGCATTACTTACCATACACTCTGCTCCATCATTCCCTTAGATACCATACACTCTGCTCCATCATCGCCTTAGATGCTATACACTCTGCTCCATCATCGCCTTAGATACCATACACACTGCTCCATCATTGCCTTAGATACCATACACACTGCTCCATCACTACCTTATATACCATACACACTGCTCCATCACTACCTTACATACCATACACACTGCTCCATCACTGACTAACATACCATACACACTGGTCCATCACTACCTTACATACCATACACACTGCTCCATCACTACCTTACATACCATACACACTGCTCCATCACTGCCTTACATACCATACACACTGCTCCAACACTGCCTTATATACCATACACACTGCTCCATCATTGCCTTACACACCATACACACTGCTCCATCACTGCCTTATATACCATACACACTGCTCCATCACTGACTTACATACCATACACTCTGCTCCATCACTGCCTTACATACCATACACACTGCTCCATCACTGCCTTACATACCATACACACTGCTCCATCACTACCTTACATACCATACACACTGCTCCATCACTGCCTTACATACCATACACACTGCTCCATCACTACCTTACATACCATACACACTGCTCCATCACTACCTTACATACCATACACACTGCTCCATCACTGACTTACATACCATACACACTGCTCCATCACTACCTTACATATCATACACACTGCTCCATCACTACCTTACATACCATACACACTGCTCCATCACTGCCTTACACACCATTCACACTGCTCCATCACTGCCTTATATACCATACACACTGCTCCATCATTGCCTTACACACCATACACACTGCTCCATCACTGCCTTATATACCATACACACTGCTCCATCACTGCCTTACATACCATACACTCTGCTCCATCACTGCCTTACATACCATACACACTGCTCCATCATTGCCTTAGATACCATTCACTCTGCTCCATCATCGCCTTAGATATCATACACTCTGCTCCATCATTGCCTTAGATGCTATACACTCTGCTCCATCATCGCCTTAGATACCATACACTGCGCTCCATTATCGCCTAAGGTACCATACAATCCGCTCTATTATCGCATTACTTACCATACACTCTGCTCCATCATTCCCTTAGATACCATACACTCTGCTCCATCATCGCCTTAGATGCTATACACTCTGCTCCATCATCACCTTAGATACCATACACTGCGCTCCATTATCGCCTAAGATACCATACAATCCGCTCCATTATCGCCTTAGATACCATACACTCTGCTCCATCATTGCCTTGGATACCATAAACACTGCTCCATCATTGCTTTAGATACCATACACACTAATCCATCACTGCCTTAGATACCATACACACTGCTCCACAGGGGCAGAACTATGGGAGACAATGGCGGCATCTTCCGCCGGGCTCCAGCTCTGAAGGGGGCACCTTGTCCACAACATATTCACCCCACTTAGGGCTGTAACTATGTACCCAGAGTGCACCGTCACGGCTGTCCATTACATGGCACCCCTACCCGTCACCTGAGAAGCCACCATACACTAGTGGAGAGCTCCATGCCAGACCATCAGCTGCCACCTTCGTCTATCTATAGCCTGACTGCATGCGAATTGCTACATTACAGTGTTAGCGGCTATGACGGGGGATGGGGGGGTGCCAAATTATAACTTGCCTCCGGGCGTCTGGGATGAACTTACGCCACTGCTGCTCCATCACTGCCTTAGATACCATACACACTGCTCCATCACTGCCTCAGATACCATAAACACTGCACCATCACTGCCTTACATACCATACACACTGCTCCATCACTGCCTTACATACCATACACACTGCTCCATCACTACCTTACATACCATACACACTGCTCCATCACTGCCTTACATACCATACACACTGCTCCATCACTACCTTACATACCATACACACTGCTCCATCACTACCTTACATACCATACACACTGCTCCATCACTACCTTACATACCATACACACTGCTCCATCACTGCCTCAGATCCCATACACACTGCTCCATCACTGCCTCAGATACCATACACACTGCTCCATCACTGCCTCAGATACCATACACACTGCACCATCACTGCCTTACATACCATACACACTGCTCCATCACTGCCTTACATACCATACACACTGCTCCATCACTACCTTACATACCATACACACTGCTCCATCACTGCCTTACATACCATACACACTGCTCCATCACTGCCTTACATACCATACACACTGCTCCATCACTACCTTACATACCATACACACTGCTCCATCACTATCTTACATACCATACACACTGCTCCATCACTACCTTACATACCATACACACTGCTCCATCGCTGCCTTATATACAATACACACTGCTCCATCACTATCTTACATTCCATACATACTGCTCCATCACTGCCTTACATACCATACACACTGCTCCATCACTACCTTACATACCATACACTCTGCTTCATCACTGCCTTACATACCATACACACCGCTCCATCACTACCTTAGATACTATACATCCTGCTCCATCATTGCCTTAGATACCATACACACTGCTCCATCATTGCCTTAGATACCATACACTACGCTCCATCATTGCCTTGGATACCATAAACACTGCTCCATCATTGCTTTAGATACCATACACACTAGTCCATCACTGCCTTAGATACCATACACACTGCTCCACAGGGGCAGAACTAAGGGAGACAATGGAGGCATCTTCCGCCGGGCTCCAGCTCTGAAGGGGGCACCTTGTCCACAACATATTCACCCCACTTAGGGCTGTAACAATGTACCCAGAGTGCACCGTCACGGCTGTCCAATACATGGCACCCCTACCCGTCACCTGAGAAGCCACCATACACTAGTGGAGAGCTCCATGCCAGACCATCAGCTGCCACCTTCGTCTATCTATAGCCTGACTGCATGCGAATTGCTACATTACAGTGTCAGCGGCAATGACGGGGGACGGGGGGGTGCCAAATTATAACTTGCCTCCGGGCGTCTGGGATGAACTTACGCCACTGCTGCTCCATCACTGCCTTAGATACCATACACACTGCTCCATCACTGCCTCAGATACCATACACACTGCTCCATCACTGCCTCAGATACCATACACACTGCTCCATCACTGCCTCAGATACCATACACACTGCACCATCACTGCCTTACATACCATACACACTGCTCCATCACTGCCTTACATACCATACACACTGCTCCATCACTGACTTACATACCATACACACTGGTCCATCACTACCTTACATACCATACACACTGCTCCATCACTACCTTACATACCATACACACTGCTCCATCACTGCCTTACATACCATACACACTGCTCCAACACTGCCTTATATACCATACACACTGCTCCATCATTGCCTTACACACCATACACACTGCTCCATCACTGCCTTATATACCATACACACTGCTCCATCACTGACTTACATACCATACACTCTGCTCCATCACTGCCTTACATACCATACACACTGCTCCATCACTGCCTTACATACCATACACACTGCTCCATCACTACCTTACATACCATACACACTGCTCCATCACTGCCTTACATACCATACACACTGCTCCATCACTACCTTACATACCATACACACTGCTCCATCACTACCTTACATACCATACACACTGCTCCATCACTGACTTACATACCATACACACTGCTCCATCACTACCTTACATACCATACACTCTGCTCCACCACTACCTTACATACCATACACACTGCTCCATCACTACCTTACATACCATACAAACTGCTCCATCACTACCTTACATACCATACACTCTGCTCCATCACTACCTTACATACCATACACACTGCTCCATCACTACCTTACATACCATACACACCGCTCCATCACTACCTTACATACCATACACACCGCTCCATCACTGCCTTACATACCATACACTCTGCTCCATCACTACCTTACATACCATACACACTGCTCCATCACTACCTTACATACCATACACACTGCTCCATCACTACCTTACATACCATACACACTGCTCCATCACTGCCTTACATACCATACACTCTGCTCCATCACTGCCTTACATACCATACACACTGCTACATCACTGCCTTACATACCATACACACTGCTACATCACTACCTTACATACCATACACACTGCTCCATCACTACCTTACATACCATACACACTGCTCCATCACTGCCTTACATACCATACACACTGCTCCATCACTACCATACACACTACTCCATCACTGCCTTACATACCATATACTCTGCTCCATCACTACCTTACATACCATACACACTGCTCCATCACTACCTTACATACCATACACTCTGCTCCATCACTACCTTACATACCATACACACTGCTCCATCACTACCTTACATACCATACACACTGCTCCATCACTACCTTACATACCATACACACTGCTCCATCACTGCCTTACATACCATACACACTGCTCCATCACTACCTTACATACCATACACACTGCTCAATCACTACCTTACATACCATTCACTCTGCTCCATCATCACCTTAGATATCATACACTCTGCTCCATCATTGCCTTAGATGCTATACACTCTGCTCCATCATCGCCTTAAATACCATATACTGCGCTCCATTATCGCCTTAGGTACCAAACAATCCGCTCCATTATCGCATTACTTACCATACACTCTGCTCCATCATTCCCTTAGATACCATACACTCTGCTCCATCATCGCCTTAGATGCTATACACTCTGCTCCATCATCGCCTTAGATACCATACACACTGCTCCATCATTGCCTTAGATACCATACACACTGCTCCATCACTACCTTATATACCATACACACTGCTCCATCACTACCTTACATACCATACACACTGCTCCATCACTGACTTACATACCATACACACTGGTCCATCACTACCTTACATACCATACACACTGCTCCATCACTACCTTACATACCATACACACTGCTCCATCACTGCCTTACATACCATACACACTGCTCCAACACTGCCTTATATACCATACACACTGCTCCATCATTGCCTTACACACCATACACACTGCTCCATCACTGCCTTATATACCATACACACTGCTCCATCACTGACTTACATACCATACACTCTGCTCCATCACTGCCTTACATACCATACACACTGCTCCATCACTGCCTTACATACCATACACACTGCTCCATCACTACCTTACATACCATACACACTGCTCCATCACTGCCTTACATACCATACACACTGCTCCATCACTACCTTACATACCATACACACTGCTCCATCACTACCTTACATACCATACACACTGCTCCATCACTGACTTACATACCATACACACTGCTCCATCACTACCTTACATACCATACACACTGCTCCATCACTACCTTACATACCATACACACTGCTCCATCACTGCCTTACACACCATTCACACTGCTCCATCACTGCCTTATATACCATACACACTGCTCCATCATTGCCTTACACACCATACACACTGCTCCATCACTGCCTTATATACCATACACACTGCTCCATCACTGCCTTACATACCATACACTCTGCTCCATCACTGCCTTACATACCATACACACTGCTCCATCATTGCCTTAGATACCATTCACTCTGCTCCATCATCGCCTTAGATATCATACACTCTGCTCCATCATTGCCTTAGATGCTATACACTCTGCTCCATCATCGCCTTAGATACCATACACTGCGCTCCATTATCGCCTAAGGTACCATACAATCCGCTCTATTATCGCATTACTTACCATACACTCTGCTCCATCATTCCCTTAGATACCATACACTCTGCTCCATCATCGCCTTAGATGCTATACACTCTGCTCCATCATCGCCTTAGATACCATACACTGCGCTCCATTATCGCCTAAGATACCATACAATCCGCTCCATTATCACCTTAGATACCATACACTCTGCTCCATCATTGCCTTGGATACCATAAACACTGCTCCATCATTGCTTTAGATACCATACATACTAATCCATCACTGCCTTAGATACCATACACACTGCTCCACAGGGGCAGAACTATGGGAGACAATGGCGGCATCTTCCGCCGGGCTCCAGCTCTGAAGGGGGCACCTTGTCCACAACATATTCACCCCACTTAGGGCTGTAACTATGTACCCAGAGTCCACCGTCACGGCTGTCCATTACATGGCACCCCTACCCGTCACCTGAGAAGCCACCATACACCTGACTGCATGCGAATTGCTACATTACAGTGTCAGCGGCTATGACGGGGGATGGGGGGGTGCCAAATTATAACTTGCCTCCGGGCGTCTGGGATGAACTTACGCCACTGCTGCTCCATCACTGCCTTAGATACCATACACACTGCTCCATCACTGCCTCAGATACCATACACACTGCACCATCACTGCCTTACATACCATACACACTGCTCCATCACTGCCTTACATACCATACACACTGCTCCATCACTACCTTACATACCATACACACTGCTCCATCACTGCCTTACATACCATACACACTGCTCCATCACTACCTTACATACCATACACACTGCTCCATCACTACCTTACATACCATACACACTGCTCCATCACTACCTTACATACCATACACACTGCTCCATCACTGCCTCAGATCCCATACACACTGCTCCATCACTGCCTCAGATACCATACACACTGCTCCATCACTGCCTCAGATACCATACACACTGCACCATCACTGCCTTACATACCATACACACTGCTCCATCACTGCCTTACATACCATACACACTGCTCCATCACTACCTTACATACCATACACACTGCTCCATCACTGCCTTACATACCATACACACTGCTCCATCACTGCCTTACATACCATACACACTGCTCCATCACTACCTTACATACCATACACACTGCTCCATCACTATCTTACATACCATACACACTGCTCCATCACTACCTTACATACCATACACACTGCTCCATCGCTGCCTTATATACAATACACACTGCTCCATCACTATCTTACATTCCATACATACTGCTCCATCACTGCCTTACATACCATACACACTGCTCCATCACTACCTTACATACCATACACTCTGCTTCATCACTGCCTTACATACCATACACACCGCTCCATCACTACCTTAGATACTATACATCCTGCTCCATCATTGCCTTAGATACCATACACACTGCTCCATCATTGCCTTACATACCATACACACTGCTCCATCACTACCATACATACCATACACACTGCTCCATCACTGCCTTAGATACCATACACTGTGCTCCATCACTGTCTTAGATACCATACACACTGCTCCATCATTGCCTTAGATACCATACACACTGCTCCATCATCGCCTTACATACCATACACACTGCTCCATCATCGCCTTAGATACCATACACTATGCTCCATCCTTGCCTTAGATACCATACACACTGCTCCATCATTGCCTTAGATACCATACACTACGCTCCATCCTTGCCTTGGATACCATAAACACTGCTCCATCATTGCTTTAGATACCATACACACTAATCCATCACTGCCTTAGATACCATACACACTGCTCCACAGGGGCAGAACTAAGGGAGACAATGGAGGCATCTTCCGCCGGGCTCCAGCTCTGAAGGGGGCACCTTGTCCACAACATATTCACCCCACTTAGGGCTGTAACAATGTACCCAGAGTGCACCGTCACGGCTGTCCAATACATGGCACCCCTACCCGTCACCTGAGAAGCCACCATACACTAGTGGAGAGCTCCATGCCAGACCATCAGCTGCCACCTTCGTCTATCTATAGCCTGACTGCATGCGAATTGCTACATTACAGTGTCAGCGGCAATGACGGGGGACGGGGGGGTGCCAAATTATAACTTGCCTCCGGGCGTCTGGGATGAACTTACGCCACTGCTGCTCCATCACTGCCTTAGATACCATACACACTGCTCCATCACTGCCTCAGATACCATACACACTGCTCCATCACTGCCTCAGATACCATACACACTGCTCCATCACTGCCTCAGATACCATACACACTGCACCATCACTGCCTTACATACCATACACACTGCTCCATCACTGCCTTACATACCATACACACTGCTCCATCACTGACTTACATACCATACACACTGGTCCATCACTACCTTACATACCATACACACTGCTCCATCACTACCTTACATACCATACACACTGCTCCATCACTGCCTTACATACCATACACACTGCTCCAACACTGCCTTATATACCATACACACTGCTCCATCATTGCCTTACACACCATACACACTGCTCCATCACTGCCTTATATACCATACACACTGCTCCATCACTGACTTACATACCATACACTCTGCTCCATCACTGCCTTACATACCATACACACTGCTCCATCACTGCCTTACATACCATACACACTGCTCCATCACTACCTTACATACCATACACACTGCTCCATCACTGCCTTACATACCATACACACTGCTCCATCACTACCTTACATACCATACACACTGCTCCATCACTACCTTACATACCATACACACTGCTCCATCACTGACTTACATACCATACACACTGCTCCATCACTACCTTACATACCATACACTCTGCTCCACCACTACCTTACATACCATACACACTGCTCCATCACTACCTTACATACCATACAAACTGCTCCATCACTACCTTACATACCATACACTCTGCTCCATCACTACCTTACATACCATACACACTGCTCCATCACTACCTTACATACCATACACACCGCTCCATCACTACCTTACATACCATACACACCGCTCCATCACTGCCTTACATACCATACACTCTGCTCCATCACTACCTTACATACCATACACACTGCTCCATCACTACCTTACATACCATACACACTGCTCCATCACTACCTTACATACCATACACACTGCTCCATCACTGCCTTACATACCATACACTCTGCTCCATCACTGCCTTACATACCATACACACTGCTACATCACTGCCTTACATACCATACACACTGCTACATCACTACCTTACATACCATACACACTGCTCCATCACTACCTTACATACCATACACACTGCTCCATCACTGCCTTACATACCATACACACTGCTCCATCACTACCATACACACTACTCCATCACTGCCTTACATACCATATACTCTGCTCCATCACTACCTTACATACCATACACACTGCTCCATCACTACCTTACATACCATACACTCTGCTCCATCACTACCTTACATACCATACACACTGCTCCATCACTACCTTACATACCATACACACTGCTCCATCACTACCTTACATACCATACACACTGCTCCATCACTGCCTTACATACCATACACACTGCTCCATCACTACCTTACATACCATACACACTGCTCAATCACTACCTTACATACCATTCACTCTGCTCCATCATCACCTTAGATATCATACACTCTGCTCCATCATTGCCTTAGATGCTATACACTCTGCTCCATCATCGCCTTAAATACCATATACTGCGCTCCATTATCGCCTTAGGTACCAAACAATCCGCTCCATTATCGCATTACTTACCATACACTCTGCTCCATCATTCCCTTAGATACCATACACTCTGCTCCATCATCGCCTTAGATGCTATACACTCTGCTCCATCATCGCCTTAGATACCATACACACTGCTCCATCATTGCCTTAGATACCATACACACTGCTCCATCACTACCTTATATACCATACACACTGCTCCATCACTACCTTACATACCATACACACTGCTCCATCACTGACTTACATACCATACACACTGGTCCATCACTACCTTACATACCATACACACTGCTCCATCACTACCTTACATACCATACACACTGCTCCATCACTGCCTTACATACCATACACACTGCTCCAACACTGCCTTATATACCATACACACTGCTCCATCATTGCCTTACACACCATACACACTGCTCCATCACTGCCTTATATACCATACACACTGCTCCATCACTGACTTACATACCATACACTCTGCTCCATCACTGCCTTACATACCATACACACTGCTCCATCACTGCCTTACATACCATACACACTGCTCCATCACTACCTTACATACCATACACACTGCTCCATCACTGCCTTACATACCATACACACTGCTCCATCACTACCTTACATACCATACACACTGCTCCATCACTACCTTACATACCATACACACTGCTCCATCACTGACTTACATACCATACACACTGCTCCATCACTACCTTACATACCATACACACTGCTCCATCACTACCTTACATACCATACACACTGCTCCATCACTGCCTTACACACCATTCACACTGCTCCATCACTGCCTTATATACCATACACACTGCTCCATCATTGCCTTACACACCATACACACTGCTCCATCACTGCCTTATATACCATACACACTGCTCCATCACTGCCTTACATACCATACACTCTGCTCCATCACTGCCTTACATACCATACACACTGCTCCATCATTGCCTTAGATACCATTCACTCTGCTCCATCATCGCCTTAGATATCATACACTCTGCTCCATCATTGCCTTAGATGCTATACACTCTGCTCCATCATCGCCTTAGATACCATACACTGCGCTCCATTATCGCCTAAGGTACCATACAATCCGCTCTATTATCGCATTACTTACCATACACTCTGCTCCATCATTCCCTTAGATACCATACACTCTGCTCCATCATCGCCTTAGATGCTATACACTCTGCTCCATCATCGCCTTAGATACCATACACTGCGCTCCATTATCGCCTAAGATACCATACAATCCGCTCCATTATCACCTTAGATACCATACACTCTGCTCCATCATTGCCTTGGATACCATAAACACTGCTCCATCATTGCTTTAGATACCATACATACTAATCCATCACTGCCTTAGATACCATACACACTGCTCCACAGGGGCAGAACTATGGGAGACAATGGCGGCATCTTCCGCCGGGCTCCAGCTCTGAAGGGGGCACCTTGTCCACAACATATTCACCCCACTTAGGGCTGTAACTATGTACCCAGAGTCCACCGTCACGGCTGTCCATTACATGGCACCCCTACCCGTCACCTGAGAAGCCACCATACACCTGACTGCATGCGAATTGCTACATTACAGTGTCAGCGGCTATGACGGGGGATGGGGGGGTGCCAAATTATAACTTGCCTCCGGGCGTCTGGGATGAACTTACGCCACTGCTGCTCCATCACTGCCTTAGATACCATACACACTGCTCCATCACTGCCTCAGATACCATACACACTGCACCATCACTGCCTTACATACCATACACACTGCTCCATCACTGCCTTACATACCATACACACTGCTCCATCACTACCTTACATACCATACACACTGCTCCATCACTGCCTTACATACCATACACACTGCTCCATCACTACCTTACATACCATACACACTGCTCCATCACTACCTTACATACCATACACACTGCTCCATCACTACCTTACATACCATACACACTGCTCCATCACTGCCTCAGATCCCATACACACTGCTCCATCACTGCCTCAGATACCATACACACTGCTCCATCACTGCCTCAGATACCATACACACTGCACCATCACTGCCTTACATACCATACACACTGCTCCATCACTGCCTTACATACCATACACACTGCTCCATCACTACCTTACATACCATACACACTGCTCCATCACTGCCTTACATACCATACACACTGCTCCATCACTGCCTTACATACCATACACACTGCTCCATCACTACCTTACATACCATACACACTGCTCCATCACTATCTTACATACCATACACACTGCTCCATCACTACCTTACATACCATACACACTGCTCCATCGCTGCCTTATATACAATACACACTGCTCCATCACTATCTTACATTCCATACATACTGCTCCATCACTGCCTTACATACCATACACACTGCTCCATCACTACCTTACATACCATACACTCTGCTTCATCACTGCCTTACATACCATACACACCGCTCCATCACTACCTTAGATACTATACATCCTGCTCCATCATTGCCTTAGATACCATACACACTGCTCCATCATTGCCTTACATACCATACACACTGCTCCAACACTACCATACATACCATACACACTGCTCCATCACTGCCTTAGATACCATACACTGTGCTCCATCACTGTCTTAGATACCATACACACTGCTCCATCATTGCCTTAGATACCATACACACTGCTCCATCATCGCCTTACATACCATACACACTGCTCCATCATCGCCTTAGATACCATACACTATGCTCCATCCTTGCCTTAGATACCATACACACTGCTCCATCATTGCCTTAGATACCATACACTACGCTCCATCCTTGCCTTGGATACCATAAACACTGCTCCATCATTGCTTTAGATACCATACACACTAATCCATCACTGCCTTAGATACCATACACACTGCTCCACAGGGGCAGAACTAAGGGAGACAATGGAGGCATCTTCCGCCGGGCTCCAGCTCTGAAGGGGGCACCTTGTCCACAACATATTCACCCCACTTAGGGCTGTAACAATGTACCCAGAGTGCACCGTCACGGCTGTCCAATACATGGCACCCATACCCGTCACCTGAGAAGCCACCATACACTAGTGGAGAGCTCCATGCCAGACCATCAGCTGCCACCTTCGTCTATCTATAGCCTGACTGCATGCGAATTGCTACATTACAGTGTCAGCGGCAATGACGGGGGACGGGGGGGTGCCAAATTATAACTTGCCTCCGGGCGTCTGGGATGAACTTACGCCACTGCTGCTCCATCACTGCCTTAGATACCATACACACTGCTCCATCACTGCCTCAGATACCATACACACTGCTCCATCACTGCCTCAGATACCATACACACTGCTCCATCACTGCCTCAGATACCATACACACTGCACCATCACTGCCTTACATACCATACACACTGCTCCATCACTGCCTTACATACCATACACACTGCTCCATCACTACCTTACATACCATACACACTGCTCCATCACTGCCTTACATACCATACACACTGCTCCATCACTGCCTTACATACCATACACACTGCTCCATCACTACCTTACATACCATACACACTGCTCCATCACTACCTTACATACCATACACACTGCTCCATCACTACCTTACATACCATACACACTGCTCCATCACTGCCTTACATACCATACACACTGCTCCATCACTACCTTACATACCATACATACTGCTCCATCACTGCCTTACATACCATACACACTGCTCCATCACTACCTTACATACCATACACTCTGCTTCATCACTGCCTTACATACCATACACACCGCTCCATCACTACCTTAGATACTATACATCCTGCTCCATCATTGCCTTAGATACCATACACACTGCTCCATCATTGCCTTACATACCATACACACTGCTCCATCACTACCATACATACCATACACACTGCTCCATCACTGCCTTAGATACCATACACTGTTCTCCATCACTGTCTTAGATACCATACACACTGCCCCATCATTGCCTTAGATACCATACACACTGCTCCATCATCGCCTTACATACCATACACACTGCTCCATCATCGCCTTAGATACCATACACTATGCTCCATCCTTGCCTTAGATACCATACACACTGCTCCATCATTGCCTTAGATACCATACACTACGCTCCATCCTTGCCTTAGATACCATACACTATGCTCCATCATTGCCTTAGATACCATACACACTGCTCCATCATCGCCTTAGATACCATACACTATGCTCCATCATTGCCTTAGATACCATACACACTGCTCAATCATCAACCTTAGATACCATACACTATGCTCCATCACTGCCTTATATACCATACACACTGCTCCATCACTGCCTTATATACCATACACACTGCTCCATCATTGCCTTAGATATCAAACACTCTGCTCCATCATTGCCTTAGATACCATACACACTGCTCCATCACTGCCTTATGTACCATACACACTGCTCCATCACTGCCTTAGATATCAAACACTCTGCTCCATCTTCGCCTTAAATACCATACACACTGCTCCATCATTGCCTTAGATACCATTCACTCTGCTCCATCATTGCCTTAGATACCATACACACTGCTCCATCATTGCCTTACATACCATACACACTAGTCCATCACTACCTTACATACCATACACTCTGCTCCATCATTGCCTTAGATACCATACACTGTGCTCCATCACTGTCTTAGATACCATACACCCTGCTCCATCATTGCCTTAGATACCATACACCCTGCTCCATCATCGCCTTAAATACCATATACTGCGCTCCATTATCGCCTTAGGTACCATACAATCCGCTCCATTAACGCATTACTTACCATACACTCTGCTCCATCATTCCCTTAGATACCATACACTCTGCTCCATCACTGCCTTACATACCATACACACTGCTCCTTCACTACCTTACATACCATACACACTGCTCCATCACTGCCTTACATACCATACACACTGCTCCATCATTGCCTTACATACCATACACACTGCTCCATCATCGCCTTAGATACCATACACTATGCTCCATCCTTGCCTTAGATACCATACACACTGCTCCATCATTGCCTTAGATACCATACACTATGCTCCATCCTTGCCTTAGATACCATACACTATGCTCCATCATTGCCTTAGATACCATACACACTGCACCATCATCACCTTAGATACCATACACTAGGCTCCATCATTGCCTTAGATACCATACACACTGCTCAATCATCAACCTTAGATACCATAAACTATGCTCCATCATAGCCTTACATTCCATACACACTGCTCCATCACTGCCTGATATACCATACACACTGCTCCATCATTGCCTTAGATATCAAACACTCTGCTCCATCATCGCCTTAAATACCATACACACTGCTCCATCATTGCCTTAGATACCATTCACTCTGCTCCATCATTGCCATAGATACCATACACACTGCTCCATCACTGCCTTACATACCATACACACTGCTCCATCACTACCTTACATACCATACATACTGCTCCATCACTGCCTTACATACCATACACACTGCTCCATCACTACCTTACATACCATACACTCTGCTTCATCACTGCCTTACATACCATACACACCGCTCCATCACTACCTTAGATACTATACATCCTGCTCCATCATTGCCTTAGATACCATACACACTGCTCCATCATTGCCTTACATACCATACACACTGCTCCATCACTACCATACATACCATACACACTGCTCCATCACTGCCTTAGATACCATACACTGTGCTCCATCACTGTCTTAGATACCATACACACTGCTCCATCACTGTCTTAGATACCATACACCCTGCTCCATCATTGCCTTAGATACCATACACCCTGCTCCATCATTGCTTTAAATACCATATACTGCGCTCCAGTATCGCCTTAGGTACCATACAATCCGCTCCATTAACGCATTACTTACCATACACTCTGCTCCATCATTCCCTTAGATACCATACACTCTGCTCCATCACTGCCTTACATACCATACACACTGCTCCTTCACTACCTTACATACCATACACACTGCTCCATCACTGCCTTACATACCATACACACTGCTCCATCATTGCCTTACATACCATACACACTGCTCCATCATCGCCTTAGATACCATACACTATGCTCCATCCTTGCCTTAGATACCATACACACTGCTCCATCATTGCCTTAGATACCATACACTATGCTCCATCCTTGCCTTAGATACCATACACTATGCTCCATCATTGCCTTAGATACCATACACACTGCACCATCATCACCTTAGATACCATACACTATGCTCCATCATTGCCTTAGATACCATACACACTGCTCAATCATCAACCTTAGATACCATAAACTATGCTCCATCATAGCCTTACATTCCATACACACTGCTCCATCACTGCCTTATATACCATACACACTGCTCCATCATTGCCTTAGATATCAAACACTCTGCTCCATCATCGCCTTAAATACCATACACACTGCTCCATCATTGCCTTAGATACCATTCACTCTGCTCCATCATTGCCTTAGATACCATACACACTGCTCCATCATCGCCTTACATACCATACACACTGCTCCATCACTGCCTTACATACCATACACACTGCTCCATCACTACCTTACATACCATACATACTGCTCCATCACTGCCTTACATACCATACACACTGCTCCATCACTACCTTACATACCATACACTCTGCTTCATCACTGCCTTACATACCATACACACCGCTCCATCACTACCTTAGATACTATACATCCTGCTCCATCATTGCCTTAGATACCATACACACTGCTCCATCATTGCCTTACATACCATACACACTGCTCCATCACTACCATACATACCATACACACTGCTCCATCACTGCCTTAGATACCATACACTGTGCTCCATCACTGTCTTAGATACCATACACACTGCTCCATCATTACCTTAGATACCATACACACTGCTCCATCATCGCCTTACATACCATACACACTGCTCCATCATCGCCTTAGATACCATACACTATGCTCCATCCTTGCCTTAGATACCATACACACTGCTCCATCATTGCCTTAGATACCATACACTACGCTCCATCCTTGCCTTAGATACCATACACTATGCTCCATCATTGCCTTAGATACCATACACACTGCTCCATCATCACCTTAGATACCATACACTATGCTCCATCATTGCCTTAGATACCATACACACTGCTCAATCATCAACCTTAGATACCATACACTATGCTCCATCACTGCCTTATATACCATACACACTGCTCCATCACTGCCTTATATACCATACACACTGCTCCATCATTGCCTTAGATATCAAACACTCTGCTCCATCATTGCCTTAGATACCATACACACTGCTCCATCACTGCCTTATGTACCATACACACTGCTCAATCACTGCCTTAGATATCAAACACTCTGCTCCATCTTCGCCTTAAATACCATACACACTGCTCCATCATTGCCTTAGATACCATTCACTCTGCTCCATCGTTGCCTTAGATACCATACACACTGCTCCATCATTGCCTTACATACCATACACACTAGTCCATCACTACCTTACATACCATACACTCTGCTCCATCACTGCCTTAGATACCATACACTGTGCTCCATCACTGTCTTAGATACCATACACCCTGCTCCATCATTGCCTTAGATACCATACACCCTGCTCCATCATCGCCTTAAATACCATATACTGCGCTCCATTATCGCCTTAGGTACCATACAATCCGCTCCATTAACGCATTACTTACCATACACTCTGCTCCATCATTCCCTTAGATACCATACACTCTGCTCCATCACTGCCTTACATACCATACACACTGCTCCTTCACTACCTTACATACCATACACTCTGCTCCTTCACTGCCTTACATACCATACACACTGCTCCATCACTGCCTTACATACCATACACACTGCTCCATCACTGCCTTACATACCATACACACTGCTCCATCACTGCCTTACATACCATACACACTGCTCCATCACTGCCTTACATACCATACACACTGCTCCATCATTGCCTTACATACCATACACACTGCTCCATCACTACCTTACATACCATACACTCTGCTTCATCACTGCCTTACATACCATACACACCGCTCCATCACTGCCTTACATACCATACACTCTGCTCCATCACTGCCTTACATACCATACACACTGCTCCATCACTACCTTACATACCATACACACTGCTCCATCACTACCTTACATACCATACACCCTGCTCCATCACTACCTTACATACCATACACACTGCTCCATCACTACCTTACATACCATACACACTGCTCCATCACTGCCTTAGATACCATACACTGTGCTCCATCACTGTCTTAGATACCAAACACACTGCTCCATCATTGCCTTAGATACCATACACACTGCTCCATCATTGCCTTACATACCATACACACTGCTCCATCATCGCCTTAGATACCATACACTATGCTCCATCCTTGCCTTAGATACCATACACACTGCTCCATCATTGCCTTAGATACCATACACTATGCTCCATCATTGCCTTAGATACCATACACACTGCTCCATCACTGCCTTATATACCATACACACTGCTCCATCATTGCCTTAGATACCATTCACTCTGCTCCATCATTGCCTTAGATACCATACACACTGCTCCATCATCGCCTTACATACCATACACACTGCTCCATCACTGCCTTACATACCATACACACTGCTCCATCACTACCTTACATACCATACACTCTGCTCCATCACTGCCTTAGATACCATACACTGTGCTCCATCACTGTCTTAGTTACCATACACACTGCTCCATCATTGCCTTAGATACCATACACCCTGCTCCATCATCGCCTTAAATACCATATACTGCGCTCCATTATCGCCTTAGGTACCATACAATCCGCTCCATTATCGCATTACTTACCATACACTCTGCTCCATCATTCCCTTAGATACCATACACTCTGCTCCATCATCGCCTTAGATATCATACACTCTGCTCCATCATTGCCTTAGATGCTATACACTCTGCTCCATCATCGCCTTAGATACCATACACTGCGCTCCATTATCGCCTAAGGTACCATACAATCCGCTCCATTATCGCCTTAGATACCATACATTCTGCTCCATCATTGCCTTGGATACCATAAACACTGCTCCATCATTGCTTTAGATACCATACACACTAATCCATCACTGCCTTAGATACCATACACACTGCTCCATCACTGCCTTAGATACCATACACTCTGCTCCATCACTGCCTTAGATACCATACACTCTGCTCCATCACTGCCTTAGATACCATACACACTGCTCCATCATTGCCATAGATACCATACACACTGCACTATCACTGCCGTAGATACCATACACACTGCACCATCACTGCCTTAGATATCAAACACTCTGCTCCATCTTCGCCTTAAAAAACATACACTCTGCTCCATCATTGCCTTATATACCATACACACTGCTCCATCACTGCCTTAGATACCATACACACTGCTCCATCACTGCCTTAGATACCATACAGTCTGCTCCATCACTGCCTTAGATACCATACACACTGCCTTAGATATCAAACACTCTTCTCCATCATCGCCTTAAATACCATACACACTGCTCCATCATTGCCTTAGATACCATACATTCTGCTCCATCACTGCCATAGATACCATACACTCTGCTCCATCATAGCCTTAAATACCATACACCATACTTGCCGACAATCAGCTCCAGCCTTCCGGGAGGGAGCTGATTGTCGGCTAGCAGCGGGGAACGGGGCCGGCCATTGGGGACGGAGCCGGGGTGGGGCCTGTCAGGTTGTTTCTCGTTGGGGGTGGATCCGGGGGCGGGACCGCACCTTCGCGTCATCGTGGCTCCGCCCCCTCTTCACAATGCCGTTATTTTTGGTGTTGTGAAGCAGGGGGCGGGACCACGATGACGCGATTCAGCGCGAATTGCGTCACCGGCCCCCCCGCTGCGGGGGTTTCTAGTTGTTTCAGGTGGGAGGTAGGGAGGGTCAGAGACTTCCGGGAGGCTTGCCTGCCTTTCCGGGGGTCGGGAGCTGCACCCGAAGATCGGGAGGCTCCCGGCCAAATCGGGAGGATAGGCAAGCCTGCCATACACACTACTCAATCACTGCCTTAGATACCATACACCCAGCTCGATTATTGCCTAAGATACCAAACACACTGCTCCATCATCGCCTTAGATATCATACACTATGCTCCATCATCGCCTTAGATACCATACACACTGCACTATCATTGCCTTAGATACCATATACTCAGCTCCATCATCACCTTAAATACCATACACTCCGCTCCATTATAGCCTTAGGTACCATACAATCCGCTCCATTATCGCCTTAGGTACCATTCTCTCTCCTCCATCATCGCCTTAGATACCATACACACTGCTCCATCACTGCATTAGATACCATACACACTGCACCATCATCGCCTTAGATACCATACACACTGCTCCATCACTGCCTTAGATACCATACACTCTGCTCCAACATTGCCTTAGATACCATACACTCTGCTCCATCACTGCCTTAGATACCATACACTCTGCTCCATCATTGCCTCAGATACCATACACTCTGTTCCATCACTGCCCTATATACCATACACTCTGCTCCATCACTGCCTTAGATACCATACACTCTGCTCCATCACTGCCTTAGATACCATTCACTCTGTTCCATCACTGCCCTATATACCATACACTCTGCTCCATCATTGGCTTAGATACCATACACTCTGCTTCATCACTGCCTTAGATACCATACACTCTGCACCATCACTGCCTTAGATACCATACACTCTGCTCCATCACTGCCCTAGATACCAAACACACTGCTCCATCACTGCCTTAGATACCATACACACTGCTCCATCACTGCCTTAGATACCATACACACTGCTCCATCACTGCCTTAGATACCATAAACTCTGCTCCATCACTGCCTTAGATACCATACACTCTGCTCCATCATTGGCTTAGATACCATTCACTCTGCTCCATCATTGCCCTAGATACCATACACACTGTTCCATCACTGCCCTAGATACCATACACACTGCTCCTTCACTGTCTTAGATACCATACACACTGCTCCATCACTGCCTTAGATACTATACACTCTGCTCTATCACTGCCTTAGATACCATTCACTGTGCTCCATTATTTCCTTAGATACCATTCACTCTGCTCTGTCACTGCCTTAGATACCATACACTGTGCTCCATTATTGCCTTAGATACCATTCACTCTGCTCCATCATTGCCTTAGATAACATACACTCTGCTCCATCACTGCCTTAGATACCGTACACACTGCACCATCATTGCCTTAGATACTGTAAACTCTGCTCCATCACTGTCTTAGATACCATACACTCTGCTCCATCACTGCCCTAGATACCATACACACTGCTCCATCACTGCCTTAGATACCATACACACTGCTCCATCACTGCCTTAGATACCATACACACTGCTCCATCATTGCCTTAGATACCATACACACTGCTCCATCATTGCCTTAGATACTATACACTCTGCTCCATCACTGTCTTAGATACCATACACTATTCTCCATCATTGCCTTAGATACCATACACTCTGCTCCATCACTGCCCTAGATACCATACACACTGCTCCATCACTGTCTTAGATACCATACACACTGCTCCATCACTGCCTTAGATACCATAAACTCTGCTCCGTCATCGCCTTAGATACCATACACTCTGCTCCATCACTGCCTTAGATACCATACACACTGCTCCATCACTGCCTTAGATACCAAACACTGTGCTCCATTATTGCCTTAGATACCATTCACTCTGCTCCATCACTGCCTTAGATACCATACACTGTGCTCCATTATTGCCTTAGATACCATACACACTGCTCCCACACTGTCTTAGATACCATACACACTGCTCCATCACTGCCTTAGATACCATACACACTGCTCCATCACTGCCTTAGATACCATAAACTCTGCTCCATCATCTGCTTCATCAGTGCCTTAGATACCATACACACTCCTCCATCACTGTCTTAGATACCATACACACTGCTCCATCACTGCCTTAGATACCCTAAACTCTACTCCATCATCTGCTCCATCACTTACTTAGATACCATACACTCTGCTCCATCACTGGCTTAGATACCATACACTCTGCTCCATCACTGCCTTAGATGCCATACACACTGCTCCATCACTGCCTTAGATACTATACACTATTCTCCATCATTGCCTTAGATACCATACACTATTCTCCATCATTGCCTTAGATACCATACACTCTGCTCCATCACTGCCCTAGATACCATACACACTGCTCCATCACTGTCTTAGATACCATACACACTGCTCCATCACTGCCTTAGATAGCATACACACTGCTCCATCACTGCCTTAGATACCATAAACTCTGCTCCATCACTGCGTTGGATACCATACACACTGCTCCATCACTGCCTTAGATACCATACTCTCTACTCCATCACTGCCCTAGATACCGTACACACTGTTCCATCATTGCCCTAGATACCATACACACTGCTCCATCACTGTCTTAGATACCATACACACTGCTCCATCACTGTCTTAGATACCATACACACTGCTCCATCACTGCCCTATATACCATACACTCTGCTCCATCACTGCCTTAGATACCATACACTGCTCCATCATTGGCTTAGATACCATTCACTCTGCTCCATCATTACACTAGATACCATACACTCTGCTCCATCACTGCCTTAGATACCATACACTCTGCTCCATCACTGCCCTAGATACCATACACTCTGCTCCATCACTGCCCTAGATACCAAACACACTGCTCCATCACTGTCTTAGATACCATACACACTGGTCCTTCAGTGCCTTAGGTACCATACACACTGCTCCATCGCTGCCTTAGATACCATAAACTCTGCTCCATCACTGCCTTAGATACCATAAACTCGGCTCCATCACTGCCCTAGATACCATACACTCTGCTCCATCACTGCCTTATATACCATACACTCTGCTCCATCATTGGCTTAGATACCATTCACTCTGCTCCATCATTGCCCTAGATACCATACACACTGTTCCATCACTGCCCTAGAAACCATACACACTGCTCCATCACTGTCTTAGATACCATACACTCTGCTCCATCACTGCCCTAGTACCATACACTCTGCTCCATCACTGCCTTAGATACCATAAACTCTGCTCCATCACTGCCTTAGATACCATAAACTCTGCTCCATCACTGCCCTAGATACCATACACTCTGCTCCATCACTGCCCTAGATACCATACACTCTGCTCCATCATTGGCTTAGATACCATTCACTCTGCTCCTTCATTGCCCTAGATACCATACACACTGTTCCATCACTGCCCTAGAAACCATACACACTGCTCCATCACTGTCTTAGATACCATACACTCTGCTCCATCACTGCCTTAGATACCATACACTCTGCTCCATCACTGCCTTAGATACCATACACTGTCCTCCATTATTGCCTTAGATAACATACACTCTGCTCCATCACTGCCTTAGATAACATACACTCTGCTCCATCACTGCCTTAGATACCATACACTGTGCTCCATTATTGCCTTAGATACCATACACACTACTCCATCACTTTCTTAGATACCATACACTCTGCTCCATCACTGCCTTAGATACCATACACACTGCTCCATCATTCCCTTAGATACTATACACTCTGCTCCATCACTGTCTTAGATACCATACACTATTCTCCATCATTGCCTTAGATACCATACACTGTGCTCCATCACTGCCTTAGATACCATACACTGTGCTCCATTATTGCCTTAGACACCATTCACTCTGCTCCGTCACTGCCTTAGATACCATACACTGTGCTCCATCACTAGTGTCTTAGATACCATACACACTGCTCCATCACTGCCTTAGATACCATAAACTCTGCTCCATCATCTGCTTCATCACTGCCTTCGATACCATACACTCTGCTCCATCACTGCCTTAGATACCTTACACTTTGCTCCATCACTGCCTTAGATACCATACACCCTGCTCCATCACTGCCGTAGATACCTTACACTTTGCTCCATCACTGCCTTAGATACCATACACTCTGCTCCATCACTGCCTTAGATACCATACACACTGCTCCATCACTGCCTTAGATACTATACACTCTGCTCCATCACTGTCTTAGATACCACACACTATTCTCCATCATTGCCTTAGATACCATACACTCTGCTCCATCACTGCCCTAGATACCATACACACTGCTCCATCACTGTCTTACATACCATACACACTGCTCCATCACTGCCTTAGATACCATACACACTGCTCCATCACTGCCTTAGATACCATACACTCTGCTCCATCACTGCCCTAGATACCATACACTCTGCTCCATCACTGCCTTAGATACCATACACTCTGCTCCATCACTGCCCTAGATACCATACACTCTGCTCCATCACTGCCCTAGATACCATACACTCTGCTCCATCACTGCCCTAGATACAATACACTCTGCTCCATCACTGCCTTAGATACCATATATTTTGCTCCATTTCATCCTTTGGCCACTCTGTATTAGACCATATACTGTTACTCATTTTCCACTCAAGCATTACCAGACCCACTCAGCATAGAGATCTGCAACCAAGGTGAGCGCCACGCAGGAGTCCCTCAAAATGGGTATGTACTGCTGTTTACTACCTACCTAGTGTTCACTCTAGGTCCGGTGCCAGGCAGGGCGTCGGACTTAGAGAAAGGGCACTTCTGCGCGCCGGAGGTGCCCGAGAGCCCGAAAAGGGGGAGTGGCCATTGAAAAGGGGGGGTGTCTTTACGACGTGTCTACTTTTCGTCACTTTTGGGGGAGTGCCCAGAACTTATGGACATGCCGGGCAGTCCCCAAGTGCTGCGGTCACTGTGAATGGTTGCTGGGCGCATGCGCCTGGCATCCATTCATCGGCGGTGACTGCTGCACTGCCATTTTCCCCACTCGTGGGACACAGTGGCCTGCGGGAGAGGACAGAACCCGCAGGCTGTTTCAGAGGGGTGCCGCGCTGGAGGGCAGAGTGCTTTCTGCCCTTGAGAAATAGGGCAGGGCGCGGCGCCCCGCTGAAACATCCTAGCGGGAACGCTACCTACCATACCAGTGTCAGGCTGTCAGTTGTAGTGGGGTGAAAAACTAAATTGCCGGAGAGGGCCCGAAATACCTGAAAACCTAGGGGTACGGCCATGGATTAATATGCAGGGGCGTAGAGAGCCTTGCCAGGCCCAGGTAAAGAGAGGGGGAAGGCGTGGCCACGCCCTCTTGAGCAAAAAAAAAACAAACACACTTTGCAGCGCCGCAAAGTGGCACTGCTCACTGGGGAGGGGGCGCTGCTGTGAGCCCCTCAGCCCGGCGCAAAGACAGGGAGGGCACGATCAGTGTGATCGCTGCCCCCCACAGGAATAGGAGACTGCTGTGGCTGCTGTGAGGGAAGTACCTCAGGAAGTAAATAGTACCCGCTCCCCCCCTCTCGGTGCCCCTGTTAATATGGCCCTGGGACTCGCCCTATGTGTAATGATGCAGAATAAAGTCTGTAACTGGAACTGCCCCAGAGAACAGACAGAGAAGCACCTCCCTCCTAACCTGCATAATGGACTTACTCTAGTGATACAATATGTAGTATATGATGTACTATAATGACACATAGTGACTTCTTGCTCTTTAGTTTGCCGTCACTGTAATTGGTGTATAGTAAAATCTGGTGTGCTGAATGTTGTGTGTACTTTGGGGAAAACTCGCACCCATCACAGATTCGCCAGCACCCTATAGCTGTGCGCTGCACGTATTACACAGCGTGAGGAAGCAGCAAGCATATTGTTATTGCAGAAACCCATTTGGCGTGAAATATACCGCTCTGAAGATTGATATTTTCTGCTTATAAAACTTAACATAAAATTAAATTGCAAATATTCCTCAAACTGTGGCCCTTAGGCAATCCATCAGTAATATAATACATTGGTTCAGCTCTAGTGGGCCTGTTTCCCGCTATGATTTATAAGGAGAGCGGCCCCATTTCATTCCCTAGGACTTCCAATGATGACGATTTGTTCTCTTGCCTATCAGACTGCCAGCCTAGATGGGCACACAAATCCCATTTCCTAGATACCCATCATCCTATACGTATGACTGCCCCAGACCTGCCTCACCCACCCCGGGAAAGTCTTACGTCTGGAAGTGACTGAGGAGCTTAACCTTCACAAACACACACAAATACAATCCCCGTCTCCTGCAGCCTGAAGTCATTCGCTCTCAGACGCAGGACAAAATGATTGCAGCAAATGGCAGCCGCACGCAGGAGATCACTTTTAAATAGACTCACTTTGATTAAAATGTAAATATTACAATTAAATATAGCACAGTACGGAAAATCGGTTCAGGCTTCTTTGTATTAAAAAAAAATGTGAAACGCATTTGGTGGAGTTAAAGTGAAATGAAACTTGTCATTTACTCAGCCTAAGAGAAGGATTTGCAGAGAGAATAATGAGCTGACTGGGAGCTGGCTGGAGAGTGCTTGGAGCTGAATCCCAGCTGGTGACACATGGGAGGAGGAGATATGGTGACAAATTGAATATTATGTAAAATGATAATGCGCTAAAGACTGCAACAGGAATAATTCTGAATTAATACAAGCGCCGTTAGTGGGTATAAAATGTCCATCTCTTTTCTATGACAAGTCAGAGACGTTAAGTCTGTAAATTTAAATAAATGAGATTCTCATGTGATAGAGGACCTGCAATAGGTAATCATGCTGGAAATAACTGCAAGCTTTAAGGAGCAGAGAAGTTTTCCCGTCAGGCGGACAGGAAACCGTTATTACAGCCCATATCTGGTGCACGCTACCAGTAGGATCCTTCCTGCCCCACATGCTCATGGCTGCCCATCCCATGTACAGATGTGCCCACGTACAGCTTACTTCCTTGCGTATTAATCAGCCCTTCTAGTTGCGCCATGCCGTGGCGTGACTTGGTAGCGCAGAGTGTCTTTTCTTGTGGCTTTTTACCTTCAAATGTGTCTTATTCGCAAATCGATACAAATAGGAGGCACGAGCAGCTTCTGCGCCTGCATCTGCAGGCGAAATGCTACAGTACGTTACAGTGTCACAGCCGCATGCAGATTCACCCGCAGTCGCACACAGAACAAAAGCATGCCACATATCACCCACCCGCAGTCGCACACAGAACATAGGCATGCCACATATCACCCACCCGCAGTCACACACAGAACATAGGCATGCCACATATCACCCACCCGCAGTCGCACACAGAACATAAGCATGCCACATATCACCCACCCCCAGTCGCACACAGAACATAGGCATGCCACATATCACCCACCCGCAGTCGCACACAGAACATAGGCATGCCACATATCACCTACCCGCAGTCGCACACAGAACATACGCATGCCACATAACACCCATCCGCAGTCGCACACAGAACATAGGCATGCCACATATCACCCACCCGCAGTCGCACACAGAACACAGGCATGCCACATATCACCCACCCGCAGTCGCACACAGAACATAGGCATGCCACATATCACCCACCCGCAGTCGCACACAGAACATAGGCATGCCACATATCACCCACCCGCAGTCACACACAGAACATAAGCATGCCATATATCACCTACCTGCAGTCAGACACAGAACATAGTCATGCCACATATCACCCACCCGCAGTCACACACAGAACATAGGCATGCCACATATCACCCACCCGCAGTCACACACAGAACATAAGCATGCCACATATCAACCACCCGCAGTCACACACAGAACATAGGCATGCCACATATCACCCACCCGCAGTCACACACAGAACATAGGCATGCCACATATCACCCACCCTCAGTCACACACAGAACATAGGCATGCCACATATCACCTACCCGCAGTCACACACAGAACATAGGCATGCCACATATCACCCACCCGCAGTCACACACAGAATATAAGCATGCCACATATCACCCACCCGCAGTCACACACAGAACATAGGCATGCCACATATCACCCACCCGCAGTCACACACAGAACAAAGGCATGCCACATATCACCTACCCGCAGTCAAACACAGAACATAAGCATGCCACATATCACCCACCCGCAGTCACACACAGAACATAAGCATGCCACATATCACCCACCCGCAGTCACACACAGAACATAGGCATGCCACATATCACCTACCCGCAGTCGCACACAGAACATAGGCATGCCACATATCACCCACCCGCAGTCACACACAGAACATAGGCATGCCACATATCACCCACCCGCAGTCACACCCAGAACGTAGGCATGCCACATATCACCCACCCGCAGTCAAACACAGAACATAGGCATGCCACATATCACCCACCCGCAGTCACACCCAGAACATAGGCATGCCACATATCACCCACCCGCAGTCACACACAGAACATAGGCATGCCACATATCACCCACCCGCAGTCGCACACAGAACATAGGCATGCCACATATCACCCACCCGCAGTCGCACACAGAACATAGGCATGCCACATATCACCCACCCGCAGTCACACACAGAACATAGGCATGCCACATATCACCCACCCGCAGTCACACACAGAACATAGCCATGCCACATATCACCCACCCGCAGTCACACCCAGAACATAGGCATGCCACATATCACCCACCCGCAGTCGCACACAGAACATAGGCATGCCACATATCACCCACCCGCAGTCACACCCAGAACATAGGCATTCCACATATCACCCACCCGCAGTCCCACCCAGAACATAGGCATGCCACATATCACCCACCCGCAGTCGCACACAGAACATAAGCATGCCACATATCACCCACCCACAGTCGCACACAGAACATAAGCATGCCACATATCACCCACCCCCAGTCGCACACAGAACATAAGCATGCCACATATCACCCACCCGCAGTCGCACACAGAACATAGGCATGCCACATATCACCCACCCGCAGTCACACACAGAACATAGGCATGCCACATATCACCCACCCGCAGTCACACACAGAACATAGGCATGCCACATATCACCCACCCGCAGTCACACACAGAACATAGGCATGCCACATATCACCCACCCGCAGTCACACCCAGAACATAGGCATGCCACATATCACCCACCCGCAGTCACACACAGAACATAGGCATGCCACATATCACCCACCCGCAGTCGCACACAGAACATAGGCATGCCACATATCACCCACCCGCAGTCGCACACAGAACATAGGCATGCCACATATCACCCACCCGCAGTCACACACAGAACATAGGCATGCCACATATCACCCACCCGCAGTCACACACAGACCATAGCCATGCCACATATCACCCACCCGCAGTCACACCCAGAACATAGGCATGCCACATATCACCCACCCGCAGTCGCACACAGAACATAGGCATGCCACATATCACCCACCCGCAGTCCCACCCAGAACATAGGCATGCCACATATCACCCACCCGCAGTCCCACCCAGAACATAGGCATGCCACATATCACCCACCTGCAGTCGCACACAGAACATAAGCATGCCACATATCACCCACCCGCAGTCGCACACAGAACATAAGCATGCCACATATCACCCACCCGCAGTCGCACACAGAACATAAGCATGCCACATATCACCCACCCGCAGTCGCACACAGAACATAGGCATGCCACATATCACCCACCCGCAGTCACACACAGAACATAGGCATGCCACATATCACCCACCCGCAGTCACACACAGAACATAGGCATGCCACATATCACCCACCCGCAGTCATACACAGAACATAGGCATGCCACATATCACCCACCCGCAGTCACACACAGAACATAGGCATGCCACATATCACCCACCCGCAGTCACACACAGAACATAGGCATGCCACATATCGCCTACCCGCAGTCGCACACAGGACATAGGCATGCCACATATCACCCACCCGCAGTCACACACAGGACATAGGCATGCCACATATCACCCACCCGCAGTCACACACAGAACAAAGGCATGCCACATATCACCCACCCGCAGTCACACACAGAACATAAGCATGCCACATATCACCCACCCGCAGTCACACACAGAACATAGGCATGCCACATATCACCTACCCGCAGTCGCACACAGAACATAGGCATGCCACATATCACCCACCCGCAGTCACACACAGAACATAGGCATGCCACATATCACCCACCCGCAGTCACACCCAGAACGTAGGCATGCCACATATCACCCACCCGCAGTCAAACACAGAACATAGGCATGCCACATATCACCCACCCGCAGTCACACCCAGAACATAGGCATGCCACATATCACCCACCCGCAGTCACACACAGAACATAGGCATGCCACATATCACCCACCCGCAGTCGCACACAGAACATAGGCATGCCACATATCACCCACCCGCAGTCGCACACAGAACATAGGCATGCCACATATCACCCACCCGCAGTCACACACAGAACATAGGCATGCCACATATCACCCACCCGCAGTCACACACAGAACATAGCCATGCCACATATCACCCACCCGCAGTCACACCCAGAACATAGGCATGCCACATATCACCCACCCGCAGTCGCACACAGAACATAGGCATGCCACATATCACCCACCCGCAGTCACACACAGAACATAGGCATGCCACATATCACCCACCCGCAGTCGCACACAGAACATAAGCATGCCACATATCACCCACCCCCAGTCGCACACAGAACATAGGCATGCCACATATCACCCACCCGCAGTCGCACACAGAACATAGGCATGCCACATATCACCTACCCGCAGTCGCACACAGAACATACGCATGCCACATAACACCCATCCGCAGTCGCACACAGAACATAGGCATGCCACATATCACCCACCCGCAGTCGCACACAGAACACAGGCATGCCACATATCACCCACCCGCAGTCGCACACAGAACATAGGCATGCCACATATCACCCACCCGCAGTCGCACACAGAACATAGGCATGCCACATATCACCCACCCGCAGTCACACACAGAACATAAGCATGCCATATATCACCTACCTGCAGTCAGACACAGAACATAGTCATGCCACATATCACCCACCCGCAGTCACACACAGAACATAGGCATGCCACATATCACCCACCCGCAGTCACACACAGAACATAAGCATGCCACATATCAACCACCCGCAGTCACACACAGAACATAGGCATGCCACATATCACCCACCCGCAGTCACACACAGAACATAGGCATGCCACATATCACCCACCCTCAGTCACACACAGAACATAGGCATGCCACATATCACCTACCCGCAGTCACACACAGAACATAGGCATGCCACATATCACCCACCCGCAGTCACACACAGAATATAAGCATGCCACATATCACCCACCCGCAGTCACACACAGAACATAGGCATGCCACATATCACCCACCCGCAGTCACACACAGAACAAAGGCATGCCACATATCACCTACCCGCAGTCAAACACAGAACATAAGCATGCCACATATCACCCACCCGCAGTCACACACAGAACATAAGCATGCCACATATCACCCACCCGCAGTCACACACAGAACATAGGCATGCCACATATCACCTACCCGCAGTCGCACACAGAACATAGGCATGCCACATATCACCCACCCGCAGTCACACACAGAACATAGGCATGCCACATATCACCCACCCGCAGTCACACCCAGAACGTAGGCATGCCACATATCACCCACCCGCAGTCAAACACAGAACATAGGCATGCCACATATCACCCACCCGCAGTCACACCCAGAACATAGGCATGCCACATATCACCCACCCGCAGTCACACACAGAACATAGGCATGCCACATATCACCCACCCGCAGTCGCACACAGAACATAGGCATGCCACATATCACCCACCCGCAGTCACACACAGAACATAGGCATGCCACATATCACCCACCCGCAGTCACACACAGAACATAGCCATGCCACATATCACCCACCCGCAGTCACACACAGAACATAGCCATGCCACATATCACCCACCCGCAGTCACACCCAGAACATAAACATGCCACATATCACCCACCCGCAGTCGCACACAGAACATAGGCATGCCACATATCACCCACCCGCAGTCACACCCAGAACATAGGCATTCCACATATCACCCACCCGCAGTCCCACCCAGAACATAGGCATGCCACATATCACCCACCCGCAGTCGCACACAGAACATAAGCATGCCACATATCACCCACCCACAGTCGCACACAGAACATAAGCATGCCACATATCACCCACCCCCAGTCGCACACAGAACATAAGCATGCCACATATCACCCACCCGCAGTCGCACACAGAACATAGGCATGCCACATATCACCCACCCGCAGTCACACACAGAACATAGGCATGCCACATATCACCCACCCGCAGTCACACACAGAACATAGGCATGCCACATATCACCCACCCGCAGTCACACACAGAACATAGGCATGCCACATATCACCCACCCGCAGTCACACACAGAACATAGGCATGCCACATATCACCCACCCGCAGTCACACCCAGAACATAGGCATGCCACATATCACCCACCCGCAGTCACACACAGAACATAGGCATGCCACATATCACCCACCCGCAGTCGCACACAGAACATAGGCATGCCACATATCACCCACCCGCAGTCGCACACAGAACATAGGCATGCCACATATCACCCACCCGCAGTCACACACAGAACATAGGCATGCCACATATCACCCACCCGCAGTCACACACAGACCATAGCCATGCCACATATCACCCACCCGCAGTCACACCCAGAACATAGGCATGCCACATATCACCCACCCGCAGTCGCACACAGAACATAGGCATGCCACATATCACCCACCCGCAGTCCCACCCAGAACATAGGCATGCCACATATCACCCACCCGCAGTCCCACCCAGAACATAGGCATGCCACATATCACCCACCCGCAGTCGCACACAGAACATAAGCATGCCACATATCACCCACCCGCAGTCGCACACAGAACATAAGCATGCCACATATCACCCACCCGCAGTCGCACACAGAACATAAGCATGCCACATATCACCCACCCGCAGTCGCACACAGAACATAGGCATGCCACATATCACCCACCCGCAGTCACACACAGAACATAGGCATGCCACATATCACCCACCCGCAGTCACACACAGAACATAGGCATGCCACATATCACCCACCCGCAGTCATACACAGAACATAGGCATGCCACATATCACCCACCCGCAGTCACACACAGAACATAGGCATGCCACATATCACCCACCCGCAGTCACACACAGAACATAGGCATGCCACATATCGCCTACCCGCAGTCGCACACAGGACATAGGCATGCCACATATCACCCACCCGCAGTCACACACAGGACATAGGCATGCCACATATCACCCACCCGCAGTCACACACAGAACAAAGGCATGCCACATATCACCCACCCGCAGTCACACACAGAACATAAGCATGCCACATATCACCCACCCGCAGTCACACACAGAACATAGGCATGCCACATATCACCTACCCGCAGTCGCACACAGAACATAGGCATGCCACATATCACCCACCCGCAGTCACACACAGAACATAGGCATGCCACATATCACCCACCCGCAGTCACACCCAGAACGTAGGCATGCCACATATCACCCACCCGCAGTCAAACACAGAACATAGGCATGCCACATATCACCCACCCGCAGTCACACCCAGAACATAGGCATGCCACATATCACCCACCCGCAGTCACACACAGAACATAGGCATGCCACATATCACCCACCCGCAGTCGCACACAGAACATAGGCATGCCACATATCACCCACCCGCAGTCGCACACAGAACATAGGCATGCCACATATCACCCACCCGCAGTCACACACAGAACATAGGCATGCCACATATCACCCACCCGCAGTCACACACAGAACATAGCCATGCCACATATCACCCACCCGCAGTCACACCCAGAACATAGGCATGCCACATATCACCCACCCGCAGTCGCACACAGAACATAGGCATGCCACATATCACCCACCCGCAGTCCCACCCAGAACATAGGCATGCCACATATCACCCACCCGCAGTCCCACCCAGAACATAGGCATGCCACATATCACCCACCCGCAGTCGCACACAGAACATAAGCATGCCACATATCACCCACCCACAGTCGCACACAGAACATAAGCATGCCACATATCACCCACCCGCAGTCGCACACAGAACATAAGCATGCCACATATCACCCACCCGCAGTCGCACACAGAACATAGGCATGCCACATATCACCCACCCGCAGTCACACACAGAACATAGGCATGCCACATATCACCCACCCGCAGTCACACACAGAACATAGGCATGCCACATATCACCCACCCGCAGTCACACACAGAACATAGGCATGCCACATATCACCCACCCGCAGTCACACACAGAACATAGGCATGCCACATATCACCCACCCGCAGTCACACCCAGAACATAGGCATGCCACATATCACCCACCCGCAGTCACACACAGAACATAAGCATGCCACATATCACCCACCCGCAGTCGCACACAGAACATAGGCATGCCACATATCACCCACCCGCAGTCACACACAGAACATAGGCATGCCACATATCACCCACCCGCAGTCACACACAGAACATAGGCATGCCACATATCACCCACCCGCAGTCACACACAGAACATAGGCATGCCACATATCACCCACCCGCAGTCACACACAGAACATAGGCATGCCACATATCACCCACCCGCAGTCACACCCAGAACATAGGCATGCCACATATCACCCACCCGCAGTCACACACAGAACATAAGCATGCCACATATCACCCACCCGCAGTCGCACACAGAACATAAGCATGCCACATATCACCCACCCGCAGTCGCACACAGAACATAGGCATGCCACATATCACCCACCCGCAGTCACACACAGAACATAGGCATGCCACATATCACCCACCCGCAGTCACACACAGAACATAGGCATGCCACATATCACCCACCCGCAGTCATACACAGAACATAGGCATGCCACATATCACCCACCCGCAGTCACACACAGAACATAGGCATGCCACATATCACCCACCCGCAGTCACACACAGAACATAGGCATGCCACATATCGCCTACCCGCAGTCGCACACAGGACATAGGCATGCCACATATCACCCACCCGCAGTCACACACAGGACATAGGCATGCCACATATCACCCACCCGCAGTCACACACAGAACATAGGCATGCCACATATCACCCACCCTCAGTCGCACACAGAACATAGGCATGCCACATATCACCCACCCACAGTCACACACAGAACATAGGCATGCCACATATCACCCACCCGCAGTCGCACACAGAACATAGGCATGCCACATATCACCCACCCGCAGTCGCACACAGAACATAGGCATACCATATGTCGCCCACCCGCAGTCGCACACAGAACATAAGCATGCCACATATCACCCACCCGCAGTCACACACAGAACATAGGCATGCCACATATCACCCATCCGCAGTCGCACACAGAACATAGGCATGCCACATATCACCCACCCGCAGTCGCACACAGAACATAGGCATGCCACATATCACCCACCCACAGTCACACACAGAACATAGGCATGCCACATATCACCCACCCGCAGTCGCACACAGAACATAGGCATGCCACATATCACCCACCCGCAGTCGCACACAGAACATAGGCATGCCACATATCACCCACCAGCAGTCGCACACAGAACATAGGCATGCCACATATCACCCACCCGCAGTCGCACACAGAACATAGGCATGCCACATATCACCCACCCGCAGTCGCACACAGAACATAGGCATGCCACATATCACCCACCCGCAGTCGCACACAGAACATAGGCATGCCACATATCACCCACCCGCAGTCGCACACAGAACATAGGCATGCCACATATCACCCACCCGCAGTCGCACACAGAAATTAGGCATGCCACATATCACCCACCCGCAGTCGCACACAGAACATAGGCATGCCATATGTCGCCCACCCGCAGTCGCACACAGAACATAAGCATGCCACATATCACCCACCCGCAGTCACACACAGAACATAGGCATGCCACATATCACCCACCCGCAGTCGCACACAGAACATAGGCATGCCACATATCACCCAAGATGCATTTGAAGGTAAAAAGATGCACAAAAGGAAGCTCAGCGCTACTGAGTCACACAGCACTCACTCATTATGTTTATGTTAGCGCACGGAGGTAAGATGTATGTGGACACATCTATATACTAGAGATGAACGGTTCAGTTTTACTCGGATATGTTCGGATCTCAAAAATGGCAACGCCGAAAACTACTCACCCGGCTTCTTCTGGCCAAGTCCCTGCGCAATCGATCTTACAGGGGCCGGTACCAGTGCATGCGCACTAGCGGCAGGGAACATATCACCGGCTTCCAAAGGGCTGCATCATCTGCAGCCCCAAGGAGCCAGGTAGGGCTGGCAGAAAGGCAGAGAATCCGCTTCCTACTGGGAGCAGCTCTCTGCTAATAGCAGCCTGGACTGGCAGTCCCAGGAGGAGGAGACACCAGGGGGAGGAGACAAAAGGAGGAGGAGACACCAGGGGGTGTAGACACCAGGAGGAGGAGACATCAGGGGGAGGAGACACCAGCGGGAGGAGACACCATTGGGAGGAGACAAAAGGAGGAGGAGGAGACACCAGGGGGTAGAGACAAAAGGAGGAGGAGACAACAGGGGCAGGAGACACCATGGTGTGGAGACACCAGGGGGAGGAGACACCAGGAGGAGGAGACACCAGGAGGAGGAGACACCAGGGTGTGGAGACACCAGGGGGAGGAGACACCAGGAGGAGGAGACACCAGGGGGAGGAGACACCAGGGGGAGGAGACACCAGGGGGAGGAGACAGCAGGGGGAGGAGACACCAGGGTGTGGAGACACCAGGGGGAGGAGACACCAGGAGGAGGAGACACCAGGGGGAGGAGACACCAGGAGGAGGAGACACCTCCCACTGGGGCTGCCTGTTGTGTGACTTTGAATAGTTTGGAAATACATCACTACCGTATGATCATGTAATGAAAGCTCCAATGAGAAACAGAGGGGAAATACAAGTGATAATCCTAACAAGGAGAACGACACATAGAAATATAAAAATCAATTTAATAAATAAAACATCATAATACACATAAACACACATATAATAAACATCAAACTGATGAAGAAAATAGCTAGTTCTGAAAAAATTTATATTTATCCCCTAGAGGAGATCACCTCTGCAGTAGGTGTCTTCCAATGATCATCAAAGAATAACAAATGATGTACATAAATTATGGAGTAGAGTTATAATGATAACTTGCGTCGGGGTTTAGTAAGTGCTGGAGCTCATTTAAAGAAGCATTCCTTTTCCGCTATTAAGTTCCACAGGATGCTATGTCTGCAGACCTCACAGTCCAAGCAGAGGGTCTAATACAGCATAAGTCAGATGCTAAATACTCCAGATCTTACTGGTCTGATTCCAGCGAATGTGTCTGCTGCTCCACACATGGAATCAACCCAGTAAGATCTGGCGTATTTAGCATCTGACTTATGCTGTATTAGACCCTTTGCTTGGACTGTGAGGTCTGCAGACATAGCATCTTGTGGAACTTAATAGCCATTAGATTCACACTGTATTTGGCACTGCCACCTGGATAACAGTGGTACAAAGGTATTGGTACACCTTCATCATCGTACCGGACAAATCAGATTTGTGATGCCCTTTCCCAATGAGACCAAGACCCTTTTTCGGCGCATCCCTTATGTCCCTCTTTAAAAAGGGCGGGGGGGGGGCATGCTCTTTCTGGCTCAAGGCACCAACAAGTTTAGTTACGGCGCTGTGTCTTACTAATAGCTGTGGTCCTTTCCAGGTACTGTAACACATCACAGAGGATCACTCTGCATCATTAAATAGGGAATAGCAATTTCTTGAATTAGGTGGAATCTATATACCACTTTGGTTTGAAAAGAGGGCTTAGTATGCAAGACAGCCCTATTCTCATGAAAAATAATATAGAGAGAGACTAGTTTTCTTTGGAAGTAAATAGTCAGGACAGAAATCTGTATCTTCAAATAGATGAGTCACAAACCACCATCTAGAGTGGAGCGTTCTTTTCCAGAGTCTAGCCATCTGTAAGTGGGGCTGGAGAAGGGACAAGGAACCTGCATTGGTTAAGAGGTCGCCTAAATAGGGAACCACTGTGACTACCTTGGCTATAAGGAGACTGGCCATCACCACCACAACCTTCATGAATACTCTCAGATCTGCAGCCAGAGCAAAATGAAGAGCAAAAAATTGCTAGTGGAGATTACTGACTTTGAATCTGAGCAGACGTTGATGTTCTTCCCAGATTGGGACATGAAGATATGCATCCTTCATATGAATGGATGTAAGACAATTGCCCTGTTCCATGCCACTTATTACTGATTTTAAAGACTCCATCTTAAAGACTGGACTAAAATCCAAACCAGCTCTGCTCTTCCAGATCACCAATCCCTACAAGATGAAGGAAAGAGTGCGTAGAGTGCCAAACTATTTTCCTACCTCTCAGAAGAAAAATGTCTTTTTGGGAGGGAATTTCATGAGGTGAAACAATGATGTAGCATTGCAGCATTATTCTTCCCACTCAGGATCCTGAAGTGGAGCTTCAGCACTAATCTCAGAAGAAAAAGAGACGGGCGTCCATCACCGGAACCAAGAGCTCGTCATGCCAATTGTTTATGAAAGGGTTTGTATGCTGGTCACTTCTCTGAGCAGGCTAACAGATTCCACTCTATGTTGTGCTCGTGTAAGACGGTAGATTGTCCTCTAGAAAGGGGGACCCTGGACTTACCATAGAAACAAAAAGATTGATAACTCAAGCCTCAATGTTTGGTACCGGGATGTAGTTATTATCCCGGCTGTCAGGAATGCCGGCACCGGAATCCCTACATTAGTCAGAATCCCGGCGCTAGAATCACGACCACCGGCATGCTGGCAGTAAGTATTGGGGTTATGGGGAGGGTTAGGCACTAGGAGTAGGGTTAGGCACTGGGGGGAGGAGGGTTAGGTTATGGCTGGGGGGGTTAGGTTTAGGCTGCAGGGAGGGAGGATTAGGGGTAGGGGATGGGTAGTATTATTACCTCCTTATGTCGGGATTGTGACCCACTGGCGGGATTCTGACTGCCAGGATCCTGAGTGCCGGCAACCTGTATCCAACCCCCGTACCGTATATACGGTGAGAAAAGAGCTTTTTCATCTAACACCTGTCAGATTAAATTTGCGTGTGACTCAGCCCCTCTATGTGTAAATATGAGATATTCCTATCAGTAATCTCAGACTGCATGTAAACCATATAGGATGATATACGACAGGTAACGTTGGCGCGAGACATTCTCGGAGACTGCGCTCTCACCTCAGACATTCTGAATCACTCTGAGGCTTTTGGCTGACTGCAAGTCTCTCAGCTCTCAATCTCTTAGTAGTACCAATGGCTGCAGAAATATCCTCGTCCAAACCTGCGGTCCAAGTAACACACAACTTAATAGTGCTAAAGTCACTGTTAGGAACTACAGTATGAAATGGTAACAGAAACAATATGGCGAGTTACCTTTCATTGTCTCCTGCAATTCACACAGTTCTGTCTGGAGTGCGTTCCTCTGCAGATGGAGACTAGTTAGATGGACATTGTCACTTTTTAAGGATTGAATTTCTAGAAAGAAAAGAGTAAAAAAAAAAAACCTTAATTTTTTTTTTTTTTTTTTGTACAGTACTTACGTGGATTTTGTGTGACTGATTGCATTGGGGTACACTGTGACCATGCGGCTGTTCCAGGTGTTAAGCTCCTAATTTTGCACAAAGGACAGGAGAGAGCGGCTTTAGGTGTGAAGCCGTCATACATTGTCGGAGTGGATATTTATTGCCGTTCCTCTGAGGAGTTGGCATCCTCTTGCTAAGGCGCAAAACACCACCAGTAGCTCCGTGAACACTGAATCTTTACTCCTAAAGGGAGTAAACACCCTGCAAATGAGCCTGAAGCACGAACGCTCCCCAACCCCAAAGAATGGCATCCATTGTAACGTGTTTAAATGTTGAAGGGCGCACCCTTAACTGAGTTTCTCTTTCTCAAACACCAAACAAGTGACTGACATGGGGTCAGAATGATCTGCCTGTACAGACGACAGGGAGACATATTCCACTTTACAAAGAGTTCTAGTAAACTAAATTACTCTAGTGAAATTGCCATTACTAAGCCACTTGAAGGTTGAAACCATCTTTGCCTGGATGCACCGACAACAACATCACATGACCCTGTAACTAGTGGATCTTGTACTACGGCAGAAAAATAAGCTGCTGCCGAATGTCAAATTAAAAGCCCAGGAAAACCATATGCTGGGAAAGAGTCAACTTGGACTTTTTTTTAATTGACAATCCACCCATGGGATTCTGTCTGTGCTGTCTCCTCCACAGTGGCCTGAAGCAAAGACGGAGAACTGCCTTTGATCAGAAGACCATCATGGTAAGTAATGAAAGACAACCTCCTAGTCCTCAGAAGAGCTGCCTTCATGACTATTATCTCTGTGAACACTCACAGAGCTGCTGCCAGCCCGGGCAGGATTGCCAAGTATTGGTAATGCAAGTTCTGAACCACAAACCCATGAAGGCGTTGATGTCCTTCCATATGGAAATGTGTAAATACTCATCCTTGCTCCATACTTACTACTAACTTCAAGATTTTGAAAGCCGGGCAATGGGCTGTGCAAGCTTATCTGCCTTTCTATTAAGCGCCAAGATGAAGAAAGGGTTAAACCCAAAAGGTCTGACCCCTTGCAATACCAGTGGTGCAATAGAACGAAACCTGGCACCTCTAGGTATAATGGCATTAACCAGCAAAAAAGAACTGTTGCCTCCCCCGTAACCTGCAAAATTATTTTATTCAGTTTGGGACCAAATACGCCATGACTGGTCACACAGAAATTCTCGTCCCTGCATGGTTGGCATCCAAAGCTGCATCACCCACATACTCGAAGGCTTCCTGGGAATGTTCCACCAAGTTTAGTAACTCAACTTTTGGCCTAATAGACTGCTCGCCCTTAGAAATATTTACAGATCTATCCATTTGTCCACTGCCTAAATCACAATGTGAAAGTCATAATAAGCCTAAAGGGAGGTGTCAAGCATGACAAAAATGAACTTTAGGAGACCCTCCACCCTGCGATCTTCTCCCATAAAAGGTGCTGAACTAGGGTTTGGAATGTTTGTGGATCTGGACAACCATGAAATGGAGCTATCCACAACTGGAGGTGACTCCAACTATGCTGGATTGTCACTAGCAAGAGGGACAAGGAACTTATGTAATGACCTTGCCCATGCCTGGCTAGTCAGGTCCTCCAGATCCAGGGAGGAAGGGACTGAAACCATTTGCTTCACTTTATGATAAAACCTAGAACATCTAACAATTTCAGGTTCTGGATGTCCAGCACCCAAACTGAGACATTCACGCCTTCCGCTCCTGAAGTCTTAACCTAAAAGTGGCTGATCCCAGGATGCACCAATGGTGTCAGAGCCTAATTATAACCCAAGCAATTGAGAGTACTACTTTTAATAGGAGTACTCTACCCAGCCTTATTTCTTTTGTCTGACATGACAGAATAAAACAATCATCCATAAGACAATAGCAGTACACAAACAGAAAAAGTGAACCTGCAAAACAGTCCCAGTGCCCAGTAAATCTGAGAAAATACCTCAAATCTGGTACCTAACAGCAGAGCGCTAAAATGGCTGCTGCTTCTCTATGTGTGTGAGAGCTGCCTTTAGGCGTCTTTGATATCTCAGTGGTTTTCCCTCAGAAGTATTACCATGCAGGGGAACAGAATGGAAAAGCTGACCCAGCAAGCTGAAATGCAGAGTGTCTGTCAGCTTTGCCATGCTCACTGTCATGAGGTACAGTGTGCCAAGGAAGAGGTGCCAGCTGTTGGGGATAAGCACCTAACCCTAGGACTAGTCCATCAGACAGATCCCATCCTGTCATTCTGTCCATAGGGGGTCTGTAGCTGCCCCATACTTTTCTGCCCCGGCCGCCAGAGAACTTGCAAAGAGTTGGATTGTAGAACCATAGCAACTGTAACCAAGCAGTGATTTCCACCAGCTATGAGAATAGTACACACTGCTGGAGCCGCAATGACAGTATAATAAGGTTCAAATAAATGAAAAAGGAGAGTTATGGTAAAACTTACCCTTGTTAACTCTCTTTCTTCAAAGTCCATAGGGTCCACAGGGAGACAATAGGGGTGTAGGTGGTACTTGGAGGACCGGACACCAACAGCAAAGCTTTTTTCAATCCCAGGATGCTCCGGATCTTCCCCCTAACCCCGCCCACAGCCTGAAGGCAACTCAGTTTTGTTAACAAGCCCAAGGCAGGAGCAGGATAGAAGAGAAGGAAGACTGGTACACTGAAGAATCACACTCTCACACAGAGAAGGAAACAAGTGACCAAGAGAAGAAACCCATAGAAGCCAGGTGCTTCAGAGCAGGTACCCTGTGGACCCTATGGGCTTCGAAGAAAGAGAGTTAACAAGGATAAGTTTTACCATAACTTTCCTTTGATTCTTCAGGGTCCATAGGGCTCCACAGGAAGACAATGGGGTTGTCCCAAAGCAGTTGTTCAAGGACGGGGACGGTCCTGAGCTGAGAGGTGAACAGGAACAGGCAAATGTATCAAAGGCATAGAACCTAAGAAAGCTGTGGACAGAAGACCATGTGGCTGTGGACAGAAGACCATGTGGCCGCCTTGCATAGTTGTTCAGCAGACGCGCCACGGAGGGCTACCCATGAGGGACCTACAGAGCGAGTAGAATTAGCAGATACTGTAGCCGGCACAGGAAGGCCAGTCTGCGTGTAAGTCTGTGAGATAGTCATGCGAAGCCATCTGGCCAGAGTCTGTTTGTTAGCTGGCCATCCCCTCTTATGGAATCCATATAGGATGAAGAGGGAGTCCGATTTCCTGATGGCACTAGTACGGTCCACATACATCCTCAGAGCATGGGCTACATCTAAAGAGGCCTCACCTGCCAAGAGGTCTGGTGATTGAAAGGCCGGAACCACAATTTCCTCATTGAGGTGAAAACGAGAACCACCTTGGGAAGGAAGCCAGGGCGCATACGAAGAACAGCTCTGTCCAGATGAAAGATTACAAATGGGGAGCAACAGGAAAGTGCCCCTAAATCTGTTACCCTATGGGCAAATGCTATAGCCAGAAGAGTCTTCGCAGTGAGCCATTTGACATCTACTGAATCCAGGGGTTCGAATGGAGGTTCCAGAAGTGCGTGGAGAACCACTGACAAAATCCACTGAGACACAGGAGGGAAAAAGGGAGGTTGTATTCATAGAACACCTTACAGGAAGGTGTGAACATCTGGTAGAGGAGCAATTCTGCGCTGGAACCAGATGGACAGAGCAGAGACATGCACTTTCAGAAAGGCTAGGCGGAATCCGAGATCCAACCCAGATTGGAGAAAGACAAGGATTCTAGAAACCCTAAAAACCTGATGGTCAGAGTTTCTAGTAGCACACCACTGAAAATATGTATGCCACACCCGGTGATAAATCCTGGCAGAGGTCTGTTTACGCACTCTGGGCCTGATTCAGACCCGCTCGCGAGCACTATGCGCTCGCAAGCGGGTCGATGGTGGCCCAGTGCCATGCGCACGACTAAGCCGGCTCCATCGTGCACATGCGCGAGACCCGGATAGCGCTGGGCAAACTGTCGCTCCGGGTCCCGTACCAAAGGGGGCGTGCTGTCGATGTTGAGTGACAGCATGCCCCCTTTGGTGGGCGGGCCGGGGGGGTGGTTGCCCAGACGGAGGCATTCCCATGGGATGTGATGTCAGTGGGAGAGCTTTCGGCTCTGTTAGAGCCGAAAGCTCTCTGGGGGTGGCGGCAAAGAGACCCTACCACAAGGGTCTCGTCGCAAGCCCGATGGTCACAATGGTCTTGACCATCACGACCATCTTCCTGGCCGCTCGCTATAGCTGTGGGTGGCCGCTCTAAAAAACCAGAAAGCCGGCCCTGATTCAGAGCGAGCGCTCTGTCAGAGCGTCCGGCTCTGAATCAGGCCCTCTGAGCATGGTCTGGACCACAGAGCTAGAGAACCCTTTAGATCTTAGAAGGGATGTCTCAAGACCAAAGTTGTTAAAGACAGGCGGGCCAGGTCCGGATGTAGACAGGGACCCTGAGACAACAGGTCTGGTCTTACAGGAAGTTGGAGAGGAATGTCTATGGAGAGACTTTGAAGATCGGACTACCAATGGTGTCTGGGCCAAGCAGGAGCTACCAACAGGACCATGCCCCCTTCTTGCTTAAACTTCAGAAGAACTCGAGGCAGAAGGGAGACTGGAGGAAAGAGGCACGCCAAATGGAAGGTCCATTTCACAGGTAATGAGTCCATGAAGGCTGCGTCGGGGTCCCATTTGTCCACCAGGAGCTGAAAGACATCTGGATTAAGAGACCACTACCCTGCATGCACGTCATGACTGCTGAGGAAATCCGCCTCCCAACTGAGAATCCCCTGGGATGAACACTGCGGAGATGGCTGGGAGATGGTGTTCAGCCCATGTTAGAATGCGTGACACTTCTGCCATTGCTGACCGGCTTCAAGTGCCTCCTTGGTGATTGAGAAAGGCTATTGCCGTGACGTTGTCAGGCTATACTTGTACTGGCTTGCCCTGAAGAATATCCTGAGCCAGAGTGAGGACTTTTTAAATGGCTCGGAGTTCCAGGACGTTGATTAGTAAGATCACCTCGTCTGGAGTCCAGCATCCTTGGAAGAAGTGCTGGCCGGTCACTGCGCCCCACCCATGGAGGCTTGCGTCCATCGTGAGTGTCCAGTCTGGGATCCAAAAGGGGAGATACTTGTTTACGTGGGAAAGTTGTAGCTACCAGGATAGGGACAGGCGAACCTCCAGAGAGAGGCCCATCATCTGGGATCTGAGCAGATGAGGCAGTCCGTTCCACCTAGAGAATCAGGTGTTGTAGGGGCCTGGAGTGAAACTGAGCAATCTCCACCATGTCAACAGTGGACACCATGTATCCCAAGGTCTGCATTGCAGAGTGAATTGACACTAGGCAACTTGGAGTAATCTGCGCACTCGGTGCTGTAGTACAGAGATTTTGTCTGCTGTCAGGAAGATACTCTGAGCCTGAGAGTCCAGAAAGGCTCCCAGATGTACCATTCTTTGAGAAGGGGTCAGGGAAAACTTTTTCCAGTTGATCACCCAACCATGCATTTGTAGAAAGACAATGGTTACTTGCAGATGGCGGTGAAGAATTTCTGGGGAGCTTGCTAAGAGCAAGTGATCCTCCAAGTATGGGAGCAGTGTGATCCCCTAATGACAAAGATAGGGCGCCATAACTGCCATGATCTTGGTAAAGACCAGAGGAGATGTAGAAAGCCCAAAAGGCAGTGCTTGAAATTGGTAATGTTGTTGTAGGACAGCAAACTGGAGATAATGCTGGTGAGAGGGAACTATAGGTACATTTAGGTAAGCGTCCTGAATGTCCAGAGACACCATAAATTCTACAAGCTCCGTGGCCAGGAGAATAGAGCGTAGGGTTTTCATACGAAACCTGGGCACCCTGTTAAACTTGTTCAGAGACTTGAGGTTGAGGTTAGGCAGATGAGACCCGTTTGGCTTTTGAACAAAGAAAAGGGTAGAATAATAGCCCTTCCCTCTCTGTAATGAGGGGACCACCTCAGTAATGAGGGCGTAACTGTGAAAGACCACTTCTTTTACCCAGGCGTCTGAGGTGGTCTGACGCCAGAACAGGGTGAACTGAAGAAGTCGGCTTCCCACCCTGGGAGCGGCTTGCCCCGTCAGACTGAAGGCTTGTCCTCAGATTTGGTAAGTGGACATCTTGTAGCTCAGGTGTGTTTGGTCCTAGGCTTGGAGGCCTTAATGGATGCCAAGTGCCGTAGAAAGGACTGACCTTTAGCTTTTCCCTGGGGATGAAAGGACTGAAAGAATGGTAGTCACAATCTTGTCCAATTCTGGGCCAGACAGGATCTCCCCAGAAAAAGCAGACTCCAAAGCCTTTTTAAAGTCCAAATCTGCTTTCCATGAGTGAAGCCAAACGATATGGCTGGGTACCACAGACCACAGACATAGCGGCTATCCAAAGCTGCCTCTCCTAAATAGGAGGCTGCATCTCTAATGTGAGATATGTAGGACAGCTGTTCCCTCAAAGCATCAGAGGGAAATGTATCTTCTAGGGCCTCTGGCCAACTCTCAATGGCTTTTGCCAACTAGGCCATAGCCCTGGCAAGTCACATATAATGCAGAGCATACAATATAACTGCAGTAGGCACTAAATTCAACTACACAGACTGCAGTGGGTGGTAGTAAATAGTGCTGTATAACCTGGCTCCTGGAAGACGGAACCCAGCATTCCTGGAGACCTGAGGCTGATGCAGAAAATGGCTGCCATGAGTCGCTGAGGGGGCAGAGGGTGAGGTAGGAGCAGCTCAGGGGTGGCAAGACCACAGTGGAATGGCGCCCTGAGCTGATGGAGGGGGCGAAGGGAAGGGGCCTTCTCCACTATGCTGACATCAGCCACCGGGTCCCTGGCCTTAGTATTCTGTCCCCTGCACCAGTATATTATACCCTGGTGGTCTAGTGGAGTCCCGTTCGAACCAGTGTCCACATCAGCGCCTCCGGTCTGTCTCCTGAGACCGGAAGTAAGACTGTGCATAGACGCGGGTCCGCAAGCGGGGATCCACCTTACCTGTCCCCTTGAGTCCCGGCTGCAGTCTGGGGTCCGAGTGTCACGGCCAGGGTATTTCAGCATGGCGCTAGGCGAGTGTTACCTGTGAGGTCATTGTGGCGCGGGCTGTCTGGTGGCGGAGCTGGTGTCTGGCAGGGGGCTTTGGCTGCACGCGTTGTTGTGCGGGCCTGTTGTCACTCTGCGCTGGTAAGGCCTGGCGGCGTCTCCATTCCGTTTGGCATGGGCGCTGCCATCTTGCCTTCTGGCCATGTGATGCGGCTGGCCAATCCTGGTGTGTCACATGTTCCCTCCGGCCAGTAACAGCACGGCATGGGGTATTTAGGAAGGGTCAGTGCCTTCCTTCTTTGCCAGTGCAATGTGTATCTCAGCCTAGCTGAGAGGGAGTTCTCTGTGCTTTCCTGTTCCTGTGAATCCGCTGTCTGCCAGTCTGCCTGTCAGCTCCTAGTTCCCACTGGACTACCCCGCTACCTCCATCACCCTTGCCCATACCTGAGTGCCTGAGCCTGCTGACATCCTGCACTTCAGTTTCACTACCTGCACACCTGGACTGCTCTAATTGTTTCTACCTGGACATTAACCCTTTTGCTTCCACCACAGAACTCTTGTGCACATTTATATTTTCCTGGACTTTTATTTACTGCCACATTATATGTCCACTCGAGCACTTATTAAAAATCCTAGTTTTATTTACAAATCTGCTTCTGTGATCGCTCCTGCTACCACCCCGGGTCCACAAATAACCCAGAACGTAACAGTTTGCACTGGCCCCATGGAGCCGGCCACGGATCAGGAGTCAGGAGTGGATTTGTTCAGGTGCATTTCTGGTCGATTAGAAAATCTGGAAAACATGCAGCATCAGATGGCTAAATTTCTGCAAGAGATGTCCAAGCGACAGGATAGTTTGCAAACTTCCTTTTCTACCCCTGAAGTACCAGCAACTACATCCGCATCAGCGTCTGGGAATACAGGAGGCAGATCATCTCCCCGCTTACGTCTTCCTTTACCAAATAAATTTGACGGCAATCCTAAACTCTGCCGAGGATTCCTAAATCAGTGTGACATACATTTTACCCTGCAGCCTGACAACTTTCCAACTGCAAGAACTAAAGTGGCTTATATAGTCTCTCTGTTATCCGGCCAGGCCTTGGAATGGGCTTCCCCACTCTCGGAGCGCTCAGATCCGCTGCTGGATAATTACGCAGGCTTTGTGTCATCCTTCAGGAGGATTTTCGATGAACCTGGGCGTACTGTATCAGCATCATCAAACATCATGACACTGAGGCAAGGGGTCCGTCCTGTCAGTCAATATGCCGTGCAATTTCAAATTTTAGCATCAGAGCTCAAATGGAATGAGGAAGCCCTCACCTCGGCCTTCTGGCATGGGTTGTCAGACCGACTAAAGGATGATCTAGTCACTCGAGAGCTTCCTACTAATCTGAACGACATGATTTCATTGTGTATCAAAGTTGACCTACGCTTCAGGGAACGTCAGGCTGAAAAAAACAGAACTGACCAGCAAAGGTCATTTACCCCCTCCTTTTCTACCCGTCCCATTCCTTCTCCCACTGAAGAGGAGCCTATGCAGGTGAATCATACACACCTCTCCAAAGAAGAACGTCAGAGAAGAATGCAAAAGAACCTCTGTCTGTACTGCAGAGAGTCTGGTCACCTGCTGATCTCCTGTCCCCGTAAACCGGGAAATGCCAAATCCTAACTGACCCTGGAGACATCAAGTTAGGAGTTATGAACCCGTCTCCAAAAATTAAAGATTTCACGATTACCCTAGCCTTGGATCTTAAACCCAAACCTGTCTTTGCTACTGCTCTAATCGACTCAGGAGCAGCCGGAAATTTCATAACGTCTAGTTTCATTGATAAATTTCAGATACCTTGTTTGACTCTCAACCATGCTATCTCTCTGACCTCGATAGACGGACACCCTCTGACTAACGGGATAGTCACCAAAGAGACTTAACCTGTATTGGTCCGAATTGGGGCACTTCATTCTGAGTCCTTAAAATTCCTGGTGATATCAGAGGCCTCTCAAGAAATTGTTCTTGGTCTACCCTGGTTACGTAAACATAATCTCAGGATTGATTGGAGTTCTATGCAGATTCTGTCATGGGGTATGGACTGTCAGAACTCCTGTCTTCCAAAAATTCGACCTGTGAGAAAGACAGTTTCATTAGTTTCTTCTGCCATTCCCAAGGAATATCAGATGTTTGCCGACGTTTTTTCTGAACAACAAGCAAATATCTTACCCCTTCATAGGGAATGGGACTGTCCAATTGAATTGATACCTGATAAGATGCCACCTCGTGGTCGTACCTATCCGCTGTCCTTGCCTGAGACTCAAGCCATGACCGAGTAAATCCGGGACAACCTGGCAAAGGGGTTCATCCGCCCCTCTACTTCACCTGCCGGAGCTGGGTTTTTCTTCGTTGGCAAGAAGGACGGTGGTCTAAGACCATGTATCGATTATCGAGGCCTTAATGACATTACTGTAAAAAATCGATACCCTCTTCCCCTGATTACTGAGTTGTTTGATAGGGTCAAGGGCTCTGTCATTTTTTCTAAATTAGATCTAAGAGGGGCTTACAACCTCATTCGTATCCGAGCTGGCGATGAATGGAAGACCGCTTTTAATACCAGAGATGGACATTTCGAGTATTTGGTAATGCCTTTTGGATTATGTAACGCCCCTGCTGTCTTTCAAAGTTTCGTTAATGAGATTTTCCGGGATCTGTTATATGTTTCGGTTGTTGTCTATCTGGATGACATACTGATTTTTTCACCCTCTGTGGCTAAACATCAAGAACATGTTAAGGAGGTCCTGACCCGTTTGAGAGAAAACCACCTTTACTGCAAACTGGAGAAGTGCGTCTTTGGAGTGCCCAGTGTACCTTTTCTCGGCTATGTAATATCTGGCTCCAGTTTAGAAATGGACCCCAAGAAGGTACAAGCAATTCTGGATTGGACCCGACCTCAGACACTGAAGGCCATCGAGAGATTGTTGGGCTTCGCCAATTATTATAGACGCTTCATTAAGGGATTTTCTACACTGCTGGCTCCCATTACAGATTTGACCCGCAAAGGTGCTAATCCTGCCCAATGGTCACCTGAGGCAGAGTCTATCTTTCATCTTTTAAAACAGGCCTTCATCTCAGCACCAGTCCTTCGACAACCAGATCTGGACAGGACTTTTTTGTTGGAAGTAGATGCATCATCTGAAGCTGTGGGAGCAGTCTTGTCTCAACGTTATGAGGACAACCGAGTCCATCCGTGTGGGTTCTTTTCTAAAAAATTCTCTCCTGCCGAAAGGAACTACGCCATAGGTGAGCAAGAACTACTAGCTGTAAAGTTGGCGTTGAAAGAATGGAGATATTTGCTAGAAGGCGCCAAGTTTCCATTTACTGTATTTACGGACCATAGAAATCTCCTATTTCTCAAAAACCTCCAATGTGTGAGTCCTCGTTTGGCCCGCTGGGCAATATTCTTTGCCAGGTTTCAGTTCACCCTGACCTTTCGGTCTGGAGCACTTAATCAGAAGGCTGATGCCCTATCGAGATCTCTCCTCTGTGATGATCAATCTGAAAATCAAAGCAATACCCCTGTCTTGGAATCAAGAGTTTTCGCCGCATTACAACTTCAGCCTCCTACGGGAAAATCATTTTTGGCCCCGGAATTAAGGAAGCAGCTTCTCACTTGGGCACATTCCTCTCGCTTCGTAGGGCACTCAGGCACTCGGAAGACCTTGGAGTTCCTGAAAAGACACTATTGGTGGCCTTCTATGAAGGCAGACATAATGGAGTTTATATCTTCCTGCTCCTCCTGTGCCCAGCATAAATCATCACGACAAGCTCCAGCTGGGGAATTGCTTCCATTACCTACTCCATCACGTCCATGGACGCATCTCTCCATGGATTTCGTCACAGACCTGCCAGTCTCTCAAGGTTTCAACACTATCTGGGTTGTAATAGACCGATTTTCTAAGATGGTCCACTATATACCGTTGAAGAAGTTACCTTCTGCCCCTGACCTGGCACAGTTGTTTGTCCAACACATATTTCGTCTACACGGCCTTCCTGCTGAAATTGTCTCTGACCGTGGTGTGCAGTTTACTGCAAAATTCTGGAGGGCTTTGTGTTCTGTTCTTCAAGTGAAGTTAAACTTTTCCACGGCCTACCATCCGCAAAGCAACGGCTCCACCGAGAGAGTTAATCAAGATCTAGAGACTTTCTTAAGAATTTTTATGTCATCTTCCCAGGACAATTGGGCTGCCTTGCTGCCGTGGGCTGAGTTTGCACATAATGCTTCCTACCACTCGTCAACTAACCAAACGCCATTTCAGGTTGTATATGGCCTTCATCCTCGTGTTCCCGAATTCCGAAGCCTGCCTGTTTTCGATGTTCCGGCCGTGGAGGACACGGTGCGGAATTTTGCTGCCATCTGGACTCAAGTACGGTCTGATTTGTTGAAGGCATCCTCTCGCTATAAGACCCAGGCCGATAAGAAGCGTAGAATAGTTCTACGCATGCAAGTTGGAAGCCAGGTCTGGTTATCCACCCGGAATCTTCATCTGAGGGTTCCTTCTATGAAATTTGCACCACGCTTCATCGGTCCCTTCTCCATAACAGAAGTCATTAATCCAGTGGCCTATCGTCTACAGTTACCCCCATACCTAAAAATCCCTAATTCCTTCCATATTTCCTTATTGAAGCCCCTGGTCCTGAATAAATTCCATAGTGCTCTACCTGCTTCTCCTCGAGTCCAGACGGAGAGAGGAGTTGAGTTTGAGGTCGCCCAGATCTTGGACTCTCGTCTACGCAGAGGTCATCTACAGTATTTGCTGGACTGGAAAGGTTACGGTCCAGAGGAACGTTGCTGGACCGATGCTCGTGATGTCCACGCTCCCATGCTCATCAGGAGATTCCATTCTGCCCATCCGGAGAAGCCTGGTGAGTGTCCTGAGGCCACCCCAAAAGGAGGGGGTACTGTCACGGCCAGGGTATTTCAGCATGGCGCTAGGCGAGTGTTACCTGTGAGGTCATTGTGGCGCGGGCTGTCTGGTGGCGGAGCTGGTGTCTGGCGGGGGGCTTTGGCTGCACGCGTTGTTGTGTGGGCCTGTTGTCACTCTGCGCTGGTAAGGCCTGGCGGCGTCTCCATTCCGTTTGGCATGGGCGCTGCCATCTTGCCTTCTGGCCATGTGATGCGGCTGGCCAATCCTGGTGAGTCACATGTTCCCTCCGGCCAGTAACAGCACGGCATGGGGTATTTAGGAAGGGTCAGTGCCTTCCTTCTTTGCCAGTGCAACGTGTATCTCAGCCTAGCTGAGAGGGAGTTCTCTGTGCTTTCCTGTTCCTGTGAATCCGCTGTCTGCCAGTCTGCCTGTCAGCTCCTAGTTCCCACTGGACTACCCCGCTACCTCCATCACCCTTGCCCATACCTGAGTGCCTGAGCCTGCTGACATCCTGCACTTCAGTTTCACTACCTGCACACCTGGACTGCTCTAATTGTTTCTACCTGGACATTAACCCTTTTGCTTCCACCACAGAACTCTTGTGCACATTTATATTTTCCTGGACTTTTATTTACTGCCACATTATATGTCCACTCGAGCACTTATTAAAAATCCTAGTTTTATTTACAAATCTGCTTCTGTGATCGCTCCTGCTACCACCCCGGGTCCACAAATAACCCAGAACGTAACACCGAGGAGCCCTACTAGCTAGGTCCCCCAGGATCCCTGCCGAGGGCTGGAGTCGCGGCGCTGCAGAAGGGGTGATGGAGCAGCAGTGCAGACGTCCAGAGGACTGTCTAGCACTGCTTGCTCTATTATGAAAGAAATCAAAATAAATCATAAATATAAAGCTTGGGCTGCTTATAGCAGCCCCTCTGTTCTAACGATGATCCAGCTCCTGCCGGACACCAACAAAACTGAGTTGCCTTCAGGCTGTGGGCGGGGTATAGGGGGAATAACCGGAGCATCCTGGGATTGAAAATAGCTTTGCTGTTGGTGTCCGGTCCTCCAAGTACCACCTACACCCACATTGTCTCCCTGTGGAGCCCTTTGGACCCAGAAGAAGAAATAATAATACCTAAGGCAGTGGAGAAGGGCCCTTACTTCTAGGGCACTTAGGGCCATATTCAATTTGAGACGAAAACGGGTGACGTCATTTTCGCCTGTATCAATTATCCCGTATTCAATTTCAAAGACTTTTTCGCCGGTGCGAAAAGTCTTAGTTAAAAAACAGGGATAACATTTCTCCATGTAATACCTGGCGAAAAAAAAGTGCAGAATCTGGGTTTAGATGTTCAGGCTTTAAAAAAATAGCCTGCAGCCCTGGGAGAGTCCCCTAAAAGTATTCTGTGTCCTCAGGATACCCCAAAAAAGGTACTTTAATTTTGGGGTATAAAAAAAAAATTGGGGGGACAAACTTCTAAACTAGCGAAATCGATCCCAGGGGCTTCCCATATATGTGGCAGGTGTTTTCAAGAATGCGGCTGGTAGCGGCAGGTGCATTTTTGAAGAATTTTAAAAAATAACTTTAGGGACTTAAAAATATGCTTACACCCATTTCCTTGTACTCCAAATTTGATGGGCATAGTTATTTTTAGCAAAAAAAAAAAGTGCTATTCTTCACAGGCTCATTTATACATCTGCCGCGGCTATTAAAAAACCCTGATTACCTTCAGCAGGCAAAATCGGGGGGTACCCATAGTGATCCCCCATGTAAGGACATCTTTAGGGGGGTGCCAGGATGAATTTGCGAAAACTGAAAGGACTTTTCGCAAGTTACCTTTCCGCCGGGTCCCAATTCTGCAGCTTCTGAATTGAATACAGGGATAAGTGGGCACGCGTCCGATACTTTATCCCGTCAAACCTCTGATGTGGTGCGAAAAGTCTGGCATGCGAAAAGCCCCGGACTTTTCGCACCAAATTGAATATGGCCCATAGTGGCAATCAGCTTCTGTCATTTTTCAAACACAGCACAGGAAGAAGCTGATTGGTTGGTTCTTTATCTCTCTCCAAGCTTTGATAAATCTCCCCTCCCCCCAGCTGGAACTGGATACAGAGGGGGAGGAGCTTTCTGAATTGTGCAGAATACAAATTTAGTACTTAACAACCTGTCTACCGCATGGCCGCATTTCCGCCAACCAGATGAAAGAGAAAGCAAATAACCATAGGAGGGATATACTGTATATGGGCGGACCAAAAGTTCCATTAATAATGTTCTTGGGCCTGATTCAGAGACGCACGCTAATACAATCGCAGCCGCGAAAATATGGTAATGCTTGTAAAGCTTACCCGAGCATAAAGACGCCCACTGCTGCCTTCTCATATGCGTACAACGTTGCTTACCTGCGTACCTATCGGCAACATCAACGCACATCGAGCAGCCATCTTACTCTTGCGGCAGAGGTGACGTGCCGCAGCCCTGGGGGCTCTTCTGACATGCAGAGTAACTTATACAATCACAATGACTAATTTACGCACACGCCCATTAAACAATGTCCTTCCGTGACCACCCTCAAATGCTGACAACCTGTCAGTCACTCTGCGACGGATTCCTCTGTGCATCTGTAGTCTTAATGCGATCGCTGCACACGCACAGTGAGTCTTATACGCATGAGCGATGGCAAACCATCGATCGCATCGGTCGCAAATCAGTCCATTATCGGCCTTCGGAGTAACCCTATAGCTACGGACAATGGTCGATGAAACTAAGATGCTGACACCAGTAAAACTGTGTACAAAGAGGCGATCGCTGGATCCGACACCCCAATAATAAGTTTGTGACACGCCTGCATTTTCCAAACCACCCCTCCATTACCACCCACCGTCACTGTGCGTCTACATCCTCCTCTCTGCAAACAACATCGCAGCGGCATCGGAACGCACTGAGCCACTTACATCGGCCAACTGCATCAATGTCGGCATAGCGTACAGCTCTGAATCAGGCTCTGAGAACAGAGGGTCTGATTCAGCAAGGAACGCACGGATGCAGACGCACGCACCCGGCCTCTGCGAGAATATGCTAATGATTGCATACGCACGGCAGTCGCAGCACAAAAATGCAGACGCCCAGCACTAGATAACGCTGCCCCCTTTACCCTCCGCTAACGTCCGTACTGATGCGCAAAATATCAGGAACATCCAGTAACATTGGATCCGCACGCAGACTAAAGGTAGATCTGACCGTGCCGCTGGAGTTGAGAGACTGCGTTCGGCATCTCAGTGGCTAATTTATGCACGCACCTGTAACGGGGTGCGAACGCACTGGTACGCCTGCGCTCGGCCGACCACTCCCCGTATCCAATCACAAACGGCACTTCCTGTCAATCACTTTTCCCTGGGTCTGAGTATTCACTGCGCTCGCTTTTGCGGACGCAGTGAGCAGTTCGCGCACGTGCCTGCCACCCAGACGCATGCACAGACCGCGAACATCGGCCGATTGCGTGCATCTGCATCCGTGCGTTCCTAGCTGAATCAGGCCCAGAAGCCTTTGGCTCTAATCTGAATAAATCTATGACGGCTGCAGCATTTGGGTACATTTATCACACGAGCCTCTGGGCACATTGATGCCGCAGGGCTCCATATGTCCCTGCTCTATGGAGACACTGACATTCCTCCGTCCCCAGACGCGTCATACAAGGAAACATTGCAGGACACAAATAGCACCGTTACCAGTATAACCTACCATTACTTAGTGTGTCAGCCTCCACATCCAGCCTCAGGCTTTCAGCTCTGGCCTGTTCCCGCACCAGCTCCTCTCTGTTACTCGTCAGCCCGTAGTTACTGCTATAATGCAGAATATCGTTCACAATCCGCTCTCCTTCCAATGCCCGCTCGCTCTTCATCTCTTGCTGGTACAAACATGATAACTGCTAATTAGAATCAGCTGCTCCCATACATGAAACATTAATTACTATTCTTACTATGCTTCTTTTACAACACCGGCATAGGGGCTGATTCTGAGTCAGATGGCGAGATTTAGCATACAGCGCACGTACAGATGCCAATCTACGCATATTTGTGAATCTGTCCTTTCCTGAGTGGGACGGATCTTTGCCGGATCTGTCTTTCTGAGACTATGGCAGGAACTGGGCAGTGGCGATGCATTCGCATGGGCCCGTCCTGACTTGTAGTAGTGTAGTGGGCGTGTATGTAAAGCGCCGAGCGGTTCTGAGTGGTGCGTACGGGGAGCCCTTTTCTGATGGATCTCCTGATGGTGCAAGTGGTGATACTATTATACCCAGAGGCGTGCGCAAGCTAACCGTCATGGTGAACCATGGCTACAGAAGGAAACGGAGCATTATTGTAGCTGATGGGTAACCTAAAGCCGGCCACACACTAGACCAACTTACATCAAACCAGCCAACTAGTTGATTGGTTGGAATGAAAATCTGGTAACGTATGGGAGTAACTGATGATCAGCAATTTGCTCCCAAACGCCGGAAAATGGACAAAAACTGTTGTTTGAAGAAATTGTTTAGATCAAACATTTAACAAACTTGTCTGACGCCATTTTCATCTGTTTTCTGGCGCTTGGGAGCAAATTGCTGATCATCAGTTACTCCCATACGTTACCAGATTTTCATTCCAACCAATCATCTAGTTGGATGGTTGGACAGAAAATCTTTACGTGTATACCCAGCTTAACACAGGATGATTATCTGCGGCTAGTAATAAAGCAGCCATTGGTGTCTGGCGTCCCTACGCGGCTGCCGCTGGCGTGGTCCGGCTGGAATGAGGAGCCCTCTCATTTGTGTTGCATGAGTACATTCTGAAGAAGCGCGTGACGGCTCCTTTACATTTCTCTCTCCATAGAAGAGGGATAGTTACACGCCTGTTTTCATGCCTGGAATGTATTAGCAGGCTGGAAGTCTCCTGCCCAGAGCGCGCCTGTGTTAAGAGGCAGTAAATGGTGTTTTCACCGCTCTGGACTTGAACTTTAGAGGGCTCAATTATAGCGGCAGCTGTGACGTTCGCCTGGAAGTGGGCGCCCGCTGGCTGTAATTGCTCCTAACCTGGGATAAGGACAGATTGCTTGTGAGAGTCAGGCTTTATTCTTATCATTTTCTTTCTGCCTCGTCCCCTAGGTGGATAACATGCACCTGCTAAATAAAAACCACTAGTGTTCTGGTTACACCACTATTGCTGGACTGCGACTGAGGTCTTAGCGGGTACGCTGCATGTGCCAACCTTTTACCCCAGGAAACAACAAGCTTGCTGTGAGGTTGCGAAATTGTCACATTTTAAAAGCTTTTTTCAATTCAGACTTCTCAGTCAGACGCCATGTGACACGTGCGCTGACAGCGCCATCATCGCGCAGAGAAAGATCTGATCTCCCAAGCTCCATCACCGGGTATAACGGAAGTCTGCTGGATGCTTAATATTAGTCCTAAGGATAACTCCACCTTCTGTGAATTCAAAATTGTCATAATGTTTAAGGTTTTATGGCTCTGACGCAGGATTAGAATTCCAGCAGCTACAGACAGGCCAGAGCCAGATGCGGTGTGAATGCAAATCCCAATCAGGGAGGCACAGGATGGACATGGGCGGTGTGGTAAGATTCCTGAGCAGAGGTTGGCACACAGCACCATGGGAGAAGTGGCATGGTCAGAGGATTCCACACACGGTGGAGCAGTGACAGACAGGTGAGAGGGATACAAGGGGCGAGGTCAATACAAAGCACAGGTCATGGCACGACAGAGGGAGTAATCCAGACACAGTTTGGGCACAGAGGACTTGCTATACTCAAGCACCGTAGAATGGGATGGACTTCCTTACATTGGATAGAAGGTTTATGACATCATAAACAGATAGTATAAACGATCTGTGAGGTCCGCATGCTCAGTGGCACCAGGGGTACAGTTTGTGGGCAAAGCTTTTGCGCGAACTGGCGGGCAATAGCGATGAACTGCCGCAATCCATACTGGAGATGGGCAGCACTACTGGGAAGAGATAACACGGACCCTACAACAGTGAACGAGCATATGCCGCATAAGAGGGCCTGATTCAGCTATGTACGTAAACCCGATAGCTTTACGCACATATCCGTTGGTGGGGCTTCTGTGCATGCGCGGGTGCAGTACAGTTCCTGCAATTCCGGTCACAGTGTCCCCTGAGCTGCAGCCTGATTGACGGGCTGCGGCCGTTTGGGGGTGGCGTCGGGCAGCGTTCCTGGAAACAGGGGACGTGTCGCTCACTTTTCCTGGAAGTGCAGAGACCAGGGTCTGCGTCGCAGGACACAGATTTCCTGGCCATGCAAGCGGTCAGGAGCCGGCCGGGCAGCGTTAGCTTCAGATGGTGGCAATGTTGATCTGAGGCAGCATCTACGGATGCAGCACTCAAATGGCAGATGCAGGAGGCGTGTATTCCCTACAGACACCTCCGGCTGCATTGGCATATTATTAGGACATTACAGCTGCTTCCTTGCGCCTGTGTAATACCGACCACATCTGAATGTGAAACCTTAGTACCAACGTCATTTCTGAAGCAATTTATACTCAGCTGTAAAGCTGCCCATCCACTACAAGATGCGGGGACGACGGCACGATTACGACATCATAATCGCGCCATTCAGACTTTCAGTGTATGCAGATCAATCATCCCCGAACATGGCAACCTGACGGCGGTCGTCAGGTTGACCGTCATGTTCGGGAGATGATAGATGTTAAAAGCGACCAGCGGGCACGCGCATCGCTGGTCGTTTTTTTTACATTTTACTGCCCGATTTGCGGACGATTTGCAAGCGATTGCACGATAACGACGTCGTTATCGTGCAGTCACCTGTCAAAATCGGCTAGTGGATGAGCAGCATTACTCTAGATGAAATAAAGATGATCATTACTCCTCTCCTAATGTCCCTGGCTGTTCAGATGACACATAAGCAGATCCAGTCCCATCACCAACATCATGCTCCTGTTCTGCAATAGCGCCCAGACTGTCAATCATTCCTGTGATGCTGCTGGGAACACCGACTTTCATGGCGACGCAGGAAGTAATAACGCCAGGATGTAAATTATTGGCAGAAGTGGGTGACAGTCCCGATAGCGCATCAGCTACATAGTGATTTGGTCCTCAAAGCAGCCGGATGGAGCATGCACCAAAGAGCCGACAGGCTCTCACCTCAAATACCTCAGTGAGTGACCTCCCTCTGCTGGGAGTAACCATGACATGACCCTCAAGAAAAACTTTATTTAAAATGTTCACTTCAGTCTTTAACAGCTTTGTGATTCCCACTGTGGGAGAAGTGTTACTGGTGCCAGGGAGCTTCTGATAGGTTTATAAGATGCCCGGTAAGTGCCTCTAGAGTTTTGAATACGTTTCGCGGCCATTGAAGCCTATGGTGGCACTGATGTAGCTATAGGAACTGTAGCTAAGTGCGGTTATGGATTGGTAGCCCCTCTCATACATGGTCAGCGCAGGAAGTGTGAGGCATATAGCGCCTAATTGTTCTGAATTTAAGTTTATATCACATTCTTACATTTATCTCATAGTATTCGAATTTTCCTGTTATTGGGCCCGATTCAGACCCACTCGCGAGCGGCTGTCCGCTCGCAAGTGGGTCGATGTTATGGACTGAGCATGCGCACGACGGAGGGAGCTCCGTCGTGCGCATGCGCCAGACGCGACGAGCGAAGGAAAGTCCTTCGCTCGTTGTGTCCGATCAAAGGGGGCGTGCTGTCAATGTTGATTGACAGCACGCCCCCTTTGGTGGGCGTGCCGGGGGCGTGCCTCCCTGACGGGGGCGTTCCCACGGGAACGCCTCCCGTCAGAAGCCGTCCCACTGACATCACTAGTGATGTCAGTGGGAGTGATTTTGGCTCTGATAGAGCCAAAATCACTCCGGAGCTTGCGGTTGAAAACCTCAACCGCAGGCTCCGGCTCGCAAATTCGATGGTCGCGATGGTCTCGACCATCGCGACCATCACAATGCACGCTCGTATAGCCTGTGGGTGGTGACCCACAGCTATACGAGCGTCCAGGAGGACGCTCCATGAAAATGGAGGCCGGCCCTCATTCAGAGCGTGCGCTCTGCTCAAAGCGTACGGCGCTGAATGAGGGCCATAATCCCTTATTTATATAGTGTCAGTATATTCTGCAGGGAACGTTACTCAACCAAAGCTGACATTGCACAGAAAGCCGTACTCACCAGGGTCCCTGTCTTCTTTCATTAGGAAACCATCAGTAGGTCTGTGACCAGGGATGGAATCAGAAGCCTCCAGAGCAAACCCATGGGAACAGGAGAACATACAAACCCTACACAAATAGGGACTAACCACTAAGAATGAAAAGGTGCGCTCTCAGTGCCCCCATCGCTGCCCATCTGAAATGTAGAGAAATTTGGCGACACAAAAGTTTTAAATATCTGAATGCAGGATCCGCCTCTGTTCCTGTAATAATATCCCATTATATCACCGAGTCCATACGCACTTTAATGACAGCATGCGTCCTTGTATGTCCCACCAGTACAACATCATACTGTATAAATATAGCTAAGCTTCAATCACTGGAAGTTCCAGATGTACCTGCTGACCCACGTGTACACATTACAGCCACCGTCCGCATCAGTCATTGTGTGTGTGACATTTACCGCCATTACCGCCATTACTGGGGACAGCTATCTCTGCTCACGCATTTCTAATTACACATTTAGCGGTCCCCGGGTATCTGCCATACCTTTCATACGCCCATCCACCTCCCGGGGGAGCTATTACCCCCACCCATCCTTGATGCTGGTCTCATGCCAGGAACCCCCCTATAATTGTGATGTCCTTGATGCTGGCCTCATGCCAGGAACCCCCCTATAATTGAGATGCCCTTGATGCTGGCCTCATGCCAGGAACCCCCCTATAATTGTGATGTCCTTGATGCTGGCCTCATGCCAGGAACCCCCCTATAATTGTGATGTCCTTGATGCTGGCCTCATGCCAGGAACCCCCCTATAATTGTTATGCCCTAGATGCTGGCCTCATGCCAGGAACCCCCCTATAATTGTTATGCCCTAGATGCTGGCCTCATGCCAGGAACCTCATTATAATTGTGATGTCCTTGATGCTGGCCTCATGCCAGGAACCCCCCTATAATTGAGATGCCCTTGATGCTGGCCTCATGCCAGGAACCCCCCTATAATTGTGATGTCCTTGATGCTGGCCTCATGCCAGGAACCCCCCTATAATTGTTATGCCCTAGATGCTGGCCTCATGCCAGGAACCCCCCTATAATTGTTATGCCCTAGATGCTGGCCTCATGCCAGGAACCTCATTATAATTGTGATGTCCTTGATGCTGGCCTCATGCCAGGAACCCCCCTATAATTGTGATGTCCTTGATGCTGGCCTCATGCCAGGAACCCCCCTATAATTGTGATGTCCTTGATGCTGGCCTCATGCCAGGAAGCCCCCTGGATCTCCCATTACTCAGAAGACCTCATTGTATAGAGTTTATACGCACAAGCTGACATTGGAGATCTTGCGACTCTTTGAGTAGCTCATCTTTCAGTCTCTCAAGGCCGTCGTGTCGCTTCCTCAGTAGATCTTTCTGGAATCCCTTCTCCAGCAGAAGAAAAACCTTTTAATGTACGATATAAAGCAACTGGTCAGAGTAAGTCTCTATACAGCAACCTCCTCAGAAATTACTTTAATGCTTTTCCTCTAATGAGAAACTGAATTGAAATACTCAATGAAATAATCCACAGCACTTAAAGTTATGAATGCAATGGAACTATATTATGTACAGGAGACAAGCATTTAAATTAAAGGATATTAAACTTAATGATGTCCATTTTGTTTTCACCAAGCATTTGACGCAAAATAGCACAGCCAGTGCGTAATTTGCTCCTGGAAGTTATTATGATGCTTTATACTGTACATGGCGCTGCAATAGTTTTGCAGGGCCTTATATAGTACATAAGGCAAAACAGTCCAAACATAACAAAACAAAATGTGAAAGACTGTATATTTATTAAAGGTTGATTTTAATCAATTTGAAATGAATGAAAATCAATCAACATTGATGTTGTGTTTTTATGGGGATGCTGCGGAGACCAGCGCCAGGATATAGGTGAGTATGAAATTTTTTTTGCAGGGCCAGTCATTAAGGATTCTACTGGAGAAGGGGACAGAAACAGCTGGTATAGGTAAGTATGTGTGAATGGGTAGGTGTATGTGTGTATGTAATAAAGCTTTACTAATCATGGTGTGTGTGTTTTGTCTTTCTTTAACTATTTATTTTACAGTGGGGGTACAGGTGCCGCCCGTCTGCAGGCACTTGTAGTTCCACAAGTGCCAAAGGGCAGGCATGCTGGCACCTGTAGTCCCACTGTAAAATACAATAGTTTACTTATATTTCCCCACTTTATTACCCCCATACCCAACGCTCCAGGGGTGCGGGGAAGAGCCCCAGGCTGCAGACCAAGCCTGGAGTTAAGGGAGAGGGGGGGTCCCCACCTCCCCTGACATCCCCGGCTTGGACTGACCGGCTTGGGCTGATAATGCTTTGGCCCCGGAGCCCCAGTGAAAGAGTCTCCGGGCTGTGGCATTACAGCCCGGCCATTTTGGGTCTGGTGCTGGTTTTAAATATAGGGGAGACCCTACGCAATTTTTTCACCCCTATATTTAAAACCAGGACTGGCCCTGCAGCCTGGTGTTGGTTTATAAATTACAGTGGAAGCCTACACATTTAGGTCCTGATTCAGAGCCGGACGCTCTGGCAGAGCGCTCGCTCTGAATCAGGGCCGTCCCTCCTCCTTTTTGGAGCTATAACGAGCGGCCAAAATGATGGTCGCGATGGTCAAGACCATCGCGACCATCGGGCTTGCGACGAGACCCTGCGGTAGGGTCTCGCTGCCGCAAGCCCAGGAGTGCTTTTGGCTCTATCAGAGCCAAAATCACTCCCACTGATATCACTAGTGATGTCAGTGGGGCCGGCCCCAGACGGTAGGTGTTCCCATGGGAACGCCTCCGTCTGGGCAGCCACGCCCCCGGCACGCCCACCAAAGGGGACGTGCTGTCTATCACCATCGACAGCACGCCTCCTTTGGTGCGAGACCCATAACGACGGCTTGGCCATCTTTATTCGGGTCCCGCGCATGCGCACGACGGAGCCGCCTCCGTCGTGTGCATGCACACTTGGGCAACATCAACCCGCTTGCAAGCGCTCATCGCTCGCGAGCGGGTCTGAATCAGGCCCTTAGTTCCCCGTAATTTTAGAAACCAGGACAGGATGGCAAGTCCAGGGCTGGTTAAGCTTTAGGGGAGGGGGGCCTATGTCATTTTTTTTTAACACTTTTAACCCGTTTTTTTACACGTACAACACAAGCAGCTTACACATATCTCACTGATCTATCTCACTGATATGTGCAGGCTGATTGCTCGAGAGAGAGGACACTGCAATCTTGGGTGAGTAATCTCCTGCAAAACCTGCTACTCGGGAGAGAAATCTCGTTCTGCTTCACCATCGGCCATCTCACTCTCAGCTAAACTCACTTCTTTGTACATTTGAGAGCCTCAGTAGCCACAAATCACCCGAGTTTCTGCGTAGCTAATCGAGTTAAAAAAAAGTAAACTCTCCCAGACTCGATTCTTAGTAAATTTACCCCTTAGTGTGTTTTCATGAACAAAGAGATCTTACTAACTGCTATGGGGCTCATTTACTTTTGGACATAAGTACATTTTATGACACGCCTCTTGGATGTAGCTGTACACGCCCACTTTACCGCCGCGCTCATAGGTGCTGCTTTCACAATCTCCCTGACATGCTTTTTCAAAAGTAGGCACATATGTCTGACAGAACAAACATTGCTGAACATTGGATACAAGCTACATAACCATTATTGCGCATAAAGTCATAAATGCAAAAGTGTCAGCTGCTGAACTCAAAGACTCTGTGGCCAGTGCGGAGGAGACTCTGGTTTAAGTGAGGGAGGGAGAAGCACATGAGGGAAGAGGGCCTTGCTCGTCAGCGCTTAGTCTAAAGTTGATTTTATTTAGATTGGGAGACTGTGCCCTGCTGCCCACTGCTATATATATAATGCTCATAGCACAGACCTCTGGGCCTGATTCAGAAGCGGGTCAATGGCCGGGCAGTGAGCACGCGCCGTGTGTGCACTGCGAGTGTGCGAGCCCTAGAGCGAGCAAGAAAACATACGCTCCGGGTCTCGCAACAAAACGACTGTCGTTGATTGACAGCTTGCCCCGTTTTGTAGGCGGGTAGGGGGGGTGGCTGGCCACACGGAGGCATTCCCGAAGCAACGCTTGCCATTTGAGGGCGGCCCTACTGACATCACTCGTGATGTCAGTAGTTGAACTTCCTGCTCTATTAGAGCAGGAAGCTCACTGGGGCTTGCGGAAACAAGACTCTACCACAAGGGTCTCGTCGCAAGCCCGATGGTCGCGACCATCACCTGGCTGCTCGCAAAAGCTGTGGGTGGTCACCCACAGCTTAGCGAGTGGCCAGGAGGCCGGCTCCAAAAAAAAAAAAAGGCCTGATTCAGAGCGAGCTCTCTGAAAGAGCGTCCGTGTCTGAATGAGGGCCTCTGTCCCGAAATTGCCCAAAACCTTCATCTACGTCAGGGCTCCAGCGCAGAAAGCCTCTTTCTGTAAATAACCCCCTGCGCACCCCCTGACGGGTCCCACAAGTCCTGACCTTATTCTCCAGGGCTGTCTGTGCTTCTTCTATCTTCTCTGTAACTTCTATCATTTTTTCATGACAAGTGCTGGTTTCTGATTTTACTAAGAAGAAGACCATCACATAGATGAGTTATATACTATAGACAGTACAATAGTCCTATTCCCCTATAAATCTCCTGTCCCAATTTTATCATATTCTAAACTTGTCATCCACTCTCATTCCACCAGCTTACTATGGGAGCTATTTATGTAGATTTGCCATTAAGAGGGGTATTCAATATGGGAGCGAAAAGTCTGTGCTGGACTTTTCGCTCCACATCGGAGATTTTCCTGGGATAAAGTATCGGGCACGCGGCAGCTTTATCTCCGTATTCAATATGAAACCTACAAAAACGGGAAATTGCGAAGTGGGATCTGTGTAAAAAAAAAATTTTTCCTTGAATAAATTGTAGGTCCCCCTAAAGTTGTAAAAACATGGGGGATCACTATGGGAACCCATGTTTTAGCATGCAAATGAAAGTCGGGGATTTAAATAGCCACAGCAGGTGTTTCTTCCCGACATTGAAGAAGTAATGCAGAAGAGCACTTAGGTTATTTTTTTCGTTTTTTTAAGTGGTCCCATCAAATTTGGGGTACATGAAAATGGGTACTAGCATATTTTGATGTCCCTAAAGTAAGTTTTAAAAAATTCTGCAACTATGCACCTGCCGCTATAAATCTATTCTATAATAAACCTGCCGCTAAAAATCTATTCTAGTATACACCTGCCGCTATAAATCTATTCTAGTATACACCTGCCGCTATAAATCTATTCTAGTATACACCTGCCGCTATAAATCTATTCTAGAATACACCTGCCGCTAATAATCTATTCTAGTATACACCTGCCGCTAATAATCTATTCTAGAATACACCTGCCGCTATAAATCTATTCTATAATAAACCTGCCGCTAAAAATCTATTCTAGTATACACCTGCCGCTAATAATCTATTCTAGTATACACCTGCCGCTAATAATCTATTCTATAATACACCTGCCGCTAATAATCTATTCTAGAATACACCGGCCGCTATTAATCTATACTAGAATACACCTGCCGCTAACAATCTATACTAGAAAACACCTGCCGCTAATAATCTATTCTAGTATACACCTGCCGCTATAAATCTATTCTAGAATACACCTGCCGCTAATAATCTATTCTAGAATACACCTGCCGCTAATAATCTATTCTAGAATACACCTGCCGCTAATAATCTATTCTAGAATACACCGGCCGCTATTAATCTATACTAGAATACACCTGCTGCTAATAATCTATTCTAGAATACACCTGCCGCTAACAATCTATACTAGAAAACACCTGCCGCTAATAATCTATTCTAGTATACACCTGCCGCTAATAATCTATTCTAGAATACACCTGCCGCTAATAATCTATTCTATAATACACCTGCCGCTAATAATCTATTCTAGAATACACCTGCCGCTAATAGCCTATTCTAGAATACACCTGCCGCTAATAATCTATACTAGAATACACCTGCCGCTAATAATCTATTCTAGAATACACCTGCCGCTAATAACCTATTCTAGAATACACCTGCCGCTAATAATCTATTCTAGAAAACATCTGCCACATACTTGCAGAATAGCCCTGAACCTATTTCCCTATTTTTAAACACTTTTTTCCCTTTTTTTTTTTTCACCCCAATTTTTAAATACATTTTTTGGGGTGTCCCTATTTTTTTTTTAAACTTTTTTTGACAGCTATTTTTAAAATGTCATTCCCAGGGGTGCAGGCTATTTTTTTTAAGCCTGCACCCCTAAACCCCAATTCTGCACTTTTTTTCGCCACCTATTCAGTGGTGAAAAGTTATCCCCGTTTTTTTTCAAAGACTTTTCGAACCCGCGAAAAGTCTTTGAAATTGAATACGGTGTAAAACTAAAACCAGACTTTTTGCTCCATATTGAATACCCCTCTAAGTATCATTTATTGTCGTCACTATTTGCAGCAGTAAGTGGTGATACTTTGACCAATTTATCATTATAGTCCTGCTGGGAGAGCCAAGCCGATAAGAGTCTGTACCTGGGGTTCTCACCCCTCAAGTACCCCAACAGCTCATGTTTTGAGGATTTCTGACTGTGGAAACAGGTGGGATAATTACTGATCCAGGAAACTAGATCAAATCACTTGTGCATGGTTAAAGAAATCCAGAAAACATGACTTGTTAATAGTACATGAGGACTGGAGTTGAGAACCCCTGGTCTACAGCATACTTGCCTACTCACTAGTAATGGGCGGAAAGCTCAAGTGGTGCTCCAGGCCGTGTGAGTCGGGCGCCACCTGCACACAGCCGCCGAATTACCGAGCAAAACTGTGCAGTACGGGCGATGGATGATGTGACTCACGCTAAATCGCGTCAACATGGTCCCGCCCACACTTCACAGTGACAGCAATCGCAAGATTTTCCCACCGGCCCGTCCCATTTCCAGCTACCCCAAGTACCAACGTATGGTCTACATTAAAGTGATATCCAGCGCTATCACTATTATGTCTGGCTTCTGCCCAGGACTATGCGCTATATATGCGCGGCCATAAGGCAGCACAAGCACGAAGATCAATTAGTGCAAGGAAAGAAAGCGCAGCCTGCTGGGGAGGGATCAGAAGATCCTTATTCTGGCTGAGCATTTACTATTAAAGCCACCTGCAAATGACGCTAGCGAGACAAGCTGGAAGGCTTGTTAAATTCCCCATGTCAGTGTTCCCTTAGAGAACTATGGGGACGGCTGCTGTGATCAATTTTGTACTGAACACAGCAAATGATACTATTATTATACTATAGAGCTACTAAACAGTGCTATAATACTGCAAACACGTCTGTTTCCCAGCATGTAAGGGCAGGAAAAGCACTTGTTTCCTATGACACTAAAAGTGAGTCACTCAGACTGTGGCTAAATGGACACAGGACAAGCAAAATAACTAGACGTGACATATTACAGACACATATTCTCATAACGAGGGATGATTTATTAGGAAAGGGACTGGGGGATCCATTGTAGCAGTGCCTCATAATGGGGAGAAGCGCAGGGCGGCCAATGGGGCGAGAATAGGCGGATGGGCAGCCTGTCCCCCCCTTCCTCACATTCAGGGCTATGCTAGCCAGTGAGCGGCAGCGGGGTAGTATACCAATGGGGGAGGGGGGGGGGGCTAGGCAAAGCGTTCCCACTGGTCTGGGAATTAGGTAGCCTTTCCTACCAAGTGCTCACTGAATGGTGTATAAAGTAAGGCTGTGACTTCTGCCCAGTACTTGTCCCTCATCATTTATTAGCTGGAGCGCAATGGTGAGGCACCAACTGGTCGACCTCTCCCTCTCATAGATGTGTGTGCATGCCAACGCGACTCCTCTGTGCAGTGTGACGACAGCCTACACTTCCGCCCCAAAATAACCAGTAAAAAATAAGTTAAGGTATATTTTTAAAAAACAAACGAAAAAACCCACAAAGGCTGCTATCGGCTAATGCCAATGCATGACAAGCTAATGCCAATGTATAAACAGCTAATGCCAATGTATGAACACCTAACGCCAATGTATGAACAGCTAACGCCAATGTATGAAAAGCTAACGCCAATGTATGAACGGCTAATGTCAATGTATGAAAAGCTAATGCCAATGTATGAACGGCTAACGCCAATGTATGAACAGCTAACGCCAATGCATGAAAAGCTAATGACAATGTATGAACGGCTGAAGCCAATGTATGAACTGCTAATGACAATGTATGAAAAGCTAACGCCAATGTATGAACCGCTAATGCCAATGTATGAACAGCTAACGCCAATGTATGAACACCTAATGCCAATGTATGAACTGCTAATGCCAATGTATGAACTGCTAATGCCAATGTATGAACAGCTAACGCCAATGCATGAAAAGCTAATGACAATGTATGAACGGCTGAAGCCAATGTATGAACACCTAATGCCAATGTATGAACTGCTAACGCCAATGCATGAAAAGCTAATGACAATGTATGAACGGCTGAAGCCAATGTATGAACACCTAATGCCAATGTATGAACTGCTAATGCCAATGTATGAAAAGCTAACGCCAATGCATGAAAAGCTAATGCCAATGCATGAACACCTAATGCCAATGCATGAACACCTAATGCCAATGCATGAACACCTAATGCCAATGTATGAACTACTAATGCCAATGTATGAACAGCTAACGCCAATGTATGAAAAGCTAACGCCAATGCATGAACGGCTAATGCTAATGTATGGATTGACAACGCCAATGATTGAACGGCTAACGCCAATGCATGAACGGCTAACGCCAATGTATGAAGGCTAACGCCAATGCATGAAGGCTAACGCCAATGTAGGAACGGCTAACGCCAATGCATGAAAAGCTAATGACAATGTATGAACGGCTGAAGCCAATGTATGAACTGCTAATGACAATGTATGAAAAGCTAACGCCAATGTATGAACACCTAATGCCAATGTATGAACAGCTAATGCCAATGTATGAACTGCTAATGACAATGTATGAAAAGCTAACGCCAATGCATGAACGGCTAATGCTAATGTATGGATTGACAACGCCAATGATTGAACGGCTAACGCCAATGCATGAACGGCTAACGCCAATGTATGAAGGCTAACGCCAATGCATGAAGGCTAACGCCAATGTAGGAACGGCTAACGCCAATGCATGAAAAGCTAATGACAATGTATGAACGGCTGAAGCCAATGTATGAACTGCTAATGACAATGTATGAAAAGCTAACGCCAATGTATGAACTGCTAATGACAATGTATGAAAAGCTAACGCCAATGTATGAACTGCTAATGACAATGTATGAAAAGCTAACGCCAATGCATGAAAAGCTAATGCCAATGTATGAACTGCTAATGCCAATGTATGAACACCTAACGCCAATGTATGAACTGCTAATGCCAATGTATGAACAGCTAACGCCAATGCATGAAAAGCTAATGACAATGCATGAACACCTAATGCCAATGCATGAACTACTAATGCCAATGTATGAACAGCTAACGCCAATGTATGAAAAGCTAACGCCAATGCATGAACGGCTAATGCTAATGTATGGATTGACAACGCCAATGATTGAACGGCTAACGCCAATGCATGAACGGCTAACGCCAATGCATGAACGGCTAACGCCAATGTATGAAGGCTAACGCCAATGCATGAAGGCTAACGCCAATGTAGGAACGGCTAACGCCAATGCAGGAACGGCTGACGCCAATGCATGAACGAACGGCTGATGCCAAGCATGAATTCAGCGTTATTGCGATAAACGACTAAATGGAGACGTCAGAAGAGGACTGTTATCATTCCACCATGAGCGGCTGCCCAAGGGACAATATAATATGACGTGGAGGAAGGGTGCAGCGCCCCCTGTGGGCAGGACAAGATGACTATTCACCCTCCTGGATGACTCTGCGCCTCTCCTGGGCCTGCTGCTGAGTGAGCACTATGTGCTGGAACAGGGAGTCCACACTCATCTCCTGCAGCATGGCGGCTCACTCCCAGGCCCCGGCTGCTACAGCTAGGCTAGGCCGCGTTACCACGGCAACACCGCATGCGCTTCCCGCCCAGCCGTGGTGCCGAGCGCGCTGCTCCGCGCAATGGATCCTGGGAGCTGTAGTTCCGGTTACGGCATTACGCGCTCGTTCATAACCGCTCCGGAATACGTTACCCAGAACCCACTGCGCTGCCGCTTAGCCAATCAGATCGAAGTCCTCGCAGTCTCTCCATCCTCTGCTGTTCTTTATCCACTGTATTGTGCGTATGTATGGTATGTATGTATGTATGTATGTATGTATGTATGTATGTATGTATGGTATGTATGTATGTATGTATGGTATGTATGGTATGTATGTATGTATGTATGTATGTATGTATGTATGTATGTATGGTATGTATGTATGTATGGTATGTATGTATGTATGTATGGTATGTATGTATGTATGTATGGTATGTATGTATGTATGTATGGTATGTATGTATGTATGTATGTATGTATGTATGGTATGTATGTATGTATGTATGGTATGTATGTATGTATGTATGGTATGTATGGTATGTATGTATGTATAGTATGTATGTATGTATGTATGTATGTATGGTATGTATGTATGTATGGTATGTATGTATGTATGTATGTATGTATGGTATGTATGTATAGTATGTATGTATGTATGTATGTATGTATGTATAGTATGTATGTATGTATGTATAGTATGTATGTATGTATGGTATGTATGTATGGTATGTATGTATGGTATGTATGTATGTATGGTATGTATGGTATGTATGTATGGTATGTAAGTATGTATGTATGGTATGTAAGTATGTATGTATGTATGTATGGTATGTAAGTATGTATGTATGGTATGTATGTATGTATGGTATGTAAGTATGTATGTATGTGTGTAGTATGTATGTATGGTATGTAAGTATGTATGTATGGTATGTATGTATGTATGGTATGTATGTATGGTATGTATGTATGTATGGTATGTATGTATGGTATGTATGTATGTATGTATGGTATGTATGTATGTATGGTATGTATGTATGTATGTATGTATGGTATGTATGTATAGTATGTATGTATAGTATGTATGTATGTATGTATAGTATGTATGTATGTATGGTATGTATGTATGGTATGTATGTATGGTATGTATGTATGTATGGTATGTATGTATGGTATGTAAGTATGTATGTATGGTATGTAAGTATGTATGTATGTATGTATGGTATGTAAGTATGTATGTATGGTATGTATGTATGTATGTATGGTATGTAAGTATGTATGTATGTGTGTAGTATGTATGTATGGTATGTAAGTATGTATGTATGGTATGTATGTATGGTATGTAAGTATGTATGTATGGTATGTATGTATGCTATGTAAGTATGTATGGTATGTAAGTATGTATGGTATGTATGGTATGTATGGTATGTAAGTATGTATGTATGTATGGTATGTAAGTATGTATGTATGGTATGTATGGTATGTAAGTATGTATGTATGGTATGTATGTGTGTATGTATGTATGGTATGTATGTATGTATGTAATGTATGTATGGTATGTATGTGTGTATGTATGTGTGTGTAAGTATGTATGTATGGTATGTATAGTGTGTATGTATATATGTAATGTATGTATGGTATGTATGTATGTATTGTGTGTATGTATGTAATGTATGTATTGTGTGTATGTATGTACATATGGTATGTGTGTATGGTATGTGTGTATGTATGGTATGCGTGTATGTATGTATTGTATGTATGTATGGTATGTGTAAGTATGTATGGTATGTATGTATGTGTAAGTATGTATGTATGGTATGTATATATGTAATGTATGTATTGTATGTATGTGTGTAGTATGTATGTATGGTATGTATATATGTAATGTATGTGTGTAGTATGTATGTATGGTATGTATAGTGTGTATGTATATATGTAATGTATGTATGGTATGTGTGTATGTATGTATTGTGTGTATGTGTGTATGGTATGTGTGTATGGTATGCGTGTATGTATGTATTGTGTGTATGTATGTATGGTATGTGTAAGTATGTATGGTATGTATGTATGTATGGTATGTATAGTGTGTATGTATATATGTAATGTATGTATGGTATGTGTGTATGTATGTAATGTATGTATTGTGTGTATATATGGTATGTGTGTATGTATGGTATGCGTGTATGTATGTATTGTGTATATGTATATATGTAATGTATGTATTGTGTGTATGTATATATGTAATGTATGTATGGTATGTATGTATGGTATGTATAGTGTGTATGTATATATGTAATGTATGTATGGTATGTGTGTATGTATGTATTGTGTGTATGTATGTATGTATGGTATGCGTGTATGTATGTATTGTGTATATGTATATATGTAATGTATGTATTGTGTGTATGTATGGTATGTATGTATATATGTAATGTATGTATTGTGTGTATGTATGTATATATGGTATGTATGTATGTGTAAGTATGTATGGCATGTATAGTGTGTATGTATATATGTAATGTATGTATGGTATGTGTGTATGTATGTAATGTATGTATTGTGTGTATGTATGTATATATGGTATGTGTGTATGTATGTATGGTATGCGTGTATGTATGTATTGTGTGTATGTATGTATGTGTGTATGTGTATGTATAGTGTGTATGTATATATGTAATGTATGTATGGTATGTGTGTATGTATGTAATGTATGTATTGTGTGTATGTATGTATATATGGTATGTGTGTATGTATGTATGTATGGTATGCGTGTATGTATGTATTGTGTGTATGTATGTATGTATTGTGTATATATATATATGTAATGTATGTATTGTGTGTATGTATGTATATATGTAATGTATGTATGGTATGTATGTATATATGTAATGTAGTGTTCCCTCTAGCTCCAGCGGGAGGCAGGGCGCCGGAGCTAGAGAGGGCGGTGACCGGGCCACCGCACATTTCTTCACCCACGGGACACTGCGAGCCGCGGGTGAAGACGGTTCCCGCAGGCTGTTAGGGCAGGGCGCTTTTTGCCTTCCAGAAAGAGGGCAGGGCGCCGCGCCCCGCTAAAACAGCCTAGCGGGAACGCTAATGTAATGTATGTATGTAATGTATGTATGTATGGTATGTGTTGTATGTATGGTTATTGTTTATATCAGTGACAGTGTGTGGAGGGATTTGCATAGTGCTGAGCAGGCCTCTAGCTCCTCCCTGTGAGGTGGAACTACAAATCCCAGCATGACTAGCTATGGTGGATGGAACCATTATGATGCTCTCTGGTAGAGTAGATATGAGATTATGCCGGGTTGGGTACTGGACGCCAGCATCCTGACAGGGTTAGTATCCTGCCAGTAAGTACCCTAACCCTCCCTTCCCGCAGCCTAACTCCCCCCCCCCCCCCCTTCCTAACCCCAATACTTACCGTCAGGATGCCAGCAGTCGGGATGTTGGTGCCGGGATTCTGAGCGCTGACGGCCGGGATATAAACTACATCCCGCTTATGGCGTATGGGAAAATATGTTTTTTCCATTAATAATGCAATTCTGCTTATTGTTCTGTTCCTTTATGAGTACGCAATTGTGAATCAATTTTGAGTAATAACATGAAAAAAAAATGCGTAGTAATTATGTAAATGATGGAAGCGTCTCCACTGTGTGGACAGTGCTAGGTCACTTGCGGCCAGTCATTGGGGAGTTAGGGGAAGGTTGTGCGCAGCCAGTAGCCATCCCCACAGACTCCACCCAGGAACGCCCACCGCAGCTGCATGGTTCTTTGTGCAATTGCCGTATGCGTCTCCCGGCAGTAACTGCTGGGTCGCATGCGCTGGCGCCCGATGTTTAATTCATACATGCCTGCACTCCCGGTCTTCGCGGAAGGCTCCGGATTTTTTGGGTAACCCACCCTCAGCATGGAAGCGCATTACCAGGCCCACGCTGACTAGACAGACACGCCGCTCACACAAAGCTTCACTGCTAGGATTAAATTAAACCACAGATGAAGCTACTGTATTAAAATTTACTTTTTTTTATTTATTATCTCCTTTCCTGGGTACAGTACAATTTGGTGGCTATTTCTGATTGGCAGAAGAATAACTGTAGAAAAACAAGCTGTCATGTTATTGGTCCTAATTTACAAAGCGCCCGCAGAAGGCCTTAGTTTTACACCGTCACATGAACTTGTTTTCCCCTGGTGCACATTAATGGGCTTATTCAGAGGCGCACGCTGCTGCACCCACTTCAGCGCCTTTTGCTGTAGTCACGTCTGCAGCTTCATGCTCTATACTAGTATCAGCCCTTCCCCATGTATACAAGTCTGTGTCTGGCTGTGCAAGGGCCGGGACACCCAGCCATCCCACTTGGTACGACTTTAGACGCAACCACCCAAGCTTGCACCAGCCACAAAGTAAGAGATTAAGCATGTGAGTTTGCAATCGTTATGCGGCATGCCTGCGACACATAACACGCCCATAGACATCTTTGTGCCACCACCCAGGAACACCCAGTACATTCCTCAGAATCGGGCCCTAAGAGTTCCTAACTCTCCCGTCCCATAGCCTAACCTCCCTCTGGTTCATAACCCTCCCATACCATAGCCTAACCCTAACAACCCCCTAGTTCCTAACCCTCCTGTCCCATAGCCTAGCCTTAACCTCCCCCCACTGCAGCCTAACGCTGACCTACCCCTGGCTCCTAACCCTCCCGTCCCATAGCCTAACCCAGTGGTCGCCAATCTTAATTGAGGTGTGAGCTACTTAAAAAAAATGTAAATCTCCTGAAGAGCTACTCAAATTTTGGAAACAAAAATCTGGCTAATAACCGAACAATTGAAGGTCAAAAAAATGTTTCACAGAAAATAACAATGCATTTCATTATTTCAGTCCTGTTGTTGTAGTTTGTAAATAACATTTAAGCACAGGCACATTTCACTGTAAATTACCGACTCCTAGGAGGTACGTGCAGTAGAGGAGCAAAAGTTATAGGCAGGGCTGCTGTGTGATTTTCTGGCAGGGCAGGGCAGAAGTCACTCGCTCCGCCATAGAGTAGACGCTGTGGGTGGAACCACGGGGAAGCACGTCAGGTAATTGCTGTAGAGGCTGCGGAAATCACTTGACATGCTTCCCTGTGGCTCCACCCATGGCGTCGACGCACTGGGGGAGCACACATCAGCGGTCACTTCCTCCTAGTTGACTCAGCTTTACTGCAGCTAGGTGAGCTACCAAAATTAAGGCCGAGAGATACCGGTAGCTCGTGAGCTACAGGTTGGGAGACCACTGGCCCTAACCTCCCCCTGGTTCCTAACCCTCCCATCCCATAGCCTAACCCTAACCTTCCCCACTTCAGTATAACCTCCCTTGATTCATAACCCTCCTGTCCCATAGCCTAACCCTAACCTCCCCCTGGTTCCTAACCTCCCTCCTGCAGCCTAACCACACCTCTGCTTACGGATAGACCTCGGAAGCCCGGCAACCAAATGAATGGTTGCCGGGCTTCCGACATCAAATCCAGCGATGCGATGGCAACTAGCCATTGTATCGCAACCATTCCATAGCATAACCATTGTGATAGTTATACTTTGAAGCTAAAAGGGGTACGGAGCCTCGTGACACCCACATTCACGTCACCGTGGGGTCGTCCCCAGCACTCTCCGAGATTTGGGGCTGCCCCCAGGCTCTCCCTACATTGTGAATAGATGCCATGCGCACAGCATTTATTCTGTCGTTGCAGGACAGTTGCATTAGATGAGCTGCGTACACCATTTCCCTGATGCCGCAGCTGAAACAGCCAGTAGTAATTAGCTGTATGCAATTAGCAAGTGATGTTGTTAGTGAGGACTGCACCTCACTCCAGGAACTGGGCAAGGTACATGTGAGAGTGACCAGAGCATATTGTGGTGATTACATAGAAACTCTTCATGATCAGTTTGCCTGGCTATGAGCAACCTAATGGTGATATATGCAATATACATTGGACATATATTGAATGAAAGTGATTTTTGCTAAGTGAGTAATATGTTACTCCCACAGTACTGAACATTCTGGGTATTGTATGTGAATTCTGGCTACATGTGGGATGATCTGAATTCACTGTGGATCTTGCATAAGGATTCTGCCATCACACTGAGGGGACGCTGGTTTATGTTGAGCTCAGTGCGTCTCTGGAGCAGCCATTGGATATATCCCAATTACAAACTTTCTCTATGTATGAAAATGACACATGTGCATGAAAGGAATAACCGCTCAGGAATAACTGATTGTGCAGAGTTAACTTTTTCCATCTGTTCTCAGGTCTGTGGACTTATGTTGTTATGTTGATATGTTTTGTCCACAGGTCTCAGTGTGGATTCAAATATATATATCTTTTATATCTTTCCTACCACATGGATCAGTGGGTTTATGATTGTGGATACTATGTATTTTGAATTATCTTGCTTTGCTTGGATCACTGTAAGATCCAAAGATAGCTGTTAACAACTGGAAGGTCAATAGAGTGATCCCATGGGGTACATGGTTCTTTAAGTCAGGGCTTAACAAATCCCAGGGGCCAGGTGGCCACGGCTACCAGATTTTGCAGTGATGGAGGAAGCGGATCCTCAGCCTCGGCAGAGATTCTTGCCTATAGTATTGCGGCATTCTTTTCACGCACAGGAGTGCATGTGCTGAATGTCGTCTGCGGTGACTGCTGTGCCTGTGTCCGTCCTGGCGTGCGCTGACTCCTCCTGTCCGTCCCATCCTGCGCTGACTCCTCTTCATCCCGGCCTGCGCGGACTACGCCTCTCCATCATGGCCTGCTCTGACACATGCTGTCTGTCTCAGTCTACGCTGATCCTCCAGTACATCCCGGCTGTCTACTGTCTCCTATCTCCAGCTGCATAGAGCTCTCAGATAGTAGGGTCTATGCGTGGCCAGGGATTGCAGAGCGGCTTCAGAGGGATAGTGGTGTGACCACGAGGGGAGGGGGTTTTTCGTTGTACTTTCTGGAACCATTATTTTATGTGAAATGTGGTCCGTTATTACTGGAGGGTGGAGCAGGGGAGCTGTGCAGAGCAGTGTGGTGGCCTCCATTTTACTGTATCCATTCAACTGGGACCATTTTATGGACTAGTATAGTGTGTATAACACACAGAGCTGTGCTCCTTACTCCTGTAATTTTTTGGTGGGACGGTGGTCTGGCTCCTACACTTTCATCCTGGCGCCTAGATTTTAGAAAAATTTGTCAAGCCCTGCTTTCAGTACACGGTATACTATGACACGGTTGCTCATATAATCGTGATATGTACTGTTATTGATTTGCAAATACTTTGGCTGCATATTAGAATTAAATACGCTCTTGGCTTAAAAAAACTATCAGACTTTCTACTTCAGGGTCCATAGGGGGTCCACAGGGTTGACCTTGGGGTATAGCTGGATCTGGATCCACGGGCACCACGCAGTTAAAGCTTTCACTGCTCCCAGGATGCACTTGGGTCCATCCTCCTCTATACCCAGACCACAGGCACCTCGGTTTTAGTTGGTGCCCGGCCGGAGTCGGGTCACCTTGTCGCAGTGGGGCTGTTCATGACAGCCCCTAAGTTTTATTTTCAGAAGATAGAAGTTTTATTATTTTATTTTTACTCTTCTGAGCGGCAGCATCAGACTGTCCAGCTGGACGTCCACGCTGCGCTCCAAACAACCGCGCTGGGGCTGCGACGCCAGTACTGATCTGGGGATCGCAGCGGGACCCCGGAGTTAGTAGTAGCGTGGCTCCGGGACCTCCCACTGACTGCTGCCGGGCTCACGGGGATTCAGGTAAGCCGCGTGTACCGCTGCACACGGGGGAAATGCAGTCTCTAAGCTGCCGGTCTCTGGGGACAGACCGGCGGCGCTAGTAGCGGCGGCGGGCTCCCCCTCTGCAGGCATACCCCGCGCGTCCGCTGGACCACCAGGGAGTAATTGCTGGAAGGGAACCAGCGTCCCTGGGGTTAATCACTAGCCAGGGGAGGCAGCCTTCCCTGGTTTAGCGGCTCCTCCCCTCAGCTCAGCGCGCCTTCTCTCATGCGTGCTGGTGTCGCTGAGCTGTTCTACATGCGGCCACTCCTCCTCAGAGCTCTCCGGCGGCCATCTTCTAGGCTGTTACGCAGACTCCCAGGCGGTGCATGGACCGGTCCCCCTGTGTACCTCTCCTCTGCAAAGGGACAGTGTGCGCAGCGCTATAGCCCTCCCAGACACTGAATCTGGGAGGTTGATTGTAGTGGAAGGTGCGGTGAGTCAAATCCTTACTGCATTGTATGTGACTTTTGCTAGTGCTGCTGTCTGTGACTTTTTTTTTTCAAACTTACTGTCAGCTTGTACCTATCCCTTTCCTTTCCATACGGCCCGACAGGTGTGTGGGGGAAGGGCTTTTTTCTGTAGACCTTCGCTTGTATAAATCAAGTATTTGCGAGGTCGGTCACATACAGATGTGTGCAGCACAGTTCCATATTGTGGGCTGTTGGTGTTGCATACTGTGAGTGCGGAGGTGTTTTTTCACCGTAATTCCTCTGGTGATACGTATTCATTGAGTATTTACTGTATCATGTCTGATGAGGAGGCTGAGCACTCCGGAGCTCCTGTGCTGTTTTCCTGCAGACGCTGTGCTGCTGGAGTTGATAGGGGGGATCTATCTCAGGATAGTCTGTGCGGGCGGTGCCAGCTGGTGCCTGGCCCCTCTGTGCCCCCTATTTCACAGGATCCTCCTTGGGCGATGTTTTCCCAGGTGTTGGCATCTATTGCGGACCGTTTAGCGGTGCCTGCTGCGGTGCCTGTTGGGGCGTTGCCCAAGCCTAACATCCCCCATTCCCGGGTATTCCGCATTTATTGCAGTCTCCCCCAGGGTCTCAAACTGTGGGTCCTTATGCGGGGGTGCCTGTGTATGTCCAGTCCCCCCCTGTGACTCAGCAGTCGGTGGTGCCTTTTCATGGTTATCCTCATGCTGCGCCTCCACCTTGGGTGGATGTACTCTCCAGCTCTGTGCAGAGTCTGGTGGCTTCATCCTCTGTTTTTCAGTCTATGTTGCAGAGTGATTTTCCCCATAAGGCGCCCAAGCGTCACGTTGCGAGTTCTCTAACAGCGCAGCTGTCGGACTCGGAGGTGTCTTCGGATGACGGAGAAGTTCATGAAGACACTGACTCTGACGCCGCGGCCCAGGAGATGGAGACTAAGTCCTCCATTAATGTGCCGGCTTTGGTTCGGGCGGTGTGCGCTATACTTCATATAGAGGATGATGCACCGGCCCCGAAATCTAAGTACCCTAACTTTAAAAAAGCTAAGGTTACGTCAAGTGTCTTTCCCTTGTCTGACCAGTTGATGGATCATATGGCGGGGGCCTGGCAGGTGCCCAGTAAGAGATTCCAACCACAAAAGAGGTTGGCATCGAATTATCCTTTTCCTGAAGCACATTGCAGGAAGTGGGAAACTCCACCGGCTGTGGATTCCCACGTCACCCGCTTGAAGGATCCCACAGACAGGAAGGTCGAGATATGTTTGAAATCCATTTACTCCCTTTCAGGGGCGGTGGCGCACCCGTCCATGGCCATCTCATGGGTGGCTAAGGCCATTGAGAGCTGGGCTAACGCTTTGGAGGATTCCTTTCCAGAGGATGCTCCGGAAATTCAGAGAGCGTTAGTTGGACAAATGAGGGATGCCGCTTCCTATTTAGGGGAAGCTTCGTTGGATGCTAGTCTGCTGACCTCTAGGGTGTCGGCTGCAGCTGTATCTGCTCATCGGTCCTTGTGGCTAAGGTCTTGGCGAGCAGATGCGGACTCTAAAAAGGGTCTGGAGGCTTTGCCTTTTAATGGTGAGTTACTATTTGGTCCGGACTTGGACAAAATAGTGGATACCTTGGCTAAATCCAAGTCGGCCTTCCTTCCTTCGGCTTCAGCGCCGGCTAAGGTTCGGAGCTCTGCCTTTCGGTCCTTTCGGGTTCAAGGTAAGGCCAAGGGTCAGTCCTTTCCGAGGCATTCAGCGACCAAGGCCGCGCCCAAGCCCAATAAGCAGGCTTGGAGTGCTCGGCGCCCTTCCAAGCAGGAGGATAAACCTGCTGCCTGATGGGACGGGCCTCTCTCTGGGGGACCCCAGAGTGGAAGGCCGACTTCTCCAATTCGCCCAGTGTTGGCACAGTACCACCACGGATGCCTGGGTTTGAGAAGTGGTCTCTCAGGGGTACGCCCTGTCGTTTCGATTCAGGCCGCCCCACCAGTTTTTCTGCACGAGTCCTTCTCTGGACCAGACCAAAGCTGTCCAGATTCAGGTAGCTATAGAATCCTTGCTACACGCAGTTCCGCAGTCTCAGTGCGGGACGGGGTACTATTCTACTCTGTTTCTGGTGCAGAAACCCAATGGTTCTCATCGCCCTATCCTGAATTTGAAGTCTCTAAACAAATACCTCAGAGTTCCCAGGTTCAGGATGGAAACGTTACGTTCCATCATTTTGGCGATGGAACCCGGGGATTACATGGTCTCCCTCGATATCCAGGACGCCTATCTCCATGTGCCCATAGCACCGGCACATCAGCGGTATCTGAGGTTTGCTATTCTGAACCGTCACTGCCAGTTTCGGGCGTTGCCTTTCGGCCTTGCCACGGCTTCAAGGGTGTTCACCAAGGTGATGGCAGTTATGGCTGCCCACCTTCGGGGTCAGGGTATTCGACTGTTGCTGTACCTGGACAATCTTCTGCTGCTGGCGAGCTCCCCGGAGGTGCTTCGTCATCTCCACCTGACCATTGCTTGTCTTCAAGCACACGGGTGGTTGATAAATTGGAAGAAGTCCTCTCTTGTCCCATCACGGATGGCCCATCTGGGAGCACTTCTGGATTCTTGTCAACAAAGGATTTTCTTGACTCCGGAAAAAGTGTCCTCTTTACAACTAAGGATACACAGTTGCCTAAGCAGTTGCAGGGTGTCAGTCCACTCAGCAATGAGAGTCCTGGGGTCTATGGTGTCGACATTCGACATGGTGGAATTTGGCCAGTTCCATTCCAGGCCCCTGCAGGGGCAGATTCTATCGGAGTTGAACGGGTTACCTCACCGGATTCGATCCCAGATGCTGGTGTTGTCCCCGGAAGTGCGTCGGTCTCTGGCGTGGTGGCTTCAGTCAGCTCCTCTCGTCCAGGGTCGCCCCTTTTGGATCCCGGACTGGGTTCTGCTTATGACAGATGCCAGTCTCCGGGGTTGGGGGGCAGTGACAGGCTCGTTGTCTCTTCAGGGCCGTTGGTTGGCGGAGGAAGCCGCCCTTCCCATAAACGTTCTAGAGCTGCGGGCCGTGTTCCGTGCTCTACTGTCGTCAGGCACCGCTCTTCACGGAAGAGCAGTTCAGGTGCAATCGGACAACGCTACCACGGTAGCGTACATAAATCACCAGGGAGGGACTCGCAGTCGCGCTGCGATGTCAGAGGTGTCTCAGATCCTGGCTTGGGCGGAGTGCCACCTTCCAGCAATCTCGGCAGTCTTCATCCCGGTAGTGCTCAACTGGGAGGTAGACTTCCTCAGCCGTCACGACGTGCATCCCTGGGAATGGTCGCTTCACCCAGAGGTGTTTCAACTTCTCGTGGACAAATGGGGACTGCCGGAGTTGGACCTGATGGCCTCCCGTCACAACTGCAAGTTGGCCGCGTACGGATCAAGGACGAGATGCAGGCACAAGCCTAGTGGACGCGCTGTCGGTGAAATGGACGTTTCACCTAGCGTACCTGTTCCCTCCGATGTCCCTGCTTCCTCGGGTACTCAGAAAGATCAAACAGGACGGGGGCACGTTTCTGCTAGTGGTTCCAGCGTGGCCCAGACGTTCTTGGTACTCCGATCTCAGGAGCTTGTCCGTAGACGCTCCGTTCCTTCTACCTCAGCGTCGGGACCTGCTGTCTCAGGGGCCCTGCCTTTACCCGGATCTGGGTCGGCTGTCTTTGACAGTGTGGCTCTTGAGACAGCCGTCTTAAGGTCCCGGGGTTTTTCTACCTCTGTCATCGGTACCATGCTGAGGGCGCATAAGCCTGCCTCTGCACGGATTTACCACAGAGTGTGGCACACTTACTTTCAGTGGTGTGAGTCCAGAAACTTTGATCCTCAAGTGTTCAGGGTTTCTAGGATTTTGGCATTTCTGCAGTCAGGTCTTGACCTGGGCTTACGTCTTGCTTCCTTGAAGGTTCACGTATCGGCTCTGTCGGTTTGGTTCCAACGACGGATCGCTACCCTGCCTGATGTTCACACCTTTTTCCAGGGTGTGCTTAGGATTCAATCTCCCTTTGTGCCTCCAGTGGCTCCATGGGACTTGGCGGTGGTTCTTCGGGTCCTGCAGGGACCTCCCTTTGAGCCTCTTGAGTCCGTTGACCTCAAGTGGTTAACACTGAAAACTGTGTTTCTCCTGGCAATTGCTTCAGCCAGGAGGGTATCCAAGTTGGGGGCACTTTCCTGTAGTCCCCTCTTCCTAATTTTTCAACAGGACAGGGCCGTGCTTCGCACTCGTCCTGAGTTTTTGCCTAAAGTGGTCTCTAAGTTCCACATCAATCAGGATCTTGTGGTGCCAGCTTTTCAATCTCCTGAACTTTCAGCTGGTGAGGCTTCGTTGGACGTTGTCCGTGCTCTTAGAGTTTATGTTGATCGGACTGCTTCTGTAAGAAAGTCAGATTCCTTGTTTGTCCTCTTTGGTTTTCATAAGAGGGGTTGGCCTGCCAACAAACAAACAGCCCGTTGGCTTTGTTCGGTTATTAGAGAGGCTTATATACAGGAACATTTACTTGTTCCAGCCTCTGTTAAGGCTCATTCCACTCGGTCTGTTGGTCCTCTTGGGCTGCTAGACGTGGTGCCTCCGCTGTTCAGCTGTGCAAGGCAGCCACTTGGTCTTCCATGCAGACATTTTTGAGGTTTTATGCGTTTTACACCTTTGCCTCTCAGGATGCATCCTTTGGGCGCAGGATTCTCCTTTCTGCACAGGATAGTCCCCGCCCTTAGTTGAACTGCTTTGGGACATCCCCAAGGTCAACCCTGTGGACCCCCTATGGACCCTGAAGTAGAAAACAAGAGATATGGTAAGAACTTACCTTTGTTATCTCTGTTTCTACGAAGTCCATAGGGTCCACAGGGCGCCCGCCCTGACGCACCTGGCTTCAACTGGGCTATGTGATTGGTCACCGGTTTTCCATCTCCCATTTCTGTGAGTATGGTTTCTTGTGTGTTCCAGTCTTCCTTCTCTCTGTTTAGTCTCCTCCTCCGGCCTTGGCTGCTTACCAGCTGAGGTGCCTGTGGTCGGGGGCGGGGTATAGAGGAGGACGGACCCAAGTGCATCCTGGGAGCAGTGAAAGCTTTAACTGCGTGGTGCCCGTGGATCCAGATCCAGCTATACCCCAAGGTCAACCCTGTGGACCCTATGGACTTCGTAGAAACAGAGATAACAAAGGTAAGTTCTTACCATATCTCTTGTTATAGTCCCTATATAAACCTTTTTTTGTATTTTGGGGCATATTCAATTAGTCTCGGAAAGGTACGCCTGCCGTACTTTTCGCCGACTTTGCATGTTTTGGACGTGAAAAATTTCCGCGCGCGGCCCCGCTGTTCGCCCTATTCAATTCCAAAATACGCGAAAATGGGACCCGGCGAAACTCAAACAGGCGAAAAGTGCTGTCAGATTTGGGGAAATCAGCCTAACACACCCCAAAAGATGCACTAACATTGGGGATCATCGTAGATGCCCCCAAATAGTCCTGCTGAAGCTATTTTGGGTACGTAAATGCTCTCATAAGCTGCTAATTTGCGTATTTGCACAAGTGGTGAAGAATGGCATTTAGCAGTTGTTGTTTTTTGCGAAAATAACTAGTTCCAGGAAATTTGGGGTACCTGAAAATGGGTGCTAGCATGATTAAAAATCACAAAAGTAAATTTTTAAAAAGCGCATCTTCAACATGCTCCTGCAATCAAAATAACACCACCCCCACACTTGCAGACCCCCCAAAAGTCTATTTCGCTACTATTTAAGTTTGTACCCAAACTTTGTACTTTTTCGCCCCCTTTTTCAAAGTTATTTTTTTGGTTTTTTTTTATTTTTTTTGATGTAGTTAACCTTTGGGGGGCTGGCCCAAGGGCACTGAGTTGTTTCCCAACCTTTGTACCCCAAAACCGCAATTCTGCACTTTTTTCCGCCTACTTTCATAGGCAAATCTTCGCCTATTTCATTGCATTGACTGCCACATACGCGAAAAGTCTTTGGAATTGAATACGGAGATAGGTTTTTGCCCTGGCGAAATGACATCATCCGCGATACATTTCCATGGAAAACGGCCTTTCACGTCTAATTGAATATGCCCCTTTATGTCTGTTTCTTTTTTTGTGTGTCCCACTATATTTTAGATATTAATAAAGGTTATATTTTTGAATTATACAATCATTACACAAAAAAGAGTGCCCCCACAAAAGAGTCTTCTTTCTCTCCAATATAAATAGTCTGTATATCTGACTCTGGGGAGCTCCGCCCGCATTGCTGCACACAGTTTTCCTGGATAACTAAGTTGGTCTTTCTATATGGGTCATAATTTTTGCGCCGAGTGTTTTACTGGAGAACCATCAGAATGGGCAACCTAATCCTGTGTGAACCCCACCCTTTTGGTTTTATGTGACAGAAAGTTGACAGAACACACAGTACATCACAGATTGCTGTGTATGGGGCTGTGTTGCCGCAGACCGGTCAGAGAGCCCATGCGGACCCCTGTCCACGGCTGAAAGCGCCTACGATGGGCAGGTGAGCGTCAGAACTGGGCCATGGAGCAATGGGAGAAGGTGACCTGGTCTGATGAATCACGTTTTCTCTTATATTATGTGTACGGCCTGGTGCTTGTGCATCATTTACCTGGGGAAGAGGAGGCACCAGGATGCAATATGGGCAACATTCTGCTGGAAGACCTTGGGTCCTGGCATTCATGTGGATATTACTTTAACACGTACCACCTGCCTAAACATTGTTGCAGCCCAAGTGCCCCCCTTCATGGCAGCGGTATTCCCTGATGGCAGAGGCCTCTGTCAGCAGGATAATGTGCCCGGCTGCCACACTGCAAACATTGATCAGGAATGGTTTGAGGGACGTGACAGGGAGTTAAAGGTGTTGGCTTGTTCTCCAAATTCCCATTTGTTCTCCAAATTCCCCAGATCTCAGTCTGATCAAGCATCTGTGGGATGTGATGGAGCCATGGATGCCGCACCTCACACTTTACAGGACTTAGAGGTTCTGCTGCTAACGTCTTGGTGCCAGATACCAGAGGACACCTTCAGAGGTCTTGTGGAGCCCATGCCTGGAGGGAGCAGAGCTGTATTTAGTGAGACAAGGGGGACCTACACTATATTAGGCAGGCAGTTTTAATGTTATGGCTGATGGGTGTATAATCAATAAACTAGCCAATTTGTTCTTCTATCTTACTGTACATAGTGGGCCTGATTCAGAGATTCAGAGCTGGACGCTATTTGCGCTCGCTCGTTCAGAAAAAGGGGCCGGCTACAAAAATTGAGCGCTCGCTCTTTGCGGTCTGTTGACACCTCTGAGTGAGCGAACGAAATATGCGCTCGCTATTTTGTAAAGACGCCCCTGGCCGCTCGCATCCTACGTCATCTCCGCTATTTATTTGATTAATCAAGTACATCGAAAGGCGTCTGAACTGCTCGCAGTGCTTGTGGTAGGATTTTCCTACAGCAATCATGCGAACAGTTCAGGCTAAGAGACAACCAAGTGACGTGGTCGATGACGCTGCTTTGTTAATTATGCACACCCTTAAAACGCCCTTTTAGACCGTTTGGCACGCCTGCGTTCGGATCACCACTCCCCGTTTTCAAGCACCTTCCCCTGTTACCACCCACAAACGCCTCATCCTGTCACTCAAATTAGCAGGCACTCGCTATTTTGCGAGCGCTCGATTTCCGACCGCAATGACTGGTTGGCGCATGCGCATTACGACCCATACGCATGCGCAGTTGTGCGAACATCGCTCGTAGCGAACGAGCTGCCGCTTACGAGCGGCTCTGATTCAGGCCCACTGTTTCTAGATTCCCATACATTTCACGTACATATTCATTTTTAGATTGTCTTTCCTGTGAAATTCATTTACCTGATAGAAGGCGTGCAGGACTGCACAATCCATCAACGTCCCACTTGAATAGATGAAGGAATTCTGGAGACAGACGAGCAGACGTCTCACCGACGGGCCGGAATTATAATATTGATAAAATTGTGATAGTCCCCACAATACAGAGCCACGTCTGTCCATCATTCTCACATGCAGGAAAATAGTTTTTTTTATTATTTTTGTTTATTGTACATCTCGCTTTCATGCAGACAGGTAATATTTAATGTCTGTTTTATTATCTGCCTATTACTTCTTGTGCTGTCAGTGCCATGTGTGATTTCTATATACCAGGCGGCTCCTTCTATTGCCAACGAATGATAAACTATACAGAATAAACTCTAGCCGGATGGAGCCATTAAGGTTATTTTTGCTGGAAATGATCGAGGTCATTTTCGAAGTGCAAATAATATGTACCGCAGAACGCCTGGCACAATGCACTTTGAGGCGAACGCCTACCTTTCAATCTCGGGCGATGCGTCTGTATGCTAGGAGCGCGCCTCGGTTTGCAGAGAGGTGGAAAACATTCAACAGGCGCATTGTGCAAAAGTGTAAATATAACATCAGGTTTCAGACTTCATCCATTATTATTATCCTTTACTATTATGGCACCGCAAGGGTTCTCAGTTCCTTACAAATGAGCAAAACAACATCCCTAAACCGCCCCTTTCATTCTATAAAAACTTCAGTTTACCTACTAAATTACGGTTTGGTAATTTCTTATATGAATCATGAGAGGGCGGGGTGCTTCAACTAGGCAACTACCTTGGGCACAAATGTGCCCCTATAACACTAAGCGCACGCTTGCCAACTCCAGGAGGGAGTGACGAGATTACCGGCATTGTGACGCAGGGGGTGTGGTCATGATGACCCGATTCATAATCACAGTAGTGATGTCAGGCTCCTGTGACACTGACGCTGGGAGACTGTGGTGTCAGACCCAAACCCTGAGTGCTTGTACATGCTAAAATGACACCCCCACCCCACACCCTGAAGGATTAATTTGCTTTAATCCTTATATAATTTGATGGGTCTCCCTGCTGCTAAGTTTGTTTTTGAAAAGTTCATGTACAGTAAAACTTTGAATGTAACAAGCAACGTAGACAGCAGCTAGCGCCAGGGAGGTGGTCACCTTCCCCAATGAGGAATGAACAAAACATAAAATCCCCTTCAGCAGCAGCTGCCGCTCTGTGTCCCGAGCTTCCAAATGTCAGTAGCAGAACCAGGCAACTAATTAATACAGACACTGTGATGAAGTTACTTTGCATTTTAACGAGATGTCAGGGTCCCTCATCTCACTGGTCTGGACTAAGGAATAACCGCTTAAAGGACCTCTCAGGATCTGCCCTTTGGGACTAGTGCTGTTGCCACATTAGAGACCGGCCGACAACTGCAAAGGATTTTGCTGAAAGGACTCCGGGAATCCTGCTGTGAGAAGCGATGACTATGGCCCTCATTCAGAGCCGTACGCTCTGAGCAGAGCGCACGCTCTGAATGAGGGCCGCCCTCCATGAAAATGGAGCGTCCTCCTGGACGCTCGTATAGCTGTGGGTCACCACCCACAGCCTATACGAGCGTGCATTTTGATGGCCGCGATGGTCGTGACCATCGCGACCATCGAATCTGCGAGCCGGAGCCTGCGGTTGAGGTTTTCAACCGCAAGCTCCGGCCGGCTTCTGACGGGAGGCGTTCCCGTGGGAACGCCCCCGTCAGGGAGGCACGCCCACCAAAGGGGGCGTGCTGTCAATCAACATCGACAGCATGCCCCCTTTGATCAGACACAACGAGAGAAGGACTTTCCTTCCCTCGTCGCGTCTGGCGCATGCGCACGACGGAGCTCCCTCCGTCATGCGCATGCTCAGTGCATAACATCGACCCACTTGCGAGCGGACAGCCGCTCGCGAGTGGGTCTGAATCAGGCCCTATGTTCTGTATCCTGTCTTATAGAACATTGCATGTAATCGTGGTGACTGCTAGCGGCATTGTGTAGCTCCGGACACATAGCTTATGGCGGCAGTTGCTGAGTAAGAAGATATACTGTGGTCCTACTTGGATGACTGGAGCAGTTCATCTATTCACATCTAAGTTCTCTGTATTCATTAGAACACACCTATAGTATCACCTATGGTGGAAAGTTTGTGCAACATTTTGTTAACTGATGTAATATTTCTTGTACCTAGGTGGAGTTTCATTGCTTATCACCACGCTTACAGGGCCTGATTCAGCAAGGATTGCTAATGCATACGCAGACAGCCGATTGTTGCTTATTTTGCATGCTGTGATAGGAGCACTGGAGAAGTTAGGGATGGTGTGTATATGTGTCCCAGATTCCTGTAATATGTATTTTAACCCCCAGGAAAAGTCTGTTTTACAAACCGATCTGAGTGTCGGCTTTTGGTAAAAGCCGGAGAATGAGTCCTGAGGGAGTGGATGTGAGAGAGAAGGGAGGGCTCCATCCACAGGGCCGTTTCAGGTGTTAGGCCTTTCAGCCTGAGAGCAGGCTAATTAGGGATTACACCTGGAAGTGGCTCAGTATAGCTGTGTAAGAGTTTTGATGCAGTGTCTCACACACCCTGGGGAGAACAGACACTGAGGTTTGTTCAGTGACACTGGGACCTGTTGAAAGTGCTGTGTTTGTGGTGAGGCAGTAGGCCTTGCCACTTGTAGACAGGAAATAACCTATCTAGTTAGTGCCCAGCCGAGCTAGGATTTATTTTATGTTTGGTTTATTTGACTATTGGTGTTGCACAATAAAAACTGGTGCCGACCAGCTTGCACGAAGACCCACGACTGGAGTGTTATTTCCTGGCTGCTGTGTGTAAGGAGGTGTCCATCTAAGCCAGGAGAAGGACCCCCCTACCCCGATCGTATCGCAATGCATATGCATTGCAGTGAGTGTGCGTGAAGGCACCACTGCGATCAAGCAGTAGGGTCAGGGCTGCTGTAATTCTGCGTGAGGGGCCAATGTTACCGATGTTTGTGGAGGATTGCAAGATATTAGGGATGTGAGATAGCGGCAGTGGGCATCTCTATGCTGGCAAGGCGACAGCATTGCAATAGCAATTATTATCATATTTTCTAAGCAGACCTGCGTGCAATTACAGAGCTGCAATAGCGATCCTTAATTAATCTGGCCCACAGTCCTCACGAGAGGCGATTTTATTATCTTGTGCACTTACTGATGAAGTTGTAGTATGTACTACTTGGTCTAGCGTTCCCGGCTAGGCTGTTTCAGCAGTGCGCCGTGTCCTGCCCTATTTTTGAAGGGCAGAAAGCACCCTGCCCTCCAGCGCATCACCCCGTTGAAACAGCCTGCGGGTTCTGCCCTCCACCCACGGGCCGCAGTGTCCTGCTGGCGGGGAACGTCAGAGCAGCTGTCACCACTGGTGATTCACAGTGACCGCGGCGCTTGGGGGCTGCCCGGCATGTCCATGAGTGCCGGGCTCACCCCCAAAGAGTGATGAAAAGGAGAAGTATCATAAAGACATGCCCCCTTTTCATTGGTCACGCCCCCTTTTCGGGGGCAGAAGTGCCCTTGCTCTAGGTCCGGCGCCCTGCCTGACGTCGGAATTAAAGTGAACACTATTGGTCTGCATATACTGATGTGTCCACAGACATCTTACCTCCATGTGCTACAAGATGAGTTAAACATAATGGGCCTGATTCAGACCCACTCGCGAGCGGCTGTCCGCTCGCAAGTGGGTCGATGGTGTGCGCATGCGCACGACGGAGGGAGCTCCGTCGTGCGCATGCGCGAGACGCGACGAGCGAAGGACTTTCCTTCGCTCGTTGTGTCTGATCAAAGGGGGCGTGCTGTTGATGTTGATTGACAGCACGCCCCCTTTGGTGGGCGTGCCGGGGGCGTGCCTCCCAGACGGAGGCGTTCCCAAGGGAACGCCTACCATCAGAAGCCGGCCTACTGTATGTTCTGTGTGCAACTGCGGTGTATCTGCATGTAAGAGGCTACGTTACAGTGTCAGCGGCTTTGGTATGCAGATACACCGCAGTTGCACACAGTGAATAGTGGACCCACCTTAATGCTTGTAGAGAGACACCTTCCTCAGCAATAGTTGTTCATTTTATGTCCCATTGTAATTTACAAGTTAATGTTATTCCCCATCGTAGTATCCTAGTTAATGTTATGTACCATAACAGTACCCTGGTTCATTGTATGCCCCGTATTAGTGCAAGTACACATTCTGCCACATAGTGTCTGCAAATTAGCATTATGCCATACAATGTTTCTAGTACATATTTTGTCACATTGAAATGTTCTCAGTTCATAATGCCACATTATAGTGCCTACAGTTCATATTATGCCACATTGTAATGCCCACAGTTCATACAATGCAACATTTCAGTGCCCCCAATTTATATTATGCCACATCACAATGCCCCCGTCATATTATGCCACATTACAGTGCCCCCTGTTCATACCATACTATAGTGTTTCCAGTTCACATTGTGCACCCTGTTCATATCATACCATACTTGTGCTTCCAGTTCATATTGTGCCACATTACAGTGCCCAAGTTCATATTATGCCACATTACAGTGCCCCTGATCATACCATACTATAGTGCTTCCAGTTCATATTGTGCCACATTACAGTGCCCCCTGTTCATATCATATTATACTATGGTGTTTCCAGTTCATATTGTGCCACATTACAGTGCTCAAGTTCATATTATGCCACATTACAGTACCCCCTGTTCATATCATACCATACTCCCGCCCGCCCACTTCGCTCAACAAATACATGCCGCCTCTCTTCCACTCCCACATCCAAGATTTTGCCCGTGCTGCTCCCTACCTCTGGAACTCTCTCCCTCTCTGCATCAGACTCTCTACCTCTCTACAAATCTTCAAACGGCCTCTCAAGACCCTGAACTTCATCATAGCCTTCCAGCTCTCATTGTATCCTACTACATGCATCTTCCTCCCTATCTTCACCTTCTGTCACGCCTGTCTGTCTGCCCCTCCCCTTCTGTGTCACACCTGTCTGTCTGCCCCTCCCCTTCTGTGTCACGCCTGTCTGTCTGCCCCTCCCCTTCTGTGTCACCCCTGTCTGTCTGCCCCTCCCCTTTAGAATGTAAGCTCTCACGAGCAGGGCCCTCTTCCCTCATGTGCTTCTCCTTACATTTTCTCTGCCAACTCCCGGCAGCTTATTGTGAGTGTAATAATCGCTATTGCAGCAATGTATATAAATCATGTCCTTGTCCTGCACTGTAATGTACTGTAAGTTACTTGATTCTTGTTCACTTACTAGTTTTATGTACGGCGCTGCGGAACACTTGAGGCGCTGAGGATTTTGTTAGAGAAAACTAAATTAAGATCTGTTCTTATTATCTCCTTTATTATGTGTCATCTCTATCAGGCATTACCCATACTTCCCAGAGTAATCTACAGTATGTAGTGTGCCCAAGATGGCTGCCTCATCTTGTACCGTCATTGTACTGTAGGATCCTTGACATTGATGATCCAAAATGGCTGCCTCACCTCTGTATTACAGTATGTCCATAGGTTCTGTATTTTCTGCAAATCTAAACCTTTGTATAATGTTAATGGTTTATGTAAAGCGACTTTAGACGTATTGGAGAGCGCTATATAAATAAAATCTTTATTATATAGGAGTCTCCACCAAGTGTCTCTTAGGCTGGATACATACTACAATGACGGGCAATCGGGACGACGGTCAGAACAAATTCTCTTTGTCCTGGACCGTCCCTGATTTCCCTACACACTGTGCAATTTAATGACCAATGGAACGATTTCTCGTTTTGTCCTTCATTAGCCTGCACCTCCTCGTACACGATATCTTCTGATTGGCCGTGCAGCATAGCCAACCAAAAGATATAGGACCTCATTCAGAGCCGCTCGCAAAACGACAGACCTCCGTTTGTCCAGCCACCCCGCCTACAAAACGGGATGAGCTGTCGATCAACTTCGACAGCCGCCCCATTTGTAGCGATCCCCGGAGCGAGTGAATTTCTCACTCACTATGGGGCTTGTGAGCGCATAGCGCTTGTGAGCGGGTCTGAATGAGGCCCATGGTGTACGACCCACATAGAAGCACAATAGTGCATACACACTGCACGATTTCTCGCTACAATTTGCCTGGAAACTATCATTTGTGCCGATTTAGTTGTAGTGTGTACCCGGAAGTGAAAGTAAGTATGATTTTTAAATTTTTTCGTTTATTTTAACCTGTCTAATAAGTTCACGCTAATGAATTGGATCTGAAAACCAAAGTCTATAAAAAAAATCCACTTAGACAAAACAATTGATAGAATGGGTGAATATAATATACATAATTTAAAATCTTTTAACCTAGAAAATGACTTTATTTCTGTGATTTTCTTCTGTTATAGCCGTCCTGAGATGACAGTAGCAAAACAAGTATTAATCGGTACATGTTCTCCCGCAGAACTAAATAGGCTTCCCCATGCAAAGGCGAGTTATCACTGGCGACAGCCGTTCAGTCCAAATCCTTGGTGCATAGCACAACCATATCCGAGGCAGTTGGAATTTTCACCCTTTGATAAATATACCCCTTAGTGTCCTTGTCATGCCATTAGTAGTGTTCATTCTAGGGAAGGCAGGGGAGCTATCTAAGAAGGGCACATCACCGAAAACAGGGGCGTGGTCATTTAAAAAGGGGCTTAGCCTTGAAACATGCCCCCATTTCATCACTATATGGGGCGTGTCCAGCCCTCACGGTCATACTGGGCTGTCCCCAAGCTCTCCCCGCAGTGTGAATGGATGCTCACGGCGTCTGTTCACTCACTGTGATTGTTTCACCGCAACCCCCCCATGGGGCGCAATTATAGCACTTTCAAATTAGGCAGCAAATCTAAAACAGCCATCGCAGTGACTACACAGACCCACCGCAGAGTGATTGACAGGAAGTGGGTGGTGACAGGGGGGTTGTCGGAGAAACGCAGGCGTGCCAGTGCGTTTGAGCGGCGTTGAATGGGCGCGCATAAATTATCCACTGCGATGCCGCACGCAGCCTGAGGCCTGATAGTGTACGCTGAAGTTAGCAATTCCTGAGTAAGGTCAGACCTTGTGTAAGTGTGCGTGAGGCTGCGACGGTACTCCATGTTACCGATGGTTTCACAGTCTTGCTAAACATTACGGTTGTGTGTAAGCGTCCTTATGTGGTGCTGCGGCATAGCGTTTGCAATTAATTAGCATACTATCGCAGTTCAACTGCGTGCGTAATCGCTATTGCAATCACAAAAGTGATCCTTACTGAATCAGGCCCTCTACACAGAAAATTTTAAAAATATAGGTAACTTGGTGAATTGGAATAAATATATATATTTTATTAATAAAACTACATTTGCCACATAGGGCAGGGTCCCCACTCGCTGTTCTCTGCTCACGCGGATGTTGCTCTATGCTTCTTCACATATCTCCGTCCTATGCTGAGTCGGACAGAACTTGGCCGATTCTCTCTCTTCGTGAACTTGGGCATTTGGGGTCGGGAACTGTGCACTGACATCACTTTGGCGCCTCATTTCTGATAACGTCTGTCCCAAACGCAGCAGAACATTTGTGCGTACACTGTCACACGTGCGTCATTGGGGTTTTCAGTGTTTGCGGATAATCCCTCAACTACGTGAACATCTGTATTACGTTCAAATTGCGCGCACCTCTGCATCAAGCCCTATATTTCCGGTTCTGACTTCATTCTGACAACCATCTGCGTTTTTTGCTGAAGTGACGTCCATGACTTTATGCTAATACCGTTACCTGGTGCGTCTGAATGTGCCAGGACTGCGATGCCCGCTACGAGTGTCTTTATACGCAACAACGTGCTTGATGCGTCTTTAGACTAGAGATGAGCGGTTCGGTTTTGGCTCAGATATTCCCGCCAGGTCCGGGTCTCAGGCAAAACGTCATCTTTCACAGGCAAAGATGGCGATCCGAACTTGGCAGGAAGATCTGAGCCAAAACCGAATCTCTATTTTACGGCCTCCTATGAGAGCGGATGTGCGTCTCTATGCGCCATCACTATCAGCGAGACGCCCCGTGACACTCCCATCTCCGTGCATCTGATTAGCCACACCCATGTAATCTCCCAGGAACACCCCTAATGCATTTCCAAATCACATCTGCGACAGCGCATCTGAATTTTTCCTACGACTCTGTATGAACAGAATCGGGGATGTATGCGCAGATGGCAAATACCACTCCACTACGTCCCGCATCGCCGCTGCGTCCAACTCAGACCCTTTGTAGTGGGAGGCCTGGAACTGCATTAACCACTTAACTGCCGTGGTCCGGTGGTCGTATGTAATGCTAGAAGTGCTTCCTCTGGCAAGGCCGCATCACATGTGACCACACCAACTACTGCAGATCCTGCTCCGGCCCCCCTGCAGTGATGAGACGGTCTGCGACCGATGATATCACTGCTGGAATCGCAACCCAGAATGGCGTGTGAACGGTACTCTGGGACGCATGCACCTACAGCTAAAGTGCGAGGCATATGCGTGTGCAGAGATCAGCTGCAGCAGGAGGGACTGACCATCAGCACCCTCTGCATCAAGGGGGGGTGGTGCTAGGCAGAGGGGGACATGTTTTGGTACTAGGCGGGGAGGGGGGTTATGATGAATGTTAAAATATTTTATTTTGTCTGGGGGGAGATATAAATATATATATAAAAAAAACTATGACTATATATAGTGACACATGGGGGGGTGCTAAACTGGGGACCCATTGTCCCTGTGGGTAAGGGTGGGGGCTATGCCAGCGGACCTAATATCACTAGTGGGGTGGGGGTTTATATTGCTGGTGAGTTTTTGACACTGGGGGGGCTATTTTTCATGGTGGGAAGTGAAATTTCAAGGGGGGGCCTATGGGCATGGGCTTTGGGGGGTGCAAAACACCCCCTAGGTATATATTTTTTAAATAAAATATTTAAATATGGTTTTAAAAATACTTTTATAAATGTAATTAAATGTAAACCGAAAATATTCTGTGGACATAAAGAAATTGTCAGTTAAGTGGTTAATGAACACTTCTAGCTTTATAGCTTCTAACGCTCCTAATAAGCAAAGTCCTGTACAAGCTGTTATCTCCATTCAGCTAATGTTATGTTCCTATGTCCCTGTTCATGAGCCCTTATAACATAGTTGACCAATTTCATAGCTCCCATCTGGGCATTGATCAGGGTAACTCTGTGACGTTGGGGATGGCAGAACCCCCATCCACCATAGCACAATGATGTCACTTGTATAATCACGGAGCGCCCGTCCGGGAGTCAGAGCCGAGTGGACCTCTCTGCGCACCATTACCATAATTAAATATATTGGTTTATTGAAAAATTCCCTGGATTAATTCCAAAACCCAGATTCCTACCACCCACAATAACTGTACATGTCCTTTATCTGAGGAAGCAGGCCACGAAACGCATTATATGGATGGAAGCCCCCTTTTTATTACCCTCGCAAAAATCCTTTGTCTTTTTCACTTTGGACACAAAGTCCTAACAACCAAGGAGCCCTCACACTAGTATCTTTTGGGTGGATCTTTGAACATTACTAGTGAACCTGCTCCCAAAGAGTTATCCCCTTATATAGTAAATACCCAGTGCAGCTTTGTGCTGAGAGGACAGCTCAGGATTAGACCTGGAAGGGCCGGGGGGCTCAGAGCTTATGCAGTAGTCTCATCACACAGTAAATGAACCTGGCTCAGGCTGTGGTATGATATGTCCCCATTCACCGTGTACACAGAGGGCCTGATTCAGAGCCGGACGCTATTTGCGCTCGCTCGGTCAGAAAAAGGGGCCGGCTTTTTAAATTGAGCGATCGCTCTTTGCGGTCTGTTGACGCCTCTATGTCTGAGCGAGCGAACGAAACATTTGCTCGCTATTTTGTAAAGACGCCCCCTGGTCACTCGCATCATACGTCATCTCCGCTATTTATTAGTTTAATCGAGTAGATCGAAAGGCGAATGAACTGCTCGCAGTGCTTGTGGTAGGTTTATCCTACCGCAATCATGCGAACAGTTCAGGCTAAGAGACAACCAAGTGACGTGGCCGATGACGCTGCTTTGTTAATTATGCACACCCTTAAAATGCCCGTTTTGACCATTTGGCACGCCTGCGTTTGGATCTCCACTCCCCGTTTTCAAGCACCTTCCCCTGTTACCACCCACAAACGCCTCATCCTGTCACTCAAATTAGCAGGCATTCGCTATTTGGCGAGCGCTCGATTTCCGATCGCACTGACTGGTTGGCGCATGCGCATTACGACCCATTCGCATGCGAAGTTGTGCGAACATCGCTCGGAGCGAACGAGCGGCCGCTTACGAGCGGCTCTGAATCAGGCCCAGTGATCAAATGTCAACATGTTAGAACGTCGACATATCATCCCTGGTGGCCCAGTGGTGACTTACCTGCTGCAGTGAGTCCAGCGCGGCTCCTGGCGGCCATGTGACTGTAACCTCTGGGTCAGAGCTGTGATCCTCCAGCGTTCGGGAAGTATTGCTCCCCTAACACTACCTCCTGCTGCAGCCTAACCCTAATGTCAACATTCTGAGAATGTCAACGCACTGCCTGTCATCATTTTAACACTGTCGACATAACTGTCAACATTGTGTTGTCAAAATGATGGCTGTTAGCATTGTCACTGATGACCTCCTCGCCGCTTCCTCCTGTGTCCCATGTGACGGTGAGCTGTGTATATAACATGGGGAACATGGCAGACGCTCTGCACAGCTGTGTGTCATCCATACACAATTCCTAATTGTCTCTATTGACATATTTGAAGGAATGTGATTTAGGCGGCCATTCATTTTGCTGTGATTTATAGCTCTGTAATACACTATTGACTTGTACATTAAGTGCAGGCCAATTTATTTTACATTCACTGCCTTTCAATGTAAAGTCTGAGATGGAATTTGTGGGCTGTAGCTGGCCATGAAATCATCTCATATGCTTTATAATTTCCGCACTCAGGACCCGATTGTTATTGTGATAAACACTCTGCGCTGCAAGGTAAGACCGGGCGCAGTGTACCAGAGGCTGTGTGCAGTCATACCTGAGACGCGGCCCTTCTTACTAATACACTTACCATGGGAAGTCCGTATGGGCATGCAGATTCCTGCGTACACGCTAATACACTCACCATGGGAAGTCCGTATGAGCGTGCAGATTCCTGCGTACACGCTATTACACTTACCATGGGAAGTCCGTATGGGCGTGCAGATTCCTGCGTACACGCTATTACACTCACCATGGAAAGTCCGTATGGGCGTGCAGATTCCTGCGTACACGCTATTACACTCACCATGGAAAGTCCGTATGAGCGTCCAGATCCCTGGGTACACGCTATTACACTCACCATGGAAAGTCCGTATGAGTGTCCAGATCCCTGGGTACACGCTAATACACTTACCATGGAAAGTCTGTATGAGCGTCCAGATCCCTGCGTACACGCTATTACACTTACCATGGGAAGTCCGTATGAGCGTGCAGATTTCTGCGTACACGCTATTACACTTACCATGGGAAGTCCGTATGAGCGTGCAGATTCCTGCGTACACTATTACACTCACCATGGGAAGTCCGTATGAGCGTGCAGATTCCAGCGTACACTATTACACTCACCATGGAAAGTCTGTATGGGCGTCCAGATCCCTGGGTACACGCTATTACACTTACCATGGGAAGTCCGTATGAGCGTGCAGATTCCTGCGTACACGCTATTACACTCACCATGGGAAGTCCGTATGAGCACGCAGATTCCTGCGTACACTATTACACTCACCATGGGAAGTCCGTATGAGCGTGCAGATTCCTGCGTACACTATTACACTCACCATGGGAAGTCCGTATGAGCGTGCAGATTCCTGCGTACACTATTAGACTCACCATGGGAAGTCCGTATGAGCGTACAGATTCCTGCGTACACGCTATTACACTTACCATGGAAAGTCCGTATGGGCGTGCAGATTCCTGCGTACACGCTATTACACTTACCATGGAAAGTCTGTATGAGCGTGCAGATTCCTGCGTACACGCTATTACACTTACCATGGGAAGTCTGTATGGGCGTGCAGATTCCTGCGTACACTCACCATGGGAAGTCCGTATGGGCGTGCAGATTCCTGCGTACATTATATTACACTTACCATGGAATGTCTGTATGAGCGTGCAGATCCCTGCGTACATTATATTACACTTACCATGGAAAGTCCGTATGAGTGTGCAGATTCCTGCGTACACGCTATTACACTTGCCATGGGAAGTCCGTATGTGCGTGCAGATTCCTGCGTACACGCTATTACACTTACCATGGAAAGTCTGTATGAGCGTGCAGATTCCTGCGTACACTCTACTACACTCACCATGGGAAGTCCGTATGAGCGTGCAGATTCCTGCGTACACTATTACACTTACCATGGGAAGTCCGTATGAGCGTGCAGATTCCTGCGTACACGCTATTACACTCACCATCTGAAGTCCTTATGAGCGTGCAGAGACAAGTTATTACACTTACCATGGAAAGTCTGTATGAGCATGCAGATTCCTGTGTACACACTATTACACTTACCATGGAAAGTCTGTATGAGCGTGCAGATCCCTGCGTACACGCTATTATTATTATTACCAGTTATTTATATAGCGCACACATATTCCGCAGCGCTTTACAGAGAGAATATTTGGCCATTCACATCAGTCCCTGCCCCAGTGGAGCTTACAATCTATGGGCCTGATTCAGAGCCGGACGCTATTTGCGCTCGCTCGTCCAGAAAATAGGGGTGGCTATTCAAATGAACCGTTCGCTGTTTGCGGTCTGTTGACGCCTCTAGGTCTGAACGAGCGAACAAAACTTGCGGTCGTTTTTTGGGAAACTACGCCCCCTGGCCACTCGCATCCTACATCATGTCCGCTATTTATTAGATTAATCGAGTAAATTGAACAGGGTATGAACTGCTCGCTATTCTTGTGGTTGGTTTTTGCTACTACAATTTTGCGAGCAGTTCTGGCTAAAAAAAAAACCAGTGACGTGGTCAATGATGCTGCTGTTTTAAATATGCACACCCATAAAACGCCCGTTTTGACCTTTAAGCACGCCTGCGATCGGATCTCCACTCCCCGTTTTCAAGCACCTTCCTCTGTTACCACCCACATACGCCTCATTCTGTCACTCAAATTATCAGGCATTCGCTATTTTGCGAGCACCTGAATTTCGGCCGCACTGACTAGTTCGCGCATGCGTATAACGATCCGTACGCATGCGCAGTTGGGCAAACATCGCTCGGAGCGAACGAGCAGCCGCTTACGAGTGGCTCTGAATCAGGCCCTATATTCCCTATCACATGCTCACACACATAAAACACTTGGGTTCATTTTGTTGGGAGCCAATTAACCTACCAGTATATTTTTGGAATGTGGGAGGAAACCGGAGCACCCGGAGGAAACCCACGCAAGCACAGGGAGAATATACAAACTATTACACTTAACCATGGAAAGTCCGTATGAGCGTGCAGATTCCTGCGTACACACTATTACATTTACCATGGAAAGTCCATATGAGCGTGCAGATTCCTGCGTACACGCTATTACACTCAACATGGAAAGTCTGTATGAGTGTACAGATTCCTGGGTACACGCTATTACACTTACCATTAAAAGTCTGTATGAGCGTGCAGATTCCTGCGTACACGCTATTATACTCACCATGGAAAGTCCGTATGAGCGTGCAGATTCCTGCGTACACGCTATTACACTTACCATGGAAAGTCTGTATGAGCGTGCAGATTCCTGCGTACACGCTATTACACTTACCATGGAAAGTCTGTATGAGCGTGCAGATTCCTGCGTACACGCTATTACACTTACCATGGAAAGTCTGTATGAGCGTGCAGATTCCTGCGTACACACTATTACACTTACCATGGAAAGTCCGTATGAGCGTGCAGATTCCTGCGTACACGCTATTACACTTACCATGGAAAGTCTGTATGAGCGTGCAGATTCCTGCGTACATTATATTACACTTTCCATTAAAAGTCTGTATGAGCATGCAGATTCCTTCGTACATGCTATTATACTCACCATGGAAAGTCCGTATGAGCGTGCAGATTCCTGCGTACACGCTATTATACTCACCATGGAAAGTCCGTATGAGCGTGCAGATTCCTGCATACACGCTATTACACTTACCATGGAAAGCCTGTATGAGCGTGCAGATTCCTGCTTACATTATATTACACTTACCATGGAAAGTCTGTATGAGCGTGCAGATTCCTGCGTACATTATATTACACTTACCATGGAAAGTCCATATGAGCGTACAGATTCCTGCGTACACGCTATTACACTTACCATGGAAAGTCTGTATGAGCGTGCAGATTCCTGCGTACACGCTATTATACTCACCATGGAAAGTCCGTATGAGCGTGCAGATTCCTGCATACACGCTATTACACTTACCATGGAAAGTCCGTATGAGCGTACAGATTCCTGCGTACACACTATTACACTTACCATGGAAAGTCTGTATGAGCGTGCAGATTCCTGCGTAGACATGCTATTACACTTACCATGGAAAGTCTGTATGAGCGTGCAGATTCCTGCGTAGACATGCTATTACACTTACCATGGAAAGTCTGTATGAGCGTGCAGATTCCTGGGTACACGCTATTACACTTACCATTAAAAGTCTGTATGAGCATGCCGATTCCTGCGTACACGCTATTATACTCACCATGGAAAGTCTGTATGAGCATGCAGATTCCTGCGTACACGCTATTATACTCACCATGGAAAGTCTGTATGAGCGTGCAGATTCCTGCGTACACGCTATTATACTCACCATGGAAAGTCCGTATGAGCGTGCAGATCCCTGCGTACACGCTATTACACTTACCATGGAAAGTCTGTATGAGCGTGCAGATTCCTGCGTACACTATATTACACTTACCACGGAAAGTCTGTATGAGCGTGCAGATTCCTGCGTACACGCTATTATACTCACCATGGAAAGTCTGTATGAGCGTGCAGATTCCTGCGTACATGCTATTATACTCACCATGGAAAGTCTCCATGAGCGTGCAGATTCCTGGGTACACGCTATTACACTTACCATTAAAAGTCTGTATGAGCGTGCAGATTACTGCATACACGCTATTATACTCAGCATGGAAAGTCTGTATGAGCGTGCAGATTCCTGCGTACATGCTATTATACTCACCATGGAAAGTCTGTATGAGCGTGCAGATTCCTGCGTACACGCTATTATACTCACCATGGAAAGTCTGTATGAGCGTGCAGATTCCTGCGTACACGCTATTATACTCACCATGGAAAGTCCGTATGAGCGTGCAGATTCCTGCATACACGCTATTACACTTACCATGGAAAGCCTGTATGAGCATGCAGATTCCTGCTTACATTATATTACACTTACCATGGAAAGTCTGTATGAGCGTGCAAATTCCTGCGTACATTATATTACACTTACCATGGAAAGTCCGTATGAGCGTACAGATTCCTGCATACATGCTATTACACTTACCATGGAAAGTCTGTATGAGCGTGCAGATTCCTGCATACACGCTATTACACTTACCATGGAAAGCCTGTTTGAGCGTGCAGATTCCTGCGTACATTATATTACACTTACCATGGAAAGTCTGTATGAGCGTAAAGATTCCTGCGTACACACTATTACACTTACCATGGAAAGCCTGTTTGAGCGTGCAGATTCCTGCGTACATTATATTACACTTACCATGGAAAGTCTGTATGAGCGTCCAGATTCCTGCGTACATTATATTACACTTACCATGGAAAGTCCGTATGAGCGTGCAGATTCCTGCGTAGACACGCTATTACACTTACCATGGAAAGTCTGTATGAGCGTGCAGATTACTGGGTACACGCTGTTACACTTACCATTAAAAGTCTGTATGAGCGTGCAGATTCCTTTGTACACGCTATTATACTCACCATGGAAAATCCGTATGAGCGTGCAGATTCCTGCGTAGACACGCTATTACACTTACCATGGAAAGTCTGTATGAGCGTGCAGATTCCAGGGTACACGCTGTTACACTTACCATTAAAAGTCTGTATGAGCGTGCAGATTCCTGCGTACACGCTATTATACTCACCATGGAAAGTCTGTATGAGCGTGCAGATTCCTACGTACACGCTATTATACTCACCATGGAAAATCCGTATTAGCGTGCAGATCCCTGCGTACACGCTATTACACTTACCATGGAAAGTCTGTATGAGCGTGCAGATTCCTGCGTACATTATATTACACTTACCATGGAAAGTCTGTATGAGCGTGCAGATTCCTGCGTACACGCTATTACACTTACCATGGAAAGTCCGTATGAGCGTGCAGATTCCTGCGTACACGCTATTACATTTACTATGGAAAGTCCTTATGAGTGTGCAGATTCCTGGGTACACGCTATTACACTTACCATGGAAAGTCTGTATGAGCGTGCAGATTCCTGCGTACACACTAGTACACTTACCATGGAAAGCCTGTATGAGCGTGCAGATTCCTGCGTACGTTATATTACACTTACCATGGAAAGTCTGTATGACCGTGCAGATTCCTGCGTACATTATATTACACTTACCATGGAAAGTCCGTATGAGCGTGCAGATTCCTGCGTAGACACGCTATTACACTTACCATGGAAAGTCTGTATGAGCGTACAGATTCCTGGGTACACGCTGTTACACTTACCATTAAAAGTCTGTATGAGCGTGCAGATTCCTGCGTACACGCTATTATACTCACCATGGAAAGTCTGTATGAGCGTGCAGATTCCTGCGTACACGCTATTATACTCACCATGGAAAATCCATATGAGCGTGCAGATTCCTGCATAGACACGCTATTATACTCACCATGGAAAGTCTGTATGAGCGCGCAGATTCCTACGTACACGCTATTATACTCACCATGGAAAATCCGTATGAGCGTGCAGATCCCTGCGTACACGCTATTACACTTACCATGGAAAGTCTGTATGAGCGTGCAGATTCCTGCGTACATTATATTACACTTACCATGGAAAGTCTGTATGAGCGTGCAGATTCCTGCGTACACGCTATTACACTTACCATGGAAAGTCTGTATGAGCGTACAGATTCCTGGGTACACGCTGTTACACTTACCATTAAAAGTCTGTATGAGCGTGCAGATTCCTGCGTACACGCTATTATACTCACCATGGAAAGTCTGTATGAGCGTGCAGATTCCTGCGTACACGCTATTATACTCACCATGGAAAATCCATATGAGCGTGCAGATTCCTGCATAGACACGCTATTATACTCACCATGGAAAGTCTGTATGAGCGTGCAGATTCCTACGTACACGCTATTATACTCACCATGGAAAATCCGTATGAGCGTGCAGATCCCTGCGTACACGCTATTACACTTACCATGGAAAGTCTGTATGAGCGTGCAGATTCCTGCGTACATTATATTACACTTACCATGGAAAGTCTGTATGAGCGTGCAGATTCCTGCGTACACGCTATTACACTTACCATGGAAAGTCCGTATGAGCGTGCAGATTCCTGCGTACACGCTATTACATTTACTATGGAAAGTCCTTATGAGTGTGCAGATTCCTGGGTAAACGCTATTACACTTACCATGGAAAGTCTGTATGAGCGTGCAGATTCCTGCGTACACACTAGTACACTTACCATGGAAAGCCTGTATGAGCGTGCAGATTCCTGCGTACGTTATATTACACTTACCATGGAAAGTCTGTATGACCGTGCAGATTCCTGCGTACATTATATTACACTTACCATGGAAAGTCCGTATGAGCGTGCAGATTCCTGCGTAGACACGCTATTACACTTACCATGGAAAGTCTGTATGAGCGTACAGATTCCTGGGTACACGCTGTTACACTTACCATTAAAAGTCTGTATGAGCGTGCAGATTCCTGCGTACACGCTATTATACTCACCATGGAAAGTCTGTATGAGCGTGCAGATTCCTGCGTACACGCTATTATACTCACCATGGAAAATCCATATGAGCGTGCAGATTCCTGCATAGACACGCTATTACACTTACCATGGAAAGTCTGTATGAGCGTGCAGATTCCTGGGTACACGCTGTTACACTTACCATTAAAAGTCTGTATGAGCGTGCAGATTCCTGCGTACACGCTATTATACTCACCATGGAAAGTCTGTATGAGCGTGCAGATTCCTGCGTACATGCTATTATACTCACCATGGAAAATCCGTATGAGCGTGCAGATCCCTGCGTACACGCTATTACACTTACCATGGAAAGTCTGTATGAGCGTGCAGATTCCTGCGTACATTATATTACACTTACCATGGAAAGTCTGTATGAGCGTGCAGATTCCTGCATACACGCTATTACACTTACCATGGAAAGTCCGTATGAGCGTGCAGATTCCTGCATACACGCTTTTACATTTACTATGGAAAGTCCTTATGAGCGTGCAGATTCCTGGGTACACGCTATTACACTTACCATGGAAAGTCTGTATGAGCGTGCAGATTCCTACGTACACACTAGTACACTTACCATAGGAAGTCTGTATGAGCGTGCAGATTCCTGCGTACATTATATTACACTTACCATGGAAAGTCTGTATCAGCGTGCAGATTCCTGCGTACATTATATTACACTTACCATGGAAAGTCCGTATGAGCGTGCAGATTCCTGGGAACACGCTATTACACTTACCATGGGAAGTCCGTATGAGCGTACAGATTCCTGCGTACACGCTATTACACTTACCATGGGAAGTCCGTATGAGCGTACAGATTCCTGCGTACACGCTATTACACTTACCATGGGAAGTCCGTATGAGCGTGCAGATTCCTGCATACACGCTATTACACTACCCATGTAAAGTCTGTATGAGCGTACAGATTCCAGCATACATTATATTACACTTACCATGGAAAGTCCGTAAGAGCGTGCAGATTCCTGCGTACATTATATTACACTTACCATGGAAAGTCTGTATGAGCGTGCAGATTCCTGCGTACACACTATTATACTCACCATGGAAAGTCTGTATGAGCGTGCACATTCCTGCGTACATTATATTACACTTACCATGGAAAGTCTGTTGAGCGTGCAGATTCCTGCGTACACGCTATTACACTTACCATGGAAAGTCTGTATGAGCGTGCAGATTCCTGCGTACATTATATTACACTTACCATGGAAAGTCTGTATGAGCGTGCAGATTCCTGCGTAGACACGCTATTACACTTACCATGGAAAGTCTGTATAAGCGTGCAGATTCCTGCGTACACGCTATTATACTCACCATGGAAAGTCTGTATGAGCGTGCAGATTCCTGCGTACACACTATTATACTCACCATGGAACGTCTGTATGAGCGTGCATATTCCTGCGTACACGCTATTATACTCACCATGGAAAGTCCGTATGAGCATGCAGATCCCTGCGTACACGCTATTACACTTACCATGGAAAGACTGTATGAGCGTGCAGATTCCTGCGTACATTATATTACACTTACCATGGAAAGTCTGTATGAGCGTGCAGATTCCTGCGTACATGCTATTACACTTACCATGGAAAGTCCGTATGACCGTGCAGATTCCTGCGTACACGCTATTACATTTACTATGGAAAGTCCTTATGAGCGTGCAGATTCCTGGGTACACGCTATTACACTTACCATAGAAAGTCTGTATGAGCGTGCAGATTCCTGCGTCCACACTAGTACACTTACCATGGAAAGCCTGTATGAGCGAGCAGATTCCTGCGTACGTTATATTACACTTACCATGGAAAGTCTGTATGAGCGTGCAGATTCCTGCGTACATTATTTTACACTTACCATGGAAAGTCCGTATGAGCGTGCAGATTCCTGCGTAGACACGCTATTACACTTACCATGGAAAGTCTGTATGAGCGTACAGATTCCTGGGTACACGCTGTTACACTTACCGTTAAAAGTCTGTATGAGCGTGCAGATTCCTGCGTACACGCTATTATACTCACCATGGAAAGTCTGTATGAGCGTGCAGATTCCTGCGTACACGCTATTATACTCACCATGGAAAATCCGTATGAGCGTGCAGATTCCTGCATAGACACACTATTACACTTACCATGGAAAGTCTGTATGAGCGTACAGATTCCTGCGTACATGCTATTACACTTACCATGGAAAGTCTGTATGAGCGTGCAGATTCCTGCGTACAGGCTATTATACTCACCATGGAAAGTCCGTATGAGCGTGCAGATTCCTGCATACACGCTATTACACTTACCATGGAAAGTCCGTATGAGCGTACAGATTCCTGCGTACACGCTATTACACTTACCATGGAAAGTCTGTATGAGCGTGCAGATTCCTGCGTAGACATGCTATTACACTTACCATGGAAAGTCTGTATGAGCGTGCAGATTCCTGCGTAGACATGCTATTACACTTACCATGGAAAGTCTGTATGAGCGTGCAGATTCCTGGGTACACGCTATTACACTTACCATTAAAAGTCTGTATGAGCGTGCCGATTCCTGCGTACATGCTATTATACTCACCATGGAAAGTCTGTATGAGCATGCAGATTCCTGCGTACACGCTATTATACTCACCATGGAAAGTCTGTATGAGCGTGCAGATTCCTGCGTACACGCTATTATACTCACCATGGAAAGTCCGTATGAGCGTGCAGATCCCTGCGTACACGCTATTACACTTACCATGGAAAGTCTGTATGAGCGTGCAGATTCCTGCGTACATTATATTACACTTACCACGGAAAGTCTGTATGAGCGTGCAGATTCCTGCGTACACGCTATTATGCTCACCATGGAACGTCTGTATGAGCGTGCAGATTCCTGCGTACATGCTATTATACTCACCATGGAAAGTCTGTATGAGCGTACAGATTCCTGGGTACACGCTATTACACTTACCATTAAAAGTCTGTATGAGCGTGCAGATTCCTGCATACACGCTATTATACTCAACATGGAAAGTCTGTATGAGCGTGCAGATTCCTGCGTACATGCTATTATACTCACCATGGAAAGTCTGTATGAGCGTGCAGATTCCTGCGTACACGCTATTATACTCACCATGGAAAGTCTGTATGAGCGTGCAGATTCCTGCGTACACGCTATTATACTCACCATGGAAAGTCCGTATGAGCGTGCAGATTCCTGCATACACGCTATTACACTTACCATGGAAACCTGTATGATCGTGCAAATTCCTGCGTACATTATATTACACTTACCATGGAAAGTCCGTATGAGCGTACAGATTCCTGCATACATGCTATTACACTTACCATGGAAAGTCTGTATGAGCGTGCAGATTCCTGCATACACGCTATTACACTTACCATGGAAAGCCTGTATGAGCGTGCAGATTCCTGCTTACATTATATTACACTTACCATGGAAAGTCTGTATGAGCGTTCAGATTCCTGCGTACATTATATTACACTTACCATGGAAAGTCCATATGAGCGTAAAGATTCCTGCGTACACACTATTACACTTACCATGGAAAGCCTGTTTGAGCGTGCAGATTCCTGCGTACATTATATTACACTTACCATGGAAAGTCTGTATGAGCGTCCAGATTCCTGCGTACATTATATTACACTTACCATGGAAAGTCCGTATGAGCGTGCAGATTCCTGCGTAGACACGCTATTACACTTACCATGGAAAGTCTGTATGAGCGTGCAGATTACTGGGTACACGCTGTTACACTTACCATTAAAAGTCTGTATGAGCGTGAAGATTCCTGCGTACACGCTATTATACTCACCATGGAAAATCCGTATGAGCGTGCAGATTCCTGCGTAGACACGCTATTACACTTACCATGGAAAGTCTGTATGAGCGTGCAGATTCCAGGGTACACGCTGTTACACTTACCATTAAAAGTCTGTATGAGCGTGCAGATTCCTGCGTACACGCTATTATACTCACCATGGAAAGTCTGTATGAGCGTGCAGATTCCTACGTACACGCTATTATACTCACCATGGAAAATCCGTATGAGCGTGCAGATCCCTGCGTACATTATATTACACTTACCATGGAAAGTCTGTATGAGCGTGCAGATTCCTGCGTACATTATATTACACTTACCATGGAAAGTCTGTATGAGCGTGCAGATTCCTGCGTACACGCTATTACACTTACCATGGAAAGTCCGTATGAGCGTGCAGATTCCTGCGTACACGCTATTACATTTACTATGGAAAGTCCTTATGAGCGTGCAGATTCCTGGGTAAACGCTATTACACTTACCATGGAAAGTCTGTATGAGCGTGCAGATTCCTGCGTACACACTAGTACACTTACCATGGAAAGCCTGTATGAGCGTGCAGATTCCTGCGTACGTTATATTACACTTACCATGGAAAGTCTGTATGACCGTGCAGATTCCTGCGTACATTATATTACACTTACCATGGAAAGTCCGTATGAGCGTGCAGATTCCTGCGTAGACACGCTATTACACTTACCATGGAAAGTCTGTATGAGCGTACAGATTCCTGGGTACATGCTGTTACACTTACCATGGAAAGTCCATATGAGCGTGCAGATTCCTGCGTAGACACGCTATTACACTTACCATGGAAAGTCTGTATGAGCGTGCAGATTACTGGGTACACGCTGTTACACTTACCATTAAAAGTCTGTATGAGCGTGAAGATTCCTGCGTACACGCTATTATACTCACCATGGAAAATCCGTATGAGCGTGCAGATTCCTGCGTAGACACGCTATTACACTTACCATGGAAAGTCTGTATGAGCGTGCAGATTCCAGGGTACACGCTGTTACACTTACCATTAAAAGTCTGTATGAGCGTGCAGATTCCTGCGTACACGCTATTATACTCACCATGGAAAGTCTGTATGAGCGTGCAGATTCCTACGTACACGCTATTATACTCACCATGGAAAATCCGTATGAGCGTGCAGATCCCTGCGTACACGCTATTACACTTACCATGGAAAGTCTGTATGAGCGTGCAGATTCCTGCGTACATTATATTACACTTACCATGGAAAGTCTGTATGAGCGTGCAGATTCCTGCGTACACGCTATTACACTTACCATGGAAAGTCCGTATGAGCGTGCAGATTCCTGCGTACACGCTATTACATTTACTATGGAAAGTCCTTATGAGCGTGCAGATTCCTGGGTAAACGCTATTACACTTACCATGGAAAGTCTGTATGAGCGTGCAGATTCCTGCGTACACACTAGTACACTTACCATGGAAAGCCTGTACGAGCGTGCAGATTCCTGCGTACGTTATATTACACTTACCATGGAAAGTCTGTATGACCGTGCAGATTCCTGCGTACATTATATTACACTTACCATGGAAAGTCCGTATGAGCGTGCAGATTCCTGCGTAGACACGCTATTACACTTACCATGGAAAGTCTGTATGAGCGTACAGATTCCTGGGTACATGCTGTTACACTTACCATTAAAAGTCTGTATGAGCGTGCAGATTCCTGCGTACACGCTATTATACTCACCATGGAAAGTCTGTATGAGCGTGCAGATTCCTGCGTACACGCTATTATACTCACCATGGAAAATCCATATGAGCGTGCAGATTCCTGCATAGACACGCTATTACACTTACCATGGAAAGTCTGTATGAGCGTGCAGATTCCTGGGTACACGCTGTTACACTTACCATTAAAAGTCTGTATGAGCGTGCAGATTCCTGCGTACACGCTATTATACTCACCATGGAAAGTCTGTATGAGCATGCAGATTCCTGCGTACATGCTATTATACTCACCATGGAAAATCCGTATGAGCGTGCAGATCCCTGCGTACACGCTATTACACTTACCATGGAAAGTCTGTATGAGCGTGCAGATTCCTGCGTACATTATATTACACTTACCATGGAAAGTCTGTATGAGCGTGCAGATTCCTGCATACACGCTATTACATTTACTATGGAAAGTCCTTATGAGCGTGCAGATTCCTGGGTACACGCTATTACACTTACCATGGAAAGTCTGTATGAGCGTGCAGATTCCTACGTACACACTAGTACACTTACCATAGGAAGTCTGTATGAGCGTGCAGATTCCTGCGTACATTATATTACACTTACCATGGAAAGTCTGTATCAGCGTGCAGATTCCTGCGTACATTATATTACACTTACCATGGAAAGTCCGTATGAGCGTGCAGATTCCTGGGAACACGCTTTTACACTTACCATGGGAAGTCCGTATGAGCGTACAGATTCCTGCGTACACGCTATTACACTTACCATGGGAAGTCCGTATGAGCGTACAGATTCCTGCGTACACGCTATTACACTTACCATGGGAAGTCCGTATGAGCGTGCAGATTCCTGCATACACGCTATTACACTACCCATGTAAAGTCTGTATGAGCGTACAGATTCCAGCATACATTATATTACACTTACCATGGAAAGTCCGTAAGAGCGTGCAGATTCCTGCGTACATTATATTACACTTACCATGGAAAGTCTGTATGAGCGTGCAGATTCCTGCGTACACACTATTATACTCACCATGGAAAGTCTGTATGAGCGTGCACATTCCTGCGTACATTATATTACACTTACCATGGAAAGTCTGTTGAGCGTGCAGATTCCTGCGTACACGCTATTACACTTACCATGGAAAGTCTGTATGAGCGTGCAGATTCCTGCGTACATTATATTACACTTACCATGGAAAGTCTGTATGAGCGTGCAGATTCCTGCGTAGACACGCTATTACACTTACCATGGAAAGTCTGTATAAGCGTGCAGATTCGTGCTTACACGCTATTATACTCACCATGGAAAGTCTGTATGAGCGTGCAGATTCCTGCGTACACACTATTATACTCACCATGGAACGTCTGTATGAGCGTGCATATTCCTGCGTACACGCTATTATACTCACCATGGAAAGTCCGTATGAGCGTGCAGATCCCTGCGTACATGCTATTACACTTACCATGGAAAGACTGTATGAGCGTGCAGATTCCTGCGTACATTATATTACACTTACCATGGAAAGTCTGTATGAGCGTGCAGATTCCTGCGTACACGCTATTACACTTACCATGGAAAGTCCGTATGACCGTGCAGATTCCTGCGTACACGCTATTACATTTACTATGGAAAGTCCTTATGAGCGTGCAGATTCCTGGGTACACGCTATTACACTTACCATAGAAAGTCTGTATGAGCGTGCAGATTCCTGCGTACACAATAGTACACTTACCATGGAAAGCCTGTATGAGCGAGCAGATTCCTGCGTACGTTATATTACACTTACCATGGAAAGTCAGTATGAGCGTGCAGATTCCTGCGTACATTATTTTACACTTACCATGGAAAGTCCGTATGAGCGTGCAGATTCCTGCGTAGACACGCTATTACACTTACCATGGAAAGTCTGTATGAGCGTACAGATTCCTGGGTACACGCTGTTACACTTACCGTTAAAAGTCTGTATGAGCGTGCAGATTCCTGCGTACACGCTATTATACTCACCATGGAAAGTCTGTATGAGCGTGCAGATTCCTGCGTACACGCTATTATACTCACCATGGAAAATCCGTATGAGCGTGCAGATTCCTGCATAGACACACTATTACACTTACCATGGAAAGTCTGTATGAGCGTGCAGATTCCTGGGTACACGCTGTTACACTTACCATTAAAAGTCTGTATGAGCGTGCAGATTCCTGCGTACACGCTATTATACTCACCATGGAAAGTCTGTATGAGCGTGCAGATCCCTGCGTACACGCTATTACACTTACCATGGAAAGTCTGTATGAGCGTGCAGATTCCTGCGTACATTATATTACACTTACCATGGAAAGTCTGTATGAGCGTGCAGATTCCTGCGTACACACTAGTACACTTACCATGGGAAGTCTGTATGAGCGTGCAGATTCCTGCGTACATTATATTACACTTACCATGGAAAGTCTGTATCAGCGTGCAGATTCCTGCGTACATTATATTACACTTACCATGGAAAGTCTGTATGAGCGTGCAGATTCCTGGGTACACGCTATTACACTTACCATGGGAAGTCCGTATGAGCGTACAGATTCCTGCATACATGCTATTACACTTACCATGGGAAGTCCGTATGAGCGTGCAGATTCCTGCATACACGCTACTACACTACCCATGTAAAGTCTGTATGAGCGTACAGATTCCAGCATACATTATATTACACTTACCATGGAAAGTCCGTATGAGCGTGCACATTCCTGCGTACACGCTATTACACTTACCATGGAAAGTCTGTATGAGCGTGCAGATTCCTGCGTACATTATATTACACTTACCATGGAAAGTCTGTATGAGCGTGCAGATTCCTGCGTACACGCTATTACACTTACCATGGAAAGTCTGTATGAGCGTGCAGATTCCTGGGTACATTATATTACACTTACCATGGAAATTCTGTATGAGCGAGCAGATTCCTGCGTAGGCACGCTATTACACTTACCATGGAAAGTCTGTATGAGCGTGCAGATTCCTGGGTACACGCTATTACACTTACCATTAAAAGTCTGTATGAGCGTGCAGATTCCTGCGTACACGTTATTATACTCACCATGGAAAGTCTGTATGAGCGTGCAGATTCCTGCGTACACGCTATTATACTCACCATGGAACGTCTGTATGAGCGTGCAGATTCCTGCGTATACGCTATTATACTCACCATGGAAAGTCCGTATGAGCGTGCAGATCCCTGCGTACACGCTATTACACTTACCATGGAAAGTCTGTATGAGCGTGCAGATTCCTGGGTACACGCTATTACACTTACCATGGAAAGTCTGTATGAGCGTGCAGATTCCTGCGTACATTATATTACACTTACCATGGAAAGTCTGTATGAGCGTGCAGATTCCTGCGTACACGCTATTACACTTACCATGGAAAGTCCGTATGAGCGTGCAGATTCCTGCGTACATGCTATTACATTTACCATGGAAAGTCTGTATGAGCGTGCAGATTCCTGTGTACACGCTATTACACTTACCATGGGAAGTCTGTTTGAGCGTGCATATTCCTGCGTACATTATATTACACTTACCATGGAAAGTCTGTATGAGCATGCAGATTCCTGCGAACACGCTATTACACTTACCATGGAAAGTCCGTATGAGCGTGCAGATTCCTGCGTACAATATATTACACTTGCCATGGAAAGACTGTATGAGCGTGCAGATTCCTGCATACATTATATTACACTTACCATGGAAAGTCCGTATGAGCGTGCAGATTCCTGCGTACATTATATTACACTTACCATGGAAAGTCTGTATGAGCATGCAGATTCCTGCGTACATTATATTACACTTACCATGGAAAGTCCGTATGAGCGTGCAGATTCCTGCGTACACGCTATTACACTTACCATGGGAAGTCCTTATGAGCGTGCAGATTCCTGCGTACATTATATTACACTTACCATGGAAAGTCTGTATGAGCGTACAGATTCCTGGGTACATTATATTACACTTACCATGGGAAGTCCGTATGAGCGTGCAGATTCCTGCGTACACGCTATTACACTTACCATGGAAAGTCCGTATGAGCGTGCAGATTCCTGCGTACACGCTATTACACTTACCTTGGGAAGTCCGTATGAGCGTACAGATTCCTGCGTACACGCTAATATACTCACCGTGGAAAGTCCGAATGAGCGTGCAGATTCCTGCGTACATTATATTACACTTACCATGGAAAGTCTGTATGAGCGTGCAGATTCCTGGTTACACACTATTACACTTACCATGGAAAGCCTGTATGAGCGTGCAGATTCCTGCGTACATTATATTACACTTACCATGGAAAGTCTGTATGAGCGTGCAGATTCCTGCGTACATTATATTACACTAACCATGGAAAGTCCGTATGAGCGTACAGATTCCTGCGTACACGCTATTACACTTACCATTGAAAGTCTGTATGAGCGTGCAGATTCCTGCGTACACGCTATTACACTCACCATGGAAAGTCCGTATGAGCGTGCAGATTCCTGCATACACGCTATTACACTTACCATGGAAAGCCTGTATGAGCGTGCCGATTCCTGCGTACATTATATTACGCTTACCATGGAAAGTCTGTATGAGCGTGCAGATTCCTGCGTACATTATATTACACTTACCATGGAAAGTCCGTATGAGCGTACAGATTCCTTCGTACACGCTATTACACTTACCATGGCAAGCCTGTATGAGCGTGCAGATTCCTGCGTACATTATATTACACTTACCATGGAAAGTCTGTATGAGCGTGCAGATTCCTGCGTACATTATATTACACTTACCATGGAAAGTCCGTATGAGCGTACAGATTCCTGCGTACACGCTATTACACTTACCATGGAAAGTCCGTATTAGCGTGCAGATTCCTGCGTAGACACGCTATTACACTTACCATGGAAAGTCTGTATGAGCGTGCAGATTCCTGGGTACACGCTATTACACTTACCATTAAAAGTCTGTATGAGCGTGCAGATTCCTGCGTACACGCTATTATACTCACCATGGAAAGTCTGTATGAGCGTGCAGATTCCTGCGTACACGCTATTATACTCACCATGGAAAGTCTGTATGAGCGTGCAGATTCCTGCGTACACGCTATTATACTCACCATGGAAAGTCCGTATGAGCGTGCAGATCCCTGCGTACATTACATTACACTTACCATGGAAAGTCTGTATGAGCGTGCAGATTCCTGCGTACACGCTATTACACTTACCATGGAAAGTCCGTATGAGCGTGCAGATTCCTGCGTACACGCTATTACATTTACCATGGAAAGTCCTTATGAGCATGCAGATTCCTGGGTACACGCTATTACACTTACCATGGAAAGTCTGTATGAGCGTGCAGATTCCTGCGTACACACTATTACACTTACCATGGGAAGTCTGTATGAGCGTGCAGATTCCTGCGTACATTATATTACACTTACCATGGAAAGTCTGTATGAGCGTGCAGATTCCTGCGTACATTATATTACACTTACCATGGAAAGTCCGTATGAGCGTGCAGATTCCTGGGTACACGCTATTACACTTACCATGGAAAGTCTGTATGAGCGTGCAGATTCCTGCGTACACGCTATTATACTTACCATGGGAAGTCCGTATGAGCGTGCAGATTCCTGCGTACACGCTATTATACTCACCATGGAAAGTCCGTATGAGCGTGCAGATCCCTGCGTACATTACATTACACTTACCATGGAAAGTCTGTATGAGCGTGCAGAATCCTGCGTACACGCTATTACACTTACCATGGAAAGTCCGTATGAGCGTGCAGATTCCTGCGTACACGCTATTACATTTACCATGGAAAGTCCTTATGAGCATGCAGATTCCTGGGTACACGCTATTACACTTACCATGGAAAGTCTGTATGAGCGTGCAGATTCCTGCGTACACACTATTACACTTACCATGGGAAGTCTGTATGAGCGTGCAGATTCCTGCGTACATTATATTACACTTACCATGGAAAGTCTTTATGAGCGTGCAGATTCCTGCGTACATTATATTACACTTACCATGGAAAGTCCGTATGAGCGTGCAGATTCCTGGGTACACGCTATTACACTTACCATGGGAAGTCCATATGAGCGTAGAGATTCCTGCGTACTCGCTATTACACTTACCATGGGAAGTCCGTATGAGCGTGCAGATTCCTGCGTACACGCTATTACACTTACCATGTAAAGTCTGTATGAGCTTACAGATTCCTGCATATATTATATTACACTTACCATGGAAAGTCTGTATGAGCGTGCAGGTTCCTGCGTAGACACGCTATTACACTTACCATGGAAAGTCTGTATGAGCGTGCAGATTCCTGGGTACACGCTATTACACTTACCATTAAAAGTCTGTATGAGCGTGCAGATTCCTGCGTACACGCTATTATACTCACCATGGAAAGTCCGTATGAGCGTGCAGATCCCTGCTTACACGCTATTACACTTACCATGGAAAGTCTGTATGAGCGTGCAGATTCCTGGGTACACGCTATTACACTTACCATGGAAAGTCTGTATGAGCGTGCAGATTCCTGGGTACACGCTATTACACTTACCATTAAAAGTCTGTATGAGCGTGCAGATTCCTGCGTAGACGCTATTATACTTTCCATGGAAAGTCTGTATGGGCGTGCAGATCCCTGCGTACACGCTATTACACTTTCCATGGAAAGTATGTATGAGCGTGCAGATTCCTGCGTACATTATATTACACTTACCATGGAAAGTCTGTATGAGCGTGCAGATTCCTGCGTACACGCTATTACACTTACCATGGAAAGTCCGTATGAGCGTGTAGATTCCTGCGTACACGCTATTACATTTACGATGGAAAATCCTTATGAGCGTGCAGATTCCTGGGTACACGCTATTACACTTACCATGGGAAGTCTGTATGACCGTGCAGATTCCTGCGTACATTATATTACACTTACCATGGAAAGTCCGTATGAGCTTGCAGATTCCTGGGTACACGCTATTACACTTACCATGGGAAGTCCGTATGAGCGTACAGATTCTTGCCTACACGCTATTACACTTACCATGGGAAGTCCGTATGAGCGTACAGATTCCTGCATACATTATATTACACTTACCATGGAAAGTCTGTATGAGCATGCAGATTCCTGCGTACACGCTATTACACTTACCATGGAATGTCCGTATGAGCGTGCAGATTCCTGCGTACATTATATTACACTTACCATGGAAAGTCTGTATGAGCGTGCAGATTCCTGCATACATTATATTACACTTACCATGGAAAGTCCGTATGAGCGTGCAGATTCCTGCGTACATTATATTACACTTACCATGGAAAGTCTGTATGAGCATGCAGATTCCTGCGTACAATATATTACACTTACCATGGAAAGTCCGTATGAGCGTGCAGATTCCTGCGTACACGCTATTACACTTACCATGGAAAGTCCGTATGAGCGTGCAGATTCCTGCGTACATTATATTACACTTACCATGGAAAGTCCGTATCAGCGTGCAGATTCCTGCGTACATGCTATTACACTTACCATGGAAAGTCCTTATGAGCGTGCAGATTCCTGCGTACATTATATTACACTTACCATGGAAAGTCTGTACGAGCGTACAGATTCCAGGGTACATTATATTGCACTTACCATGGGAAGTCTGTATGAGCCTGCAGATTCCTGCGTACACGCTATTACACTTACCATGGAAAGTCCGTATGAGTGTGCTGATTCCTGCGTACACGCTATTACACTTACCATGGGAAGTCCGTATGAGCGTGCAGATTCCTGCGTACACGCTATTATACTCACCGTGGAAAGTCCGTATGAGCGTGCAGATTCCTGCGTACATTAAATTACACTTACCATGGAAAGTCTGTATGAGCGTGCAGATTCCCGGTTACACGCTATTACACTTACCATGGAAAGTCCGTATGAGCGTGCAGATTCCTGCGTACACGCTATTAGACTTACCATGGAAAGTCCATGTGAGCGTGCAGATTCCTGCGTACACGCTATTACACTTACCATGTAAAGTCCGTATGAGCGTGCAGATTCCTGCGTACACGCTATTACACTTACCATGGAAAGTCCGTATGAGCGTACAGATTCCTGCGTACACGCTATTACACTTACCATGGAAAGTCCGTATGAGCGTCCAGATCCCTGCGTACACGCTATTACACTTACCATGGAAAGTCCGTATGAGCGTACATATTCCTGCGTACACACTATTCCACTTACAATGGAAAGTCTGTATGAGCGTTGAGATTCCAGGCGTACACCCTATTACTCTCACCATGGAAAGTCCGTATGAGCGTTGAGATTCCAGGCGTACACGCTATTACTCTCACCATGGGAAGTCCGTATGAGCGTTGAGATTCCTGGCGTACACGCTATTACACTCACCATGGAAAGTCTGTATGAGCGTGCAGATTCCTGCGTACACGCTATTACACTTACCATGGAATGTCCGTATGAGCGTGCAGATTCCTGCGTACATGCTATTACATTTACCGTGGAAAGTCTGTATGAGCGTGCAAATTCCTGTGTACACGCTATTACACTTACCATGGGAAGTCTGTATGAGCGTGCAGATTCCTGCGTACATTATATTACACTTACCATGGGAAGTCCGTATGAGCGTGCAGATTCCTGGGTACACGCTATTACACTTACCATGGGAAGTCCGTAAGAGCGTACAGATTCCTGGGTACATGCTATTACACTTACCATGGGAAGTCCGTATGAGCGTACAGATTCCTGCGTACATTATATTACACTTACCATGGAAAGTCTGTATGAGCATGCAGATTCCTGCGAACACGCTATTTCACTTACCATGGAAAGTCCGTATGAGCGTGCAGATTCCTGCGTACATTATATTACACTTGCCATGGAAAGACTGTATGAGCGTGCAGATTCCTGCATACATTATATTACACTTACCATGGAAAGTCCGTATGAGCGTGCAGATTCCTGCGTACATTATATTACACTTACCATGGAAAGTCTGTATGAGCATGCAGATTCCTGCGTACATTATATTACACTTACCATGGAAAGTCCGTATGAGCGTGCAGATTCCGGCGTACACGCTATTACACTTACCATGGGAAGTCCGTATGAGCGTGCAGATTCCTGCGTACATTATATTACACTTACCATGGAAAGTCTGTATGAGCGTGCAGATTCCTGCGTACATTATATTACACTTACCATGGAAAGTCCGTATGAGTGTGCAGATTCCTGCGTACATTATATTACACTTACCATGGAAAGTCTGTATGAGCGAGCAGATTCCTGCATACACGCTATTACACTTACCATGGAAAGTCCTTATGAGCGTGCAGATTCCTGCGTACATTATATTACACTTACCATGGAAAGTCTGTATGAGCGTACAGATTCCTGGGTACATTATATTACACTTACCATGGGAAGTCCGTATGAGCATGCAGATTCCTGCGTACACGCTATTACACTTACCATGGAAAGTCCGTATGAGCGTGCAGATTCCTGCGTACACGCTATTACACTCACCTTGGGAAGTCCGTATGAGCGTGCAGATTCCTGCGTACACGCTATTATACTCACCGTGGAAAGTCCGTATGAGCGTGCAGATTCCTGCGTACATTATATTACACTTACCATGGAAAGTCTGTATGAGCGTGCAGATTCCTGCGTACATTATATTACACTTACCATGGAAAGTCCGTATGAGCGTACAGATTCCTGCGTACACGCCATTACACTTACCATGGAAAGTCTGTATGAGCGTGCAGATTCCTGAGTACACGCTATTATACTCACCATGGAAAGTCCGTATGAGCGTGCAGATTCCTGCATACACGCTATTACACTTACCATGGAAAGCCTGTATGAGCGTGCCGATTCCTGCGTACATTATATTACACTTACCATGGAAAGTCTGTATGAGCGTGCAGATTCCTGCGTACATTATATTACACTTACCATGGAAAGTCCGTATGAGCGTACAGATTTCTGCGTACACGCTATTACACTTACCATGGAAAGCCTGTATGAGCGTGCAGATTCCTGCGTACATTATATTACATTTACCATGGAAAGTCTGTATGAGCGTGCAGATTCCTGCGTACATTATATTACACTTACCATGGAAAGTCCGTATGAGCGTACAGATTCCTGCGTACACGCTATTACACTTACCATGGAAAGTCCGTATGAGCGTGCAGATTCCTGCGTAGACACGCTATTACACTTACCATGGAAAGTCTGTATGAGCGTGCAGATTCCTGGGTACACGCAATTTCACTTACCATTAAAAGTCTGTATGAGCGTGCAGATTCCTGCGTACACACTATTATACTCACCATGGAAAGTCTGTATGAGCGTGCAGATTCCAGCGTACACGCTTTTATACTCACCATGGAAAGTCCGTATGAGCGTTGAGATTCCTGGCGTACACGCTATTACACTCACCATGGAAAGTCCGTATGAGCGTGCAGATTCCTGGGTACACGCTATTACACTTACCATGGAAAGTCCGTATGAGCGTGCAGATTCCTGCGTACACGCTATTACACTTACCATGGAAAGTCCGTATGAGCGTGCAGATTCCTGCGTACACGCTATTACACTTACCATGGAAAGTCCGTATGAGCGTTGAGATTCCTGGCGTACACGCTATTACACTCACCATGGGAAGTCCGTATGAGCGTTGAGATTCCTTGCGTACACGCTATTACACTCACCATGGAAAGTCTGTATGAGCGTGCAGATTCCTGCGTACACGCTATTACACTTACCATGGAAAGTCCGTATGAGCGTGCAGATTCCTGCGTACATGCTATTACATTTACCATGGAAAGTCTGTATGAGCGTGCAGATTCCTGTGTACACGCTATTACACTTACCATGGGAAGTCTGTATGAGCGTGCAGATTCCTGCGTACATTATATTACACTTACCATGGGAAGTCCGTATGAGCGTGCAGATTCCTGGGTACACGCTATTACACTTACCATGGGAAGTCCGTAAGAGCGTACAGATTCCTGGGCACATGCTATTACACTTACCATGGGAAGTCCGTATGAGCGTACAGATTCCTGCGTACATTATATTACACTTACCATGGAAAGTCTGTATGAGCATGCAGATTCCTGCGAACACGCTATTACACTTACCATGGAAAGTCCGTATGAGCGTGCAGATTCCTGCGTACATTATATTACACTTGCCATGGAAAGACTGTATGAGCGTGCAGATTCCTGCATACATTATATTACACTTACCATGGAAAGTCCGTATGAGCGTGCAGATTCCTGCGTACATTATATTACACTTACCATGGAAAGTCTGTATGAGCATGCAGATTCCTGCGTACATTATATTACACTTACCATGGAAAGCCTGTATGAGCGTGTATATTCCTGCGTACACGCTATTACACTTACCATGGAAAGTCCGTATGAGCGTGCAGATTCCTGGGTACACGCTATTACACTTACCATGGAAAGTCCGTATGAGCGTGCAGATTCCTGCGTACACACTATTACACTTACCATGGGAAGACTGTATGAGCGTGCAGATTCCTGCGTACACACTATTACACTTACCATGGAAAGTCCGTATGAGCGTGCAGATTCCTGGGTACACGCTATTACACTTACCATGGAAAGTCCATATGAGCGTGCAGATTCCTGCGTACACACTATTACACTTACCATGGAAAGTCTGTATGAGCATGCAGATTCCTGCGTACATTATATTACACTTACCATGGAAAGTCCGTATGAGCGTGCAGATTCCTGTGTACACACTATTACACTTACCATGGGAAGTCCGTATGAGTGTGCAGATTCCTGCGTACATTATATTACACTTACCATGGAAAGTCCGTATGAGCGAGCAGATTCCTGCGTACACGCTATTACACTTACCATGGAAAGTCCTTATGAGCGTGCAGATTCCTGCGTACATTATATTACACTTACCATGGAAAGTCTGTATGAGCGTACAGATTCCTGGGTACATTATATTACACTTACCATGGGAAGTCCGTATGAGCATGCAGATTCCTGCCTACACGCTATTACACTTACCATGGAAAGTCTGTATGAGCATGCAGATTCCTGCGTACATTATATTACACTTACCATGGAAAGTCCGTATGAGCGTGCAGATTCCTGCGTACACGCTATTACACTTACCATGGGAAGTCCATATGAGCGTGCAGATTCCTGCGTACATTATATTACACTTACCATGGAAAGTCTGTATGAGCGTGCAGATTCCTGCGTACATTATATTACACTTACCATGGAAAGTCCGTATGAGTGTGCAGATTCCTGCGTACATTATATTACACTTACCATGGAAAGTCCGTATGAGCGAGCAGATTCCTGCGTACACGCTATTACACTTACCATGGAAAGTCCTTATGAGCGTGCAGATTCCTGCGTACATTATATTACACTTACCATGGAAAGTCTGTATGAGCGTACAGATTCCTGGGTACATTATATTACACTTACCATGGGAAGTCCGTATGAGAATGCAGATTCCTGCGTACACGCTATTACACTTACCATGTAAAGTCCGTATGAGCGTGCAGATTCCTGCGTACACGCTATTACACTCACCTTGGGAAGTCCGTATGAGCGTGCAGATTCCTGCGTACACGCTATTATACTCACCGTGGAAAGTCCGTATGAGCGTGCAGATTCCTGCGTACATTATATTACACTTACCATGGAAAGTCTGTATGAGCGTGCAGATTCCTGCGTACACGCTATTACACTTACCATGGAAAGTCTGTATGAGCGTGCAGATTCCTGAGTACACGCTATTATACTCACCATGGAAAGTCCGTATGAGCGTGCAGATTCCTGCATACACGCTATTACACTTACCATGGAAAGCCTGTATGAGCGTGCCGATTCCTGCGTACATTATATTACACTTACCATGGAAAGTCTGTATGAGCGTGCAGATTCCTGCGTACATTATATTACACTTACCATGGAAAGTCCGTATGAGCGTACAGATTCCTGCGTACACGCTATTACACTTACCATGGAAAGCCTGTATGAGCGTGCAGATTCCTGCGTACATTATATTACATTTACCATGGAAAGTCTGTATGAGCGTGCAGATTCCTGCGTACATTATATTACACTTACCATGGAAAGTCCGTATGAGCGTACAGATTCCTGCGTACACGCTATTACACTTACCATGGAAAGTCCGTATGAGCGTGCAGATTCCTGCGTAGACACGCTATTACACTTACCATGGAAAGTCTGTATGAGCGTGCAGATTCCTGGGTACACGCAATTTCACTTACCATTAAAAGTCTGTATGAGCGTGCAGATTCCTGCGTACACGCTATTATACTCACCATGGAAAGTCTGTATGAGCGTGCAGAATCCTGCGTACACGCTATTATACTCACCATGGAAAGTCCGTATGAGCGTTGAGATTCCTGGCGTACACGCTATTACACTTACCATGGAAAGTCCGTATGAGCGTTGAGATTCCTGGCGTACACGCTATTACACTTACCATGGAAAGTCTGTATGAGTGTGCAGATTCCTGCGTACATTATATTACACTTACCATGGAAAGTCCGTATGAGCGAGCAGATTCCTGCGTACACGCTATTACACTTACCATTGAAAGTCCTTATGAGCGTGCAGATTCCTGCGTACATTATATTACACTTACCATGGAAAGTCTGTATGAGCGTACAGATTCCTGCGTACATTATATTACACTTACCATGGGAAGTACGTATGAGCGTGCAGATTCCTGGGTACACGCTATTACACTTACCATGGGAAGTCCGTAAGAGCGTACAGATTCCTGGGCACATGCTATTACACTTACCATGGGAAGTCCGTATGAGCGTACAGATTCCTGCGTACATTATATTACACTTACCATGGAAAGTCTGTATGAGCATGCAGATTCCTGCGAACACGCTATTACACTTACCATAGAAAGTCCGTATGAGCGTGCAGATTCCTGCGTACATTATATTACACTTGCCATGGAAAGACTGTATGAGCGTGCAGATTCCTGCATACATTATATTACACTTACCATGGAAAGTCCGTATGAGCGTGCAGATTCCTGCGTACATTATATTACACTTACCATGGAAAGTCTGTATGAGCATGCAGATTCCTGCGTACATTATATTACACTTACCATGGAAAGCCTGTATGAGCGTGTATATTCCTGCGTACACGCTATTACACTTACCATGGAAAGTCCGTATGAGCGTGCAGATTCCTGGGTACACGCTATTACACTTACCATGGAAAGTCCGTATGAGCGTGCAGATTCCTGCGTACACACTATTACACTTACCATGGGAAGACTGTATGAGCGTGCAGATTCCTGCGTACACACTATTACACTTACCATGGAAAGTCCGTATGAGCGTGCAGATTCCTGGGTACACGCTATTACACTTACCATGGAAAGTCCATATGAGCGTGCAGATTCCTGCGTACACACTATTACACTTACCATGGAAAGTCTGTATGAGCATGCAGATTCCTGCGTACATTATATTACACTTACCATGGAAAGTCCGTATGAGCGTGCAGATTCCTGCGTACACACTATTACACTTACCATGGGAAGTCCGTATGAGTGTGCAGATTCCTGCGTACATTATATTACACTTACCATGGAAAGTCCGTATGAGCGAGCAGATTCCTGCGTACACGCTATTACACTTACCATGGAAAGTCCTTATGAGCGTGCAGATTCCTGCGTACATTATATTACACTTACCATGGAAAGTCTGTATGAGCGTACAGATTCCTGGGTACATTATATTACACTTACCATGGGAAGTCCGTATGAGCATGCAGATTCCTGCGTACACGCTATTACACTTACCATGGAAAGTCTGTATGAGCATGCAGATTCCTGCGTACATTATATTACACTTACCATGGAAAGTCCGTATGAGCGTGCAGATTCCTGCGTACACGCTATTACACTTACCATGGGAAGTCCATATGAGCGTGCAGATTCCTGCGTACATTATATTACACTTACCATGGAAAGTCTGTATGAGCGTGCAGATTCCTGCGTACATTATATTACACTTACCATGGAAAGTCCGTATGAGTGTGCAGATTCCTGCGTACATTATATTACACTTACCATGGAAAGTCCGTATGAGCGAGCAGATTCCTGCGTACACGCTATTACACTTACCATGGAAAGTCCTTATGAGCGTGCAGATTCCTGCGTACATTATATTACACTTACCATGGAAAGTCTGTATGAGCGTACAGATTCCTGGGTACATTATATTACACTTACCATGGGAAGTCCGTATGAGAATGCAGATTCCTGCGTACACGCTATTACACTTACCATGTAAAGTCCGTATGAGCGTGCAGATTCCTGCGTACACGCTATTACACTCACCTTGGGAAGTCCGTATGAGCGTGCAGATTCCTGCGTACACGCTATTATACTCACCGTGGAAAGTCCGTATGAGCGTGCAGATTCCTGCGTACATTATATTACACTTACCATGGAAAGTCTGTATGAGCGTGCAGATTCCTGCGTACACGCTATTACACTTACCATGGAAAGTCTGTATGAGCGTGCAGATTCCTGAGTACACGCTATTATACTCACCATGGAAAGTCCGTATGAGCGTGCAGATTCCTGCATACACGCTATTACACTTACCATGGAAAGCCTGTATGAGCGTGCCGATTCCTGCGTACATTATATTACACTTACCATGGAAAGTCTGTATGAGCGTGCAGATTCCTGCGTACATTATATTACACTTACCATGGAAAGTCCGTATGAGCGTACAGATTCCTGCGTACACGCTATTACACTTACCATGGAAAGCCTGTATGAGCGTGCAGATTCCTGCGTACATTATATTACATTTACCATGGAAAGTCTGTATGAGCGTGCAGATTACTGCGTACATTATATTACACTTACCATGGAAAGTCCGTATGAGCGTACAGATTCCTGCGTACACGCTATTACACTTACCATGGAAAGTCCGTATGAGCGTGCAGATTCCTGCGTAGACACGCTATTACACTTACCATGGAAAGTCTGTATGAGCGTGCAGATTCCTGGGTACACGCAATTTCACTTACCATTAAAAGTCTGTATGAGCGTGCAGATTCCTGCGTACACGCTATTATACTCACCATGGAAAGTCTGTATGAGCGTGCAGAATCCTGCGTACACGCTATTATACTCACCATGGAAAGTCCGTATGAGCGTTGAGATTCCTGGCGTACACGCTATTACACTTACCATGGAAAGTCCGTATGAGCGTTGAGATTCCTGGCGTACACGCTATTACACTTACCATGGAAAGTCTGTATGAGTGTGCAGATTCCTGCGTACATTATATTACACTTACCATGGAAAGTCCGTATGAGCGAGCAGATTCCTGCGTACACGCTATTACACTTACCATGGAAAGTCCTTATGAGCGTGCAGATTCCTGCGTACATTATATTACACTTACCATGGAAAGTCTGTATGAGCGTACAGATTCCTGGGTACATTATATTACACTTACCATGGGAAGTCCGTATGAGCATGCAGATTCCTGCGTACACGCTATTACACTTACCATGGAAAGTCCGTATGAGCGTGCAGATTCCTGTGTACACGCTATTACACTCACCTTGGGAAGTCCGTATGAGCGTGCAGATTCCTGCGTACACGCTATTACACTCACCTTGGGAAGTCCGTATGAGCGTGCAGATTCCTGCGTACACGCTATTATACTCACCGTGGAAAGTCCGTATGAGCGTGCAGATTCCTGCGTACATTATATTACACTTACCATGGAAAGTCTGTATGAGCGTGCAGATTCCTGCGTACATTATATTACACTTACCATGGAAAGTCCGTATGAGCGTACAGATTCCTGCGTACACGCTATTACACTTACCATGGAAAGTCTGTATGAGCGTGCAGATTCCTGAGTACACGCTATTATACTCACCATGGAAAGTCCGTATGAGCGTGCAGATTCCTGCATACACGCTATTACACTTACCATGGAAAGCCTGTATGAGCGTGCCGATTCCTGCGTACATTATATTACACTTACCATGGAAAGTCTGTATGAGCGTGCAGATTCCTGCGTACATTATATTACACTTACCATGGAAAGTCCGTATGAGCGTACAGATTCCTGCGTACACGCAATTACACTTACCATGGAAAGCCTGTATGAGCGTGCAGATTCCTGCGTACATTATATTACACTTACCATGGAAAGTCCGTATGAGCGTGCAGATTCCTGGGTACACGCTATTACACTTACCATGGAAAGTCCGTTTGAGCGTGCAGATTCCTGCGTACACGCTATTACACTTACCATGGAAAGTCCGTATGAGCTTGCAGATTCCTGCGTACACGCTATTACACTTACCATGGAAAGTCCGTATGAGCTTGCAGATTCCTGGCGTACACGCTATTACACTCACCATGGGAGGTCCGTATGAGCGTTGAGATTCCTGGCGTACACGCTATTACACTCTCCATGGAAAGTTCGTATGAGCGTTGAGATTCCTGGCGTACACGCTATTACACTCACCATGGAAAGTCCGTATGAGCGTTGAGATTCCTGGCGTACACGCTATTACACTCACCATGGAAAGTCCGTATGAGCGTGCAGATTCCTGGGTACACGCTATTACACTTACCATGGAAAGTCCGTATGAGCATGCAGATTCCTGCGTACACGCTATTACACTTACCATGGAAAGTCCGTATGAGCGTTGAGATTTCTGGCGTACACGCTATTACACTCACCATGGGAAGTCCGTATGAGCGTTGAGATTCCAGGCGTACACGCTATTACTCTCACCATGGGAAGTCCGTATGAGCGTTGAGATTCCAGGCGTACACGCTATTACTCTCACCATGGGAAGTCCGTATGAGCGTTGAGATTCCTGGCGTACACGCTATTACACTCACCATGGAAAGTCTGTATGAGCGTGCAGATTCCTGCGTACACGCTATTACACTTACCATGGAATGTCCGTATGAGCGTGCAGATTCCTGCGTACATGCTATTACATTTACCGTGGAAAGTCTGTATGAGCGTGCAGATTCCTGTGTACACGCTATTACACTTACCATGGGAAGTCTGTATGAGCGTGCAGATTCCTGCGTACATTATATTACACTTACCATGGGAAGTCCGTATGAGCGTGCAGATTCCTGGGTACACGCTATTACACTTACCATGGGAAGTCCGTAAGAGCGTACAGATTCCTGGGTACATGCTATTACACTTACCATGGGAAGTCCGTATGAGCGTACAGATTCCTGCGTACATTATATTACACTTACCATGGAAAGTCTGTATGAGCATGCAGATTCCTGCGAACACGCTATTTCACTTACCATGGAAAGTCCGTATGAGCGTGCAGATTCCTGCGTACATTATATTACACTTGCCATGGAAAGACTGTATGAGCGTGCAGATTCCTGCATACATTATATTACACTTACCATGGAAAGTCCGTATGAGCGTGCAGATTCCTGCGTACATTATATTACACTTACCATGGAAAGTCTGTATGAGCATGCAGATTCCTGCGTACATTATATTACACTTACCATGGAAAGTCCGTATGAGCGTGCAGATTCCTGCGTACACGCTATTACACTTACCATGGGAAGTCCGTATGAGCGTGCAGATTCCTGCGTACATTATATTACACTTACCATGGAAAGTCTGTATGAGCGTGCAGATTCCTGCGTACATTATATTACACTTACCATGGAAAGTCCGTATGAGTGTGCAGATTCCTGCGTACATTATATTACACTTACCATGGAAAGTCCGTATGAGCGAGCAGATTCCTGCGTACACGCTATTACACTTACCATGGAAAGTCCTTATGAGCGTGCAGATTCCTGCTTACATTATATTACACTTACCATGGAAAGTCTGTATGAGCGTACAGATTCCTGGGTACATTATATTACACTTACCATGGGAAGTCCGTATGAGCATGCAGATTCCTGCGTACACGCTATTACACTTACCATGGAAAGTCCGTATGAGCGTGCAGATTCCTGCGTACACGCTATTACACTCACCTTGGGAAGTCCGTATGAGCGTGCAGATTCCTGCGTACACGCTATTATACTCACCGTGGAAAGTCCGTATGAGCGTGCAGATTCCTGCGTACATTATATTACACTTACCATGGAAAGTCTGTATGAGCGTGCAGATTCCTGCGTACATTATATTACACTTACCATGGAAAGTCGTATGAGCGTACAGATACCTGCGTACACGCTATTACACTTACCATGGAAAGTCTGTATGAGCGTGCAGATTCCTGAGTACACGCTATTATACTCACCATGGAAAGTCCGTATGAGCGTGCAGATTCCTGCATACACGCTATTACACTTACCATGGAAAGCCTGTATGAGCGTGCCGATTCCTGCGTACATTATATTACACTTACCATGGAAAGTCTGTATGAGCGTGCAGATTCCTGCGTACATTATATTACACTTACCATGGAAAGTCCGTATGAGCGTACAGATTCCTGCGTACACGCTATTACACTTACCATGGAAAGCCTGTATGAGCGTGCAGATTCCTGCGTACATTATATTACATTTACCATGGAAAGTCTGTATGAGCGTGCAGATTCCTGCGTACATTATATTACACTTACCATGGAAAGTCCGTATGAGCGTACAGATTCCTGCGTACACGCTATTACACTTACCATGGAAAGTCCGTATGAGCGTGCAGATTCCTGCGTAGACACGCTATTACACTTACCATGGAAAGTCTGTATGAGCGTGCAGATTCCTGGGTACACGCAATTTCACTTACCATTAAAAGTCTGTATGAGCGTGCAGATTCCTGCGTACACGCTATTTCACTTACCATTAAAAGTCTGTATGAGCATGCAGATTCCTGCGTACACGCTATTATACTCACCATGGAAAGTCCGTATGAGTGTTGAGATTCCTGGCGTACACGCTATTACACTTACCATGGAAAGTCCGTATGAGCGTTATAATTCCTGGCGTACACGCTATTACACTCACCATGGAAAGTCCGTATGAGCGTGCAGATTCCTGGGTACACGCTATTACACTTACCATGGAAAGTCCGTATGAGCGTGCAGATTCCTGCGTACACGCTATTACACTTACCATGGAAAGTCCGTATGAGCGTGCAGATTCCTGCGTACACGCTATTACACTTACCATGGAAAGTCCGTATGAGCGTGCAGATTCCTGCGTACATGCTATTACATTTACCATGGAAAGTCTGTATGAGCGTGCAGATTCCTGTGTACACGCTATTACACTTACCATGGGAAGTCTGTATGAGCGTGCAGATTCCTGCGTACATTATATTACACTTACCATGGGAAGTCCGTATGAGCGTGCAGATTCCTGGGTACACGCTATTACACTTACCATGGGAAGTCCGTAAGAGCGTACAGATTCCTGTGTACACGCTATTACACTTACCATGGGAAGTCCGTATGAGCGTACAGATTCCTGCGTACATTATATTACACTTACCATGGAAAGTCTGTATGAGCATGCAGATTCCTGCGAACACGCTATTACACTTACCATGGAAAGTCCGTATGAGCGTGCAGATTCCTGCGTACATTATATTACACTTGCCATGGAAAGACTGTATGAGCGTGCAGATTCCTGCATACATTATATTACTCTTACCATGGAAAGTCCGTATGAGCGTGCAGATTCCTGCGTACATTATATTACACTTACCATGGAAAGTCCGTATGAGCATGCAGATTCCTGCGTACACGCTATTACACTTACCATGGGAAGTCCGTATGAGCGTGCAGATTCCTGCGTACATTAAATTACACTTACCATGGAAAGTCTGTATGAGCGTGCAGATTCCTGCGTACATTATATTACACTTACCATGGAAAGTCCGTATGAGTGTGCAGATTCCTGCGTACATTATATTACACTTACCATGGAAAGTCCGTATGAGCGTGCAGATTCCTGCGTACACGCGATTACACTTACCATGGAAAGTCCTTATGAGCGTGCAGATTCCAGCGTACATTATATTACACTTACCATGGAAAGTCTGTATGAGCGTACAGATTCCTGGGTACATTATATTACACTTACCATGGGAAGTCCGTATGAGCGTGCAGATTCCTGCGTACACGCTATTACACTTACCATGGAAAGTCCGTATGAGCGTTGAAATTCCTGGCGTACACGCTATTACACTCACCATGGAAAGTCCGTATGAGCGTGCAGATTCCTGGGTAAATGCTATTACACTTACCATGGAAAGTCCGTATGAGCGTGCAGATTCCTGCGTACACGCTATTACACTTACCATGGAAAGTCCGTATGAGCGTGCAGATTCCTGCGTACACGCTATTACACTTACCATGGGAAGTCCGTATGAGCGTTGAGATTCCTGGCGTACATGGTATTACACTCACCATGGGAAGTCCGTATGAGCGTTGAGATTCCTGGCGTACACGCTATTACACTCACCATGGAAAGTCTGTATGAGCGTGCAGATTCCTGCGTACACGCTATTACACTTACCATGGAAAGTCCGTATGAGCGTGCAGATTCCTGCGTACATGCTATTACATTTACCATGGAAAGTCTGTATGAGCGTGCAGATTCCTGTGTACACGCTATTACACTTACCATGGGAAGTCTGTATGAGCGTGCAGATTCCTGCGTACATTATATTACACTTACCATGGGAAGTCCGTATGAGCATGCAGATTCCTGGGTACACGCTATTACACTTACCATGGGAAGTCCGTAAGAGCGTACAGATTCCTGGGTACACGCTATTACACTTACCATGGGAAGTCCGTATGAGCGTACAGATTCCTGCGTACATTATATTACACTTACCATGGAAAGTCTGTATGAGCGTGCAGATTCCTGCGTACATTATATTACACTTACCATGGAAAGTCCGTATGAGCGTACAGATTCCTGCGTACACGCTATTACACTTACCATGGAAAGCCTGTATGAGCGTGCAGATTCCTGCGTACATTATATTACATTTACCATGGAAAGTCTGTATGAGCGTGCAGATTCCTGCGTACATTATATTACACTTACCATGGAAAGTCCGTATGAGCGTACAGATTCCTGCGTACACGCTATTACACTTACCATGGAAAGTCCGTATGAGCGTGCAGATTCCTGCGTAGACACGCTATTACACTTACCATGGAAAGTCTGTATGAGCGTGCAGATTCCTGGGTACACGCAATTTCACTTACCATTAAAAGTCTGTATGAGCTTGCAGATTCCTGCGTACACGCTATTATACTCACCATGGAAAGTCTGTATGAGCGTGCAGATTCCTGCATACACGCTATTATACTCACCATGGAAAGTCCGTATGAGCGTTGAGATTCCTGGCGTACACGCTATTACACTTACCATGGAAAGTCCGTATGAGCGTTGAGATTCCTGGCGTACACGCTATTACACTCACCATGGAAAGTCCGTATGAGCGTGCAGATTCCTGGGTACACGCTATTACACTTACCATGGAAAGTCCGTATGAGCGTGCAGATTCCTGCGTACACGCTATTACACTTACCATGGAAAGTCCGTATGAGCGTGCAGATTCCTGCGTACACGCTATTACACTTACCATGGAAAGTCCGTATGAGCGTTGAGATTCCTGGCGTACACGCTATTACACTCACCATGGGAAGTCTGTATGAGCGTTGAGATTCCTGGCGTACACGGTATTACACTCACCATGGGAAGTCCGTATGAGCGTTGAGATTCCTGGCGTACACGCTATTACACTCACCATGGAAAGTCTGTATGAGGGTGCAGATTCCTGCGTACACGCTATTACACTTACCATGGAAAGTCCGTATGAGCGTGCAGATTCCTGCGTACATGCTATTACATTTACCATGGAAAGTCTGTATGAGCGTGCAGATTCCTGTGTACACGCTATTACACTTACCATGGGAAGTCTGTATGAGCGCGCAGATTCCTGCGTACATTATATTACACTTACCATGGGAAGTCCGTATGAGCGTGCAGATTCCTGGGTACACGCTATTACACTTACCATGGGAAGTCCGTAAGAGCGTACAGATTCCTGGGTACACGCTATTACACTTACCATGGGAATTCCGTATGAGCGTACAGATTCCTGCGTACATTATATTACACTTACCATGGAAAGTCTGTATGAGCATGCAGATTCCTGCGAACACGCTATTACACTTACCATGGAAAGTCCGTATGAGCATGCAGATTCCTGCGTACATTATATTACACTTGCCATGGAAAGACTGTATGAGCGTGCAGATTCCTGCATACATTATATTACTCTTACCATGGAAAGTCCGTATGAGCGTGCAGATTCCTGCGTACATTATATTACACTTACCATGGAAAGTCTGTATGAGCATGCAGATTCCTGCGTACATTATATTACACTTACCATGGAAAGTCCGTATGAGCGTGCAGATTCCTGCGTACACGCTATTACACTTACCATGGGAAGTCCGTATGAGCGTGCAGATTCCTGCGTACATTAAATTACACTTACCATGGAAAGTCTGTATGAGCGTGCAGATTCCTGCGTACATTAAATTACACTTACCATGGAAAGTCCGTATGAGTGTGCAGATTCCTGCGTACATTATATTACACTTACCATGGAAAGTCCGTATGAGCGTGCAGATTCCTGCGTACACGCGATTACACTTACCATGGAAAGTCCTTATGAGCGTGCAGATTCCTGCGTACATTATATTACACTTACCATGGAAAGTCTGTATGAGCGTACAGATTCCTGGGTACATTATATTACACTTACCATGGGAAGTCCGTATGAGCGTGCAGATTCCTGCGTACACGCTATTACACTTACCATGGAAAGTCCGTATGAGCGTTGAGATTCCTGGCGTACACGCTATTACACTCACCATGGAAAGTCCGTATGAGCGTGCAGATTCCTGGGTACACGCTATTACACTTACCATGGAAAGTCCGTATGAGCGTGCAGATTCCTTCGTACACGCTATTACACTTACCATGGAAAGTCCGTATGAGCGTGCAGATTCCTGCGTACACGCTATTACACTTACCATGGAAAGTCCATATGAGCGTTGAGATTCCTGGCGTACACGCTATTACACTCACCATGGGAAGTCCGTATGAGCGTTGAGATTCCTGGCGTACACGGTATTACACTCACCATGGGAAGTCCGTATGAGCGTTGAGATTCCTGGCGTACACGCTATTACACTCACCATGGAAAGTCTGTATGAGCGTGCAGATTCCTGCGTACACTCTATTACACTTACCATGGAAAGTCCGTATGAGCGTGCAGATTCCTGCGTACATGCTATTACATTTACCATGGAAAGTCTGTATGAGCGTGCAGATTCCTGTGTACACGCTATTACACTTACCATGGGAAGTCTGTATGAGCGCGCAGATTCCTGCGTACATTATATTACACTTACCATGGGAAGTCCGTATGAGCGTGCAGATTCCTGGGTACACGCTATTACACTTACCATGGGAAGTCCGTAAGAGCGTACAGATTCCTGGGTACACGCTATTACACTTACCATGGGAAGTCCGTATCAGCGTACAGATTCCTGCGTACATTATATTACACTTACCATGGAAAGTCTGTATGAGCATGCAGATTCCTGCGAACACGCTATTACACTTACCATGGAAAGTCCGTATGAGCGTGCAGATTCCTGCGTACATTATATTACACTTGCCATGGAAAGACTGTATGAGCGTGCAGATACCTGCATACATTATATTACTCTTACCATGGAAAGTCCGTATGAGCGTGCAGATTCCTGCGTACATTATATTACACTTACCATGGAAAGTCTGTATGAGCATGCAGATTCCTGCGTACATTATATTACACTTACCATGGAAAGTCCGTATGAGCGTGCAGATTCCTGCGTACACGCTATTACACTTACCTTGGGAAGTCCGTATGAGCGTGCAGATTCCTGCGTACATTAAATTACACTTACCATGGAAAGTCTGTATGAGCGTGCAGATTCCTGCGTACATTATATTACACTTACCATGGAAAGTCCGTATGAGTGTGCAGATTCCTGCGTACATTATATTACACTTTCCATGGAAAGTCCGTATGAGCGTGCAGATTCCTGCGTACACGCGATTACACTTACCATGGAAAGTCCTTATGAGCGTGCAGATTCCTGCGTACATTATATTACACTTACCATGGAAAGTCTGTATGAGCGTACAGATTCCTGGGTACATTATATTACACTTACCATGGGAAGTCCGTATGAGCGTGCAGATTCCTGCGTACACGCTATTACACTTACCATGGAAAGTCCGTATGAGCGTTGAGATTCCTGGCGTACACGCTATTACACTCACCATGGAAAGTCCGTATGAGCGTGCAGATTCCTGGGTACACGCTATTACACTTACCATGGAAAGTCCGTATGAGCGTGCAGATTCCTGCGTACACGCTATTACACTTACCATGGAAAGTCCGTATGAGCGTGCAGATTCCTTCGTACACGCTATTACACTTACCATGGAAAGTCCGTATGAACGTTGAGATTCCTGGCGTACACGCTATTACACTCACCATGGGAAGTCCGTATGAGCGTTGAGATTCCTGGCGTACACGGTATTACACTCACCATGGGAAGTCCGTATGAGCGTTGAGATTCCTGGCGTACACGCTATTACACTCACCATGGAAAGTCTGTATGAGCGTGCAGATTCCTGCGTACACGCTATTACACTTACCATGGAAAGTCCGTATGAGCGTGCAGATTCCTGCGTACATGCTATTACATTTACCATGGAAAGTCTGTATGAGCGTGCAGATTCCTGTGTACACGCTATTACACTTACCATGGGAAGTCTGTATGAGCGTGCAGATTCCTGCGTACATTATATTACACTTACCATGGGAAGTCCGTATGAGCGTGCAGATTCCTGGGTACACGCTATTACACTTACCATGGGAAGTCCGTAAGAGCGTACAGATTCCTGGATACACGCTATTACACTTACCATGGGAAGTCCGTATGAGCGTACAGATTCCTGCGTACATTATATTACACTTACCATGGAAAGTCTGTATGAGCATGCAGATTCCTGCGAACACGCTATTACACTTACCATGGAAAGTCCGTATGAGCGTGCAGATTCCTGCGTATATTATATTACACTTGCCATGGAAAGACTGTATGAGCGTGCAGATTCCTGCATACATTATATTACACTTACCATGGAAAGTCCGTATGAGCGTGCAGATTCCTGCGTACATTATATTACACTTACCATGGAAAGTCTGTATGAGCATGCAGATTCCTGCGTACATTATATTACACTTACCATGGAAAGTCCGTATGAGCGTGCAGATTCCTGCGTACACGCTATTACACTTACCATGGGAAGTCCGTATGAGCGTGCAGATTCCTGCGTACATTATATTACACTTACCATGGAAAGTCTGTATGAGCGTGCAGATTCCTGCGTACATTATATTACACTTACCATGGAAAGTCCGTATGAGTGTGCAGATTCCTGAGTACATTATATTACACTTACCATGGAAAGTCCGTATGAGCGAGCAGATTCCTGCGTACACGCTATTACACTTACCATGGAAAGTCCTTATGAGCGTGCAGATTCCTGCGTACATTATATTACACTTACCATGGAAAGTCTGTATGAGCGTACAGATTCCTGGGTACATTATATTACACTTACCATGGGAAGTCCGTATGAGCATGCAGAATCCTGCGTACACGCTATTACACTTACCATGGAAAGTCCGTATGAGCGTGCAGATTCCTGCGTACACGCTATTACACTCACCTTGGGAAGTCCGTATGAGCGTTCAGATTCCTGCGTACACGCTATTATACTCACCGTGGAAAGTCCGTATGAACGTGCAGATTCCTGCGTACATTATATTACACTTACCATGGAAAGTCTGTATGAGCGTGCAGATTCCTGCGTACATTATATTACACTTACCATGGAAAGTCCGTATGAGCGTACAGATTCCTGCGTACACACTATTACACTTACCATGGAAAGTCTGTATGAGCGTGCAGATTCCTGAGTACACGCTATTATACTCACCATGGAAAGTCCGTATGAGTGTGCAGATTCCTGCATATACGCTATTACACTTACCATGGAAAGCCTGTTTGAGCGTGCCGATTCCTGCTTACATTATATTACACTTACCAAGGAAAGTCTGTATGAGCGTACAGATTCCTGCGTACACGCTATTACACTTACCATGGAAAGTCCGTATGAGCGTGCAGATTCCTGCGTAGACACGCTATTACACTTACCATGGAAAGTCTGTATGAGCGTGCAGATTCCTGGGTACACGCAATTTCACTTACCATTAAAAGTCTGTATGAGCGTGCAGATTCCTGCGTACAAGCTATTATACTCACCATGGAAAGTCTGTATGAGCGTGCAGATTCCTGCGTACACGCTATTATACTCACCATGGAAAGTCCGTATGAGCGTTGAGATTCCTGGCGTACACGCTATTACACTTACCATGGATAGTCCGTATGAGCGTTGAGATTCCTGGCGTACACGCTATTACACTCACCATGGAAAGTCCGTATGAGCGTGCAGATTCCTGGGTACACGCTATTACACTTACCATGGAAAGTCCGTATGAGCGTGCAGATTCCTGCGTACACGCTATTACACTTACCATGGAAAGTCCGTATGAGCGTTGAGATTCCTGGCGTACACGCTATTACACTCACCATGGGAAGTCCGTATGAGCGTACAGATTCCTGCGTACATTATATTACACTTACCATGGAAAGTCTGTATGAGCATGCAGATTCCTGCGAACATGCTATTACACTTACCATGGAAAGTCCGTATGAGCGTGCAGATTTCTGCGTACATTATATTACACTTGCCATGGAAAGACTGTATGAGCGTGCAGATTCCTGCATACATTATATTACACTTACCATGGAAAGTCCGTATGAGCGTGCAGATTCCTGCGTACATTATATTACACTTACCATGGAAAGTCTGTATGAGCATGCAGATTCCTGCGTACATTATATTACACTTACCATGGAAAGTCCGTATGAGCGTGCAGATTCCTGCGTACACGCTATTACACTTACCATGGGAAGTCCGTATGAGCGTGCAGATTCCTGCGTACATTAAATTACACTTACCAGGGAAAGTCTGTATGAGCGTGCAGATTCCTGCGTACATTATATTACACTTACCATGGAAAGTCCGTATGAGTGTGCAGATTCCTGCGTACATTATATTACACTTACCATGGAAAGTCCGTATGAGCCTGCAGATTCCTGCGTACACGCGATTACACTTACCATGGAAAGTCCTTATGAGCATGCAGGTTCCTGCGTACATTATATTACACTTACCATGGAAAGTCTGTATGAGCATACAGATTCCTGGGTACATTAAATTACACTTACCATGGGAAGTCCGTATGAGCGTGCAGATTCCTGCGTACACGCTATTACACTTACCATGGAAAGTCCGTATGAGCGTTGAGATTCCTGGCGTACACGCTATTACACTCACCATGGAAAGTCCGTATGAGCGTGCAGATTCCTGGGTACACGCTATTACACTTACCATGGAAATTCCGTATGAGCATGCAGATTCCTGCGTACACGCTATTACACTTCCCATGGAAAGTCCGTATGAGCGTGCAGATTCCTGCGTACATGCTATTACACTTACCATGGAAAGTCCGTATGAGCATTGAGATTCCTGGCGTACACGCTATTACACTCACCATGGGAAGTCCGTATGAGCGTTGAGATTCCTGGCGTACACGGTATTACACTCACCATGGGAAGTCCGTATGAGCGTTGAGATTCCTGGCGTACACGCTATTACACTCACCATGGAAAGTCTGTATGAGCGTGCAGATTCCTGCGTACACGCTATTACACTTACCATGGAAAGTCCGTATGAGCGTGCAGATTCCTGCGTACATGCTATTACATTTACCATGGAAAGTCTGTATGAGCGTGCAGATTCCTGTGTACACGCTATTACACTTACCATGGGAAGTCTGTATGAGCGTGCAGATTCCTGCGTACATTATATTACACTTACCATGGGAAGTCCGTATGAGCGTGCAGATTCCTGGGTACACGCTATTACACTTACCATGGGAAGTCCGTAAGAGCGTACAGATTCCTGGGTACACGCTATTACACTTCCCATGGGAAGTCCGTATGAGCGTACAGATTCCTGCGTACATTATATTACACTTACCATGGAAAGTCTGTATGAGCATGCAGATTCCTGCGAACACGCTATTACACTTACCATGGAAAGTCCGTATGAGCGTGCAGATTCCTGCGTACATTATATTACACTTGCCATGGAAAGACTGTATGAGCGTGCAGATTCCTGCATACATTATATTACACTTACCATGGAAAGTCCGTATGAGCGTGCAGATTCCTGCGTACATTATATTACACTTACCATGGAAAGTCTGTATGAGCATGCAGATTCCTGCGTACATTATATTACACTTACCATGGAAAGCCAGTATGAGCGTGTATATTCCTGCGTACACGCTATTACACTTACCATGGAAAGTCCGTATGAGCGTGCAGATTCCTGGGTACACGCTATTACACTTACCATGGAAAGTCCGTATGAGCGTGCAGATTCCTGCGTACACACTATTACACTTACCATGGGAAGACTGTATGAGTGTGCAGATTCCTGCGTACACACTATTACACTTACCATGGAAAGTCCGTATGAGCGTGCAGATTCCTGCGTACACGCTATTACACTTACCATGGGAAGTCTGTATGAGTGTGCAGATTCCTGCGTACACGCTATTACACTTACCATGGAAAGTCCGTATGAGCGTGCAGATTCCTGGGTACACGCTATTACACTTACCATGGAAAGTCCGTATGAGCGTGCAGATTCCTGCGTACACGCTATTACACTTACCATGGAAAGTCCGTATGAGCTTGCAGATTCCAGCGTACACGCTATTACACTTACCATGGAAAGTCCGTATGAGCGTTGAGATTCCTGGCGTACACGCTATTACACTCACCATGGGAGGTCCGTATGAGCGTTGAGATTCCTGGCGTACACGCTATTACACTCACCATGGAAAGTCCGTATGAGCGTTGAGATTCCTGGTGTACACGCTATTACACTCACCATGGAAAGTCCGTATGAGCATTGAGATTCCTGGCGTACACGCTATTACACTCACCATGGAAAGTACGTATGAGCGTGCAGATTCCTGGGTACACGCTATTACACTTACCATGGAAAGTCCGTATGAGCGTTGAGATTCCTGGCGTACACGTTATTACACTCACCATGGGAAGTCCGTATGAGCGTTGAGATTCCAGGCGTACACGCTATTACTCTCACCATGGGAAGTCCGTATGAGCGTTGAGATTCCAGGCGTACACGCTATTACTCTCACCATGGGAAGTCCGTATGAGCGTTGAGATTCCTGGCGTACACGCTATTACACTTACCATGGAAAGCCTGTTTGAGCGTGCCGATTCCTGCTTACATTATATTACACTTACCAAGGAAAGTCTGTATGAGCGTACAGATTCCTGCGTACACGCTATTACACTTACCATGGAAAGTCCGTATGAGCGTGCAGATTCCTGCGTAGACACGCTATTACACTTACCATGGAAAGTCTGTATGAGCGTGCAGATTCCTGGGTACACGCAATTTCACTTACCATTAAAAGTCTGTATGAGCGTGCAGATTCCTGCGTACAAGCTATTATACTCACCATGGAAAGTCTGTATGAGCGTGCAGATTCCTGCGTACACGCTATTATACTCACCATGGAAAGTCCGTATGAGCGTTGAGATTCCTGGCGTACACGCTATTACACTTACCATGGATAGTCCGTATGAGCGTTGAGATTCCTGGCGTACACGCTATTACACTCACCATGGAAAATCCGTATGAGCGTGCAGATTCCTGGGTACACGCTATTACACTTACCATGGAAAGTCCGTATGAGCGTGCAGATTCCTGCGTACACGCTATTACACTTACCATGGAAAGTCCGTATGAGCGTTGAGATTCCTGGCGTACACGCTATTACACTCACCATGGGAAGTCCGTATGAGCGTACAGATTCCTGCGTACATTATATTACACTTACCATGGAAAGTCTGTATGAGCATGCAGATTCCTGCGAACACGCTATTACACTTACCATGGAAAGTCCGTATGAGCGTGCAGATTTCTGCGTACATTATATTACACTTGCCATGGAAAGACTGTATGAGCGTGCAGATTCCTGCATACATTATATTACACTTACCATGGAAAGTCCGTATGAGCGTGCAGATTCCTGCGTACATTATATTACACTTACCATGGAAAGTCTGTATGAGCATGCAGATTCCTGCGTACATTATATTACACTTACCATGGAAAGTCCGTATGAGCGTGCAGATTCCTGCGTACACGCTATTACACTTACCATGGGAAGTCCGTATGAGCGTGCAGATTCCTGCGTACATTAAATTACACTTACCAGGGAAAGTCTGTATGAGCGTGCAGATTCCTGCGTACATTATATTACACTTACCATGGAAAGTCCGTATGAGTGTGCAGATTCCTGCGTACATTATATTACACTTACCATGGAAAGTCCGTATGAGCCTGCAGATTCCTGCGTACACGCGATTACACTTACCATGGAAAGTCCTTATGAGCATGCAGGTTCCTGCGTACATTATATTACACTTACCATGGAAAGTCTGTATGAGCATACAGATTCCTGGGTACATTAAATTACACTTACCATGGGAAGTCCGTATGAGCGTGCAGATTCCTGCGTACACGCTATTACACTTACCATGGAAAGTCCGTATGAGCGTTGAGATTCCTGGCGTACACGCTATTACACTCACCATGGAAAGTCCGTATGAGCGTGCAGATTCCTGGGTACACGCTATTACACTTACCATGGAAATTCCGTATGAGCATGCAGATTCCTGCGTACACGCTATTACACTTCCCATGGAAAGTCCGTATGAGCGTGCAGATTCCTGCGTACATGCTATTACACTTACCATGGAAAGTCCGTATGAGCATTGAGATTCCTGGCGTACACGCTATTACACTCACCATGGGAAGTCCGTATGAGCGTTGAGATTCCTGGCGTACACGGTATTACACTCACCATGGGAAGTCCGTATGAGCGTTGAGATTCCTGGCGTACACGCTATTACACTCACCATGGAAAGTCTGTATGAGCGTGCAGATTCCTGCGTACACGCTATTACACTTACCATGGAAAGTCCGTATGAGCGTGCAGATTCCTGCGTACATGCTATTACATTTACCATGGAAAGTCTGTATGAGCGTGCAGATTCCTGTGTACACGCTATTACACTTACCATGGGAAGTCTGTATGAGCGTGCAGATTCCTGCGTACATTATATTACACTTACCATGGGAAGTCCGTATGAGCGTGCAGATTCCTGGGTACACGCTATTACACTTACCATGGGAAGTCCGTAAGAGCGTACAGATTCCTGGGTACACGCTATTACACTTCCCATGGGAAGTCCGTATGAGCGTACAGATTCCTGCGTACATTATATTACACTTACCATGGAAAGTCTGTATGAGCATGCAGATTCCTGCGAACACGCTATTACACTTACCATGGAAAGTCCGTATGAGCGTGCAGATTCCTGCGTACATTATATTACACTTGCCATGGAAAGACTGTATGAGCGTGCAGATTCCTGCATACATTATATTACACTTACCATGGAAAGTCCGTATGAGCGTGCAGATTCCTGCGTACATTATATTACACTTACCATGGAAAGTCTGTATGAGCATGCAGATTCCTGCGTACATTATATTACACTTACCATGGAAAGCCAGTATGAGCGTGTATATTCCTGCGTACACGCTATTACACTTACCATGGAAAGTCCGTATGAGCGTGCAGATTCCTGGGTACACGCTATTACACTTACCATGGAAAGTCCGTATGAGCGTGCAGATTCCTGCGTACACACTATTACACTTACCATGGGAAGACTGTATGAGTGTGCAGATTCCTGCGTACACACTATTACACTTACCATGGAAAGTCCGTATGAGCGTGCAGATTCCTGCGTACACGCTATTACACTTACCATGGGAAGTCTGTATGAGTGTGCAGATTCCTGCGTACACGCTATTACACTTACCATGGAAAGTCCGTATGAGCGTGCAGATTCCTGGGTACACGCTATTACACTTACCATGGAAAGTCCGTATGAGCGTGCAGATTCCTGCGTACACGCTATTACACTTACCATGGAAAGTCCGTATGAGCTTGCAGATTCCAGCGTACACGCTATTACACTTACCATGGAAAGTCCGTATGAGCGTTGAGATTCCTGGCGTACACGCTATTACACTCACCATGGGAGGTCCGTATGAGCGTTGAGATTCCTGGCGTACACGCTATTACACTCACCATGGAAAGTCCGTATGAGCGTTGAGATTCCTGGTGTACACGCTATTACACTCACCATGGAAAGTCCGTATGAGCATTGAGATTCCTGGCGTACACGCTATTACACTCACCATGGAAAGTACGTATGAGCGTGCAGATTCCTGGGTACACGCTATTACACTTACCATGGAAAGTCCGTATGAGCATGCAGATTCCTGCGTACACGCTATTACACTTACCATGGAAAGTCCGTATGAGCGTTGAGATTCCTGGCGTACACGTTATTACACTCACCATGGGAAGTCCGTATGAGCGTTGAGATTCCAGGCGTACACGCTATTACTCTCACCATGGGAAGTCCGTATGAGCGTTGAGATTCCAGGCGTACACGCTATTACTCTCACCATGGGAAGTCCGTATGAGCGTTGAGATTCCTGGCGTACACGCTATTACACTCACCATGGAAAGTCTGTATGAGCGTGCAGATTCCGGCGTACACGCTATTACACTTACCATGGAATGTCCGTATGAGCGTGCAGATTCCTGCGTACATGCTATTACATTTACCGTGGAAAGTCTGTATGAGCGTGCAGATTCCTGCGTACACGCTATTACACTTACCATGGAAAGTCCGTATGAGCTTGCAGATTCCAGCGTACACGCTATTACACTTACCATGGAAAGTCCGTATGAGCGTTGAGATTCCTGGCGTACACGCTATTACACTCACCATGGGAGGTCCGTGTGAGCGTTGAGATTCCTGGCGTACACGCTATTACACTCACCATGGAAAGTCCGTATGAGCGTTGAGATTCCTGGCGTACACGCTATTACACTCACCATGGAAAGTCCGTATGAGCATTGAGATTCCTGGCGTACACGCTATTACACTCACCATGGAAAGTCCGTATGAGCGTGCAGATTCCTGGTTACACGCTATTACACTTACCATGGAAAGTCCGTATGAGCATGCAGATTCCTGCGTACACGCTATTACACTTACCATGGAAAGTCCGTATGAGCGTTGAGATTCCTGGCGTACACGTTATTACACTCACCATGGGAAGTCCGTATGAGCGTTGAGATTCCAGGCGTACACGCTATTACTCTCACCATGGGAAGTCCGTATGAGCGTTGAGATTCCAGGCGTACACGCTATTACTCTCACCATGGGAAGTCCGTATGAGCGTTGAGATTCCTGGCGTACACGCTATTACACTCACCATGGAAAGTCTGTATGAGCGTGCAGATTCCGGCGTACACGCTATTACACTTACCATGGAATGTCCGTATGAGCGTGCAGATTCCTGCGTACATGCTATTACATTTACCGTGGAAAGTCCGTATGAGTGTGCAGATTCCTGCGTACATTATATTACACTTACCATGGAAAGTCCGTATGAGCGAGCAGATTCCTGCGTACACGCTATTACACTTACCATGGAAAGTCCTTATGAGCGTGCAGATTCCTGCGTACATTATATTACACTTACCATGGAAAGTCTGTATGAGCGTACAGATTCCTGGGTACATTATATTACACTTACCATGGGAAGTCCGTATGAGCATGCAGAATCCTGCGTACACGCTATTACACTTACCATGGAAAGTCCGTATGAGCGTGCAGATTCCTGCGTACACGCTATTACACTCACCTTGGGAAGTCCGTATGAGCGTGCAGATTCCTGCGTACACGCTATTATACTCACCGTGGAAAGTCCGTATGAGCGTGCAGATTCCTGCGTACATTATATTACACTTACCATGGAAAGTCTGTATGAGCGTGCAGATTCCTGCGTACATTATATTACACTTACCATGGAAAGTCCGTATGAGCGTACAGATTCCTGCGTACACACTATTACACTTACCATGGAAAGTCTGTATGAGCGTGCAGATTCCTGAGTACACGCTATTATACTCACCATGGAAAGTCCGTATGAGCGTGCAGATTCCTGCATACACGCTATTACACTTACCATGGAAAGCCTGTTTGAGCGTGCCGATTCCTGCGTACATTATATTACACTTACCATGGAAAGTCTGTATGAGCGTGCAGATTCCTGCTTACATTATATTACACTTACCAAGGAAAGTCTGTATGAGCGTGCAGATTCCTGCGTACAATATATTACACTTACCATGGAAAGTCCGTATGAGCGTACAGATTCCTGCGTACACGCTATTACACTTACCATGGAAAGTCCGTATGAGCGTGCAGATTCCTGCGTAGACACGCTATTACACTTACCATGGAAAGTCTGTATGAGCGTGCAGATTCCTGGGTACACGCAATTTCACTTACCATTAAAAGTCTGTATGAGCGTGCAGATTCCTGCGTATACGCTATTATACTCACCATGGAAAGTCTGTATGAGCGTGCAGATTCCTGCGTACACGCTATTATACTCACCATGGAAAGTCCGTATGAGCGTTGAGATTCCTGGCGTACACGCTATTACACTTACCATGGAAAGTCCATATGAGCGTTGAGATTCCTGGCGTACACGCTATTACACTCACCATGGAAAGTCCGTATGAGCGTGCAGATTCCTGGGTACACGCTATTACACTTACCATGGAAAGTCCGTATGAGAATGCAGATTCCTGCGTACACGCTATTACACTTACCATGGAAAGTCCGTATGAGCGTTGAGATTCCTGGCGTACACGCTATTACACTCACCATGGGAAGTCCGTATGAGCGTACAGATTCCTGCGTACATTATATTACACTTACCATGGAAAGTCTGTATGAGCATGCAGATTCCTGCGAACACGCTATTACACTTACCATGGAAAGTCCGTATGAGCGTGCAGATTCCTGCGTACATTATATTACACTTGCCATGGAAAGACTGTATGAGCGTGCAGATTCCTGCATACATTATATTACACTTACCATGGAAAGTCCGTATGAGCGTGCAGATTCCTGCGTACATTATATTACACTTACCATGGAAAGTCTGTATGAGCATGCAGATTCCTGCGTACATTATATTACACTTACCATGGAAAGTCCGTATGAGCGTGCAGATTCCTGCGTACACGCTATTACACTTACCATGGGAAGTCCGTATGAGCGTGCAGATTCCTGCGTACATTAAATTACACTTACCATGGAAAGTCTGTATGAGCGTGCAGATTCCTGCGTACATTATATTACACTTACCATGGAAAGTCCATATGAGTGTGCAGATTCCTGCGTACATTATATTACACTTACCATGGAAAGTCCGTATGAGCCTGCAGATTCCTGCGTACACGCGATTACACTTACCATGGAAAGTCCTTATGAGCATGCAGGTTCCTGCGTACATTATATTACACTTACCATGGAAAGTCTGTATGAGCATACAGATTCCTGGGTACATTATATTACACTTACCATGGGAAGTCCGTATGAGCGTGCAGATTCCTGCGTACACGCTATTACACTTACCATGGAAAGTCCGTATGAGCGTTGAGATTCCTGGCGTACACGCTATTACACTCACCATGGAAAGTCCGTATGAGCGTGCAGATTCCTGGGTACACGCTATTACACTTACCATGGAAATTCCGTATGAGCATGCAGATTCCTGCGTACACGCTATTACACTTACCATGGAAAGTCCGTATGAGCGTGCAGATTCCTGCGTACATGCTATTACAGTTACCATGGAAAGTCCGTATGAGCATTGAGATTCCTGGCGTACACGCTATTACACTCACCATGGGAAGTCCGTATGAGCGTTGAGATTCCTGGCGTACACGGTATTACACTCACCATGGGAAGTCCGTATGAGCGTTGAGATTCCTGGCGAACACGCTATTACACTCACCGTGGAAAGTCTGTATGAGCGTGCAGATTCCTGCGTACACGCTATTACACTTACCATGGAAAGTCCGTATGAGCGTGCAGATTCCTGCGTACATGCTATTACATTTACCATGGAAAGTCTGTATGAGCGTGCAGATTCCTGTGTACACGCTATTACACTTACCATGGGAAGTCTGTATGAGCGTGCAGATTCCTGCGTACATTATATTACACTTACCATGGGAAGTCCGTATGAGCGTGCAGATTCCTGCGTACACGCTATTACACTTACCATGGGAAGTCCGTAAGAGCGTACAGATTCCTGGGTACACGCTATTACACTTACCATGGGAAGTCCGTATGAGCGTACAGATTCCTGCGTACATTATATTACACTTACCATGGAAAGTCTGTATGAGCATGCAGATTCCTGCGAACACGCTATTACACTTACCATGGAAAGTCCGTATGAGCGTGCAGATTCCTGCGTACATTATATTACACTTGCCATGGAAAGACTGTATGAGCGTGCAGATTCCTGCATACATTATATTACACTTACCATGGAAAGTCCGTATGAGCGTGCAGATTCCTGCGTACATTATATTACACTTACCATGGAAAGTCTGTATGAGCATGCAGATTCCTGCGTACATTATATTACACTTACCATGGAAAGCCTGTATGAGCGTGTATATTCCTGCGTACACGCTATTACACTTACCATGGAAAGTCCGTATGAGCGTGCAGATTCCTGGGTACACGCTATTACACTTACCATGGAAAGTCCGTATGAGCGTGCAGATTCCTGCGTACACGCTATTACACTTACCATGGAAAGTCCGTATGAGCTTGCAGATTCCAGCGTACACGCTATTACACTTACCATGGAAAGTCCGTATGAGCGTTGAGATTCCTGGCGTACACGCTATTACACTCACCATGGGAGGTCCGTATGAGCGTTGAGATTCCTGGCGTACACGCTATTACACTCACCATGGAAAGTCCGTATGAGCGTTGAGATTCCTGGCGTACACGCTATTACACTCACCATGGAAAGTCCGTATGAGCATTGAGATTCCTGGCGTACACGCTATTACACTCACCATGGAAAGTCCGTATGAGCGTGCAGATTCCTGGGTACACGCTATTACACTTACCATGGAAAGTCCGTATGAGCATGCAGATTCCTGCGTACACGCTATTACACTTACCATGGAAAGTCCGTATGAGCGTTGAGATTCCTGGCGTACACGTTATTACACTCACCATGGGAAGTCCGTATGAGCGTTGAGATTCCAGGCGTACACGCTATTACTCTCACCATGGGAAGTCCGTATGAGCGTTGAGATTCCAGGCGTACACGCTATTACTCTCACCATGGGAAGTCCGTATGAGCGTTGAGATTCCTGGCGTACACGCTATTACACTCACCATGGAAAGTCTGTATGAGCGTGCAGATTCCGGCGTACACGCTATTACACTTACCATGGAATGTCCGTATGAGCGTGCAGATTCCTGCGTACATGCTATTACATTTACCGTGGAAAGTCCGTATGAGTGTGCAGATTCCTGCGTACATTATATTACACTTACCATGGAAAGTCCGTATGAGCGAGCAGATTCCTGCGTACACGCTATTACACTTACCATGGAAAGTCCTTATGAGCGTGCAGATTCCTGCGTACATTATATTACACTTACCATGGAAAGTCTGTATGAGCGTACAGATTCCTGGGTACATTATATTACACTTACCATGGGAAGTCCGTATGAGCATGCAGAATCCTGCGTACACGCTATTACACTTACCATGGAAAGTCCGTATGAGCGTGCAGATTCCTGCGTACACGCTATTACACTCACCTTGGGAAGTCCGTATGAGCGTGCAGATTCCTGCGTACACGCTATTATACTCACCGTGGAAAGTCCGTATGAGCGTGCAGATTCCTGCGTACATTATATTACACTTACCATGGAAAGTCTGTATGAGCGTGCAGATTCCTGCGTACATTATATTACACTTACCATGGAAAGTCCGTATGAGCGTACAGATTCCTGCGTACACACTATTACACTTACCATGGAAAGTCTGTATGAGCGTGCAGATTCCTGAGTACACGCTATTATACTCACCATGGAAAGTCCGTATGAGCGTGCAGATTCCTGCATACACGCTATTACACTTACCATGGAAAGCCTGTTTGAGCGTGCCGATTCCTGCGTACATTATATTACACTTACCATGGAAAGTCTGTATGAGCGTGCAGATTCCTGCTTACATTATATTACACTTACCAAGGAAAGTCTGTATGAGCGTGCAGATTCCTGCGTACAATATATTACACTTACCATGGAAAGTCCGTATGAGCGTACAGATTCCTGCGTACACGCTATTACACTTACCATGGAAAGTCCGTATGAGCGTGCAGATTCCTGCGTAGACACGCTATTACACTTACCATGGAAAGTCTGTATGAGCGTGCAGATTCCTGGGTACACGCAATTTCACTTACCATTAAAAGTCTGTATGAGCGTGCAGATTCCTGCGTATACGCTATTATACTCACCATGGAAAGTCTGTATGAGCGTGCAGATTCCTGCGTACACGCTATTATACTCACCATGGAAAGTCCGTATGAGCGTTGAGATTCCTGGCGTACACGCTATTACACTTACCATGGAAAGTCCATATGAGCGTTGAGATTCCTGGCGTACACGCTATTACACTCACCATGGAAAGTCCGTATGAGCGTGCAGATTCCTGGGTACACGCTATTACACTTACCATGGAAAGTCCGTATGAGCGTGCAGATTCCTGCGTACACGCTATTACACTTACCATGGAAAGTCCGTATGAGCGTTGAGATTCCTGGCGTACACGCTATTACACTCACCATGGGAAGTCCGTATGAGCGTACAGATTCCTGCGTACATTATATTACACTTACCATGGAAAGTCTGTATGAGCATGCAGATTCCTGCGAACACGCTATTACACTTACCATGGAAAGTCCGTATGAGCGTGCAGATTCCTGCGTACATTATATTACACTTGCCATGGAAAGACTGTATGAGCGTGCAGATTCCTGCATACATTATATTACACTTACCATGGAAAGTCCGTATGAGCGTGCAGATTCCTGCGTACATTATATTACACTTACCATGGAAAGTCTGTATGAGCATGCAGATTCCTGCGTACATTATATTACACTTACCATGGAAAGTCCGTATGAGCGTGCAGATTCCTGCGTACACGCTATTACACTTACCATGGGAAGTCCGTATGAGCGTGCAGATTCCTGCGTACATTAAATTACACTTACCATGGAAAGTCTGTATGAGCGTGCAGATTCCTGCGTACATTATATTACACTTACCATGGAAAGTCCATATGAGTGTGCAGATTCCTGCGTACATTATATTACACTTACCATGGAAAGTCCGTATGAGCCTGCAGATTCCTGCGTACACGCGATTACACTTACCATGGAAAGTCCTTATGAGCATGCAGGTTCCTGCGTACATTATATTACACTTACCATGGAAAGTCTGTATGAGCATACAGATTCCTGGGTACATTATATTACACTTACCATGGGAAGTCCGTATGAGCGTGCAGATTCCTGCGTACACGCTATTACACTTACCATGGAAAGTCCGTATGAGCGTTGAGATTCCTGGCGTACACGCTATTACACTCACCATGGAAAGTCCGTATGAGCGTGCAGATTCCTGGGTACACGCTATTACACTTACCATGGAAATTCCGTATGAGCATGCAGATTCCTGCGTACACGCTATTACACTTACCATGGAAAGTCCGTATGAGCGTGCAGATTCCTGCGTACATGCTATTACAGTTACCATGGAAAGTCCGTATGAGCATTGAGATTCCTGGCGTACACGCTATTACACTCACCATGGGAAGTCCGTATGAGCGTTGAGATTCCTGGCGAACACGCTATTACACTCACCATGGAAAGTCTGTATGAGCGTGCAGATTCCTGCGTACACGCTATTACACTTACCATGGAAAGTCCGTATGAGCGTGCAGATTCCTGCGTACATGCTATTACATTTACCATGGAAAGTCTGTATGAGCGTGCAGATTCCTGTGTACACGCTATTACACTTACCATGGGAAGTCTGTATGAGCGTGCAGATTCCTGCGTACATTATATTACACTTACCATGGGAAGTCCGTATGAGCGTGCAGATTCCTGGGTACACGCTATTACACTTACCATGGGAAGTCCGTAAGAGCGTACAGATTCCTGGGTACACGCTATTACACTTACCATGGGAAGTCCGTATGAGCGTACAGATTCCTGCGTACATTATATTACACTTACCATGGAAAGTCTGTATGAGCATGCAGATTCCTGCGAACACGCTATTACACTTACCATGGAAAGTCCGTATGAGCGTGCAGATTCCTGCGTACATTATATTACACTTGCCATGGAAAGACTGTATGAGCGTGCAGATTCCTGCATACATTATATTACACTTACCATGGAAAGTCCGTATGAGCGTGCAGATTCCTGCGTACATTATATTACACTTACCATGGAAAGTCTGTATGAGCATGCAGATTCCTGCGTACATTATATTACACTTACCATGGAAAGCCTGTATGAGCGTGTATATTCCTGCGTACACGCTATTACACTTACCATGGAAAGTCCGTATGAGCGTGCAGATTCCTGGGTACACGCTATTACACTTACCATGGAAAGTCCGTATGAGCGTGCAGATTCCTGTGTACACACTATTACACTTACCATGGGAAGACTGTATGAGTGTGCAGATTCCTGCGTACACACTATTACACTTACCATGGAAAGTCCGTATGAGCGTGCAGATTCCTGCGTACACGCTATTACACTTACCATGGGAAGTCTGTTTGAGCGTGCAGATTCCTGCGTACACGCTATTACACTTACCATGGAAAGTCCGTATGAGCGTGCAGATTCCTGGGTACACGCTATTACACTTACCATGGAAAGTCCGTATGAGCGTGCAGATTCCTGCGTACACGCTATTACACTTACCATGGAAAGTCCGTATGAGCTTGCAGATTCCAGCGTACACGCTATTACACTTACCATGGAAAGTCCGTATGAGCGTTGAGATTCCTGGCGTACACGCTATTACACTCACCATGGGAGGTCCGTATGAGCGTTGAGATTCCTGGCGTACACGCTATTACACTCACCATGGAAAGTCCGTATGAGCGTTGAGATTCCTGGCGTACACGCTATTACACTCACCATGGAAAGTCCGTATGAGCATTGAGATTCCTGGCGTACACGCTATTACACTCACCATGGAAAGTCCGTATGAGCGTGCAGATTCCTGGGTACACGCTATTACACTTACCATGGAAAGTCCGTATGAGCATGCAGATTCCTGCGTACACGCTATTACACTTACCATGGAAAGTCCGTATGAGCGTTGAGATTCCTGGCGTACACGTTATTACACTCACCATGGGAAGTCCGTATGAGCGTTGAGATTCCAGGCGTACACGCTATTACTCTCACCATGGGAAGTCCGTATGAGCGTTGAGATTCCAGGCGTACACGCTATTACTCTCACCATGGGAAGTCCGTATGAGCGTTGAGATTCCTGGCGTACACGCTATTACACTCACCATGGAAAGTCTGTATGAGCGTGCAGATTCCGGCGTACACGCTATTACACTTACCATGGAATGTCCGTATGAGCGTGCAGATTCCTGCGTGCATGCTATTACATTTACCGTGGAAAGTCTGTATGAGCGTGCAGATTCCTGTGTACACGCTATTACACTTACCATGGGAAGTCTGTATGAGCGTGCAGATTCCTGCGTACATTATATTACACTTACCATGGGAAGTCCGTATGAGCGTGCAGATTCCTGGGTACACGCTATTACACTTACCATGGGAAGTCCGTAAGAGCGTACAGATTCCTGGGTACATGCTATTACACTTACCATGGGAAGTCCGTATGAGCGTACAGATTCCTGCGTACATTATATTACACTTACCATGGAAAGTCTGTATGAGCATGCAGATTCCTGCGAACACGCTATTTCACTTACCATGGAAAGTCCGTATGAGCGTGCAGATTCCTGCGTACATTATATTACACTTGCCATGGAAAGACTGTATGAGCGTGCAGATTCCTGCATACATTATATTACACTTACCATGGAAAGTCCGTATGAGCGTGCAGATTCCTGCGTACATTATATTACACTTACCATGGAAAGTCTGTATGAGCATGCAGATTCCTGCGTACATTATATTACACTTACCATGGAAAGTCCGTATGAGCGTGCAGATTCCTGCGTACACGCTATTACACTTACCATGGGAAGTCCGTATGAGCGTGCAGATTCCTGCGTACATTATATTACACTTACCATGGAAAGTCTGTATGAGCGTGCAGATTCCTGCATACATTATATTACACTTACCATGGAAAGTCCGTATGAGTGTGCAGATTCCTGCGTACATTATATTACACTTACCATGGAAAGTCCGTATGAGCGAGCAGATTCCTGCGTACACTCTATTACACTTACCATGGAAAGTCCTTATGAGCGTGCAGATTCCTGCGTACATTATATTACACTTACCATGGAAAGTCTGTATGAGCGTACAGATTCCTGGGTACATTATATTACACTTACCATGGGAAGTCCGTATGAGCATGCAGATTCCTGCGTACACGCTATTACACTTACCATGGAAAGTCCGTATGAGCGTGCAGATTCCTGCGTACACGCTATTACACTCACCTTGGGAAGTCCGTATGAGCGTGCAGATTCCTGCGTACACGCTATTATACTCACCGTGGAAAGTCCGTATGAGCGTGCAGATTCCTGCGTACATTATATTACACTTACCATGGAAAGTCTGTATGAGCGTGCAGATTCCTGCGTACATTATATTACACTTACCATGGAAAGTCCGTATGAGCGTACAGATTCCTGCGTACACGCTATTACACTTACCATGGAAAGTCTGTATGAGCGTGCAGATTCCTGAGTACACGCTATTATACTCACCATGGAAAGTCCGTATGAGCGTGCAGATTCCTGCATACACGCTATTACACTTACCATGGAAAGCCTGTATGAGCGTGCCGATTCCTGCGTACATTATATTACACTTACCATGGAAAGTCTGTATGAGCGTGCAGATTCCTGCGTACATTATATTACACTTACCATGGAAAGTCCGTATGAGCGTACAGATTCCTGCGTACACGCAATTACACTTACCATGGAAAGCCTGTATGAGCGTGCAGATTCCTGCGTACATTATATTACATTTACCATGGAAAGTCTGTATGAGCGTGCAGATTCCTGCGTACATTATATTACACTTACCATGGAAAGTCCGTATGAGCGTACAGATTCCTGCGTACATGCTATTACACTTACCATGGAAAGTCCGTATGAGCGTGCAGATTCCTGCGTAGACACGCTATTACACTTACCATGGAAAGTCTGTATGAGCGTGCAGATTCCTGGGTACACGCAATTTCACTTACCATTAAAAGTCTGTATGAGCGTGCAGATTCCTGCGTACACGCTATTATACTCACCATGGAAAGTCTGTATAAGCGTGCAGATTCCTGCGTACACGCTATTATACTCACCATGGAAAGTCCGTATGAGCGTTGAGATTCCTGGCGTACATACTATTACACTTACCATGGCAAGTCTGTATGAGCGTTGAGATTCCTGGCGTACACGCTATTACACTCACCATGGAAAGTCCGTATGTGCGTGCAGATTCCTGGGTACACGCTATTACACTTACCATGGAAAGTCCGTATGAGCGTGCAGATTCCTGCGTACACGCTATTACACTTACCATGGAAAGTCCGTATGAGCGTGCAGATTCCTGCGTACACGCTATTACACTTACCATGGAAAGTCCGTATGAGCGTTGAGATTCCTGGCGTACACGCTATTACACTCACCATGGGAAGTCCGTATGAGCGTTGAGATTCCTGGCGTACACGGTATTACACTCACCATGGGAAGTCCGTATGAGCGTTGAGATTCCTGGCGTACACGCTATTACACTCACCATGGAAAGTCTGTATGAGCATGCAGATTCCTGCGTACACGCTATTACACTTACCATGGAAAGTCCGTATGAGCGTGCAGATTCCTGCGTACATGCTATTACATTTACCATGGAAAGTCTGTATGAGCGTGCAGATTTCTGTGTACACGCTATTACACTTACCATGGGAAGTCTGTATGAGCATGCAGATTCCTGCGTACATTATACTACACTTACCATGGGAAGTCCGTATGAGCGTGCAGATTCCTGGGTACACGCTATTACACTTACCATGGGAAGTCCGTAAGAGCGTACAGATTCCTGGGTACACGCTATTACACTTACCATGGGAAGTCCGTATGAGCGTACAGATTCCTGCGTACATTATATTACACTTACCATGGAAAGTCTGTATGAGCATGCAGATTCCTGCGAACACGCTATTACACTTACCATGGAAAGTCCGTATGAGCGTGCAGATTCCTGCGTACATTATATTACACTTGCCATGGAAAGACTGTATGAGCGTGCAGATTCCTGCATACATTATATTACACTTACCATGGAAAGTCCGTATGAGCGTGCAGATTCCTGCGTACATTATATTACACTTACCATGGAAAGTCTGTATGAGCATGCAGATTCCTGCGTACATTATATTACACTTACCATGGAAAGTCCGTATGAGCGTGCAGATTCCTGCGTACACGCTATTACACTTACCATGGGAAGTCCGTATGAGCGTGCAGATTCCTGCGTACATTAAATTACACTTACCATGGAAAGTCTGTATGAGCGTGCAGATTCCTGCGCACATTATATTACACTTACCATGGAAAGTCCGTATGAGTGTGCAGATTCCTGCGTACATTATATTACACTTACCATGGAAAGTCCGTATGAGCGTGCAGATTCCTGCGTACACGCGATTACACTTACCATGGAAAGTCCTTATGAGCATGCAGATTCCTGCGTACATTATATTACACTTACCATGGAAAGTCTGTATGAGCGTACAGATTCCTGGGTACATTATATTACACTTACCATGGGAAGTCCGTATGAGCGTGCAGATTCCTGCGTACACGCTATTACACTTACCATGGAAAGTCCGTATGAGCGTGCAGATTCCTGCGTACACGCTATTACACTTACCTTGGGAAGTCTGTATGAGCGTGCAGATTCCTGCGTACACGATATTATACTCACCGTGGAAAGTCGGTATGAGCGTGCAGATTCCTGCGTACATTATATTACACTTACCATGGAAAGTCTGTATGAGCGTGCAGATTCCTGGTTACACGCTATTACACTTACCATGGAAAGCCTGTATGAGCGTGCAGATTCCTGCGTACATTATATTACACTTACCATGGAAAGTCTGTATGAGCGTGCAGATTCCTGCGTACATTATATTACACTTACCATGGAAAGTCCATATGAGCGTACAGATTCCTGCGTACACGCTATTACACTTACCATGGAAAGTCTGTATGAGCGTGCAGATTTCTGCGTACACGCTATTATACTCACCATGGAAAGTCCGTATGAGCGTGCAGATTCCTGCATACACGCTACTACACTTACCATGGAAAGCCTGTATGAGCGTGCCGATTCCTGCGTACATTATATTACACTTACCATGGAAAGTCTGTATGAGCGTGCAGATTCCTGCGTACATTATATTACACTTACCATGGAATGTCCGTATGAGCGTACAGATTCCTGCGTACACGCTATTACACTTACCATGGAAAGCCTGTATGAGCGTGCAGATTCCTGCATACATTATATTACACTTACCATGGAAAGTCTGTATGAGCGTGCAGATTCCTGCGTACATTATATTACACTTACCATGGAAAGTCCGTATGAGCGTACAGATTCCTGCGTACACGCTATTACACTTACCATGGAAAGTCCGTATGAGCGTGCAGATTCCTGCGTAGACACGCTATTACACTTTCCATGGAAAGTCTGTATGAGCGTGCAGATTTCTGGGTACACGCTATTACACTTACCATTAAAAGTCTGTATGAGCGTGCAGATTCCTGCGTACACGCTATTATACTCACCATGGAAAGTCTGTATGAGCGTGCAGATTCCTGCGTACACGCTATTATACTCACCATGGAAAGTCTGTATGAGCGTGCAGATTCCTGTGTACACGCTATTATACTCACCATGGAAAGTCCGTATGAGCGTGCAGATCCCTGCGTACACGCTATTACACTTACCATGGAAAGTCTGTATGAGCGTGCAGATTCCTGCGTACATTACATTACACTTACCATGGAAAGTCTGTATGAGCGTGCAGATTCCTGCGTACATTATATTACACTTACCATGGAAAGTCCGTATGAGCGTACAGATTCCTGTGTACACGCTATTACACTTACCATGGAAAGTCCGTATGAGCGTGCAGATTCCTGCGTAGAAACGCTATTACACTTACCATGGAAAGTCTGTATGAGCGTGCAGATTCCTGGGTACACGCTATTACACTTACCATTAAAAGTCTGTATGAGCGTGCAGATTCCTGCGTACACGCTATTATACTCACCATGGAAAGTCTGTATGAGCGTGCAGATTCCTGCGTACACGCTATTATACTCTCCATGGAAAGTCTGTATGAGCGTGCAGATTCCTGCGTACACGCTATTATACTCACCATGGAAAGTCCGTATGAGCGTGCAGATCCCTGCGTACACGCTATTACACTTACCATGGAAAGTCTGTATGAGCGTGCAGATTCCTCCGTACATTACATTACACTTACCATGGAAAGTCTGTATGAGCGTGCAGATTCCTGCGTACACGCTATTACACTTACCATGGAAAGTCCGTATGAGCGTGCAGATTCCTGCGTACATGCTATTACATTTACCATGGAAAGTCCTTATGAGCATGCAGATTCCTGGGTACACGCTATTACACTTACCATGGAAAGTCTGTATGAGCGTGCAGATTCCTGCGTACACACTATTACACTTACCATGGGAAGTCTGTATGAGCGTGCAGATTCCTGCGTACATTATATTACACTTACCATGGAAAGTCTGTATGAGCGTGCAGATTCCTGCGTACATTATATTACACTTACCATGGAAAGTCCGTATGAGCGTGCAGATTCCTGCGTACACGCTATTACACTTACCATGGAAAGTCCGTATGAGCGTGCAGATTCCTGCGTACATTATATTACACTTACCATGGAAAGTCTGTATGAGCGTACAGATTCCTGGGTACATTATATTACACTTACCATGGGAAGTCCGTATGAGCGTGCAGATTCCTGCGTACACGCTATTACACTTACCATGGAAAGTCCGTATGAGCGTGCAGATTCCTGCGTATACGCTATTATACTCACCGTGGAAAGTCGGTATGAGCGTGCAGATTCCTGCGTACATTATATTACACTTACCATGGAAAGTCTGTATGAGCGTGCAGATTCCTGGTTACACGCTATTACACTTACCATGGAAAGCCTGTATGAGCGTGCAGATTCCTGCGTACATTATATTACACTTACCATGGAAAGTCTGTATGAGCGTGCAGATTCCTGCGTACATTATATTACACTTACCATGGAAAGTCTGTATGAGCGTGCAGATTCCTGCGTACATTATATTACACTTACCATGGAAAGTCCGTATGAGCGTGCAGATTCCTGCGTAGACACGCTATTACACTTTCCATGGAAAGTCTGTATGAGCGTGCAGATTCCTGGGTACACGCTATTACACTTACCATTAAAAGTCTGTATGAGCGTGCAGATTCCTGCGTACACGCTATTATACTCACCATGGAAAGTCTGTATGAGCGTGCAGATTCCTGCGTACACGCTATTATACTCACCATGGAAAGTCTGTATGAGCGTGCAGATTCCTGCGTACACGCTATTATACTCACCATGGAAAGTCTGTATGAGCGTGCAGATTCCTGCGTACACGCTATTACACTTACCATGGAAAGTCCGTATGAGCGTGCAGATTCCTGCGTACACGCTATTACATTTACCATGGAAAGTCCTTATGAGCATGCAGATTCCTGGGTACACGCTATTACACTTACCATGGGAAGTCTGTATGAGCATGCAGATTCCTGCGTACATTATATTACACTTACCATGGAAAGTCTGTATGAGCGTGCAGATTCCTGCGTACATTATATTACACTTACCATGGAAGTCCGTATGAGCGTGCAGATTCCTGGGTACACGCTATTACACTTACCATGGGAAGTCCATATGAGCGTAGAGATTCCTGCGTACTCGCTATTACACTTACCATGTAAAGTCTGTATGAGCGTACAGATTCCTGCATACATTATATTACACTTACCATGGAAAGTCTGTATGAGCGTGCAGATTCCTGCGTACACGCTATTACACTTACCATGGAAAGTCTGTATGAGCGTGCAGATTCCTGCGTACATTATATTACACTTACCATGGAAAGTCTGTTTGAGCGTGCAGATTCCTGCATACATTATATTACACTTACCATGGAAAGTCTGTATGAGCGTGCAGGTTCCTGCGTAGACATGCTATTACACTTACCATGGAAAGTCTGTATGAGCGTGCAGATTCCTTGGTACACGCTATTACACTTACCATTAAAAGTCTGTATGAGCGTGCAGATTCCTGCGTACCCGCTTTTATACTCACCATGGAAAGTCCGTATGAGCGTGCAGATCCCTGCGTACACGCTATTACACTTACCATGGAAAGTCTGTATGAGCGTGCAGATTCCTGGGTACACGCTATTACACTTACCATTAAAAGTCCGTATGAGCGTGCAGATTCCTGCGTAGACGCTATTATACTCTCCATGGAAAGTCCGTATGAGCGTGCAGATCCCTGCGTACACGCTATTACACTTACCATGGAAAGTCTGTATGAGCGTGCAGATTCCTGGGTACATTATATTACACTTACCATGGAAAGTCTGTATGAGCGTGCAGATTCCTGCGTACACACTATTACACTTACCATGGGAAGTCTATATGAGCGTGCAGATTCCTGCGTACATTATATTACACTTACCATGGAAAGTCTGTATGAGCGTGCAGATTCCTGCGTACATTATATTACACTTACCATGGAAGTCCGTATGAGCGTGCAGATTCCTGGGTACACGCTATTACACTTACCATGGGAAGTCCATATGAGCGTAGAGATTCCTGCGTACTCGCTATTACACTTACCATGTAAAGTCTGTATGAGCGTACAGATTCCTGCATACATTATATTACACTTACCATGGAAAGTCTGTATGAGCGTGCAGATTCCTGCGTACACGCTATTACACTTACCATGGAAAGTCTGTATGAGCGTGCAGATTCCTGCGTACATTATATTACACTTACCATGGAAAGTCTGTTTGAGCGTGCAGATTCCTGCATACATTATATTACACTTACCATGGAAAGTCTGTATGAGCGTGCAGGTTCCTGCGTAGACATGCTATTACACTTACCATGGAAAGTCTGTATGAGCGTGCAGATTCCTTGGTACACGCTATTACACTTACCATTAAAAGTCTGTATGAGCGTGCAGATTCCTGCGTACCCGCTTTTATACTCACCATGGAAAGTCCGTATGAGCGTGCAGATCCCTGCGTACACGCTATTACACTTACCATGGAAAGTCTGTATGAGCGTGCAGATTCCTGGGTACACGCTATTACACTTACCATTAAAAGTCCGTATGAGCGTGCAGATTCCTGCGTAGACGCTATTATACTCTCCATGGAAAGTCCGTATGAGCGTGCAGATCCCTGCGTACACGCTATTACACTTACCATGGAAAGTCTGTATGAGCGTGCAGATTCCTGGGTACATTATATTACACTTACCATGGAAAGTCTGTATGAGCGTGCAGATTCCTGTGTACACGCTATTACACTTACCATGGAAAGTCCGTATGAGCGTGTAGATTCCTGCGTACACGCTATTACATTTACCATGGAAAGTCCTTATGAGCATGCAGATTCCTGGGTACACGCTATTACACTTACCATGGGAAGTCTGTATGACCGTGCAGATTCCTGCGTACATTATATTACACTTACCATGGAAAGTCTGTATGAGCGTGCAGATTCCTGGGTACTCGCTATTACACTTACCATGGGAAGTCCGTATGAGCATACAGATTCTTGCATACACGCTATTACACTTACCATGGGAAGTCCGTATGAGCGTACAGATTCCTGCGTACATTATATTTCACTTACCATGGAAAGTCTGTATGAGCATGCAGATTCCTGCGTACACGCTATTACACTTACCATGGAATGTCCGTATGAGCGTGCAGATTCCTGCGTACATTATATTACACTTACCATGGAAAGTCTGTATGAGCGTGCAGATTCCTGCATACATTATATTACACTTACCATGGAAAGTCCGTATGAGCGTGCAGATTCCTGCGTACATTATATTACACTTACCATGGAAAGTCTGTATGAGCATGCAGATTCCTGCGTACAATATATTACACTTACCATGGAAAGTCCGTATGAGCGTGCAGATTCCTGCATACATGCTATTACACTTACCATGGAAAGTCCGTATGAGCGTACAGATTCCTGCGTACACGCTATTCCTCTTACCATGGAAAGTCTGTATGAGCGTGCAGATTCATGGTACATTATATTCCACTTACCATGGAAAGCCTGTATGAGCGTGCAGATTCCTGCGTACATTATATTACACTTACCATGGAAAGCCTGTATGAGCGTGCAGATTCCTGCGTACACGCTATTACACTTACCATGGAAAGTCCGTATGAGCATGCAGATTCCTGGGTACACGCTATTACACTCACCATGGAAAGTCCGTATGAGCGTGCAGATTCCTGGGTACACGCTATTACACTTACCATGGAAAGTCCGTATGAGCGTGCAGATTCCTGGGTACACGCTATTACACTTACCATTAAAAGTCCGTATGAGCGTGCAGATTCCTGCGTAGACGCTATTATACTCTCCATGGAAAGTCCGTATGAGCGTGCAGATCCCTGCGTACACGCTATTACACTTACCATGGAAAGTCTGTATGAGCGTGCAGATTCCTGGGTACATTATATTACACTTACCATGGAAAGTCTGTATGAGCGTGCAGATTCCTGCGTACACACTATTACACTTACCATGGGAAGTCTGTATGAGCGTGCAGATTCCTGCGTACATTATATTACACTTACCATGGAAAGTCTGTATGAGCGTGCAGATTCCTGCGTACATTATATTACACTTACCATGGAAGTCCATATGAGCGTGCTGATTCCTGGGTACACGCTATTACACTTACCATGGGAAGTCCATATGAGCGTAGAGATTCCTGCGTACTCGCTATTACACTTACCATGTAAAGTCTGTATGAGCGTACAGATTCCTGCATACATTATATTACACTTACCATGGAAAGTCTGTATGAGCGTGCAGATTCCTGCGTACACGCTATTATACTCACCATGGAAAGTCCGTATGAGCGTGCAGATTCCTGCATACACGCTATTACACTTACCATGGAAAGCCTGTATGAGCGTGCCGATTCCTGCGTACATTATTTTACACTTACCATGGAAAGTCTGTATGAGCGTGCAGATTCCTGCGTACATTATATTACACTTACCATGGAAAGTCCGTATGAGCGTACAGATTCCTGCGTACACGCAATTACACTTACCATGGAAAGCCTGTATGAGCGTGCAGATTCCTGCGTACATTATATTACATTTACCATGGAAAGTCTGTATGAGCGTGCAGATTCCTGCGTACATTATATTACACTTACCATGGAAAGTCCGTATGAGCGTACAGATTCCTGCGTACATGCTATTACACTTACCATGGAAAGTCCGTATGAGCGTGCAGATTCCTGCGTAGACACGCTATTACACTTACCATGGAAAGTCTGTATGAGCGTGCAGATTCCTGGGTACACGCAATTTCACTTACCATTAAAAGTCTGTATGAGCGTGCAGATTCCTGCGTACACGCTATTATACTCACCATGGAAAGTCTGTATAAGCGTGCAGATTCCTGCGTACACGCTATTATACTCACCATGGAAAGTCCGTATGAGCGTTGAGATTCCTGGCGTACATGCTATTACACTTACCATGGCAAGTCTGTATGAGCGTTGAGATTCCTGGCGTACACGCTATTACACTCACCATGGAAAGTCCGTATGAGCGTGCAGATTCCTGGGTACACGCTATTACACTTACCATGGAAAGTCCGTATGAGCGTGCAGATTCCTGCGTACACGCTATTACACTTACCATGGAAAGTCCGTATGAGCGTGCAGATTCCTGCGTACACGCTATTACACTTACCATGGAAAGTCCGTATGAGCGTTGAGATTCCTGGCGTACACGCTATTACACTCACCATGGGAAGTCCGTATGAGCGTTGAGATTCCTGGCGTACACGGTATTACACTCACCATGGGAAGTCCGTATGAGCGTTGAGATTCCTGGCGTACACGCTATTACACTCACCATGGAAAGTCTGTATGAGCATGCAGATTCCTGCGTACACGCTATTACACTTACCATGGAAAGTCCGTATGAGCGTGCAGATTCCTGCGTACATGCTATTACATTTACCATGGAAAGTCTGTATGAGCATGCAGATTTCTGTGTACACGCTATTACACTTACCATGGGACGTCTGTATGAGCGTGCAGATTCCTGCGTACATTATATTACACTTACCATGGGAAGTCCGTATGAGCGTGCAGATTCCTGGGTACACGCTATTACACTTACCATGGGAAGTCCGTAAGAGCGTACAGATTCCTGGGTACACGCTATTACACTTACCATGGGAAGTCCGTATGAGCGTACAGATTCCTGCGTACATTATATTACACTTACCATGGAAAGTCTGTATGAGCATGCAGATTCCTGCGAACACGCTATTACACTTACCATGGAAAGTCCGTATGAGCGTGCAGATTCCTGCGTACATTATATTACACTTGCCATGGAAAGACTGTATGAGCGTGCAGATTCCTGCATACATTATATTACACTTACCATGGAAAGTCCGTATGAGCGTGCAGATTCCTGCGTACATTATATTACACTTACCATGGAAAGTCTGTATGAGCATGCAGATTCCTGCGTACATTATATTACACTTACCATGGAAAGTCCGTATGAGCGTGCAGATTCCTGCGTACACGCTATTACACTTACCATGGGAAGTCCGTATGAGCGTGCAGATTCCTGCGTACATTAAATTACACTTACCATGGAAAGTCTGTATGAGCGTGCAGATTCCTGCGCACATTATATTACACTTACCATGGAAAGTCCGTATGAGTGTGCAGATTCCTGCGTACATTATATTACACTTACCATGGAAAGTCCGTATGAGCGTGCAGATTCCTGCGTACACGCGATTACACTTACCATGGAAAGTCCTTATGAGCATGCAGATTCCTGCGTACATTATATTACACTTACCATGGAAAGTCTGTATGAGCGTACAGATTCCTGGGTACATTATATTACACTTACCATGGGAAGTCCGTATGAGCATGCAGATTCCTGCGTACACGCTATTACACTTACCATGGAAAGTCCGTATGAGCGTGCAGATTCCTGCGTACACGCTATTACACTTACCTTGGGAAGTCCGTATGAGCGTTGAGATTCCTGGCGTACATGCTATTACACTTACCATGGCAAGTCTGTATGAGCGTTGAGATTCCTGGCGTACACGCTATTACACTCACCATGGAAAGTCCGTATGAGCGTGCAGATTCCTGGGTACACGCTATTACACTTACCATGGAAAGTCCGTATGAGCGTGCAGATTCCTGCGTACACGCTATTACACTTACCATGGAAAGTCCGTATGAGCGTGCAGATTCCTGCGTACACGCTATTACACTTACCATGGAAAGTCCGTATGAGCGTTGAGATTCCTGGCGTACACGCTATTACTCTCACCATGGGAAGTCCGTATGAGCGTTGAGATTCCTGGCGTACACGGTATTACACTCACCATGGGAAGTCCGTATGAGCGTTGAGATTCCTGGCGTACATTATATTACACTTGCCATGGAAAGACTGTATGAGCGTGCAGATTCCTGCATACATTATATTACACTTACCATGGAAAGTCCGTATGAGCGTGCAGATTCCTGCGTACATTATATTACACTTGCCATGGAAAGACTGTATGAGCGTGCAGATTCCTGCATACATTATATTACACTTACCATGGAAAGTCCGTATGAGCGTGCAGATTCCTGCGTACATTATATTACACTTACCATGGAAAGTCTGTATGAGCATGCAGATTCCTGCGTACATTATATTACACTTACCATGGAAAGTCCGTATGAGCGTGCAGATTCCTGCGTACACGCTATTACACTTACCATGGGAAGTCCGTATGAGCGTGCAGATTCCTGCGCACATTATATTACACTTACCATGGAAAGTCCGTATGAGTGTGCAGATTCCTGCGTACATTATATTACACTTACCATGGGAAGTCCGTATGAGCGTGCAGATTCCTGCGTACACGCTATTACACTTACCATGGAAAGTCCGTATGAGCGTGCAGATTCCTGCGTATACGCTATTATACTCACCGTGGAAAGTCGGTATGAGCATGCAGATTCCCGCGTACATTATATTACACTTACCATGGAAAGTCTGTATGAGCGTACAGATTCCTGGGTACATTATATTACACTTACCATGGGAAGTCCGTATGAGCGTGCAGATTCCTGCGTACACGCTATTACACTTACCATGGAAAGTCCGTATGAGCGTGCAGATTCCTGCGTATACGCTATTATACTCACCGTGGAAAGTCGGTATGAGCATGCAGATTCCTGCGTACATTATATTACACTTACCATGGAAAGTCTGTATGAGCGTGCAGATTCCTGGTTACACGCTATTACACTTACCATGGAAAGCCTGTATGAGCGTGCAGATTCCTGCGTACATTATATTACACTTACCATGGAAAGTCTGTATGAGCGTGCAGATTCCTGCGTACATTATATTACACTTACCATGGAAAGTCTGTATGAGCGGCAGATTCCTGCGTACATTATATTACACTTACCATGGAAAGTCCGTATGAGCGTGCAGATTCCTGCGTAGACACGCTATTACACTTTCCATGGAAAGTCTGTATGAGCGTGCAGATTCCTGGGTACACGCTATTACACTTACCATTAAAAGTCTGTATGAGCGTGCAGATTCCTGCGTACACGCTATTATACTCACCATGGAAAGTCTGTATGAGCGTGCAGATTCCTGCGTACACGCTATTATACTCACCATGGAAAGTCTGTATGAGCGTGCAGATTCCTGCGTACACGCTATTATACTCACCATGGAAAGTCTGTATGAGCGTGCAGATTCCTGCGTACACGCTATTACACTTACCATGGAAAGTCCGTATGAGCGTGCAGATTCCTGCGTACACGCTATTACATTTACCATGGAAAGTCCTTATGAGCATGCAGATTCCTGGGTACACGCTATTACACTTACCATGGAAAATCTGTATGAGCGTGCAGATTCCTGCGTACACACTATTACACTTACCATGGGAAGTCTGTATGAGCATGCAGATTCCTGCGTACATTATATTACACTTACCATGGAAAGTCTGTATGAGCGTGCAGATTCCTGCGTACATTATATTACACTTACCATGGAAGTCCGTATGAGCGTGCAGATTCCTGGGTACACGCTATTACACTTACCATGGGAAGTCCATATGAGCGTAGAGATTCCTGCGTACTCGCTATTACACTTACCATGTAAAGTCTGTATGAGCGTACAGATTCCTGCATACATTATATTACACTTACCATGGAAAGTCTGTATGAGCGTGCAGATTCCTGCGTACACGCTATTACACTTACCATGGAAAGTCTGTATGAGCGTGCAGATTCCTGCGTACATTATATTACACTTACCATGGAAAGTCTGTTTGAGCGTGCAGATTCCTGCATACAGTATATTACACTTACCATGGAAAGTCTGTATGAGCGTGCAGGTTCCTGCGTAGACATGCTATTACACTTACCATGGAAAGTCTGTATGAGCGTGCAGATTCCTTGGTACACGCTATTACACTTACCATTAAAAGTCTGTATGAGCGTGCAGATTCCTGCGTACCCGCTTTTATACTCACCATGGAAAGTCCGTATGAGCGTGCAGATCCCTGCGTACACGCTATTACACTTACCATGGAAAGTCTGTATGAGCGTGCAGATTCCTGGGTACACGCTATTACACTTACCATTAAAAGTCCGTATGAGCGTGCAGATTACTGCGTAGACGCTATTATACTCTCCATGGAAAGTCCGTATGAGCGTGCAGATCCCTGCGTACACGCTATTACACTTACCATGGAAAGTCTGTATGAGCGTGCAGATTCCTGGGTACATTATATTACACTTACCATGGAAAGTCTGTATGAGCGTGCAGATTCCTGCGTACACACTATTACACTTACCATGGGAAGTCTGTATGAGCGTGCAGATTCCTGCGTACATTATATTACACTTACCATGGAAAGTCTGTATGAGCGTGCAGATTCCTGCGTACATTATATTACACTTACCATGGAAGTCCGTATGAGCGTGCAGATTCCTGGGTACACGCTATTACACTTACCATGGGAAGTCCATATGAGCGTAGAGATTCCTGCGTACTCGCTATTACACTTACCATGTAAAGTCTGTATGAGCGTACAGATTCCTGCATACATTATATTACACTTACCATGGAAAGTCTGTATGAGCGTGCAGATTCCTGCGTACACGCTATTACACTTACCATGGAAAGTCTGTATGAGCGTGCAGATTCCTGCGTACATTATATTACACTTACCATGGAAAGTCTGTTTGAGCGTGCAGATTCCTGCATACATTATATTACACTTACCATGGAAAGTCTGTATGAGCGTGCAGGTTCCTGCGTAGACATGCTATTACACTTACCATGGAAAGTCTGTATGAGCGTGCAGATTCCTTGGTACACGCTATTACACTTACCATTAAAAGTCTGTATGAGCGTGCAGATTCCTGCGTACCCGCTTTTATACTCACCATGGAAAGTCCGTATGAGCGTGCAGATCCCTGCGTACACGCTATTACACTTACCATGGAAAGTCTGTATGAGCGTGCAGATTCCTGGGTACACGCTATTACACTTACCATTAAAAGTCCGTATGAGCGTGCAGATTCCTGCGTAGACGCTATTATACTCTCCATGGAAAGTCCGTATGAGCGTGCAGATCCCTGCGTACACGCTATTACACTTACCATGGAAAGTCTGTATGAGCGTGCAGATTCCTGGGTACATTATATTACACTTACCATGGAAAGTCTGTATGAGCGTGCAGATTCCTGTGTACACGCTATTACACTTACCATGGAAAGTCCGTATGAGCGTGTAGATTCCTGCGTACACGCTATTACATTTACCATGGAAAGTCCTTATGAGCATGCAGATTCCTGGGTACACGCTATTACACTTACCATGGGAAGTCTGTATGACCGTGCAGATTCCTGCGTACATTATATTACACTTACCATGGAAAGTCTGTATGAGCGTGCAGATTCCTGGGTACTCGCTATTACACTTACCATGGGAAGTCCGTATGAGCATACAGATTCTTGCATACACGCTATTACACTTACCATGGGAAGTCCGTATGAGCGTACAGATTCCTGCGTACATTATATTTCACTTACCATGGAAAGTCTGTATGAGCATGCAGATTCCTGCGTACACGCTATTACACTTACCATGGAATGTCCGTATGAGCGTGCAGATTCCTGCGTACATTATATTACACTTACCATGGAAAGTCTGTATGAGCGTGCAGATTCCTGCATACATTATATTACACTTACCATGGAAAGTCCGTATGAGCGTGCAGATTCCTGCGTACATTATATTACACTTACCATGGAAAGTCTGTATGAGCATGCAGATTCCTGCGTACAATATATTACACTTACCATGGAAAGTCCGTATGAGCGTGCAGATTCCTGCATACATGCTATTACACTTACCATGGAAAGTCCGTATGAGCGTACAGATTCCTGCGTACACGCTATTCCTCTTACCATGGAAAGTCTGTATGAGCGTGCAGATTCCTGGTACATTATATTCCACTTACCATGGAAAGCCTGTATGAGCGTGCAGATTCCTGCGTACATTATATTACACTTACCATGGAAAGCCTGTATGAGCGTGCAGATTCCTGCGTACACGCTATTACACTTACCATGGAAAGTCCGTATGAGCATGCAGATTCCTGGGTACACGCTATTACACTCACCATGGAAAGTCCGTATGAGCGTGCAGATTCCTGGGTACACGCTATTACACTTACCATGGAAAGTCCGTATGAGCGTGCAGATTCCTGGGTACACGCTATTACACTTACCATTAAAAGTCCGTATGAGCGTGCAGATTCCTGCGTAGACGCTATTATACTCTCCATGGAAAGTCCGTATGAGCGTGCAGATCCCTGCGTACACGCTATTACACTTACCATGGAAAGTCTGTATGAGCGTGCAGATTCCTGGGTACATTATATTACACTTACCATGGAAAGTCTGTATGAGCGTGCAGATTCCTGCGTACACACTATTACACTTACCATGGGAAGTCTGTATGAGCGTGCAGATTCCTGCGTACATTATATTACACTTACCATGGAAAGTCTGTATGAGCGTGCAGATTCCTGCGTACATTATATTACACTTACCATGGAAGTCCATATGAGCGTGCTGATTCCTGGGTACACGCTATTACACTTACCATGGGAAGTCCATATGAGCGTAGAGATTCCTGCGTACTCGCTATTACACTTACCATGTAAAGTCTGTATGAGCGTACAGATTCCTGCATACATTATATTACACTTACCATGGAAAGTCTGTATGAGCGTGCAGATTCCTGCGTACACGCTATTAGATGTAATGACTTGATTGTAATCTGTATTCCCTGGGTGGGGGCTGTTGCTCAGTGATGCCTAGTTTATGGTAGGATACTGTTTGTGTTTACACAAACCCAGTGCTACATTTCTTTGATTAATGGAGCATGTCTCAATCAGACTTTCTTTAAGTTCAGAATCAGTATAGAGGCAGCCGTGTATTTTAAGCACTAATGCTGCATACACACGTAACTATTTTAGTAGCATACGATTATCTGTCAGATTTTCCCTTGAAAAATGAACGATTTTTTGAAGTGTAATGAACGATTTTTACAACGATGATCCAAAAATGTTCCTTCCCTTAATGAGAATCATTATGTTGGTCAGTCTGAAATGAGCTACAAACGGGAGCGCGCTTGAACGATTTTCGTTCATTGTTATAACTCCGGAACTGAACGTTTTTTTGAACGATAACGAAGTCGTTATAGTTAAATCGTTAAAAAAATCGTTACGTGTGTATGCACCATAAGTGTGTTATAACTCGAAGTGTAATTTATGTAACATTTAAAAATCAGTTGAACAAACATTGAACAACATCTACGACAAGGTCATTCCAATATCATTCCTTAACAGTCGTTTGTGTGTTGTATATTTTTGAATGTTTTGAAAAAAAGTATCAAAAACTTCTATTAATGATATCACTTCATGGAATCATCTCTAATACGCCTTTTACACCGGAGCTAAAACCCGGGTGTCACGCTGGGAGGCGGGTCTTTGAAAGCTGAGGCTGCAGGAAGAAACGAAGGCGAGGGGCCTGGATGTACGTTCTCCGCATCCACGGGTTTTGGTCGTCGTTGGCGAGACCTAGACAAAGGTGCGGAATCTAAGCCACGGGATGGTGTTCGCCAGTTACCCCTCCTAGCGGGATGTGGGCTTGAGCTGCACCCCGTAAGCAGGTCGCGGTCCTTTGACTTGGTGACCAAAGCCCGCGGGAAAAGGAGAAACGAACACTCGTAGCCCAAGGGTAAGGTGCCAGTAAGAGGCACGTAGGGACTAGGGTGGAACCCCCGGTTCGGGATACTATACTTGAGGTACGAGAGAATGCGCACTGCGGACACACCCTACCGAGTCGCCGGTCGGAAGGATTGCACCACGGTGCAATACCGTATGAAATAGGTAGTGACCACGGAGTCCAGAAACGAGGTGGGTAGTGGTATTGGACCCGGCCAGAGATGGTAAGTACTGGAGAGGTGGATACGTATAACTGCACACAGGCTGAGATGGTAAAGCACTGGTGAGATGGACGATATAGCTGTACACAGGCTGAGGTGGTAAAGCACTGGTGAGATGAATGATATAGCTGCACACAGGCTGAGATGGTAAAGCACTGATGAGATGAATGATATAGCTGCACACAGGCTGAGGTGGTAAAGCACTGATGAGATGAACTGAATGGTATAGCTGTACACAGGCTGAGGTGGTAAAGCACTGATGAGATGAATGATATAGCTGCACACAGGCTGAGATGGTAAAGCACTGATGAGACGGATGATATAGCTGCACACAGGCTGAGATGGTAAAGCACTGGTGAGACGAATGATATAGCTGCACACAGGCTGAGGTGGTAAAGCACTGATGAGATGAACGATATAGCTGCACACAGGCTGAGATGGTAAAGCACTGGTGAGACGAATGATATAGCTGTACACAGGCTGAGGTGGTAAAGCACTGATGAGATGAATGATATAGCTGCACACAGGCTGATGTGGTAAAGCACTGATGAGACGGATGATATAGCTGCACACAGGCTGAGATGGTAAAGCACTGGTGAGACGAATGATATAGCTGTACACAGGCTGAGGTGGTAAAGCACTGATGAGATGAATGATATAGCTGCACACAGGCTGATGTGGTAAAGCACTGATGAGACGGATGATATAGCTGCACACAGGCTGAGATGGTAAAGCACTGGTGAGATGAATGATATAGCTGCACACAGGCGAGGTAGTAACACACTGATGAGATGAATGATATAGCTGCACACAGGCTGAGGTGGTAAAGCACTGATGAGATGAATGATATAGCTGTACACAGGCTGAGGTGGTAAAGCACTGATGAGATGAATGATATAGCTGTACACAGGCTGAGATGGTAAAGCACTGGTGAGATGGATGATATAGCTGCACACAGGCTGATGTGGTAAAGCACTGATGAGACGGATGATATAGCTGCACACAGGCTGAGATGGTAAAGCACTGGTGAGACGAATGATATAGCTGCACACAGGCTGAGGTGGTAAAGCACTGATGAGATGAACGATATAGCTGCACACAGGCTGAGATGGTAAAGCACTGGTGAGACGAATGATATAGCTGTACACAGGCTGAGGTGGTAAAGCACTGATGAGATGAATGATATAGCTGCACACAGGCTGAGATGGTAAAGCACTGATGAGATGGATGATATAGCTGCACACAGGCTGAGATGGTAAAGCACTGGTGAGATGAATGATATAGCTGTACACAGGCTGAGATGGTAAAGCACTGATGAGATGAATGATATAGCTGCACACAGGCTGAGGTGGTAAAGCACTGATGAGATGAATGATATAACTGCACACAGGCTGAGGTGGTAAAGCACTGGTGAGATGAATGATATAGCTGCACACAGGCTGAGGTGGTAAAGCACTGGTGAGATGAATGAGATAGCTGCACACAGGCGAGGTAGTAACACACTGATGAGATGAATGATATAGCTGCACACAGGCTGAGGTGGTAAAGCACTGATGAGATGAATGATATAGCTGTACACAGGCTGAGGTGGTAAAGCACTGGTGAGATGGATGATATAGCTGCACACAGGCTGAGGTGGTAAAGCACTGGTGAGATGAATGATATAGCTGCACACAGGCTGAGGTGGTAAAGCACTGATGAGATGAATGATATAACTGCACACAGGCTGAGGTGGTAAAGCACTGGTGAGATGAATGATATAGCTGCACACAGGCTGAGGTGGTAAAGCACTGGTGAGATGAATGAGATAGCTGCACACAGGCTGAGGTGGTAACGCACTGATGAGATGAATGATATAGCAGCACACAGGCTGAGGTGGTAAAGCACTGATGAGATGAACGATATAGCTGCACACAGGCTGAGATGGTAAAGCACTGGTGAGACGAATGATATAGCTGCACACAGGCTGAGGTGGTAAAGCACTGGTGAGACGAATGATATAGCTGCACACAGGCTGAGATGGTAAAGCACTGATGAGATGAATGATATAGCTGCACACAGGCTGAGGTGGTAAAGCACTGGTGAGACAGACGGTATAGCTGCACACACTGGGATAGCTCACTGAAAGCAAGGGAACCTGGAACGAGAGACCACTAGTAACACTAGCAGCAACAATGGTTGTTCAGGCAATTACCTGATACTGTCACGACCCTGTCTAGTTGTCACCTTTTTGCCTTGAGACTTATCCCTGTCAGCTCCCCCATGTATCTGTGTGTGTAATTTGCCTGGAGGATTTGCTCTGATTATTGCACCTGGTCTCTCCTCTGTCTGTGAGCACTGCTAGTCCTGATTGGAATCACAGGTGTGGTTCTGATTCTCAGAGCTGCAGTGATGAATACTCCCTCTGCATGTTGTGCCTTCCACCACTCACAATGCTACTGCCAGACCACCTGTCCGTATCCACCAATTGCTGCCAGATCCAGGGTATATATATCCTCCCTGATAGCATTCTGGGTCTGAACATCTCGTCTTCCCGTGGTGTATGGTTCATGCTGTTTCTGTATACAATGGTATCCCTGACTCCTGCTGACAGCAACCCCTGGCGCATCCAGAAAACCTGTTACAGCTATACCTGGCAATCCAGTAAACCTGCTGGCAGCAACACCCCCCCCCAGTGCATCCAGAAAACCTGCTACAACTATACCTGGCAATCCAGTAAACCTGCTGACAGCAACCCCTGGTGCTTCCAGAAAACCTGCTACAGCAATACCTGGCATCCAGACGCCCTGTTACAGCAATACCTGGCCTGTGCTCTGCTGCTAGTCCTACTCCTGGTTGGTCCCTGGCACTCAAAACCTGCATCGTGTCACCCTGCCTTGCTTCCTGCTGTGGATCAACTCCTGCTCTTTTTACCTACCTATTCCCTCCCTGAACCTAAAATTTCCAGACCTACCCTTTCCTTCCTGAACCTGTTATTCCCTATTGCTCATCCAGCCTGCACTTGTGTTCCAGCCTTTGTCACAGAAATTCCAGATTACCCTGTTTAGCCCTCATCTCAGCATTACCTGACTTCCCTTCAGCCATTGTCACATTATTCCAGTCCAGAGTCAAGTTCCAAGCTCATCAGTTCAGTCCACGTTGTTCCAGTCCAGAATCAAGTTCTTAGTTCATCAGTTCAATTCAACAAGTCTTTCTGCCGGTCCCAGTCCGGTCCCTCCAGTTTCTGTCATTTATCATCAAAGGCAGTTTTCACTGCTACACAAGTGTTGTAAATAGAGCTATCTACATCACCCATGGTTCCGGTCCAGCCGGCCTCCAGAGAATCCAGTTCATCACCTGAGACAGGTAACTCACAAGCACCAATCATGACAGATACACAGGAGCCAGATGTATACCCCTGGAAGCCTGCTGATTGGTCCACAGCATCAGCAGACCATCAGGGAAGGAAGGCAAGTCACAAGGGGAAGTGTCATGGCGGCACCCATGATGGAGACTCCGATCCTCGCGCACCAGGCCGCCCGACACACCAGCATCAGGGAGAAAGCTCAGCACATCCCACGTCACCGCACCAGCCACCCGACTGCCCAGAAAGTCAGAGGGGGACGGTAAGGGATGGCCGATCCCCGGTTGAACTCTGACAGTACCCCCCCCCCTTTCAGGGTGGACACCGGACACTAACCAGGCTTACCAGGAAATTTAATATGGAAGGCTCGAACCATTTGAGGCACGTGAACGTCTGTGGCTCTGATCCATGCCCTTTCCTCAGGGCCATACCCCTTCCACTCAATGAGATATTGGAGGTTGTTAGACTTGGTAAACCGAGATTCTAGAATCTTCCCCACCTCGAACTCTGTACCTTGTGAGGTTTGCACTTGAGGTAACTTGGGAGCAGAAGTCTGAAAACAATTCAACACCAGAGGATGTAGCAGAGAAATATGAAAGGTATTGGATATTCTTAGTTGAGGAGGGAGCTCCAATTTATACACAACTGGGTTGATGACTTTGTGAACACGGTAAGGACCAATGAAGCGTGGGGCTAGTTTTATACTGGTTACTTTTAATCGAATGTTCCTGGAGGACACCCAGACTTTATCTCCAACTCTCAGCAGTGGAACAGCGACACGTCGTCTATCTGCAAATTTTTTATAGTTCTTAGACTATTGCTTCAGAGAAGAATGAACCCTCCAAATGGTTGCAAAAGATTCCACCAAGTTAGAAACTGCAGGAACCTCTACTGCTGGTAAATTTTGAAAATCTGGGACTCGAGGATGTCTCCTGAACACCGTGAAAAAAAGGAGTGGCTTTGGAGGAAGTGTGATATTTGAAGTTGTGCGAAAATTCTGCCCAAGGTAGTAGATCCACCCAGTTGTCTTGTGAGGAAGACACGAAGAGTCTTATAAAGGTCTCCAGCTCTTGGTTAACTCTTTCGGTTTGCCCATTAGTTTGTGGATGATAGGCAGATGAAAATTTTAACTTAGTTCCACAAGTACTACATAAGGCTCTCCAGAATTTAGCTACAAATTGGTCAGAAATGATCTCTTTTGGAAGCCCATGTAACCTGAATATCTCTTTAACAAAAACTTTTGCCAACTGAGGACCAGAAGGGAGACCCATCAATGTAATAAAATGTGCCATTTTTGAAAAGCGATCCACCACTACCCATATGGTATTGTATCCTTTAGAGCATGGGAGTTCAGAGTTGAAGTCCATGGATATATGGGTCCAAGGAGCATCCGGAATGGATAGGGGTTGCAGGAGACCTGCTGTCTTCTTACGGGGAACCTTATGCTGAGAGCATTTCACACATGATAGTATAAGTTCTCGAATGTCCCCTTTCATTGTGGGCCACCAATAAGAACGCTGAAGGAATTTGTAAGTTTTGAGGATACCCGAATGACCGGCGAACAGAGAGCTATGAGCCCAGGCTAGCAATTTCGTCCGTAATTCCGAGGTTTCAAAAATTTTCCCTGGAGGAGGAGGAGTCAAAACTTGAGTAGAGGCAAAGAACATAGGATCTAGAATTGGTCGAGAACGTTGATGATCCTCTTCTTGAGTGTCGAACAAAAATGACCGTGAAAGGGCATCAGCCTTTTTGTTTAGACTGCCTGGATGAAACTGAAGTTTTAAATTGAACCTTGAAAAGAACAAGCTCTAGTTGTATTTACCAGACTATGCTCAGTTTCTGATTTCACTAATGCTCCTTTCCCTCTCTTAGATCACAACCTTATCACCTGCACGCTCTCCTCTATTACATCAACCTCAATGTCAGTGAAATCAACCAAACCTCCTAAAACCCACAGAAATATTAATGCTATTAACTTTCAACAACTATCTACCTCTACAACAACGACTCTCACCAATTTCTACATTCATTTCTCCTGAGACTGCTGCATCACACCTAAACCAGATTCTAGTAAAAGCCCTCGATGAAGTAGCTCCAGCTAACCATCACACTCAGCGTAGACTTAGACGTCAACTGTGGCATACTAACTTAACAAGGCATCTACAAAAACTCACGTAAAGTAGAACATCAGTGGCGAAAGTCTCGTACTCCATGTGACTTCCTCACATATAAGACTATCTACAACTCTTATTGAACTGCTCTGGACAGTGCCAAACAGACATTTCCAATCTCTAATCTCTGCCCAAGTGACTTTTTAATACATTTAAATTGCTTCTTACCCCTCCCTCACCCAAACCACCTACTACTATCTGTGCACATGATCTTGCTTCCTATTTTTAGGACAAGATTCATAATATCTGAAATTAAATGGTATGCTCTTCCTCAGCTAGTGACCTGCTCAATTCCCTACCTATACCCTCCGGCATATTCTCTACATTTGATCTCAAATGAAGATGAAGTATCTACACTCTTCTCATCCTCCTACTCTATTACCTCTCCTCTAGATCCTATACCCTCTCAAATCAGTAAAACTCTGGGCCTGATTCAGAGCCGGACGCTCTGACCAGAGCGCTCGCTCTGAATCAGGGCCCTCCTACCTAAAAATGGAGCGGCCTCTTGGACGTTCGCATAGCTGTGGGTTACCATCCACAGCTTATGCGAGCATCCATGATGATGGTCAAGACCATCGGGCTTGCGACGAGACCCTGCGGTAGGGTCTTGCTGCCGCAAGCCCTGGAGTGATTTTGGCTCTATCAGAGCCAAAATCACTCCCACTGACATCACTAGTGAAGTCAGTGGGGCCGGACCCAGATGGTAGGTGTTCCCATGGGAACGCCTCCGTCTGGCAGCCACACCCACCAAAAGGGGCGTGCTGTCAATCAACATCGACAGCAGGCCCCCTTTTGGTGCGAGACCTGCACGACAGAGCTCCCTCCGTCGTGCGCATGCACACTAGGGCACCATCGACCCGCTTGCAAGCGCTCGCGAGCGGGTCTGAATCAGGCCCTCTGTCTCCTGTGCTCATCACAACCCTAACTAACATCTGTAATCTCTCTTTACTGGCAACTTTCCATCACTGTTCAAGCATGCAGTGATTACTCCTATTCTGAAAAAACTAAATTCTGATCCTAACACCCTCTCAAATTACCGTCCTATCTCCCAGCTCCCATGCCCCTCCAAGTTACTGGAGAGACTTGTCTACACCCGCCTCACACACTTTCTTAACACCCAGAACTTATTGGACCCACTTCAGTCCGGCTTTCGTTCCCAGCACTCCACAGAGACAGCACTGACAAAGGTAGTAAATGATCTGGTCACTGCTAAGTCCATTACTCACTACTAATTCTGCTAGATCTCTCTACTGCTTTTGACACTGTTGGCCACTTTCTTAGGTCTTAAGGATACAACTCTTTCTTGGTTCTCATCCTACCTATCTAATCACTCTTTTTCTGTTCGTTTTTCTGATTCTGCCTCCTCTTCGCTACCTCTATCAGTTGGAGTACCGCAAGGCTCTGTATTAGGTCCTCTGCTTTTCTCAATCTATACCACCTCGCTTGGCAAACTAATCCGCTCTTTTGGATTTCAGTACCATTCTGTATGTGGATGATACTCAAATCTACCTATCCTCCCCAGATTTATCACCATCTGTATTAGTCCGTGTCACTGAATGTATTTCTGCCATTTCATCTTGGATGTCATCTCGCCACCTGAAACTTAATATTTCTAAAACAGAATTAATTATATTTCCACCGGCCAATAACAGTTACCAACCTGATCTCTCTATCAGTGTTGATAACTCAACAATCCACCCTGCCCCACAAGCTCGCTGCCTAGGTGTCATCCTTGACTCTGAACTGCCTTTGTTCCCCACATTCAATCTGTCTCAAAATCATGTTACATACATCTAAAAAATATCCAAAATTCGACCATATCTCACACAAGACACTGCAAAAACTCTAATCCATGCACTCATTATTTCCCGCATTGACAATTGCAATATATAGCACCTATCCTTGTGTATCAATTTCTATTTCCTTATAGATTGTAAGCTTGCAAGCAGGGCCTTCCTACCTATATATCTGTCTGTTATTACCCAGATTTGTTCTATAAATGTTTCCAATTGTAAAGTGCAATGTAATATGCTGCGCTATATAAGAAACTGATAATAAATAAAAGTCCGTATGAGCGTGCAGATTCCTGCGTACATTATATTACACTTACCATGGAAAGTCCGTATGAGCGTGCAGATTCCTGCGTACACGCTATTACACTTACCATGGAAAGTCTGTATGAGCGTGCAGATTCCTGCGTACACGCTATTACACTTACCATGGAAAGTCCGTATGAGCGTGCAGATTCCTGCGTACACGCTATTACACTTACCATGGAAAGTCTGTATGAGCATGCAGATTCCTGCGTACACGCTATTACACTTACCATGGAAAGTCCGTATGGGCGTGCAGATTCCTGCGTACATTATATTACACTTACCATGGAAAGTCCGTATGAGCGTGCAGATTCCTGCATACACGCTATTACACTTACCATGGAAAGTCTGTATGAGCGTGCAGATTCCTGCGTACACGCTATTACACTTACCATGGAAAGTCCGTATGAGCGTGCAGATTCCTGCGTACATTATATTACACTCACCATGGAAAGTTTCTATGAGCGTGCAGATTCCTGCGCACAAGCTATTACACTTACCATGGAAAGTCTGTGAGAAGGGGGAGTTAGGGTTAGGCACCCCCCCCCCGGGAGGGTTAGGTTTTGGGTGCGAGGAGGGGGGTTAGGTTTAGGCACCCCTGGGGGGACGCTAGTGTTAGGCACTAGGGGGCGTTAGGCACCCCTAAGGGAGGGTTAGGGATAGTTTAAATACTTACCCTGTCGGGATCTTCTGCCTGCCGGCATTGGTATTACATCCAATGGGCTTATGTCGGCGGTGTGTCATACCGATTCCCATTATAGGATACATCCAGACATTTCCTTGTAATCACTCAGAACTTGTAGTTGTGGGGGTCCATATTAGATCACCCCATGGTTGTCAGTCATACCCAGAAGGACCCATGGTAGTGGGGAGCCCAGTACTGGTGAAACTATGCCCCTAATACCAATGCATCATCCATCCAATGTCATTGCATTAGAAAGCCTACTGACTATTAATACTCTGACTTTACATTTAATCAAAGAAATAGACACCACACAGCTATAGAATAGGCTCTGCTCAAATCTCGCACTCACCCACAATATCACCACTTACCCATCCTAATGACTACTCACCTGCCATATCACCACTTACCCATCCTAATGACTACTCACCCACAATATCACCACTTACCCATCCTAATGATTACTCACCCACTATATAACCACCTACCCATCATAATGACTACTCACCCACCATATCACCACTTACCCATCCTAATGACTACTCACCCACCACATCACCACTTACTCATCCTAATGACTACTCACCCACCATATCACCACTTACTCATCCTAATGACTACTCACCCACCATATCACCACTTACCCATCCTAATGACTACTCACCTGCCATATCACCACTTACCCATCCTAATGACTACTCACCCACAATATCACCACTTACCCATCCTAATGATTACTCACCCACTATATAACCACCTACCCATCATAATGACTACTCACCCACCATATCACCACTTACCCATCCTAATGACTACTCACCCACCACATCACCACTTACCCATCCTAATGATTACTCACCCACCATGTCACCACTTACCCATCCTAATGACTACTCACCCACCATATCACCACTTACCCATCCTAATGACTACTCACCCACCATATCACCACTTACCCATCCTAATGACTACTCACCCACCATATCACCACTTACTCATCCTAATGACTACTCACCCGCCATATCACCACTTACTCATCCTAAAGACTACTCACCCACCATATCACCACTTACCCATCCTAATGACTACTCACCCGCCATATCACCACTTACCCATCCTAATGACTACTCACCCACCATATCACCACTTACCCATCCTAATGATTACTCACCCACCATATCACCACTTACCCATCCTAATGACTACTCACCCACCATATCACCACTTACCCATCCTAATGACTACTCACCCACCACATCACCACTTACCGATCCTAATGACTACTCACCCACCATATCACCACTTACTCATCCTAATGACTACTCACCCACCATATCACCACTTACACATCCTAATGACTACTCACCCACCATGTCACCACTTACCCATCCTAATGACTACTCACCCACCATATCACCACTTACCCATCCTAATGATTACTCACCCACCATGTCACCACTTACCCATCCTAATGACTACTCACCCACCATATCACCACTTACCCATCCTAATGACTACTCACCCACCATATCACCACTTACTCATCCCAATGACTACTCACCCACCATATCACCACTTACCCATCCTAATGACTACTCACCCACAATATCACCACTTACCCATCCTAATGATTACTCACCCACCATATCACCACTTACCCATCCTAATGACTACTCACCCACCATATCACCACTTACCCATCCTAATGACTACTCACTCACCACTTACCCATCCTAATGACTACTCACCCACCATATCACCACTTACCCATCCTAATGACTACTCACCCACCATATCACCACTTACTCATCCTAATGACTACTCACCCACCATATCACCACTTACCCATCCTAATGACTACTCACCCACCATATCACCACTTATTCATCCTAATGACTACTCACCCACAATATCACCACTTACCCATCCTAATGACTACTCACCCACCACATCACCACTTACCCATCTTAATGACTACTCACCCACCATATCACCACTTACCCATCACATCACCATTTACCCATCCTAATGACTACTCACCCACCATATCACCACTTACCCATCCTAATGACTACTCACCCACCATATCACCACTTACTCATCCTAATGACTACTCACCCACCATATCACCACTTACCCATCCTAATGATTACTCACCCACCATCTCACCACTTACCCATCCTAATGACTACTCACCCACCATGTCACCACTTACCCATCCTAATGACTACTCACCTGCCATATCACCACTTACCCATCCTAATGACTACTCACCCACAATATCACCACTTACCCATCCTAATGATTACTCACCCACTATATAACCACCTACCCATCATAATGACTACTCACCCACCATATCACCACTTACCCATCCTAATGACTACTCACCCACCACATCACCACTTACTCATCCTAATGACTACTCACCCACCATATCACCACTTACTCATCCTAATGACTACTCACCCACCATATCACCACTTACCCATCCTAATGACTACTCACCTGCCATATCACCACTTACCCATCCTAATGACTACTCACCCACAATATCACCACTTACCCATCCTAATGATTACTCACCCACTATATAACCACCTACCCATCATAATGACTACTCACCCACCATATCACCACTTACCCATCCTAATGACTACTCACCCACCACATCACCACTTACCCATCCTAATGATTACTCACCCACCATGTCACCACTTACCCATCCTAATGACTACTCACCCACCATATCACCACTTACCCATCCTAATGACTACTCACCCACCATATCACCACTTACCCATCCTAATGACTACTCACCCACCATATCACCACTTACTCATCCTAATGACTACTCACCCGCCATATCACCACTTACTCATCCTAAAGACTACTCACCCACCATATCACCACTTACCCATCCTAATGACTACTCACCCGCCATATCACCACTTACCCATCCTAATGACTACTCACCCACCATATCACCACTTACCCATCCTAATGATTACTCACCCACCATATCACCACTTACCCATCCTAATGACTACTCACCCACCATATCACCACTTACCCATCCTAATGACTACTCACCCACCACATCACCACTTACCGATCCTAATGACTACTCACCCACCATATCACCACTTACTCATCCTAATGACTACTCACCCACCATATCACCACTTACACATCCTAATGACTACTCACCCACCATGTCACCACTTACCCATCCTAATGACTACTCACCCACCATATCACCACTTACCCATCCTAATGATTACTCACCCACCATGTCACCACTTACCCATCCTAATGACTACTCACCCACCATATCACCACTTACCCATCCTAATGACTACTCACCCACCATATCACCACTTACTCATCCCAATGACTACTCACCCACCATATCACCACTTACCCATCCTAATGACTACTCACCCACAATATCACCACTTACCCATCCTAATGATTACTCACCCACCATATCACCACTTACCCATCCTAATGACTACTCACCCACCATATCACCACTTACCCATCCTAATGACTACTCACTCACCACTTACCCATCCTAATGACTACTCACCCACCATATCACCACTTACCCATCCTAATGACTACTCACCCACCATATCACCACTTACTCATCCTAATGACTACTCACCCACCATATCACCACTTACCCATCCTAATGACTACTCACCCACCATATCACCACTTATTCATCCTAATGACTACTCACCCACAATATCACCACTTACCCATCCTAATGACTACTCACCCACCACATCACCACTTACCCATCTTAATGACTACTCACCCACCATATCACCACTTACCCATCACATCACCATTTACCCATCCTAATGACTACTCACCCACCATATCACCACTTACCCATCCTAATGACTACTCACCCACCATATCACCACTTACTCATCCTAATGACTACTCACCCACCATATCACCACTTACCCATCCTAATGATTACTCACCCACCATCTCACCACTTACCCATCCTAATGACTACTCACCCACCATGTCACCACTTACCCATCCTAATGACTACTCACCCGCCATATCACCACTTACCCATCCAAATGACTACTCACCCGCCATATCACCACTTACCCATCCTAATGACTACTCACCCACAATATCACCACTTACCCATCCTAATGATTACTCACCCACCATGTCACCACTTACCCATCCTAATGACTACTCACCCACCATATCACCACTTACCCATCCTAATGATTACTCACCCACCATGTCACCACTTACCAATCCTAATGACTACTCACCCACCATATCACCACTTACCCATCCTAATGACTACTCACCCACCATATCACCACTTACCCATCCTAATGACTACTCACCCACCATATCACCACTTACTCATCCTAATGACTACTCACCTGCCATATCACCACTTACTCATCCTAATGACTACTCACCCACCATATCACCACTTACCCATCCTAATGACTACTCACCCGCCATATCACCACTTACCCATCCTAATGACTACTCACCCACCATATCACCACTTACCCATCCTAATGATTACTCACCCACCATATCACCACTTACCCATCCTAATGACTACTCACCCACCACATCACCACTTACCCATCCTAATGACTACTCACCCACCACATCACCACTTACCCATCCTAATGACTACTCACCCACCATATCACCACTTACTCATCCTAATGACTACTCACCCACCATATCACCACTTACACATCCTAATGACTACTCACCCACCATACCACTTACCCATCCTAATGACTACTCACCCACCATATCACAACTTACCCATCCTAATGACTACTCACCCACCATATCACCACTTACCCATCCTAATGACTACTCACTCACCACTTACCCATCCTAATGACTACTCACCCACCATATCACCACTTACCCATCCTAATGACTACTCACCCACCATATCACCACTTACTCATCCTAATGACTACTCACCCACCATATCACCACTTACCCATCCTAATGACTACTCACCCACCATATCACCACTTATTCATCCTAATGACTACTCACCCACAATATCACCACTTACCCATCCTAATGACTACTCACCCACCACATCACCACTTACCCATCTTAATGACTACTCACCCACCATATCACCACTTACCCATCACATCACCATTTACCCATCCTAATGACTACTCACCCACCATATCACCACTTACCCATCCTAATGACTACTCACCCACCATATCACCACTTACTCATCCTAATGACTACTCACCCACCATATCACCACTTACCCATCCTAATGATTACTCACCCACCATCTCACCACTTACCCATCCTAATGACTACTCACCCACCATGTCACCACTTACCCATCCTAATGACTACTCACCCGCCATATCACCACTTACCCATCCAAATGACTACTCACCCGCCATATCACCACTTACCCATCCTAATGACTACTCACCCACAATATCACCACTTACCCATCCTAATGATTACTCACCCACCATGTCACCACTTACCCATCCTAATGATTACTCACCCACCATGTCACCACTTACCCATCCTAATGACTACTCACCCACAATATCACCACTTACCCATCCTAATGATTACTCACCCACCATATCACCACTTACCCATCCTAATGATTACTCACCCACCATGTCACCACTTACCCATCCTAATGACTACTCAGCCACCATATCACCACTTACCCATCCTAATGATTACTCACCCGCCATATCACCACTTACCCATCCTAATGACTACTCACCCACAATATCACCACTTACCCATCCTAATGATTACTCACCCACCATGTCACCACTTACCCATCCTAATGACTACTCAGCCACCATATCACCACTTACCCATCCTAATGATTACTCACCCACCATGTCACCACTTACCCATCCTAATGACTACTCACCCACCATATCACCACTTACCCATCCTAATGACTACTCACCCACCATATCACCACTTACCCATCCTAATGACTACTCACCCACCATATCACCACTTACTCATCCTAATGACTACTCACCCGCCATATCACCACTTACTCATCCTAATGACTACTCACCCACCATATCACCACTTACCCATCCTAATGACTACTCACCCGCCATATCACCACTTACCCATCCTAATGACTACTCACCCACCATATCACCACTTACCCATCCTAATGATTACTCACCCACCATATCACCACTTACCCATCCTAATGACTACTCACCCACCACATCACCACTTACCCATCCTAATGACTACTCACCCACCACATCACCACTTACCCATCCTAATGACTACTCACCCACCACATCACCACTTACCCATCCTAATGACTACTCACCCACCATATCACCACTTACCCATCCTAATGACTACTCACCCACCATATCACCACTTACTCATCCTAATGACTACTCACCCACCATATCACCACTTACACATCCTAATGACTACTCACCCACCATACCACTTACCCATCCTAATGACTACTCACCCACCATATCACAACTTACCCATCCTAATGATTACTCACCCACCATGTCACCACTTACCCATCCTAATGATTACTCACCCACCATATCACCACTTACCCATCCTAATGACTACTCACCCACCATATCACCACTTACCCATCCTAATGACTACTCACCCACCACATCACCACTTACCCATCCTAATGACTACTCACCCACCATATCACCACTTACTCATCCTAATGACTACTCACCCACCATATCACCACTTACACATCCTAATGACTACTCACCCACCATATCACCACTTACCCATCCTAATGACTACTCACCCACCATATCACCACTTACCCATCCTAATGATTACTCACCCACCATGTCACCACTTACCCATCCTAATGACTACTCACCCACCATATCACCACTTACCCATCCTAATGACTACTCACCCACCATATCACCACTTACTCATCCTAATGACTACTCACCCGCCATATCACCACTTACTCATCCTAATGACTACTCACCCACCATATCACCACTTACCCATCCTAATGACTACTCACCCGCCATATCCCCACTTACCCATCCTAATGACTACTCACCCACCATATCACCACTTACCCATCCTAATGATTACTCACCCACCATATCACCACTTACCCATCCTAATGACTACTCACCCACCATATCTCCACTTACCCATCCTAATGACTACTCACCCACCACATCACCACTTACCCATCCTAATGACTACTCACCCACCATATCACCACTTACTCATCCTAATGACTACTCACCCACCATATCACCACTTACACATCCTAATGACTACTCACCCACCATGTCACCACTTACCCATCCTAATGACTACTCACCCACCATATCACCACTTACCCATCCTAATGATTACTCACCCACCATGTCACCACTTACCCATCCTAATGACTACTCACCCACCATATCACCACTTACCCATCCTAATGACTACTCACCCACCATATCACCACTTACTCATCCCAATGACTACTCACCCACCATATCACCACTTACCCATCCTAATGACTACTCACCCGCCATATCACCACTTACCCATCCTAATGACTACTCACCCGCCATATCACCACTTACCCATCCTAATGACTACTCTCCCACAATATCACCACTTACCCATCCTAATGACTACTCACCCACCGTATCACCACTTACCCATCCTAATGACTACTCACTCACCACTTACCCATCCTAATGACTACTCACCCACCATATCACCACTTACTCATCCTAATGACTACTCACCCACCATATCACCACTTACCCATCCTAATGACTACTCACCCACCATATCACCACTTACCCATCCTAATGACTACTCACCCACCATATCACCACTTACCCATCACATCACCATTTACCCATCCTAATGACTACTCACCCACCATATCACCACTTACCCATCCTAATGACTACTCACCCACCATATCACCACTTACTCATCCTAATGACTACTCACCCACCATATCACCACTTACCCATCCTAATGACTACTCACCCGCCATATCACCACTTACCCATCCTAGTGACTACTCACCCACCACATCACCACTTACCCATCCTAATGACTACTCACCCACCATATCACCACTTACCCATCCTAATGACTACTCACCCACCACATCACCACTTACCCATCCTAATGACTACTCACCCACCATATCACCACTTACCCATCCTAATGACTACTCACCCACCACATCACCACTTACCCATCCTAATGACTACTCACCCACCATATCACCACTTACCCATCCTAATGACTACTCACCCACCACATCACCACTTACCCATCCTAATGACTACTCACCCACCATATCACCACTTACCCATCCTAATGACTACTCACCCACCACATCACCACTTACCCATCCTAATGACTACTCACCCACCACATCACCACTTACCCATCCTAATGACTACTCACCCAGCATATCACCACTTACCCATCCTAATGACTACTCACCCACCACATCACCACTTACCCATCCTAATGACTACTCACCCACCATATCACCACTTACTCATCCTAATGACTACTCACCCGCCATATCACCACTTACTCATCCTAATGACTACTCACCCGCCATATCACCACTTACCCATCCTAATGACTACTCACCCGCCATATCACCACTTACCCATCCTAATGACTACTCACCCACCATATCACCACTTACCCATCCTAATGATTACTCACCCACCATATCACCACTTACCCATCCTAATGACTACTCACCCACCATATCACCACTTACCCATCCTAATGACTACTCACCCACCACATCACCACTTACCCATCCTAATGACTACTCACCCACCACATCACCACTTACCCATCCTAATGACTACTCACCCACCATATCACCACTTACCCATCCTAATGACTACTCACCCACCATATCACCACTTACTCATCCTAATGACTACTCACCCACCATATCACCACTTACACATCCTAATGACTACTCACCCACCATACCACTTACCCATCCTAATGACTACTCACCCACCATATCACAACTTACCCATCCTAATGATTACTCACCCACCATGTCACCACTTACCCATCCTAATGATTACTCACCCACCATATCACCACTTACCCATCCTAATGACTACTCACCCACCATATCACCACTTACCCATCCTAATGACTACTCACCCACCACATCACCACTTACCCATCCTAATGACTACTCACCCACCATATCACCACTTACTCATCCTAATGACTACTCACCCACCATATCACCACTTACACATCCTAATGACTACTCACCCACCATATCACCACTTACCCATCCTAATGACTACTCACCCACCATATCACCACTTACCCATCCTAATGATTACTCACCCACCATGTCACCACTTACCCATCCTAATGACTACTCACCCACCATATCACCACTTACCCATCCTAATGACTACTCACCCACCATATCACCACTTACTCATCCTAATGACTACTCACCCGCCATATCACCACTTACTCATCCTAATGACTACTCACCCACCATATCACCACTTACCCATCCTAATGACTACTCACCCGCCATATCCCCACTTACCCATCCTAATGACTACTCACCCACCATATCACCACTTACCCATCCTAATGATTACTCACCCACCATATCACCACTTACCCATCCTAATGACTACTCACCCACCATATCTCCACTTACCCATCCTAATGACTACTCACCCACCACATCACCACTTACCCATCCTAATGACTACTCACCCACCATATCACCACTTACTCATCCTAATGACTACTCACCCACCATATCACCACTTACACATCCTAATGACTACTCACCCACCATGTCACCACTTACCCATCCTAATGACTACTCACCCACCATATCACCACTTACCCATCCTAATGATTACTCACCCACCATGTCACCACTTTCCCATCCTAATGACTACTCACCCACCATATCACCACTTACCCATCCTAATGACTACTCACCCACCATATCACCACTTACTCATCCCAATGACTACTCACCCACCATATCACCACTTACCCATCCTAATGACTACTCACCCGCCATATCACCACTTACCCATCCTAATGACTACTCACCCGCCATATCACCACTTACCCATCCTAATGACTACTCTCCCACAATATCACCACTTACCCATCCTAATGACTACTCACCCACCGTATCACCACTTACCCATCCTAATGACTACTCACTCACCACTTACCCATCCTAATGACTACTCACCCACCATATCACCACTTACTCATCCCAATGACTACTCACCCACCATATCACCACTTACCCATCCTAATGACTACTCACCCACCATATCACCACTTACCCATCCTAATGACTACTCACCCGCCATATCACCACTTACCCATCCTAATGACTACTCTCCCACAATATCACCACTTACCCATCCTAATGACTACTCACCCACCGTATCACCACTTACCCATCCTAATGACTACTCACCCACCACTTACCCATCCTAATGACTACTCACCCACCATATCACCACTTACTCATCCTAATGACTACTCACCCACCATATCACCACTTACCCATCCTAATGACTACTCACCCACCATATCACCACTTACCCATCCTAATGACTACTCACCCACCATATCACCACTTACCCATCACATCACCATTTACCCATCCTAATGACTACTCACCCACCATATCACCACTTACCCATCCTAATGACTACTCACCCACCATATCACCACTTACTCATCCTAATGACTACTCACCCACCATATCACCACTTACCCATCCTAATGACTACTCACCCGCCATATCACCACTTACCCATCCTAGTGACTACTCACCCACCACATCACCACTTACCCATCCTAATGACTACTCACCCACCATATCACCACTTACCCATCCTAATGACTACTCACCCACCACATCACCACTTACCCATCCTAATGACTACTCACCCACCATATCACCACTTACCCATCCTAATGACTACTCACCCACCACATCACCACTTACCCATCCTAATGACTACTCACCCAGCATATCACCACTTACCCATCCTAATGACTACTCACCCACCACATCACCACTTACCCATCCTAATGACTACTCACCCACCATATCACCACTTACCCATCCTAATGACTACTCACCCACCACATCACCACTTACCCATCCTAATGACTACTCACCCACCACATCACCACTTACCCATCCTAATGACTACTCACCCAGCATATCACCACTTACCCATCCTAATGACTACTCACCCACCACATCACCACTTACCCATCCTAATGACTACTCACCCACCATATCTCCACTTACCCATCCTAATGACTACTCACCCACCACATCACCACTTACCCATCCTAATGACTACTCACCCACCACATCACCACTTACCCATCCTAATGACTACTCACCCAGCATATCACCACTTACCCATCCTAATGACTACTCACCCACCACATCACCACTTACCCATCCTAATGACTACTCACCCACCATATCTCCACTTACCCATCCTAATGACTACTCACCCACCACATCACCACTTACCCATCCTAATGACTACTCACCCACCACATCACCACTTACCCATCCTAATGACTACTCACCCAGCATATCACCACTTACCCATCCTAATGACTACTCACCCACCACCTCACCACTTACCCATCCTAATGACTACTCACCCACCATATCTCCACTTACCCATCCTAATGACTACTCACCCACCACATCACCACTTACCCATCCTAATGACTACTCACCCACCACATCACCACTTACCCATCCTAATGACTACTCACCCAGCATATCACCACTTACCCATCCTAATGACTACTCACCCACCACATCACCACTTACCCATCCTAATGACTACTCACCCACCATATCTCCACTTACCCATCCTAATGACTACTCACCCACCACATCACCACTTACCCATCCTAATGACTACTCACCCACCACATCACCACTTACCCATCCTAATGACTACTCACCCAGCATATCACCACTTACCCATCCTAATGACTACTCACCCACCACATCACCACTTACCCATCCTAATGACTACTCACCCACCACATCACCACTTACCCATCCTAATGACTACTCACCCAGCATATCACCACTTACCCATCCTAATGACTACTCACCCGCCATATCACCACTTACTCATCCTAATGACTACTCACCCACCATATCACCACTTACCCATCCTAATGACTACTCACCCGCCATATCACCACTTACCCATCCTAATGACTACTCACCCACCATATCACCACTTACCCATCCTAATGATTACTCACCCACCATATCACCACTTACCCATCCTAATAACTACTCACCCACCATATCACCACTTACCCATCCTAATGACTACTCACCCACCACATCACCACTTACCCATCCTAATGACTACTCACCCACCATATCACCACTTACTCATCCTAATGACTACTCACCCACCATATCACCACTTACACATCCTAATGACTACTCACCCACCATACCACTTACCCATCCTAATGACTACTCACCCACCATATCACAACTTACCCATCCTAATGACTACTCACCCACCATATCACCACTTACCCATCCTAATGACTACTCACTCACCACTTACCCATCCTAATGACTACTCACCCACCATATCACCACTTACCCATCCTAATGACTACTCACCCACCATATCACCACTTACTCATCCTAATGACTACTCACCCACCATATCACCACTTACCCATCCTAATGACTACTCACCCACCATATCACCACTTATTCATCCTAATGACTACTCACCCACAATATCACCACTTACCCATCCTAATGACTACTCACCCACCACATCACCACTTACCCATCTTAATGACTACTCACCCACCATATCACCACTTACCCATCACATCACCATTTACCCATCCTAATGACTACTCACCCACCATATCACCACTTACCCATCCTAATGACTACTCACCCACCATATCACCACTTACTCATCCTAATGACTACTCACCCACCATATCACCACTTACCCATCCTAATGATTACTCACCCACCATCTCACCACTTACCCATCCTAATGACTACTCACCCACCATGTCACCACTTACCCATCCTAATGACTACTCACCCGCCATATCACCACTTACCCATCCAAATGACTACTCACCCGCCATATCACCACTTACCCATCCTAATGACTACTCACCCACAATATCACCACTTACACATCCTAATGACTACTCACCCACCATACCACTTACCCATCCTAATGACTACTCACCCACCATATCACCACTTACTCATCCTAATGACTACTCACCCACCATATCACCACTTACCCATCCTAATGATTACTCACCCACCATCTCACCACTTACCCATCCTAATGACTACTCACCCACCATGTCACCACTTACCCATCCTAATGACTACTCACCCGCCATATCACCACTTACCCATCCAAATGACTACTCACCCGCCATATCACCACTTACCCATCCTAATGACTACTCACCCACAATATCACCACTTACACATCCTAATGACTACTCACCCACCATACCACTTACCCATCCTAATGACTACTCACCCACCATATCACAACTTACCCATCCTAATGATTACTCACCCACCATGTCACCACTTACCCATCCTAATGATTACTCACCCACCATATCACCACTTACCCATCCTAATGACTACTCACCCACCATATCACCACTTACCCATCCTAATGACTACTCACCCACCACATCACCACTTACCCATCCTAATGACTACTCACCCACCATATCACCACTTACCCATCCTAATGACTACTCACCCACCATATCACCACTTACCCATCCTAATGACTACTCACCCACCATATCACCACTTACTCATCCTAATGACTACTCACCCGCCATATCACCACTTACTCATCCTAATGACTACTCACCCACCATATCACCACTTACCCATCCTAATGACTACTCACCCGCCATATCCCCACTTACCCATCCTAATGACTACTCACCCACCACATCACCACTTACCCATCCTAATGACTACTCACCCAGCATATCACCACTTACCCATCCTAATGACTACTCACCCGCCATATCACCACTTACTCATCCTAATGACTACTCACCCACCATATCACCACTTACCCATCCTAATGACTACTCACCCGCCATATCACCACTTACCCATCCTAATGACTACTCACCCACCATATCACCACTTACCCATCCTAATGATTACTCACCCACCATATCACCACTTACCCATCCTAATAACTACTCACCCACCATATCACCACTTACCCATCCTAATGACTACTCACCCACCACATCACCACTTACCCATCCTAATGACTACTCACCCACCATATCACCACTTACTCATCCTAATGACTACTCACCCACCATATCACCACTTACACATCCTAATGACTACTCACCCACCATACCACTTACCCATCCTAATGACTACTCACCCACCATATCACAACTTACCCATCCTAATGACTACTCACCCACCATATCACCACTTACCCATCCTAATGACTACTCACTCACCACTTACCCATCCTAATGACTACTCACCCACCATATCACCACTTACCCATCCTAATGACTACTCACCCACCATATCACCACTTACTCATCCTAATGACTACTCACCCACCATATCACCACTTACCCATCCTAATGACTACTCACCCACCATATCACCACTTATTCATCCTAATGACTACTCACCCACAATATCACCACTTACCCATCCTAATGACTACTCACCCACCACATCACCACTTACCCATCTTAATGACTACTCACCCACCATATCACCACTTACCCATCACATCACCATTTACCCATCCTAATGACTACTCACCCACCATATCACCACTTACCCATCCTAATGACTACTCACCCACCATATCACCACTTACTCATCCTAATGACTACTCACCCACCATATCACCACTTACCCATCCTAATGATTACTCACCCACCATCTCACCACTTACCCATCCTAATGACTACTCACCCACCATGTCACCACTTACCCATCCTAATGACTACTCACCCGCCATATCACCACTTACCCATCCAAATGACTACTCACCCGCCATATCACCACTTACCCATCCTAATGACTACTCACCCACAATATCACCACTTACACATCCTAATGACTACTCACCCACCATACCACTTACCCATCCTAATGACTACTCACCCACCATATCACAACTTACCCATCCTAATGATTACTCACCCACCATGTCACCACTTACCCATCCTAATGATTACTCACCCACCATATCACCACTTACCCATCCTAATGACTACTCACCCACCATATCACCACTTACCCATCCTAATGACTACTCACCCACCACATCACCACTTACCCATCCTAATGACTACTCACCCACCATATCACCACTTACTCATCCTAATGACTACTCACCCACCATATCACCACTTACACATCCTAATGACTACTCACCCACCATATCACCACTTACCCATCCTAATGACTACTCACCCACCATATCACCACTTACCCATCCTAATGATTACTCACCCACCATGTCACCACTTACCCATCCTAATGACTACTCACCCACCATATCACCACTTACCCATCCTAATGACTACTCACCCACCATATCACCACTTACTCATCCTAATGACTACTCACACGCCATATCACCACTTACTCATCCTAATGACTACTCACCCACCATATCACCACTTACCCATCCTAATGACTACTCACCCGCCATATCCCCACTTACCCATCCTAATGACTACTCACCCACCATATCACCACTTACCCATCCTAATGATTACTCACCCACCATATCATCACTTACCCATCCTAATGACTACTCACCCACCATATCTCCACTTACCCATCCTAATGACTACTCACCCACCACATCACCACTTACCCATCCTAATGACTACTCACCCACCATATCACCACTTACTCATCCTAATGACTACTCACCCACCATATCACCACTTACACATCCTAATGACTACTCACCCACCATGTCACCACTTACCCATCCTAATGACTACTCACCCACCATATCACCACTTACCCATCCTAATGATTACTCACCCACCATGTCACCACTTACCCATCCTAATGACTACTCACCCACCATATCACCACTTACCCATCCTAATGATTACTCACCCACCATATCACCACTTACTCATCCTAATGACTACTCACCCACCATATCACCACTTACCCATCCTAATGACTACTCACCCGCCATATCACCACTTACCCATCCTAATGACTACTCACCCACCATATCACCACTTACCCATCCTAATGATTACTCACCCACCATATCACCACTTACCCATCCTAATAACTACTCACCCACCATATCACCACTTACCCATCCTAATGACTACTCACCCACCACATCACCACTTACCCATCCTAATGACTACTCACCCACCATATCACCACTTACTCATCCTAATGACTACTCACCCACCATATCACCACTTACACATCCTAATGACTACTCACCCACCATACCACTTACCCATCCTAATGACTACTCACCCACCATATCACAACTTACCCATCCTAATGACTACTCACCCACCATATCACCACTTACCCATCCTAATGACTACTCACTCACCACTTACCCATCCTAATGACTACTCACCCACCATATCACCACTTACCCATCCTAATGACTACTCACCCACCATATCACCACTTACTCATCCTAATGACTACTCACCCACCATATCACCACTTACCCATCCTAATGACTACTCACCCACCATATCACCACTTATTCATCCTAATGACTACTCACCCACAATATCACCACTTACCCATCCTAATGACTACTCACCCACCACATCACCACTTACCCATCTTAATGACTACTCACCCACCATATCACCACTTACCCATCACATCACCATTTACCCATCCTAATGACTACTCACCCACCATATCACCACTTACCCATCCTAATGACTACTCACCCACCATATCACCACTTACTCATCCTAATGACTACTCACCCACCATATCACCACTTACCCATCCTAATGATTACTCACCCACCATCTCACCACTTACCCATCCTAATGACTACTCACCCACCATGTCACCACTTACCCATCCTAATGACTACTCACCCGCCATATCACCACTTACCCATCCAAATGACTACTCACCCGCCATATCACCACTTACCCATCCTAATGACTACTCACCCACAATATCACCACTTACACATCCTAATGACTACTCACCCACCATACCACTTACCCATCCTAATGACTACTCACCCACCATATCACAACTTACCCATCCTAATGATTACTCACCCACCATGTCACCACTTACCCATCCTAATGATTACTCACCCACCATATCACCACTTACCCATCCTAATGACTACTCACCCACCATATCACCACTTACCCATCCTAATGACTACTCACCCACCACATCACCACTTACCCATCCTAATGACTACTCACCCACCATATCACCACTTACTCATCCTAATGACTACTCACCCACCATATCACCACTTACACATCCTAATGACTACTCACCCACCATATCACCACTTACCCATCCTAATGACTACTCACCCACCATATCACCACTTACCCATCCTAATGATTACTCACCCACCATGTCACCACTTACCCATCCTAATGACTACTCACCCACCATATCACCACTTACCCATCCTAATGACTACTCACCCACCATATCACCACTTACTCATCCTAATGACTACTCACCCGCCATATCACCACTTACTCATCCTAATGACTACTCACCCACCATATCACCACTTACCCATCCTAATGACTACTCACCCGCCATATCCCCACTTACCCATCCTAATGACTACTCACCCACCATATCACCACTTACCCATCCTAATGATTACTCACCCACCATATCATCACTTACCCATCCTAATGACTACTCACCCACCATATCTCCACTTACCCATCCTAATGACTACTCACCCACCACATCACCACTTACCCATCCTAATGACTACTCACCCACCATATCACCACTTACTCATCCTAATGACTACTCACCCACCATATCACCACTTACACATCCTAATGACTACTCACCCACCATGTCACCACTTACCCATCCTAATGACTACTCACCCACCATATCACCACTTACCCATCCTAATGATTACTCACCCACCATGTCACCACTTACCCATCCTAATGACTACTCACCCACCATATCACCACTTACCCATCCTAATGACTACTCACCCACCATATCACCACTTACTCATCCCAATGACTACTCACCCACCATATCACCACTTACCCATCCTAATGACTACTCACCCGCCATATCACCACTTACCCATCCTAATGACTACTCTCCCACAATATCACCACTTACCCATCCTAATGATTACTCACCCAGCATATCACCACTTACCCATCCTAATGACTACTCACCCACCATATCACCACTTACCCATCCTAATGACTACTCACTCACCACTTACCCATCCTAATGACTACTCACCCACCATATCACCACTTACTCATCCTAATGACTACTCACCCACCATATCACCACTTACCCATCCTAATGACTACTCACCCACCATATCACCACTTACCCATCCTAATGACTACTCACCCACCATATCACCACTTACCCATCACATCACCATTTACCCATCCTAATGACTACTCACCCACCATATCACCACTTACCCATCCTAATGACTACTCACCCACCATATCACCACTTACTCATCCTAATGACTACTCACCCACCATATCACCACTTACCCATCCTAATGACTACTCACCCGCCATATCACCACTTACCCATCCTAGTGACTACTCACCCACCACATCACCACTTACCCATCCTAATGACTACTCACCCACCATATCACCACTTACCCATCCTAATGACTACTCACCCACCACATCACCACTTACCCATCCTAATGACTACTCACCCACCATATCACCACTTACCCATCCTAATGACTACTCACCCACCACATCACCACTTACCCATCCTAATGACTACTCACCCACCACATCACCACTTACCCATCCTAATGACTACTCACCCACCATATCACCACTTACCCATCCTAATGACTACTCACCCACCACATCACCACTTACCCATCCTAATGACTACTCACCCACCACATCACCACTTACCCATCCTAATGACTACTCACCCACCACATCACCACTTACCCATCCTAATGACTACTCACCCAGCATATCACCACTTACCCATCCTAATGACTACTCACCCACCACATCACCACTTACCCATCCTAATGACTACTCACCCACCATATCTCCACTTACCCATCCTAATGACTACTCACCCACCACATCACCACTTACCCATCCTAATGACTACTCACCCACCACATCACCACTTACCCATCCTAATGACTACTCACCCACCACATCACCACTTACCCATCCTAATGACTACTCACCCAGCATATCACCACTTACCCATCCTAATGACTACTCACCCACCATATCACCACTTACCCATCCTAATGACTACTCACCCACCATATTTGGCCACTTAGCAGTTCCTTTCAGGCCTCCCACTTTGCCCTCAGGAATCACAGGCGAAGGCTCGGCAGGCTGCAGGCAGCCCATCCATGTACTAGATGGCTCAGAGCTGCAGCCATTGCTACCGGTTACTGCTCAGGTCTCCTACTGTAAGGCTCTGGTTTTGTTGTGAACCCGGGGTGGTGACAGGAGCAGATTTAAATGAAAATGTGGAACTTTTAATGAGTGGTTTAGTAAACATGAATATGGCAAAAGTAAAAGTCCAGGCAAAGCACTGAAGTGCACTTGGGAACTGTAGTGAAGCAAATGGGAGAATGTCCAGATAGTGACAGGCAGGAAACAGTCCAGTATGGTGTGCAGGATTGATATGCAGGCAGAGGGGATGTGATTCAGCAGAGTGCAAGTGGAGGCAAGGTGCAGGGTGACAGCAGACTCAGGAACTCAGGCAGGAGGAAGGTAAATGGAGGGTGCAGGGAAGTCCAGCGGTCAGAGCAGGCAGGGTAACAGGCTAGGTAGCGTATACAAGGAGGCAGGTAATGAGCACAGGTACTCTCAGCTGTCGTTTAGAAAAAACGTTGCACTGGCAATGAAGGGAGGCTCCGGACCTTCCTAAATACCAAGTGCTGCACCATGACTGGCTGGAGAGAGCACGTGACAGACCAGGATTGGACAACTGAATCACATGGCCGGAGGCAAGATGGCGGTGCCCATGCCGGGCGGAACAGAAACACTGCCAGGCCACACCAGCCCAGAGTGACAATGTGCCCACACAGAACCATGCACAGCCAAAGACCCTCGCCAAACACCAGCGCCACCATCAGACGGCCCCCGCCACAGCGACCTCACAGGTGTTACCCGTCGACCACCATGCCGAGAAACCCTGGTCGTGACACCTACAATGCAGCCTAGCATAGGGACACTCACCGTACCTTGCACTGATACCATCATATTGTTCTTATAAATACTCTAATGCTCCTAATATATCAGCTGGTAGAGATCAGATTGTTTTCCTGTCTGTAATAGATCACTTCCCTGTGTGAAGACCTGTTATAATAATATAATTTCTGGTCTGTAATACTTTGCTGGGAATGTAACACGGGACTCACACAGATGTTCTAGCTCAGTCTGGATGCTGCCAGCTCTTATGTACAGGCCTCATGGTATCTTTCCCATCTCTGTCTATGAACGCACAGAGCAAGAGTCTGTAGGAGGAGAACAGATGGAGACCTGAAAGGGGAGATTAGAAATGTCTATCACCGGCCTCCAGCAGCTACTCTGTGTTCTCGGCTACTATGCAGCAGGCATGACGCTATACTCTACACTGTATAATGTTCTATTCTTTCCATACATCACAATAGAGCGGCAATAGGGGAATTATTTTTATCAGGGGCAGGCGGTCTAGGGGCTCTCCAGCCAAGGTGGAACTACAAGTAACATCATGACCTGCTGCTAGTCCCATCATAGGTTTTTTACACCTGGGTATCTTGGTCATATTGGGGCTGAGTCATAGGTGGCCCGGGGCTGCGTCTGTTCACCCGTCTGCGACTATGCAAATGCCGCTACAAGTCCTTTCCTGGTGCACATCCGTGCGTACAAACGTGCCGGTATAAGACGCTCACTGTCAGTGCCGGAAGGTGCTGACATACTGAACGGTGCGTCATTAGACTGAGACTCATTCTGAGACCGTGTAACTCCTGTGCGCCTGAATTGTATATTGTTCACCCCTCCTGCCCGCGACGGTGGTGCCGCTTTTCGCTATCACCCCGGTAACGAGCGTTGTACACTTTTCTGCAATCTGATATTTTAAGGAGCAGATTGTTTTTTTCGTTACTGAGCCTCAGTAGACAGATCCGCTTTGTAGGCCGCAGAGAAGGGTGACATGATGGAGCAGATACCATGTACATTATTTATCAAAAGAGAGGAAATAATTAGATTTCTTTTCCTCATTTTGGTTTCTCATTTCACTTGTATTAGGCAAAGTGCAGGGTTTATCATGTTGTCTGGCTACATAATACCCGACCGTCCTCGCTTTTGAAACGCTTGGCGTTAAAAAAACTATTTTCAGTCCCAGCTCTGAGGTGTCATCTTGATGTAGACCTTAAACCAGCAGCTAATTCTTTATGATAAGGATCGTTTTATGCTCTGAGAGCTGAGTCGGGCTTACGTGTCCGCAGCAGAACACTCTTATTTCATTACAACTTGAAACAGCTGTTATTATGTTCTATTCTGAACCGCCGTGCGCCAGAAAGTTGGGGAATGTGCGGTGTGTTGTGTAATCGGAGCCCTTATTTAATGTTTTCAGACAGTCTCTTAAGATGGGAAACATTTCAACCCTGCAATTTAGTTGTGGCCATGTCTAATAGAGGTATTTTTAGTGGGCAGTATTTTTTGGCGAGGCCTGCAATTGTCAGGCAGCGCTGTATAAAGGTTTGAGTGCTGCGAAGGTTTATTTTTATTTTATTTTTTTACTTGTCTCCTTTTAAGAGTTTTCAGTTTTAGATTCATAGAAAAGGCTCAAAAGTAAGAGGGTGGGGGAGGAACAACAAAATGGCATGGTTTGGGGAATATAGCAACATCCCTGAAGAGAACCACATTGTAATATTATTGGCCAAACTGGTTGTCTTTTAGTAAATTGTCCACACTCCACAGCACGGATGGCCGGACGTTTGTGACCTGGGACCTACTTTTTGTTCACTTACTTAGTGGTGATCTGCCTGCATCAATGGGTCTGATTCAAAGGAGGACGTTATGCCGATGTTTGCAGTGTGGAGCAATTTATTTTTGTTATTGGAAAATCTCATAACTGTACAATGGCCATCGCAGTTGCTGATGGGATCGCTGCCATTAGAGATGGTGGCTGCATATTTCTACAGATGTAAATCCGTAAGATATCACAGCCGTGCGTACATAGAGTCCACCTCTGTATCAGGCTCACAGGCAATATAATATTATACTACACACAGGCGCTATATACTACACAAGGGCTCTATATACTACACACAGGTGCTATATACTACACACAGGTGCTATATACTACACACAGGTGCTATATAGTACACACAGGCGCTATATACTACACACAGGCGCTATATACTACACACAGGCTCTATATACTACACACAAGCGCTATATACTACACACAGGCTCTATATACTACACACAAGCGCTATATACTGCACACAGGCGCTATATAGTACACACAGGCGCTATATACTACACACAGGCTCTATATACTACACACAAGCGCTATATACTACAGACAGGCGCTATATACTACACACAGGCGCTAGCTCTATATCTATATACTAAACACAGGTGATATATACTACACACAGGCAATATAATACTAAACACAGGCGCTATATACTACACAAGGGCTCTATATACTACACACAGGCGCTATATACTACACAAGGGCTCTATATACTACACACAGGCGCTATATACTACACACAGGCTCTATATACTACACACAAGCGCTATATACTACACACAGGTACTAGCTCTATATCTATATACTACACACAGGTGATATATACTACACACAGGCAATATAATACTACACACAGGCGCTATATACTACACAAGGGCTCTATATACTACACACAGGCGCTATATACTACACAAGGGCTCTATATACTACACACAGGCGCTATATAATACACACAGGCGCTATATACTACACACAGGCTCTATATACTACATACAAGCGCTATATACTACACACAGGCACTAGCTCTATATCTATATACTACACACAGGTGATATATACTACACACAGGCGCTATATACTACACACAGGCGCTATATACTACACACAGGCGCTAGCTCTATATCTATATACTACACACAGGCGCTATATACTACACACAGGCACTAGCTCTATATCTATATACTACACACAGGTGCTATATACTACACACAGGCGCTATATACTACACACAGGAACTATATACTACACACAAGCACTAGCTCTAAATCTATATACTACACACAGGCGCTATATACTACACACAGGCTCTATATACTACACACAAGCGCTATATACTACAGACAGGCGCTATATACTACACACAGGCGCTAGCTCTATATCTATATACTACACACAGGTGATATATACTACACACAGGCAATATAATACAACACACAGGCGCTATATACTACACAAGGGCTCTATATACTACACACAGGCGCTATATACTACACAAGAGCTCTATATACTACACACAGGCGCTATATACTACACACAGGCGCTATATACTACACACAGGCTCTATATACTACACACAAGCGCTATATACTACACACAGGCACTAGCTCTATATCTATATACTACACACAGGTGATATATACTACACACAGGCAATATAATACTACACACAGGCGCTATATACTACACAAGGGCTCTATATACTACACACAGGCGCTATATACTACACTAGGGCTCTATATACTACACACAGGCGCTATATACTACACACAGGCGCTATATACTACACACAGGCGCTATATACTACACACAGGCTCTATATACTACACACAAGCGCTATATACTACACACAGGCACTAGCTCTATATCTATATACTACACACAGGTGATATATACTACACACAGGCGCTATATACTACACACAAGCGCTAGCTCTATATCTATATACTACACACAGGCGCTATATACTACACACAGGCGCTAGCTCTATATCTATATACTACACACAGGTGCTATATACTACACACAGGCGCTATATACTACACACAGGAACTATATACTACACACAAGCACTAGTTCTATATCTATATACTACACACAGGCGCTATATACTACACACAGGCCCTATATACTACACACAGGCGCTATATACTACACACAGGCTCTATATACTACACACAAGCGCTATATACTACACACAAGCGCTATATACTACACACAGGCTCTATATACTACACACAGGCACTATATACTACACAAGGGCTCTATATACTACACACAGGCGTTATATACTACACACAGGCGCTATATACTACACACAGGCTCTATATACTACACACAGGCGCTATATACTACACACAGGTGCTATATACTACACACAGGCGCTATATACTACACACAGGCGCTATATACTACACACAGGCTAAATATACTACACACAGGCGCTATATACTACACACACACAGGCTAAATATACTACACACAGGCGCTAGCTCTATACCTATATACTACACACAGGTGCTATATACTACACACAGGTGCTATATACTACACACAGGCGCTATATACTACACAAGGGCTCTATATACTACACACAGGCGTTATATACTACACAAGGGCTGTATATACTACACACAGGCGCTATATACTACACACAGGCTCTATATACTACACACAGGCGCTATATACTACACACAGGCGCTAGCTCTATATCTATATACTACACACAGGTGATATATACTACACACAGGCAATATAATACTACACACAGGCGCTATATACTACACAAGGGCTCTATATACTACACACAGGCGCTATATACTACACAAGGGCTCTATATACTACACACAGGTGCTATATACTACACACAGGTGCTATATACTACACACAGGCGCTATATACTACACACAGGCTAAATATACTACACACAGGCGCTATATACTACACACAAACGCTATATACTACACACAGGCGCTAGCTCTATATCTATATACTACACACAGGTGCTATATACTACACACAGGCGCTATATACTACACACAGGCGCTATATACTACACAAGGGCTCTATATACTACACACAGGCGTTATATACTACACAAGGGCTGTATATACTACACACAGGCGCTATATACTACACACAGGCTCTATATACTACACACAGGCGCTATATACTACACACAGGCGCTAGCTCTATATCTATATACTACACACAGGTGCTATATACTACACACAGGCGCTAGCTCTATATCTATATATTACACACAGGTGCTATATACTACACACAGGTGCTATATACTACACACAGGAACTATATACTATACACAGGCGCTATATACTACACACAAGTGCACTGATTTTGTTTTCCCAAATGCTCTCACAAACATGAAATACAGTATTATACAACAGCTCTCACATACATAACATACAGTAGTATTATACAACAGCTCTCTCATACATAACATACAGTAGTATTATACAGCAGCTCTCACATACATAACATACACTAGTATTATACAACAGCTCTCACATACATAATATACAGTAGTATTATACAACAGCTCTCACATACATAACTAGGGGTGAGCGGGTTCGGATTTCTGAAATCCGAACCCCCCCGAGCCCCCCCGATCCGAGTCCGATCCGAGTCAGGCTCGACTTTTCCCGCCTGACTCGGATTCTGAAATCGAGGCAAAACGTCATCTTCCCGCCTTCCGAGTCTCGCGGGTTTTGGATCCTATATAAGGTACCCACGTCGGCGCCATTTTCTCACTCGGCTGTGGACAGTGAAGAGGGAGGGTGGGAGTTAGGGCTGTGTAGTGTAGTGTAGTGTAGTGCTGCTGTTGTCCACTACTTCAAAGTCCATAGGGGCTGGCTGTGTTGTGCTGTGCTGCTGTTGTTAATAGGGGCTGTGTCCACTACTTCAAAGTCCATAGGGGCTGGCTGGACTGTGTTGTGCAGTCAGTTCTCCATAGGGGCTGTGTCCACTCCAAAGTCCTGTGCAGTGTCCCAGTCCTAAAGAGGTGCTGTAGTGTTGTCCAGGGGGTGCTCTGTCCATCAGGGGTGCTCCCCCCAAGTGCTAAAAATATAATATATTTTCTGTGTTTGTGAATTGTGTGCGCAGTAGCCGCACGTGCATCAACAAAGTAGTGCCAAGCGTGCGCCTGTGTCATAAGTAAAGGGCCGGCTGGCTTGACCGTTAAGGGTGCTGTAACCCCCGAAAGTACACTCCAGTCCAAACCAAAAAAAAAATTATTTTCTGTGTTTGTGAATTGTGTGCGCAGTAGCCGCACGTGCATCAACAAAGTAGTGCCAAGCGTGCGCCTGTGTCATAAGTAAAGGGCCGGCTGGCTTGACCGTTAAGGGTGCTGTAACCCCCGAAAGTACACTCCAGTCCAAACCAAAAAAAAATTATTTTCTGTGTTTGTGAATTGTGTGCGCAGTAGCCGCACGTGCATCAACAAAGTAGTGCCAAGCGTGCGCCTGTGTCATAAGTAAAGGGCCGGCTGGCTTGACCGTTAAGGGTGCTGTAACCCCCGAAAGTACACTCCAGTCCAAACCAAAAAAAAAATTATTTTCTGTGTTTGTGAATTGTGTGCGCAGTAGCCGCACGTGCATCAACAAAGTAGTGCCAAGCGTGCGCCTGTGTCATAAGTAAAGGGCCGGCTGGCTTGACCGTTAAGGGTGCTGTAACCCCCGAAAGTACACTCCAGTCCAAACCCCAAAAAAAAATTATTTTCTGTGTTTGTGAATTGTGTGCGCAGTAGCCGCACGTGCATCAACAAAGTAGTGCCAAGTGTGCGCCTGTGTCATAAGTAAAGGGCCGGCTGGCTTGACCGTTAAAGGGTGCTGTAACCCCCGAAAGTACACTCCAGTCCAAACCAAAAAAAAAATTATTTTCTGTGTTTGTGAATTGTGTGCGCAGTAGCCGCACGTGCATCAACAAAGTAGTGCCAAGCGTGCGCCTGTGTCATAAGTAAAGGGCCGGCTGGCTTGACCGTTAAAGGGTTCTGTAACCCCCAAAGTACACTCCAAACCAAAAAAATATATATTTTCTGTGTTTGTGACTTGTGTGCACTGTGGCTGCACGTGCATCAACAAAGGAGCAGCGCCAAGCGTGCGCCTGTGTCCCATAAGTAAAGAGCCGGCTGGCTCATTTCTTAAAGGGTGGTGTAACCCACAAAGTGCACTACTCACCAGCAAAAATAAAAAAATATTTTCTGTGTTTGTGTGCGCTTTAGCCGCACGTATATATATCAATATAACATAAATGGAGGACCAAACTTTCTCTGATAAAAATAAAATAGGGAAAGATCAAGAACCACTTCCTACTAGTGCTGTTGCTGCTGCTGGGAGTTGTTCATCATCCCAGAGAGGAAGTAGGAACATCACTACTTTTACTAAACAATTGACCCTCCAACAGTCCCTAGCGATGAGGATGAAGTACGACAGCAGTCATCCTGAAGCAAAACGTATAACTGAGGCCTTGACTGCTATGTTGGTGTTAGACGTGCGTCCGGTATCCGACATTAGTGCAGTGGGATTTAGACAATTGATGGAGGTAGTGTGTCCTCGGTTCCAAATCCCGTCTAGATTCCACCTGCATCCTCAAAGCAGCAGCGACAAGCGTGCGTCTGTCTGTTAAAGGGTGGTGACACCCTCAAAGTGTGCTACACAAACAATTAAAATATTGTTCTTTTTTTTTCTGTCTTTGTGAAATGTGTGGGCTGTAGCCGCACCTGCATCCTTAAAGCAGCAGCGACAAGCGTGCGTCTGTCTGTTAAAGGGTGGTGACACCCTCAAAGTGTGCTACACAAACAATTAAAATATTGTTCTTTTTTTTCTGTCTTTGTGAATTGTGTGGGCTGTAGCCGCACTTGCATCCTCAAAGCAGCAGCGACAAGCGTGCGTCTGTCTGTTAAAGGGTGGTGTAACTCTCAAAGTGCTCCAAAAAAATCAAAAAAATTTTTTTAATGTGTTTGTGACTTGTGTGCGATGTAGCCACACTTGCATCCTCAAAGCAGCAGCGACAAGCGTGCGTCTGTCTGTTAAAGGGTGGTGACACCCTCAAAGTGTGCTACACAAACAATAAAAATATTCTTCTTCTTTTTTCTGTCTTTGTGAATTGTGTGGGCTGTAGCCGCACCTGCATCCTTAAAGCAGCAGCGACAAGCGTGCGTCTGTCTGTTAAAGGGTGGTGTAACTCACGAAGTGCTCCAAAAAATAAAAAACTATTTTTTTAATGTGTTTGTGACTTGTGTGCGATGTAGCCGCACTTGCATCCTCAAAGCAGCAGCGACAAGCGTGCGTCTGTCTGTTAAAGGGTGGTGACACCCTCAAAGTGTGCTACACAAACAATAAAAATATTCTTCTTTTTTCTGTCTTTGTGAATTGTGTGGGCTGTAGCCGCACCTGCATCCTTAAAGCAGCAGCGACAAGCGTGCGTCTGTCTGTTAAAGGGTGGTGACACCCTCAAAGTGTGCTACACAAACAATTAAAATATTGTTCTTTTTTTTTCGGTCTTTGTGAAATGTGTGGGCTGTAGCCGCACCTGCATCCTTAAAGCAGCAGCGACAAGCGTGCGTCTGTCTGTTAAAGGGTGGTGACACCCTCAAAGTGTGCTACACAAAGAATAAAAATATTCTTCTTTTTTCTGTCTTTGTGAATTGTGTGGGCTGTAGCCGCACTTGCATCCTCAAAGCAGCAGCGACAAGCGTGCGTCTGTCTGTTAGAGGGTGGTGTAACCCTCAAAGTGTGCTCCGCAAACAATAAAAATATTCTTTTTTTTTTTTCTGTCTTTGTGAATTGTGTGGGCTGTAGCCGCACTTGAATCCTCAAAGCAGCAGGGACAAGCGTGCGTCTGTCTGTTAAAGGATTACATCGGTGACAGCATCCAAGTAGGCATGTCAGACAGTCCGTACCTGTACTGGCAGGAAAAAGAAGCAATTTGGAGGTCCCTGTACAAACTGGCTCTATTTTACCTGAGTTGCCCCCCCTCCAGTGTGTACTCCGAAAGAGTGTTTAGTGCAGCCGGGAACCTTGTTAGCGAAAGGCGTAGGAGGTTGCTTCCACAAAATGTGGAGAAGATGATGTTCATAAAATGAATGATCAACTCTTCCAGGGAGACCAGCCTCCAGAACGTACAGAGGGACCTGTGGTTCCAGCAGGGACGAATTAATACTCTGTGAGGATGAGGATGTACATAACACTGAAGAGGGTGAGGAATCTGTGGATGAGGAGGATGAGGACGACTTCTTGCCTCCGTAGAGCCAGTTTGTGCAGGGACAGATTAATTGCCAGCTTGTTTTGTGGGGGCCCAAACGAACCAATCATTTCAGCCACAGTTGTGTGGCAGACCCTGGCGCTGAAATGATTGGTTTGTTAAAGTGTGCATGTCCTGTTTATACAACATAAGGGTGGGTGGGAGGGCCCAAGGACAATTCCATCTTGCACCTCTTTTTTTTCTTTGCATTATGTACAGTTTGGGGCCTAGTTTTTCAATGCCATCCTGTCTGCCACTGCAGTTTCACGCCTAGATGGGTCACGTGTTTGTGCCGCCCACTCGTGTCGCTTAGCATAGTCATCCAGCTACCTCGGTGCAACCTTTTGGACATAAAAACACTATTGTGAGGTGTGAGGTATTCAGAATAGACTGGAAATGAGTGGAAATTAAGGTTATTGAGGTTAATAATAGCATAGGAGCAGAAAAACCTACAAATTCTGTGATTTTAGCTGTTTTTATGCTTTTTTTCAAAAAAATACAGATCCAAAACAGAAAACCCAGAACCCAAAACACGGAAGGGTGGTTTTGGCAAAACCAATCCAGATCCAAAACACGAAGAAAGATCCAGATCCAAAACCAAAACACAAAACACGAAAAGTGGCCGGTGCACACCCCTATACATAACATACAGTAGTATTATACAACAGCTCTCACATACATAATATACAGTAGTATTATACAACAGCTCTCACATACATAACATACAGTAGTATTATACAACAGCTCTCTCATACATAACAGTATTATACAACAGTTCTCACATACATAACATACAGTAGTATTATACAACAGCTCTCACATACATAACATACAGTAGTATTATACAACAGCTCTCACATACATAATATACAGTAATATTATACAACAGCTCTCACATACATAACAGTATTATACAACAGTTCTCACATACATAACATACAGTAGTATTATACAACAGCTCTAACATACATAATATACAGTAGTATTATACAACAGCTCTAACATACATAACATACAGTTGTATTATATAACAGCTCTCACATACATAACATACAGTAGTATTATACAACAGCTCTCACATACATAACATACAGTAGTATTATACAACAGCTCTCACATACATAACACACAGTAGTATTATACAACAGCTCTCACATACATAATATACAGTAGTATTATACAACAGCTCTAACATACATAATATACAGTAGTATTATACAACAGCTCTAACATACATAACATACAGTAGTATTATACAACAGCTCTAACATACATAATATACAGTAGTATTATACAACAGCTCTAACATACATAACATACAGTAGTATTATATAACAGCTCTCACATACATAACATACAGTAGTATTATACAACAGCTCTCACATACATAACATACAGTAGTATTATACAACAGCTCTCACATACATAACATACAGTAGTATACAACAGCTCACATACATAACATACACTAGTTTTATACAACAGCTCTCACATACATAACATACAGTAGTATTATACAACAGCTCTCACATAACATACAGTAGTATTATACAACAGCTTTCGCATACATAACATACACTTGTATTATACAACAGCTCTCACATACATAACATACAGTATTATTATACAACAGCTCTCTAATACATAACATACAGTAGTATTATACAACAGCTCTCACATACATAATATACAGTAGTATTATACAACAGCTCTCACATACATAACATACAGTAGTATTATACAACAGCTCTCACATACATAAAATACAGTAGTATTATACAACAGCTCTCACATACATAACATACAGTAGTATTATACAACAGCTCTCACATACATAAAATACACTAGTATTATACAACAGCTCTCACATACATAACATACAGTACTATTATACAACAGCTCTCACATACATAAAATACAGTAGTATTATACAACAGCTCTCACATACATAACATACAGTAGTATTATACAACAGCTCTCACATACATAACATACAGTAGTATTATACAACAGCTCTCACATACATAACATACAGTATTATACAACAGCTCTCACATACATAACAGTATTATACAACAGTTCTCACATACATAACATACACTAGTATTATACAACAGCTCTCACATACATAGCATACAGTAGTATTATACAACAGCTCTCACATAATATACAGTAGTATTATACAACAGCCCTCACATACATAATATACAGTAGTATTATACAACAGCTCTCACATACATAATATACAGTAGTATTATACAACAGCTCTCACATACATAACATACAGTAGTATTATACAACAGCTCTCCATACATAACATACACTAGTATTATACAACAGCTCTCACATACATAACATACAGTAGTATTATACAACAGCTCTCACATACATAAAATACAGTAGTATTATACAACAGCTCTCACATAATATACAGTAGTATTATACAACAGCCCTCACATACATAATATACAGTAGTATTATACAACAGCTCTCATATACATAACATACAGTAGTATTATACAACAGCTCTCACATACATAAAATACAGTAGTATTATACAACTGCTCTCACATAATATACAGTAGTATTATACAACAGCTCTCACATACATAATATACAGTAGTATTATACAACAGCTCTCACATACATAACATACAGTAGTATTATACAACAGCTCTCACATACATAATATACAGTAGTATTATACAACAGCTCTCACATACATAACATACAGTAATATTATACAACAGCTCTCTTATACATAACAGTATTATACAACAGTTCTCACATACATAACATACAGTAATATTATACAACAGCTCTAACATACATAACATACAGTAGTATTATATAACAGCTCTCACATACATAACATACAGTAGTATTATACAACAGCTCTCACATACATAACATACAGTAGTATTATACAACAGCTCTCACATACATAACATACAGTAGTATACAACAGCTCACATACATAACATACACTAGTTTTATACAACAGCTCTCACATACATAACATACAGTAGTATTATACAACAGCTCTCACATAACATACAGTAGTATTATACAACAGCTTTCGCATACATAACATACAGTAGTATTATACAACAGCTCTCGCATACATAACATACAGTAGTATTATACAACAGCTCTCACATAACATACAGTAGTATTATACAACAGCTTTCGCATACATAACATACACTTGTATTATACAACAGCTCTCACATACATAACATACAGTATTATTATACAACAGCTCTCTAATACATAACATACAGTAGTATTATACAACAGCTCTCACATACATAATATACAGTAGTATTATACAACAGCTCTCACATACATAACATACAGTAGTATTATACAACAGCTCTCACATACATAAAATACAGTAGTATTATACAACAGCTCTCACATACATAACATACAGTAGTATTATACAACAGCTCTCACATACATAAAATGCACTAGTATTATACAACAGCTCTCACATACATAACATACAGTAGTATTATACAACAGCTCTCACATACATAAAATATAGTAGTATTATACAACAGCTCTCACATACATAACATACAGTAGTATTATACAACAGCTCTCACATACATAACATACAGTAGTATTATACAACAGCTCTCACATACATAAAATATAGTAGTATTATACAACAGCTCTCACATACATAACATACAGTAGTATTATACAACAGCTCTCACATACATAAAATACAGTAGTATTATACAACAGCTCTCACATAATATACAGTAGAATTATACAACAGCTCTCACATACATAACATACACTAGTATTATACAACAGCTCTCACATACATAACATACAGTAGTATTATACAACAGCTCTCACATACATAACATACAGTAGTATTATACAACAGCTCTCACATACATAACATACAGTAGTATTATACAACAGCTCTCACATAATATACAGTAGTATTATACAACAGCTCTCACATACATAACATACAGTAGTATTATACAACAGCTCTCACATACATAACATACAGTAGTATTATACAACAGCTCTCACATACATAACATACAGTAGTATTATACAACAGCTCTCACATACATAAAATACAGTAGAATTATACAACTGCTCTCACATAATATACAGTAGTATTATACAACAGCTCTCACATACATAATATACAGTAGTATTATACAACAGCTCTCACATACATAACATACAGTAGTATTATACAACAGCTCTCACATACATAATATACAGTAGTATTATACAACAGCTCTCACATACATAACATACAGTAATATTATACAACAGCTCTCTTATACATAACAGTATTATACAACAGTTCTCACATACATAACATACAGTAGTATTATGCAACAGCTCTAACATACATAACATACAGTAGTATTATATAACAGCTCTCACATACATAACATACAGTAGTATTATATAACAGCTCTCACATACATAACATACAGTAGTATTATACAACAGCTCTCACATACATAACATACAGTAGTATACAACAGCTCACATACATAACATACACTAGTTTTATACAACAGCTCTCACATACATAACATACAGTAGTATTATACAACAGCTCTCACATAACATACAGTAGTATTATACAACAGCTTTCGCATACATAACATGCAGTAGTATTATACAACAGCTCTCGCATACATAACATACAGTAGTATTATACAACAGCTCTCACATAACATACAGTAGTATTATTCAACAGCTTTCGCATACATAACATACACTTGTATTATACAACAGCTCTCACATACATAACATACAGTATTATTATACAACAGCTCTCTAATACATAACATACAGTAGTATTATACAACAGCTCTCACATACATAATATACAGTAGTATTATACAACAGCTCTCACATACATAACATACAGTAGTATTATACAACAGCTCTCACATACATAAAATACAGTAGTATTATACAACAGCTCTCACATACATAACATACAGTAGTATTATACAACAGCTCTCACATACATAAAATGCACTAGTATTATACAACAGCTCTCACATACATAACATATAGTACTATTATACAACAGCTCTCACATACATAACATACAGTAGTATTATACAACAGCTCTCACATACATAACATACAGTAGTATTATACAACAGCTCTCACATACATAAAATATAGTAGTATTATACAACAGCTCTCACATACATAACATACAGTAGTATTATACAACAGCTCTCACATACATAAAATACAGTAGTATTATACAACAGCTCTCACATAATATACAGTAGAATTATACAACAGCTCTCACATACATAACATACACTAGTATTATACAACAGCTCTCACATACATAACATACAGTAGTATTATACAACAGCTCTCACATACATAAAATACAGTAGTATTATACAACAGCTCTCACATAAAATACAGTAGTATTATACAACAGCTCTCACATACATAAAATACAGTAGTATTATACAACAGCTCTAACATACATAATATACAGTAGTATTATACAACAGCTTTCGCATACATAACATACAGTTGTATTATACAACAGCTCTCACATTCATAACATACAGTATTATTATTATACAACAGCTCTCTAATACATAACATACAGTAGTATTATACAACAGCTCTCACATACATAATATACAGTAGTATTATACAACAGCTCTCACATACATAACATACAGTAGTATTATACAACAGCTCTCACATACATAAAATACAGTAGTATTATACAACAGCTCTCACATACATAACATACAGTAGTATTATACAACAGCTCTCACATACATAAAATGCACTAGTATTATACAACAGCTCTCACATACATAACATATAGTACTATTATACAACAGCTCTCACATACATAACATACAGTAGTATTATACAACAGCTCTCACATACATAACATACAGTAGTATTATACAACAGCTCTCACATACATAAAATACAGTAGTATTATACAACAGCTCTCACATACATAACATACAGTAGTATTATACAACAGCTCTCACATACATAAAATACAGTAGTATTATACAACAGCTCTCACATAATATACAGTAGAATTATACAACAGCTCTCACATACATAACATACACTAGTATTATACAACAGCTCTCACATACATAACATACAGTAGTATTATACAACAGCTCTCACATACATAAAATACAGTAGTATTATACAACAGCTCTCACATAATATACAGTAGTATTATACAACAGCTCTCACATACATAATATACAGTAGTATTATACAACAGCTCTCACATACATAACATACAGTAGTATTATACAACAGCTCTCACATACATAACATACAGTAGTATTATACAACAGCTCTCACATAATATACAGTAGTATTATACAACAGCTCTCACATACATAACATACAGTAGTATTATACAACTGCTCTCACATAATATACAGTAGTATTATACAACAGCTCTCACATACATAACATACAGTATTATTATACAACAGCTCTCTAATACATAACATACAGTAGTATTATACAACAGCTCTCACATACATAATATACAGTAGTATTATACAACAGCTCTCACATACATAAGATATAGTACTATTATACAACAGCTCTCACATACATAACATACAGTAGTATTATACAACAGCTCTCACATACATAACATACAGTAGTATTATACAACAGCTCTCACATACATAAAATATAGTAGTATTATACAACAGCTCTCACATACATAACATACAGTAGTATTATACAACAGCTCTCACATACATAAAATACAGTAGTATTATACAACAGCTCTCACATAATATACAGTAGAATTATACAACAGCTCTCACATACATAACATACACTAGTATTATACAACAGCTCTCACATAATATACAGTAGTATTATACAACAGCTCTCACATACATAATATACAGTAGTAATATACAACAGCTCTCACATACATAACATACAGTAGAATTATACAACAGCTCTCACATACATAACATACAGTAGTATTATACAACAGCTCTCACATAATATACAGTAGTATTATACAACAGCTCTCACATACATAACATACAGTAGTATTACACAACAGCTCTCACATACATAACATACACTAGTATTATACAACAGCTCTCACATACATAACATACAGTAGTATTATACAACAGCTCTCACATACATAACATACAGTAGTATTATACAACAGCTCTCACATAATATACAGTAGTATTATACAACAGCTCTCACATACATAAAATACAGTAGTATTATACAACAGCTCTCACATACATGACATACACTAGTATTATACAACAGCTCTCACATACATAAAATACAGTAGTATTATACAACAGCTCTCACATAATATACAGTACTATTATACAACAGCTCTCACATACATAACATACAGTAGTATTATACAACAGCTTTCACATACATAATATTCAGTAGTATTATACAACAGCTCTCACATACATAACATACACTAGTATTATACAACAGCTCTCACATACATAAAATACAGTAGTATTATACAACAGCTCTCACATAATATACAGTAGTATTATACAACAGCTCTCACATACATAACATACAGTAGTATTATACAACAGCTTTCACATACATAATATACAGTAGTATTATACAACAGCTCTCACATACATAACATACACTAGTATTATACAACAGCTCTCACATACATAAAATACAGTAGTATTATACAACAGCTCTCACATACATAACATACACTAGTATTATACAACAGCTCTCACATACATTAAATACAGTAGTATTATATAACAGCTCTCACATACATAAAAAACAGTAGTATTATACAACACCTCTCACATACATAAAATACAGTAGTATAATACAACAGCTCTCACATACATAACATACAGTAGTATTATACAACAGCTCTCACATACATAAAATACACTAGTATTATACAACAGCTCTCACATACATAACATACAGTAGTATTATACAACAGCTCTCACATACATAAAATACAGTAGTATTATACAACAGCTCTCACATACATAACATACAGTAGTATTATACAACAGCTCTCACATAATATACAGTAGTATTATACAACAGCTCTCACATACATAACATACAGTAGTATTATACAACAGCTCTCACATACATAAAATACAGTAGTATTATACAACAGCTCTCACATACATAACATACACTAGTATTATACAACAGCTCTCTGATACATAAAATACAGTAGTATTATACAACAGCTCTCACATACATAACATACACTAGTATTATACAACAGCTCTCACATACATTAAATACAGTAGTATTATATAACAGCTCTCACATACATAAAATACAGTAGTAATATACAACAGCTCTCACATACATAAAATACAGTAGTATTATACAACAGCTCTCACATACATAACATACAGTAGTATTATACAACAGCTCTCACATACATAAAATACAGTAGTATTATACAACAGCTCTCACATACATAACATACAGTAGTATTATACAACAGCTCTCACATACATAACATACAGTAGTATTATACAACAGCTCTCACATAATATACAGTAGTATTATACAACAGCTCTCACATACATAACATACAGTAGTATTATACAACAGCTCTCACATACATAAAATACAGTAGTATTATACAACAGCTCTCACATACATAACATACACTAGTATTATACAACAGCTCTCTGATACATAAAATACAGTAGTATTATACAACAGCTCTCACATACATAACATACACTAGTATTATACAACAGCTCTCACATACATTAAATACAGTAGTATTATATAACAGCTCTCACATACATAAAATACAGTAGTAATATACAACAGCTCTCACATACATAAAATACAGTAGTATTATACAACAGCTCTCACATACATAACATACAGTAGTATTATACAACAGCTCTCACATACATAAAATACAGTAGTATTATACAACAGCTCTCACATACATAACATACAGTAGTATTATACAACAGCTCTCACATACATAACATACAGTAGTATTATACAACAGCTCTCACATACATAACATACAGTAGTATTATACAACAGCTCTCACATACATAATATACAGTAGTATTATACAACAGCTCTCACATACATAACATACAGTAGTATTATACAACAGCTATCACATACATAACATACAGTAGTATTATACAACAGCTCTCACATACATAATATACAGTAGTATTATACAACAGCTCTCACATACATAACATACAGTAGTATTATACAACAGCTCTCACATAATATACAGTAGTATTATACAACAGCTCTCATATACATAACATACAGTAGTATTATACAACAGCTCTCACATACATAACATACAGTAGTATTATACAACAGCTCTCACATACATAACATACAGTAGTATTATACAACAGCTCTCACATACATAACATACAGTAGTATTATACAACAGCTCTCACATACATAACATACAGTAGTATTATACAACAGCTCTCACATACATAATATACAGTAGTATTATACAACAGCTCTCACATACATAACATACAGTAGTATTATACAACAGCTCTCACTTACATAACATACAGTAGTATTATACAACAGCTCTCACATAATATACAGTAGTATTATACAACAGCTCTCACATACATAACATACAGTAGTATTATACAACAGCTCTCACATACATAACATACAGTAGTATTATACAACAGCTCTCACATACATAATATACAGTAGTATTATACAACAGCTCTCTCATACATAACATACAGTAGTATTATACAACAGCTCTCACATACATAACATACACTAGTATTATACAACAGCTCTCACATACATAACATACACTAGTATTATACAACAGCTCTCACATACATAACATACACTAGTATTATACAACAGCTCTCACATACATAACATACAGTAGTATTATACAACAGCTCTCACATAATATACAGTAGTATTATACAACAGCTCTCACATACATAAAATACAGTAGTATTATACAACAGCTCTCACATACATAACATACAGTAGTATTATACAACAGCTCTCACATAATATACAGTAGTATTATACAACAGCTCTCACATACATAAAATACAGTAGTATTATACAACAGCTCTCACATACGTAACATACACTAGTATTATACAACAGCTCTCACATACATAAAATACAGTAGTATTATACAACAGCTCTCACATAATATACAGTACTATTATACAACAGCTCTCACATACATAACATACAGTAGTATTATACAACAGCTTTCACATACATAATATACAGTAGTATTATACAACAGCTCTCACATACATAACATACACTAGTATTATACAACAGCTCTCACATACATAAAATACAGTAGTATTATACAACAGCTCTCACATACATAACATACACTAGTATTATACAACAGCTCTCACATACATTAAATACAGTAGTATTATATAACAGCTCTCACATACATAAAATACAGTAGTATTATACAACAGCTCTCACATACATAAAATACAGTAGTATTATACAACAGCTCTCACATACATAACATACAGTAGTATTATACAACAGCTCTCACATACATAACATACAGTAGTATTATACAACAGCTCTCACATAATATACAGTAGTATTATACAACAGCTCTCACATGCATAACATACAGTAGTATTATACAACAGCTCTCATAATATACAGTAGTATTATACAACAGCTTTCATAATATACAGTAGTATTATACAACAGCTCTCACATAAAATACAGTAGTATTATACAACAGCTCTCACATTATATACCGTAGTATTATACAACAGCTCTCACATACATAACATACAGTAGTATTATACAACAGCTCTCACATACATAATATACAGTAGTATTATACAACAGCTCTCACATACATAACATACAGTAGTATTATACAACAGCTCTCACATACATAACATACAGTAGTATTATACAAAAATGACAAGCACAAAAAATACATTTTCCAGGTCTGCTCTACAGGGTGTGTTTACTAAAGTGCGGGTTTTTGAAGGTGGAGTTGAGAATACAGAGCTTTAGCAGCGATACTAGAAATGAAGCCCAGACTTACAGAACTTTCTGCGGAGAACCTGCACTGACTACTAGAACTGAGAACAGAAGCTACAAAGGTATAATACACATGTGTCACGGATATACTGTCCTTTAATGCCACTGATTGGTAGGACTGAGGACCTCATTCAGAGTCTCTCACTAGGGCATGCTCGCTCACTGGGAGCGATAATCGCACATCTGCGCATGCATATAATTCGCAGTGCGCAAGTCATTCATTGCAATCTGACTTTGGTAGCTTGCAAGCCACTTCCAGGTCGCTGCTTTGAGTGACAGATAGTGCCGTTTGTGGGTGGTAACGGGAAGGTGCTTGTGAATGGGGGTGTAGATGTGCAAACGCAGGCGTGTCTGGCTGCCAAAACGGCGTTTAATAGGTGTGCATAATAAGCAAAGTAGCGGCATTGAACACGTGACTTGGTTGCTTTTTTAGCCTGAACTGCTCGCAGTACTTGGGGTAGGTTAGGTCAAACTCAAGCGCTGCGAGCAGCTACGATGGCCCTCAATGTTTACGATTAATCAGACTCTTCCCGGAGATGATGTGTGCTGCAAGTGACAGGTGGGAAGTTTTATAGTCCAGCGTATGCTAACTGCCATCGCTCACTAAGACATAGAGGGCGTCCTTACAGCGCAAAGAGCGATCGCTTGATTTGTATACCCGGGCCCTTTTTGCAAGCGAGCGATCGCATCTTGCGAGAGACTCTGAATGTAGTCCTGAGTGCAGAACTATAGCAGGGACTCTCAAAATGGCACACACTCACTGCTTTTACTGCAGAGATCTGACAATGATTTCTGGAACTGAGGGCCTGATTCAGAGCCGGACGCTATTTGCGCTCGCTCGTTCAGAAAAAGGGGCCGGCTATTTAAATTGAGCGCTCGCTCTTTGCGGTCTGTTCACGCCTCTATGTCTGAGCGAGCGAACGAAACATGCGCTCGCTATTTTGTAAAGACGCCCCCTGGCCGCTCGCATCCTACGTCATCTCCGCTATTTATTTGATTAATCGAGTGCATCGAAAGTAGGGGTGAGCGGGTTCGGTTTTACTCGGTTTTACTCGGTTCATATCGCCACTTTACCGCAATTTCGGCTCGATTTCATTCGCTATCCAAAACACGTGTTCGGCGATAGCCAATAAAAAGATCAGAGTAAAACCGATTAAAACCGAACCCGCTCACCCCTAATCGAAAGGCATCTGAACTGCTCGCAGTGCTTGTGGTAGGATTTTCCTACCGCAATCATGTAAACAGTTCAGGCTAAGAGACAACCAAGTGACGTGGTCGATGACGCTGCTTTGTTAATTATGCACACCCTTAAAATGCCCGTTTTGACCGTTTGGCTCGCCTGCGTTCGGATCTCCACTCCCCGTTTTCAAGCACCTTCCCCTGTTACCACCTACAAACGCCTCATCCTGTCACTCAAACTAGCAGGCACTCGCTATTTTACGAGCGCTCGATTTCCGACCGCAATGACTGGTTGGCAAATGCGCATTACGACCCATACGGATGCGCAGATGTGTGAACATCGCTCAGAGCGAACGAGCGGCCGCTTACGAGCGGATCTGAATCAGGCCCTGAGTACAAAACTAAAGCAGAGACTCTGCTGTTACTGCAGAGAGCCTGCCACTGATTGCTAGAACTGAGGGCCTAATTCAGACCCGCTCGCGAGCGCTTGCAAGCGGGTCGATGTTGGCCAAGTGCGCATGCGCACGACGGAGGCGGCTCCGTCGTGCGCATGCGCAAGACCCAAGTAACGACGGCCAAGCCGTCATAATGGGTGTCGCACCAAAGGGGGCGTGCTGTCGATGGTGATTGCGGTAGGGTCTCGCTGCCACAAGCCCAGGAGTGCTTTTGGCTCTATCAGAGCCAAAAGCACTCCCACTGACATCACTAGTGATTTCAGTGGGATGGCCCCAGAAGGTAGGCGTTCCCATGGGAACGCCTCCGTCTGGGCAGCCACGCCCCCAACACACCCACCAAAGGGGGCGTGCAGTCAATCACCATCGACAGCATGCCCCCTTTGGTGCGAGACCCAGAACGACGGCTTGGTCATCGTTATTAGAGTCTCGCGCATGCGCACGATGGAGCCGGCTCCCTTGTGCGCACTTGGGCAACATCGACCCGCTTGCGAGCGGGTCTGAATCAGGCCCTGTGTCCGGCCTGCACTGTATTTATCCTACGCTGTATCCAACCCACTGTATAACACACTGTGGGCCCGATTCAGACCCGCTCGCAAGCGGGTCGATGTTGGCCCAGTGCGCATGCGCACGACGGAGGTGGCTCCGTCGTGCGCATGGGCAAGATCCGGTTAGCGACGGGTAATCCGTCGCTCCGGGTCTCGTACCAAAGGGGGCATGCTGTCAATGTTAAGTGACAGCACGCTCCCTTTGGTGGGAGGGCCGGGTGCATGGCTGCCCAGACAGAGGCGTTCCCATGGGAACGCCTACCGTCTGGGGCCGGCCCCACTGACATCACAAGTGATGTCAGTGGGTGGACTTCTTGCTCTGTAAGAGCAAGAAGTCCACTGGGACTTGCGGCAACGAGACCCTACCACATCGCAACCATCATCCTGGCAGCTCGCACTAGCTGTGGGTGGTCACCCACAGCTATGCGAGCGGCCAGGAGGCTCTAAAAATACAATAGGCGGGCACTGAAAGAGCGTCCGGCTCTGAATCAGGTCCTGTATTTGGCCTGCACTGTATTCAACCTGCGCTGTATCCAACCCACACTGTATACCGCACTGTGGGCTTGATTCAGCAGTGCACGCAAATGCACTGCTGAACGCAGATTTCCGATTATCAGGAATATGCGCGTGCGCAGGATCCATTCTGCGAATGTGCAGAATGGGTCCTGCTCAATCGCATGCAAGCCCTTGAATGCATTTAAGGGCAGTGCGGAGGTGGGGGCGGCTGGCATTGCCGGGAGTGGCCAGCCCAGAGACGGTGTGGACGTACGCAGTTTTCTGGGCTCGCAAGCCAGCTACCCTGAGTAAACTGAGGCATATTCAGTTCTCCGGTCGCCCAGCACCATCGACCACCGATGGTCGCAGCGCTGGGATCACAAATACAATACACCTCCTGCTCCATTTGCATTATTGCAAGGATCGCAATTGCAAAGCTGCCTGCGTGCATAACTTATGTATCCCGCGATATATCCAACACTATATCCGACCTGCACTGTATCCCGCGCTATATCCAACACTATATCCGACCTGCACTGTATCCCGCGCTGTATCCAACACTATGGGCCTGATTCAGACCCACTCGCGAGCGGCTGTCCGCTCGCAAGTGGGTCGATGTTATGGACTGAGCATGCGCACGACGGAGGGAGCTCCGTCGTGCGCATGCGCCAGACGCGATGAGCGAAGGAAAGTCCTTCGCTCGTTGTGTCCGATCAAAGGGGGCGTGCTGTCAATGTTGATTGACAGCACGCCCCCTTTGGTGGGCGTGCCGGGGGCGTGCCTCCCTGACGGGGGCGTTCCCACGGGAACGCCTCCCATCAGAAGCCGGCCCACTGACATCACTAGTGATGTCAGTGGGAGTGATTTTGGCTCTGATAGAGCCAAAATCACTCCGGGCCTTGCGGTTGAAAACGTCAACCGCAGGCTCCGGCTCGCAAATTCGATGGTCGCGATGGTCTCGACCATCGCGACCATCACAATGCACGCTCGTATAGCCTGTGGGTGGTGACCCACAGCTATACGAGTGTCCAGGAGGACGCTCCATGAAAATGGAGCCCGGCCCTCATTCAGAGCGTGCGCTCTGCTCAGAGCGTACGGCTCTGAATGAGGGCCTATATCCGACCTGCACTGTATCCTGCGCTGTATCCAACACTATATCTGACCTGCACTGTATTCTGCGCTGTATCCAACACTATATCCGACCTGCACTGTATCCCGCGCTATATCCAACACTATATCCGACCTGCACTGTATCCCGCGCTGTGTCCAACACTATATCCGACCTGCACTGTATCCCGCGCTGTATCCAACACTATATCCGACCTGCACTGTATCCCGCGCTGTATCCAACACTATATCCGACCTGCACTGTATCCCGCGCTGTAGCCAACACTATATCCGACCTGCACTGTATCCCGCGCTGTATCCAACACTATATCCGACCTGCACTGTATCCCGCGCTGTATCCAACACTATATCCGACCTGCACTGTATCCAGCGCTGTATCCAACACTATATCCGACCTGCACTGTATCCCACGCTGTATCCAACACTATATCCGACCTGCACTGTATCCCGCGCTATATCCAACACTATATCCGACCTGCACTGTATCCCGCGCTGTATCCAACACTATATCCGACCTGCACTGTATCCCCCGCTGTATCCAACACTGTATCCGACCTGCACTGTATCCCGCGCTGTATCCAACACTATATCCGACCTGCACTGTATCCCGCGCTCTATCCAACACTATATCCGACCTGCACTGTATCCCGCACTGTATCCAACACTATTTCCGACCTGCACTGTATCCCGCGCTGTATCCAACACTATATCCGACCTGCACTGTATCCAACCTACACTGTATCCCACGCTGTATCCAACACTATGGGCCTGATTCAGACCCACTCGCGAGCGGCTGTCCGCTCGCAAGTGGGTCGATGTTATGGACTGAGCATGCGCACGATGGAGGGAGCTCCGTCGTGCGCATGCGCCTGATGCGACGAGCGAAAGAAAGTCCTTCGCTCGTTGTGTCCGATCAAAGGGGGCATGCTGTCAATGTTGATTGACAGCACGCCCCCTTTGGTGGGCGTGCCGGGGGCATGCCTCCCTGACGGGGGCGTTCCCACGGGAACGCCTCCCGTCAGAAGCCGGCCCACTGACATCACTAGTGATGTCAGTGGGAGTGATTTTGGCTCTGATAGAGCCAAAATCACTCTGGAGCTTGCGGTTGAAAACATCAACCGCAGGCTCCGGCTCGCAAATTCGATGGTCGCGATGGTCTCGACCATCGCGACCATCACAATGCACGCTCGTATAGCCTGTGGGTGGTGACCCACAGCTATACGAGTGTCCAGGAGGACGCTCCATGAAAATGGAGCCCGGCCCTCATTCAGAGCGTGCGCTCTGCTCAGAGCGTACGGCTCTGAATGAGGGCCTATATCCGACCTGCACTGTATCCTGCGCTGTATCCAACACTATATCTGACCTGCACTGTATTCTGCGCTGTATCCAACACTATATCCGACCTGCACTGTATCCCGCGCTATATCCAACACTATATCCGACCTGCACTGTATCCCGCGCTGTGTCCAACACTATATCCGACCTGCACTGTATCCCGCGCTGTATCCAACACTATATCCGACCTGCACTGTATCCCGCGCTGTATCCAACACTATATCCGACCTGCACTGTATCCCGCGCTGTAGCCAACACTATATCCGACCTGCACTGTATCCCGCGCTGTATCCAACACTATATCCGACCTGCACTGTATCCCGCGCTGTATCCAACACTATATCCGACCTGCACTGTATCCAGCGCTGTATCCAACACTATATCCGACCTGCACTGTATCCCACGCTGTATCCAACACTATATCCGACCTGCACTGTATCCCGCGCTATATCCAACACTATATCCGACCTGCACTGTATCCCGCGCTGTATCCAACACTATATCCGACCTGCACTGTATCCCCCGCTGTATCCAACACTGTATCCGACCTGCACTGTATCCCGCGCTGTATTCAACACTATATCCGACCTGCACTGTATCCCGCGCTCTATCCAACACTATATCTGACCTGCACTGTATCCCGCACTGTATCCAACACTATTTCCGACCTGCACTGTATCCCGCGCTGTATCCAACACTATATCCGACCTGCACTGTATCCAACCTACACTGTATCCCACGCTGTATCCAACACTATGGGCCTGATTCAGACCCACTCGCGAGCGGCTGTCCGCTCGCAAGTGGGTCGATGTTATGGACTGAGCATGCGCACGATGGAGGGAGCTCCGTCGTGCGCATGCGCCTGATGCGACGAGCGAAAGAAAGTCCTTCGCTCGTTGTGTCCGATCAAAGGGGGCGTGCTGTCAATGTTGATTGACAGCACGCCCCCTTTGGTGGGCGTGCCGGGGGCATGCCTCCCTGACGGGGGCGTTCCCACGGGAACGCCTCCCGTCAGAAGCCGGCCCACTGACATCACTAGTGATGTCAGTGGGAGTGATTTTGGCTCTGATAGAGCCAAAATCACTCTGGAGCTTGCGGTTGAAAACATCAACCGCAGGCTCCGGCTCGCAAATTCGATGGTCGCGATGGTCTCGACCATCGCGACCATCACAATGCACGCTCGTATAGCCTGTGGGTGGTGACCCACAGCTATACGAGCGTCCAGGAGGATGCTCCATGAAAATGGAGCCCGGCCCTCATTCAGAGCGTGCGCTCTGCTCAGAGCGTACGGCTCTGAATGAAGGCCTATATCCGACCTGCACTGTATCCTGCGCTGTATCCAACACTATATCCGACCCGCACTGTATCCCGCGCTGTATCCAACACTGTATCCGACCAGCACTGTACCCTGCGCTGTATCCAACACTATATCCGACCTGCACTGTATCCCCGCTATCCAACACTATATCCGACCTGCACTGTATCCCGCGCTGTATCCAACACTATATCCGACCTGCACTGTATCCCGCGCTGTATCCAACACTATCCGACCTGCCCTGTATCCCGAGCTGTATCCAACACTATATCCGACCCACACTGTATCCTGCGCTATATACAACACTATATCCGACCTGCACTGTATCCCGCGCTGTATCCAACACTGTATCCGACCAGCACTGTATCCCGCGCTGTATCCAACACTATATCCGACCTGCAAAGTATCCCCGCTATCCAACACTATATCCGACCTGCACTGTATCCCGTGCTGTATCCAACACTATATCCGACCTGCACTGTATCCCGCACTGCTCTATCCGAACTGCACTGTATCCCGCGCTGTATCCAACACTATATCCGACCTGCACTGTATCCCGCGCTGCATCCAACACTATATCCGACCTGCACTGTATCCCGCGCTGTATCCAACACTATATCCGACCTGCACTGTATCCCACGATGTATCCAACACTATATCCGACCTGCACTGTATCGCACGCTCTATCCAACACTATATCCGACCTGCACTGTATCCCGCGCTGTATCCAACACTATCTCCGACCTGCACTGTATCCCGCGCTGTATCCAACACTATATCCGACCTGTACTGTATCCCGCGCTGTATCCAACACTATCTCCGACCTGCACTGTATCCCGCGCTATCCAACACTATATCCGACCTGCACTGTATCCCGCGCTGTATCCAACACTATATCCGACCTGCACTGCATCCCGCGCTGTTTCCAACACTATATCCGACCTGCACTGTATCCCGTGCTGTATCCAACACTATATCCGACCTGCACTGTATCCCGCGCTGTATCCAACACTATATCCGACCTGCACTATATCCAACACTATATCCGACCTGCACTGTATCCCATGCTGTATCCAATACTATATCCGACCTGCAATTTATCCCGCGCTCTATCCAACACTATATCGGACCTGCACTGTATCCCGCGCTGTATCCAACACTATATCCGACCTGCACTGTATCCCGCGCTGTATCCAACACTATATCCGACCGGAACTGCATCCCGCGCTGTATCCAACACTATATCCGACCTGCACTGTATCCCGCGCTGTATCCAACACTATATCCGACCTGCACTGTATCCCGCGCTGTATCCAACACTATATCCGACCTGCACTATATCCAACACTATATCCGACCTGCACTGTATCCCATGCTGTATCCAATACTATTTTCGACCTGCAATTTATCCCGCGCTCTATCCAACACTATATCCGACCTGCACTGTATCCCGCGCTGTATCCAACACTATATCCGACCTGCACTGTATCCCGCGCTATACCCAACACTATATCCGACCTGCACTGTATCCCACGCTGTATACAACACTATATCCGACCTGCACTGTATCCCGCGCTGTATCTAACACTATATCCGACCTGCACTGTATCCCGCGCTGTATCTAACACTATATCCGACCTGCACTGTATCCCGCGCTGTATCCAACACTATATCCGACCTGCACTGTATCCCGCGCTGTATCCAACACTATATCCGACCTGCACTGTATCCCGCGCTGTATCCAACACTATATCCGACCTGCACTGTATCCCACGCTGTATCCAACACTATATCCGACCTGCACTGTATCCCGCGCTGTATCCAACACTATATCCGACCTGCACTGTATCCCGCGCTGTATCCAACACTATATCCGACCTGCACTGTATCCCGCGCTCTATCCAACACTATATCCGACCTGCACTGTATCCCGCGCTGTATCCAACACTATATCCGACCTGCACTGTATCCCGCGCTGTATCCAACACTATATCCGACCTGCACTGTATCCCGCGCTGTATCCAACACTATATCCGACCTGCACTATATCCAACACTATATCCGACCTGCACTGTATCCCACGCTGTATCCAATACTATATCCGACCTGCAATTTATCCCGCGCTGTATCCAACACTATATTCGACCTGCACTGTTTCCTGCGCTGTATCCAACACTATATCCGACCTGCACTGTATCCCGCGCTGTATTCAACACTATATCCGACCTGCACTGTATCCCGCGCTATCCAACACTATATCCGACCTGCACTGTATCCCGCACTATATCCAACACTATATCCGACCTGCACTGTATCCCGCGCTGTATCCAATACTATATCCGACCTGCACTGTATCCCGCGCTATATCCAACACTATATCCGACCTGCACTGTATCCCGCGCTGTATCCAACACTATATCCGACCTGCACTGTATCTCGCGCTATATCCAACACTATATCCGACCAGCACTATATCTCGCGCTGTATCCAACACTATATCCGACCTGCACTGTATCCCGCGCTGTATCCAACACTATATCCGACCTGCACTCTATCCCCCGCTGTATCCAACACTATATCCGACCTGCACTGTATCCCGCGCTATATCCAACACTATATCCGACCTGCACTGTATCCCGCGCTATCCAACACTATATCCGACCTGCACTATATCCCGCGCTATATCCAACACTATATCCGACCTGCACTGTATCCCGCGCTGTATCCAACACTATATCCGACCTGCACTGTATCCCACGCTGTATCCAACACTATATAAGAACTGCACTGTATCCCACGCTGTATCCAACACTATATCCGACCTGCACTGTATCCCGCGCTGTATCCAACACTATATCCGACCTGCACTCTATCCCGCGCTATATCCAACACAATATCCGACCTGCACTGTATCCTGCGCTATATCCAACACTATATCCGACCTGCACTGTATCCCGCGCTGTATCCAACACTATATCCGACCTGCACTGGTTCCCGCGCTGTATCCAACACTATATCCGACCTGCACTGTATCCCGCGCTGTATCTAACACTATATCCGACCTGCACTGTATCCCGCGCTGTATCCAACACTATATCCGACCTGCACTGTATCCCGCGCTGTATCCAACACTATATCCGACCTGCACTGTATCCCGCGCTGTATCTAACACTATATCCGACCTGCACTGTATCCCGCGCTGTATCCAACACTATATCCGACCTGCACTGTATCCCGCGCTGTATCCAACACTATATCCGACCTGCACTGTATCCCGCGCTGTATCCAACACTATATCCGACCTGCACTGTATCCCGCGCTGCATCCAACACTATATCCGACCTGCACTGTATCCCGCGCTGCATCCAACACTATATCCGACCTGCACTGTATCCCGCGCTGCATCCAACACTATATCCGAACTGCACTGTATCCCGCTCTGCATCCAACACTATATCCGACCTGCACTGTATCCCGCGCTGCATCCAACACTATATCCGACCTGCACTGTATCCCGCGCTGTATCCAACACTATATCCGACCTGCACTGTATCCCGCGCTGTATCTAACACTATATCCGACCTGCACTGTATCCCGCGCTGTATCCAACACTATATCCGACCTGCACTGTATCCCGCGCTGTATCCAACACTATATCCGACCTGCACTGTATCCCGCGCTGTATCTAACACTATATCCGACCTGCACTGTATCCCGCGCTGTATCCAACACTATATCCGACCTGCACTGTATCCCGCGCTGTATCGAACACTATATCCGACCTGCACTGTATCCCGCGCTGTATCCAACACTATATCCGACCTGCACTGTATCCCGCGCTGCATCCAACACTATATCCGACCTGCACTGTATCCCGCGCTGCATCCAACACTATATCCGACCTGCACTGTATCCCGCTCTGCATCCAACACTATATCCGACCTGCACTGTATCCCGCGCTGCATCCAACACTATATCCGACCTGCACTGTATCCCACGCTGCCTCCAACACTATATCCGACCTGCACTGTATCCCGCGCTGCATCCAACACTATATCCGACCTGCACTGTATCCCGCGCTGTATCCAACACTATATCCGACCTGCACTGTATCCTGCGCTGTATCCAACACTATATCCGACCTGCACTGTATCCCGCGCTGTATCCAACACTATATCCGACCTGCACTGTATCCCGCGCTATCCAACACTATATCCGACCTGCACTGTATCCCGCGCTGTATCCAACACTATATCCGACCTGCACTGTATCCCGCGCTGTATCCAACACTATATCCGACCTGCACTGTATCCCGCGCTGTATCCAACACTATATCCGACCTACACTGTATCCCGTGCTGTATCTGACCAGCACTGTATCCCGCGCTGTATCCAACACTATATCCGACCTGCACTGTATCCCGCGCTGTATCCAACACTATATCCGACCTGCACTGTATCCCGCGCTGTATCCAACACTATATTCAACCTGTACTGTATCCCGCGCTGTATCCAACACTATATCCGACCTGCAATGTATCCCGCGCTGTATCCAACACTATATCCGACCTGCACTGTATCCCGCGCTGTATCCAACTCTATATCCGACCTGCACTGTATCCCACGCTGTATCCAACACTATATCCGACCTGCACTGTATCCCGCGCTGTATCCAACACTATATCCGACCTGCACTGTATCCCGCGCTGTATCCAACACTATATCCGACCTGCACTGTATACCGCGCTGCCTCCTACACTATATCCGACCTGCACTGTATCCCACGCTGTATCCAACACTATATCCGACCTGCACTTTATCCCGCACTGTATCCAACACTATATCCGACCTGCACTGTATCCCGCGCTGCCTCCTACACTATATCCGACCTGCACTGTATCCCGCGCTGTATCCAACACTATATCCGATCTGCACTCTATCCCGCGCTATCCAACACTATTTCCGACCTGCACTGTATCCCGCGCTGTATCCAACACTATATCCGACCTGCACTGTATCCCGCGCTATCCAAAACTATATCCGACCTGCACTGTATCCAACACTATATCCGACCTGCACTGTATCCCACGCTGTATCCGACCTGCACTGTATCCCGAGCTGTAAACAACATTATATCCGACCTACACTGTATCCCGCGCTGTATCCAACACTATATCCGACCTGCACTGTATCCGGTGCTGTATCCGACCTGCACTGTTTCCCGCGCTGTATCCAACACTATATCCGACCTGCACTGTATCCAACACTATATCCGACCTGCACTGTATCCCGCGCTGTATCCAACTCTATATCTGACCTACACTGTATCCTGCGCTGTATCCAACACTATATCCGACCTACACTGTATCCTGCGCTGTATCCAACACTATATCCGACCTACACTGTATCCCGCGCTGTATCCGACCTGCACTGTATCCCGCGCTGTATCCAACACTATATCCGACCTACACTGTATCCTGCGCTGTATCCAACACTATATCCAACCTACACTGTATCCCTCGCTGTATCCGACCTGCACTGTATCCCGTGCTGTATCCAACCCACAACGTATACCACACTGTATCCAGCCTGCACTGTATCCAACCCACAATGTATACCACAGTGTATCCGACCCGCACTGTATCCAACCTACACTGTATCCTACACTGTATCCAACCCACAACGTATATAACCACACTGTATCCAGCCTGCACTGTATCCAACCCACAATGTATACCACACTGTATCCGGCCTGCACTGTATCCCCCCACACTGTATACCACACTGTACCCGGCCTGCACTGTATCCACCCCACACTGTATACCACACTGTATCCGACCTGCACTGTATCCAACCCACACTGTATCTGGCCTGCACTGTATCCGGCCAACACTGTATACCACACTGTATCCGGCCAGCACTGTATCCAACCCACACTGTATACCACACTGTACCCGGCCTGCACTGTATCCACCCCACACTGTATACCACACTGTATCCGGCCAGCACTGTATCCAACCCACACTGCATACCACACTGTACCCGGCCAGCACTGTATCCTCCCCACACTGTATACCACACTGTATCCGGCCAGCACTGTATCCAACCCACACTGTATACCACACTGTACCCGGCCTGCACTGTATCCACCCCACACTCTATACCACACTGTATCCGGCCTGCACTGTATCCACCCCACACTGTATACCACACTGTATTCGGCCTGCACTGTATCCAACCCACAATGTATACCACACTGTATCCGGCCTGCACTGTATCCCCCCACTCTGTATACCACACTGTACCCGGCCTGCACTGTATCCTCCCCACACTAGTTACCACACTGTATCCGACCTGCACTGTATCCAACCCACACTGCATCCGGCCTGCACAGTATCCGGCCCACACTGTATACCACACTGTATCCGGCCAGCACTGTATCCAACCCACACTGTATACCACACTGTACCCAGCCTGCACTGTATCCACCCCACACTGTATACCACACTGTATCCGGCCAGCACTGTATCCAACCCACACTGCATACCACACTGTACCCGGCCAGCACTGTATCCTCCCCACACTGTATACCACACTGCATCCGGCCAGCACTGTATCCAACCCACACTGTATACCACACTGTACCTGGCCTGCACTGTATCCACCCCACACTGTATACCACACTGTATCCGGCCTGCACTGTATCCAACCCACACTGTATACCACACTGTATCCGGCCTGCACTGTATCCAACCCACAATGTATTCCACACTGTATCCGGCCTGCACTGTATCCAACCCACAATGTGTCCAACACTATATCCAACCATCACTGTATCCCGTGTTGTATCAACACTATATCCGACCTGCACTGTATCCCGCGCTATATCCAACACTATATCCGACCTGCACTGTATCCTGCGCTGTATCCAACACTATATCCGACCTGCACTGTATCCCGCGCTGTATCCAACACTATATCTGACCTGCACTGTATCCCGCGCTGTATCCAACACTATATCCAACCTGCACTGTATCCCGCGCTGTATCCAACACTATATCCAACCTGCACTGTATCCCGCGCTGTATCCAACACTATATCCGACCTGCACTCTATCCCGCGCTGTATCCAACACTATATCCGACCTGCACTGTATCCCGCACTATATCCAACACTATATCCGACCTGCACTGTATCCCGCGCTGTATCCAACACTATATCCGACCTGCACTGAATCCCGCGCTGTATCCAACACTATATCTGACCTGCACTGTATCCCGCGCTGTATCCAACACTATATCCAACCTGCACTGTATCCCGCGCTGTATCCAACACTATATCCAACCTGCACTGTATCCCGCGCTGTATCCAACACTATATCCGACCTGCACTCTATCCCGCGCTGTATCCAACACTATATCCGACCTGCACTGTATCCCGCACTATATCCAACTCTATATCCGACCTGCACTGTATCCCGCGCTGTATCTAACACTATATCCGACCTGGACTGTATCCCGCGCTGTATCCAACACTATATCCGACCTGCACTGAATCCCACGCTGTATCCAACACTATATCTGACCTGAACTGTATCCCGCGCTGTATCCAACACTATATCCGACCTGCACTGTATTCCGCGCTGTATCCAACACTATATCCGACCTGCACTGTATCACGCGCTGTATCCGACCTGCACTGTATCCCGAGCTGTATCCAACACTATACCCGACCTGCACTGTATCCCGCGCTATATTCAACACTATATCCGACCTGCACTGTATCCCGCGCTGTATCCGACCTGCACTGTATCATGTGCTGTATCCAACCCACAACGTATACCACACTGTATCCAGCCTGCAGTGTATCCAACCCACAATGTATACCACACTGTATCCGGCCTGCACTGTATCCACCCCACACTGTATACCACACTGTATCCGGCCTGCACTGTATCCTCCCCACACTGTATACCACACTGTATCTGACCTGCACTGTATCCAACCCACACTGTATCCGGCCTGCACTGTATCCACCCCACACTGTATACCACACTGTATCCGGCCTGCACTGTATCCTCCCCACACTGTATACCACACTGTATACGGCCTGCACTGTATCCAACCCACACTGTATACCACACTGTACCCGGCCTGCACTGTATCCACCCCACACTGTATACCACACTGTATCCGGCCTGCACTGTATCCAACCCACAATGTATACCACACTGTATCTAACCCACAATGTATACCACACTGTATCCGGCCTGCACTGTATCCAACCCACATTGTATCCGGCCTGCTCTGTGTCCACCCCACACTGTATACCACACTGTATCCGGCCTGCACTGTATCCACCCCACACTGTATACCACACTGTATCCGGCCTGCACTTATCCAACCCACAATGTATACCACACTGTATCTGACCTGCACTGTATCCAACCCACAATGTATACCACACTGTATCCGGCCTGAACTGTATCAAACCCACAATGTATACCACACTGTATCCGGCCTGCACTGTATCCAACCCACATTGTATACCACACTGTATCCGGCCTGCACTGTATCCAACCCACAATGTATACCACACTGTATCCGGCCTGCACTGTATCCAACCCACAATGTATACCACACTGTATCCGGCCTGCACTGTCTCCAACCCACAATGTATACCACACTGTATCTGGCCTGCACTGTATCCAACCCACAATGTATACCACACTGTACCCGGCCTGCACTGTATCCAACCCACAATATATGCTACACTGTATCCAACCCACAGTGTATACCACACTGTACCCGGCCTGCACTGTTTCCAACCCACACTGTACCCGGCCTGCACTGTATCCAACCCACACTGTATACCACACTGTACCCAGCCTGCACTGTATCCAACCCACAATGTATACCACACTGTACCGGGCCTGCACTGTATCCAACCCACACTGTACCCGGCCTGCACTGTATCCAACCCACAATGTATACCACCCTGTACCCGGCCTGCACTGTATCCACCCCACACTGTATACCACACTGTATTCGGCCTGCACTTATCCAACCCACAATGTATACCACACTGTATCTGACCTGCACTGTATCCAACCCACAATGTATACCACACTGTATCCGGCCTGCACTGTATCAAACCCACAATGTATACCACACTGTATCCGGCCTGCACTGTATCCAACCCTCATTGTATACCACACTGTATCCGGCCTGCACTGTATCCAACCCACAATGTATACCTCACTGTATCCGGCCTGCACTGTATCCAACCCACAATGTATACCACACTGTATCCGGCCTGCACTGTATCCAACCCACAATGTATACCACACTGTATCTGGCCTGCACTGTATCCAACCCACAATGTATACCACACTGTACCCGGCCTGCACTGCATCCAACCCACAATGTATGCTACACTGTATCCAACCCACAGTGTATACCACACTGTACCCGGCCTGCACTGTATCCAACCCACACTGTACCCGGCCTGCACTGTATCCAACCCACACTGTATAACTGTATACCACAATGTACCTGGCCTGCACTGTATCCAACCCACACTGTATACCACACTGTACCCGGCCTGCACTGTATCCAACCCACAATGTATACCACACTGTACCCGGCCTGCACTGTATCCAACCCACACTGTATCCGGCCTGCACTGTATCCACCCCACACTGTATACCACACTGTATCCGGCCTGCACTGTATCCTCCCCACACTGTATCCCGCACTATATCAGACCCGTACTGTATCCAACACTGTATGCGGCCTGCACTGTATCCATCCTACACTGTATCCAGTCTGCACTATATCCAACCCGCACTGTAACCCACACTGTATCCGGCCTGTACTGTATCCAACCTGCACTGTATCCAACATGTACTGTATCCAATCCACACTGTATCCAACCCACACTGTGTCCAAGCCATACTGTATCCAATCCTGAATCAGGCCCTGTATGCGTCCTGCACTGTATACAACACACTGTATGCGGCCTGCACTGTATCCAACCCACAACCCACACTGTATCCAGCCTGCACTGTATCCAACCTGCACTGTATCTCACACTCTGGCCCTCATTCAGAGGCGGTCGAAGGATGCAAGCAGTCGCTCAGAAACTGGGCGGCCGCTTGCATCCTGACCGCCCGCCTCTGTTTCGGTCGTTAGGCTGTGGGTTAACACCCACAGCTCTAACGACCGCTCGGGTGATGGTCGCGATGGTCAGAGACCATCGCGACCATTGGGGCTTACGACGAGACCCTAGGATAGGGTCTCACTTGTCGTAAGCCCCGGAGAGCTTCTGGCTTTGTCAGAGCTGGAAGCTCTCCACTGACATCACTAGTGATGTCAGTGGGGCCTCCCCCAAATGGCAGGCGTTCCCATGGGAACGCCTCAATTTGGCCTGCCACCCCCCCGGCCCGCCCTCCAAACGGGGCGAGCTGTCACTCAACATTGACAGCTCGCCCCCTTTGGAAAGAGACCCGCTACGACCGACGCTGTCGGTCGTAGCGGGTCTCACGAATGCGCACGAGGGAGCCGGCTCCCTCGTGCACATGCGCACTGGCAAAACATCGAGGCGGCCATGCGGTCGTAGACCGTACGGCTGCCTCTGAATAAGGTCATGTATACAGCCTGCACTGTATCCAACCTACACTCTATCCGGCCTGCACTGTATCCAACCCACAACGTATACCACACTGTATCCGGCCTGCACTGTATCCAACCCACACTGTATACCACATTGTGGGCCTGTCTCAGACCCGCTCGCGAGTGCTTAGCGCTCGCAAGCGGGTCGATGGTGGCCCAGTGCGCATGCACACGACGTAGACGGCTCTGTCGTGCGCATGCGCGAGGCCCGGATAGCGACGGGCAATCCGTCGCTCCGGGTCTCATACCAAAGGGGGCGTGCTGTCGATGTTGAGTGACAGCACGCCCCCTTTGGTGGGCGGGCCAGGGGCGTGGATGCCCAGATGGAGGAGTTCCCATGGGAATGCCTACTGTCTAGGGCCGGCCCCACTGACATCACAAGTGATGTCAGTGGGAGTGCTTTCGGCTTTGTTTGAGCCGAAAGCTCTCTAGGGCTTGCGGCAACGAGACCCTACCACAAGGGTCTCATCGCAAATCCGATGGTCGCGATGGTCTTGACCATTGCGACCATCATCATGGCCGCTCGCTATAGCTGTGGGTCGTCAAAAACCAGAGGGCCGGCCCTGATTCAGAGCGAGCGCTCTGTCAGAGCATTCGGCTCTGAATCAGGCCCTGTATCCGGCCTGCACTGTATCCAACCCACAACGTATACCACACTGTATCCGGCCTATACTGTATCCAACCCACAACGTATACCACACTGTATCCGGCCTGCATTGTGTCCTGCACTATATCAGACCCATACTGTATCCAACGCTGTAGGCGGCCTGCACTGTATCCAACCCACACTGTATCCGGCCTGCACTTTATCCCACACTGTATCCAACCCACACTGTGTCCAGCCTGCACTATATCCAACCCGCACTGTATCCCACACTGTATCCGGCCTGTACTGTATCCAACCTGCACTGTATCCAACCCACACTGTATCCAACCCACACTGTATCCAAGCCGTACTGTATTCATTCCACACTGTATCCAACCCACACTGTATCCAACCTGTACTGTATCCGGCCCGCACTGTATCCGACCTGCACTGTATCCAACCCTCACTGTATCCGGCTTGCACTCTATCCAACTCGTACTGTATCCCACACTGTATCCAACCTGCACTGTATCCAACCCGCAATGTATCCAACCCACACTGTATCTGACCTGCACTGTATCCAACCCACACTGTATCCCGCACTATATCAGACCAACACTATATCCAACCCGCACTGTATCCCACACTGTATCCAACCTGCACTGTATCCAACCCGCACTGTATCCAACCCACACTGTATCTCACCTGCACTGTATCCAACCCACACTGTATCCCGCACTATATCAGACCCGCACTGTATCCGACCTGCACTGTATCCAACTCACACTGTATCTGACCTGCACTGTATCCAACCCACACTGTATCCAACCTGCACTGTATCCAACCGCACTGTATCCAACCTGCACTGTATCCAACCCACACTGTATCCCGCACTATATCAGACCCGAACTGTATCCAACCCACACTGTATCCGACCTGCATTGTATCCAACCAACACTGTGGGCCTGATTCAGAGCCGCTCGTAAGCGGCCGCTTGTTCGCTCTGAGCGATGTTCGCACATCTGCGCATGCATATGAGTCGTAATGCGCATGCGCCAACCAGTCATTGCGGTCGGAAATCGTGCGCTCGCAAAAAAGCGAGGGGCTGCTAAATTGAGTGACAGAATGAGGCGTTTGTGGGTGGTAACAGGGGAAGGTGCTTGAAAACGGGGAGTGGAGATCCGAACGCAGGCGTGCCAAACTGTCAAAACAGGCGTTTAATGGGAGTGCATAATTAGTAAAGCAGCGTCATCGACCACGTCACTTGGTTGTCTTTTAGCCTGAACTGCTTACAGTGATAGCGGGAAGTAAAACCTACCACAAGCACTGCGAGCAGTTCAGACGCCTTTCGATGTTCCCGATTAATCTAATAAATAGCGGAGATGACGTATGATGCGAACGGCCAGGGAGCATCTTTACAAAATAGCGAGCGCATGTTTCGTTCGCTCGCTCAGACATAGAGGCGTCAACAGACTGCAAAGAGCGAGCGCTCAATTTAAATAGCCAGCCCCTTTTTCAGAACGACCGTTCCGCTCTGAATCAGGTCCTGTATCCGACCTGCACTATATCCAACCACACTATATCAGACCCACACTGTATCCAACCTGCACTGTATCCAACCCACACTGTATCCGACCTGCACTGTATCCAGCCCACACTATATCTGACCTGCACTGTATCCAACCTACACTGTATCCAACCTACACTGTATCCTGCACTATATCAGACCCGCACTGTATCCCACACTGTATCCGACGTGCACTATATCCAACCCACACTGTATCCGGCCTGCACTGTATCTGACCCATACTATATCAGACCCGCACTGTATCTGACCCACACTATATCTGACCTGCACTGTATCCAGGCCGCACTGTATCCGGCCTGCACTGTATCTGACCCACACTATATCTGACCTGCACTGTATCCAACCTGCACTGTGGGCCTGATTCAGAGTTGGGAATAGAGAGAGAGATAGCACTTAACTGTGTACCTGGACAAACCATGTTTCAATGCAAGGGGTGTAAAATAAATACACTTTTTTTTTGCATGTAGTGTAAATACTGGCTGCTTTTACATGTAGCCCACAAATACTGCACAGCTTTATTATTACTCTGCAATTTAGCTGTCAGTTTGGACACCTCCCTCCCAAATCTCTCTGCACATTTTAAATCTGCCCCCCCTGCAGTGCAGCATGGTTTCACCAAGATGATCAGTTGAGAGAGAGATCTCTCTCTGGGCCTGATTCAGACCAGCTCGCAAGCGAGTCGATGGTCCCCTACTGCGCATGCTCATGCCAGAGCCGGCTACGGCGTGCGCATGCGCGAGACGCGGCCAGCGACTGGCGCTCCGTCGCTACAGGTCTCGCACCAAAGCGGGGCAGCTGTCGACTGTGATTGACAGCTTGCCCCATTTTGGAGGCGGGCAAGGGGGCATTCCCGAAGTGATGTCAATGGGTGAGCTTCCGGCTCAATTAGAGCCGGAAGCTCACTGGGGCTTGTGGGAACGAGACCCTACCACAAGGGTCCCGTCGCAAGCCGCAATGGTCGTGACCATCGCGACCATCACCTGGCCGCTCGCTAAAGCTTTGGGTGGTCACCCACAGCTTAGCGAGCAGCCAGGAGGTCGTCTTTAAAAAAAAACAGGGACGCCCTGATTCTGCCCTAATGAATTAACCACATCATATAGGGACGCCAGTGTGTACTCTGCAAGATGTGAGGCCAAGGCCGGCAGGAAGGAATCTGTTGCTGGATGCTCTGAGTTATCAGGTGTCTGGCTATTCATTCCCAGGGCTGCATATAAACGGCCTTTCCAGGACTCCTGCTTCCCATAGGAGAGACTCATTTCAATATATATACATATATACATATATAGGGAACATTGTATGACCGTCTCCCAATCACTGGGGCTGATTCACTACCGATCGCAGCTGTAACTACACTCGCAATCGGACGATTGTTGCGTTCTGCGAATGCATTGCAGTGCGCATGTGCGAACCAGCACTTCGATCATGACTGCGCTCGCAGTGATTACGCAGAGTGATTGACAGGAAGTAGGTGGTGATGGAGGGGGGGAGGGTTGGCGAAATGCAGGTGTGCCAGTGCGTTTGAACGCCGTTGCAGAGGCGTGCATAAATTAGCCACTACGATGCCATATACAGCCTGAGGACTCATAGCGTGGGATGAGGTCAGCAATTCCTGAGTAAGGTCAGAGCTTGTGTAAGTGTGCGTGAGGCTGCGATGTTACCGATGGTTTCGCTCTCTTGCTAAACATTACGGATGTGTGTAAGGTAAAGTGGACGTCCGGGAGTCCTTATGTTGTGCTGCGATGGCATAGCGGACGCAATGGATTAGCATACTATCTCAGTGAGACTGCGTGAGTAATCGCTATTGCAATCGCAGTTGCAATCCGTAATGACCTCTGGGCCTGATTCTGACCCGGTCGATGGTGGGCCAGTGCTCATGCGCACGACGAAGCCGGCTCCGTTGTGCGCATGCGCGAGACCCGGATAACGCCGGGCAATCCGTCGCTCCGGGTCTCGTACCAAAGAGGGCGTGCTGTCGGTTGAGTGACAGCACGCCCCCTTTGGTGGGCGGGCCGGGGGAGTGGCTGCCCAAACGGAGGTGTTCCCATGTGAAGTGATGTTAGTGGGAGAGATTTCGGCTCTGTTAGAGTCGAAATCTCTCTGGGGCTTGCGGCAACGAGACCCTACCACAAGGGTCTCGTCGCAAGCCCGATGGTCATGATGGTCTTGACCATCGCGACCATCTTCCTGGCCGCTCGCTATAGCTGTAGGTGGTCACCCACAGCTATGCAAGCGGCCAGGAGGCCGTTCTTAAAAAAAAAAAGACCGGCCCTGATTCAGCGCCGCTCGTAAGCAGCCGCTTGTTCGCTCTGAGCGATGTTTGCACAACTGCGCATGCGTATGGGTCATAATGCACATGCGCCAACCAGTCATTGCGGTCGGAAATCGTGCGCTCGCAAAACAGCGAGGGGCTGCTAATTTGATTGACAGAATGTACCGTTTGTGGGTGGTAACAGGGGAAGGTGCTTGAAAATGGGGGAGTGGAGATCCGAACGCAGGCATGCCTAACGGTGAAAACGTCGTTTAATGAAAGTGCATAATTAGTAAAGGAGCGTCATCGACCACGTCACTTGGTTGTCTTTTAGCCTGAACTGCTCGCAGTGATAGCGGTAAGAAAAACCTACCACAAGCACTGCGAGCAGTTCAGATGCCTTTCAATGTTCCCGATTAATCTAATAAATACCGGAGATGACGTGTGATGCGAACGGCAAAGTGGCGTCTTTACAAACTAGCGAGGGCATTTTTCGTTCGCTCGCTCGCTCAGACATAGAGGCGTCAACAAACCGCAAAGAGCGAGCGCTCAATTTAAATAGCCGGCCTCTTTTTTGGAACGACCGTCCGCAAATAGCATCCGGCCCTCTGTTCTCATGGGCTGACTTCCAACCAGAAAGGCAGATCTGCTGCAGGACAAAGCAATTCCAGGTTCTTCCACAGGGGGGCTCTCTCAGCCAACCATTGACTTGTAACAGTGCAGCACTAAAGCAAATTAACTCAAGGGAGCCGACAAATCATTAACTTGAATTAATAACTTGTTTCCTATCAATTATACACAATTCTGTATTCCTGTGTCTGGGGGGTGATGTTTAGTAAAGCTAGAATTGACAAATGCGAGTTCCACCATGTTTGCTATCAGATACTTACATATATGCAAATGATAATAATACATGTTGGTAGCTGCGCAATCACTCCAGTGCGATCACTCAGGTACATGTAAGGGAGGGGTCATTATATACAAGAGACAGCAAAAAGTCATCCCCCAGCACTCAGAATGAGATCAGCAATAAGATTTGAAAAACTACATGGTGGCAGATAATTCAGAGATCTCATATTTATTATGAGGGACCTCCAGTATCAGAGACGCCGTGACGCGGCCTGGGGGCTTAGCCATATTTTTACAAATACTGTATATGCAACTGAGGTCTCTGAATTATCTACACCTGTAGTTTTTCATATCTTATTGAGTGCTGGGGGATGACTTTGTGCTGTTTCTTATATATGCAAATGATGTCAGACGTGGTTGGGGTGCGCAGCTGTCATCGTGCGTGTAAGCAGGCAGTTTTCAGCGCCCCCATTGGCCTTATTTTCAGCGATGCCTTTTGTTTCTGTCGTGTGTGGCACTGCTGCTGGTGTCCCCGTGTTGTGTGGCACTGCTGCTGGTGTCCCCGTGTTGTGTGGCACTGCTGCTGGTGTCCCCGTGTTGTGTGGCACTACTGCTGGTGTCCCCGTGTTGTGTGGCACTGCTGCTGGTGTTCCCGTGTTGTGTGGCACTGCTGCTGGTGTCCCCGTGTTGTGTGGCACTGCTGCTGGTGTCCCCGTGTTGTGTGGCACTGCTGCTGGTGTTCCCGTGTTGTGTGGCACTGCTGCTGGTGTCCCCGTGTTGTGTGGCACTGCTGCTGGTGTTCCCGTGTTGTGTGGCACTGCTGCTGGTGTCCCCGTGTTGTGTGGCACTGCTGCTGGTGTCCCCGTGTTGTGTGGCACTGCTGCTGGTGTTTCCGTGTTGTGTGGCACTGCTGCTGGTGTCCCCGTGTTGTGTGGCACTGCTGCTGGTGTTCCCGTGTTGTGTGGCACTGCTGCTGGTGTTCCCGTGTTGTGTGGCACTTCTGCTGGTGTTCCCGTGTTGTGTGGCACTGCTGCTGGTGTCCCCGTGTTGTGTGGCACTGCTGCTGGTGTCCCCGTGTTGTGTGGCACTGCTGCTGGTGTTCCCGCGGTGTGTGGCACTGCTGCTGGTGTCCCCGTGTTGTGTGGCACTGCTGCTGGTGTCCCCGTGTTGTGTGGCACTGCTGCTGGTGTTCCCGTGTTGTGTGGCACTGCTGCTGGTGTCCCCGTGTTGTGTGGCACTGCTGCTGGTGTCCCCGTGTTGTGTGGCACTGCTGCTGGTGTCTGGATCATATCTTGTGTGTTGTCGCAGTGTATATGTTCCAGCAATGAGTGCACGCAAGTATGGGGTGATTATTCACATTGCGACCACACATACAACCGAAGAGGGGTAACTGGACTGTAACGTGGGGTTCTTACATTAGCTGGGTTCAGCGAGGGCGTCTGTGCAGCTGCCGGGTACGCAGAGTTACGCCTCAGTGGAAATGCGCCTGATTTGAGGTGGATCTCCGGCACCTAGTGTAGGGTCAATGCGGGTGTGCACTAAGGGGACCATGTATGAATGATGGCATTTGCATTGTGATCTGGGCACGATATTAGCACCCATGATGGTATGGCAGGATGCGATCATACCGCCCTGATGTAACAAAAATCACCTATAGGGGTTCTGGAAGTAGCCCGTCCCTGCGATGTGCTGGGAGCGAAGTGGTCGCGTCAGTGGTCTCTTCCCGACTGTGCCGGGACTCCAACGCATGCACCGTCACCTGACCACGCATTCGACACGGCCATTGCCGTGGCTGACAGAGATTTCCTGGCTTCTTCATCTCAACTGCGGCAGCCGGCTCCGTGACCCCATAGGTCATCTTAATCGGCCAATGTCCCGCAAAGTATCCAATGCTGCGTTGGACAACGCAGCTCGGATACGTACTGGAGCATTACTATATCAGCACAGCTTTACAATTCCGTCTGAAGCTGAATCAGAACCTAAGTACTCACCATCTCTAATGTCCTTCATCTCACCTGGGTAACTCTTTACATCATATTCAACATAGGACCAGTCACCAACATTCACTACATCAGCGGAAGTCACTGTGACTGTTCATCATTAGAAAGAAATGAAGTTGAATATGTCTTGGCAGCTGCTGTGATACAATTTAATTTTCTTTTTTTGTGTCCTATACTTCATGGATTGACCCATCTTGTCCTTTTTCACATTAGCTGGAGCCGCACGTTATCAATAAAATATTGCTACTTCCCTGTATTGTACACCGCTCTACGGCTACTTCCCTGTACTGTACACCGCTCTACGGCTACTTCCCTGTACTGTACACCACGCCATGGCTACTTCCCTATACTGTGCACTGTGCCATGGCTACTTCCCTGTACTGTACACCGCTCTACGGCTACTTCCCTGTACTGTACACCACGCCATGGCTACTTCCCTATACTGTGCACTGTGCCATGGCTACTTTCCTGTACTGTACACCACTCTATGGCTACTTCCCTGTACTGTACACTATGCCATGGCTCCTTCCCTGTACTGTGCACTGTGCCATGGAAACTTCCCTGTACTGTACACCATGCCATGGCTACTTCTATGTACTGTACACCATGCCATGGCTACTTCCCTGTACTGTACACCATGCCATGGCTACTTCCCTGTACTGTACACTGTGCCATGGCTACTTCCCTGTACTGTTCACCGTTTTATGGCTACTTCTTGTACTGTACACTGCTTTATGGCTACTTCCCTGTACTGTGCACTTTGTCATGGCTACTTCCCTAAACTGTGCACTGTGCCATGGCTACTTTCCTGTACTGTACACCACTCTATGGCTACTTCCCTGTACTGTACACTGTGCCATGGCTCCTTCCCTGTACTGTGCACTGTGCCATGGAAACTTCCCTGTACTGTACACCATGCCATGGCTACTTCCATGTACTGTACACCATGCCATGGCTACTTCCCTGTACTGTACACCGTTTTATGGCTACTTCTTCTACTGTACACTGCTTTATGGCTACTTCCCTGTACTGTGCACTTTGTCATGGCTACTTCCCTAAACTGTGCACTGTGCCATGGCTACTTCTCTGTACTGTGCACTGTGCCATGGCTACTTCCCTGTACTGTACACCACTCTATGGCTACTTCCCTATACTGTGCACTATGCCATGGCTACTTACATGTACTGTACACTACTTTATGGCTACTTTCCTGTACTGTACACTACTTTATGGCTACTTTCCTGTACTGTACACTGTGCCATGGCTACTTCCCTGTACTGTGCACTGTGACAAGGCTACTTCCCTGTATTGTGTACCATGCCATGGCTAATTCCCTGTATTGTACACCACTCCATGACTACTTTCCTGTGCTATACACCACTCCATGGCTACTTTCCTGTACTGTATACCTCACCATGACTACTTTCCTGTACTGTGCACCTCACCATGGCTACTTTCCTGTACTGTACTGCTCACCATGATTACTTTCCTGTACTGTACACCGCTCCATGGTTACTTTCCTGTACTGTACGCGCCGCTCCATGGCTACTTTCCTGTATTGTACACCTCACCATGACTACTTTCCTGTACTGTACACCACTCCATGGTTACTTTCCTCTACTGTACGCCACTCCATGGCTACTTTCCTGTACTGTACATGATGCCATAACTAGTTTTCTGTGCGTACACTCTTCTATGGCTACTTCCTGTACTGTACACCACTCCATGGCTATTTTCCTGTACTGTACACTCTTCCATGGCTACTTCATGTACTGTACATGATGCCATAGCTAGTTTTCTGTGCGTACACTCTTCCATGGCTACTTCCTGTACTGTACACCTCACCATGGCTATCTCATGTACTGTACACCACTCCATGGCTGCTTTCCTGTACTGTACACCCCACCATGGCTACTTTACTGTACTGTACACCTCACCATGGCTACTTTCCTGTACTGTACACCGCTCCATGGTTACTTTCCTCTACTGTACGCCACTCCATGGCTACTTCCTCTACTGTACACCTCACCATGGCTACCTCATGTACTGTACACCACTCCATGGCTATTTTCCTGTACTGTACACTGCCACGCACACAGCGCACATGTTGCATAGTGTAATAAATAAATGTGTACACAACAGCAGGTGCCAGAATACATAAAGATGGGTTGGTGTAGATGAATGTGGGATTGCTGAAGGTGCTCAGTTCTTTAGTCATTCCGATACCTTCGGCTTTAAACTCATTAAATGCAGAATAATTAAATGTCCATGTTAAAGATCCTCCAGCCCTGCGAGGACTATAAACACAGCAGGTTTTCCCCTGGGTGAGGCAGTCAGGATATGTGTGCTGCTAATTGCTGCTGTACCCGATGGTGTCTTTCATTCAGGCCTGTGCAGTAACAGGGGCTTTGTGCTATTGAAGTGCTTTCCCGGGGGAGAGAGGGGCTGTGTACATCTCTATTTCAGCTTCTATGTTCTTCTTATTAAGCTGGTTTTACACAAACTCAGCAACTTGCTCTGACTGTTATGTAGCTTTTTCTCGCCAATTACACTTTATTTTGGCAGAGAGAAAAGTTGTGAGGCTCCGTGCGTGAAGTGGAGTATTTATGGAAGGGTGTGTGATAGCGCAAGTTTCTGTTACCGTGTGTAATTAGGTTACAAGACATAAGATGCACGGGAGAGAATATGACGCCGCGTAGCGTGCGCTGGGCATTGCCCGTATGTGATGGGTATACAGTATCTCCCGTGCCTCTTACTCTGCTCCTCATTTACATCTCTCAGTGATAGGTTGTGTCCCACCCACACAGTCTGTTACTATTCTTATCGCATTACGGGGCGTCCAGAGGTGTACGCTAAACAGATTCGGACGCAATTGACAAATATTTTTAGAGGCGCACTGTGCATGTATAGATGTGGTTCTGCGTCCTCAGGCACACAGTGCCACTTCTGTTCTGTATGCTGGATGCAATTCTCAGTAAATGTTTCCTTATTCAGTATACAGTATATAAGCAGCAGCACAGTGCTACTTCTGTTCTGTATGCTGGAAGCAATTCTCGGTAAATGTTTCCTTATTCAGTATACAGTATATGATCAGCAGCACAGTGCTACTTCTGTTCTGTATGCTGGAAGCAATTCTCAGTAAATGTTTCCATATTCAGTATACAGTATATGAGCAGCAGCACAGTGCTACTTCTGTTCTGTATGCTGGGTGTAATTCTCAGTAAATGTTTCCTTATTCAGTATACAGTATATGAGCAGCAGCACAGTGCCACTTCTGTTCTGTATGCTGGGTGTAATTCTCAGTAAATGTTTCCTCATTCAGTATATATGAGCAGCAGCACAGTGCTACTTCTGTTCTGTATGCTGGGTGTAATTCTCAGTAAATGTTTCCTTATTCAGTATATATGAGCAGCAGCACAGTGCCACTTCTGTTCTGTATGCTGGATGTAATTCTCAGTAAATGTTTCCTTATTCAGTATACAGTATATGAGCAGCAGCACAGTGCCACTTCTGTTCTGTATGCTGGATGCAATTCTCAGTAAATGTTTCCTTATTCGGTATATATGAGCAGCAGCACAGTGCCACTTCTGTTCTGTATGCTGGATGTAATTCTCAGTAAATGTTTCCTTATTCAGTATACAGTGTATGAGCAGCAGCACAGTGCTACTTCTGTTCTGTATGCTGGGTGTAATTCTCAGTAAATGTTTCCTTATTCAGTATATATGAGCAGCAGCACAGTGCTACTTCTGTTCTGTATGGTGGGTGTAATTCTCAGTAAAGGTTTCCTTATTCAGTATACAGTGTATGAGCAGCAGCACAGTGCCACTTCTGTTCTGTATGCTGGATGCAATTCTCAGTAAATGTTTCCTTATTCAGTATACAGTGTATGAGTAGCAGCACAGTGCTACTTCTGTTCTGTATGCTGGGTGTAATTCTCAGTAAATGTTTCCTTATTCAGTATATATGAGCAGCAGCACAGTACTACTTCTGTTCTGTATGCTGGGTGTAATTCTCAGTAAATGTTTCCTTATTCACTATATATGAGCAGCTGCACAGTGCCACTTCTATTCTGTATGCTGGATGCAATTCTCAGTAAATGTTTATTTATTCAGTATACAGTGTATGAGCAGCAGCACAGTGCTACTTCTGTTCTGTGTGCTGGGTGCAATTCTCAGTAAATGTTTCCTTATTCAGTATACAGTACATGAGCAGCAGCACAGTGCTACTTCTGTTCTGTGTGCTGGGTGCAATTCTCAGTAAATGTTTCCTTATTCTGTATATATGAGCAGCAGCACAGTGGTACTTCTGTTCTGTATGCTGGGTGTAATTCTCAGTAAATGTTTCCTTATTCAGTATAGGAGCAGCAGCACAGTGCCACTTCTGTTCTGTATGCTGGGTGTAATTCTCAGTAAAGGTTTCCTTATTCTGTATATATGAGCAGCAGCACAGTGGTACTTCTGTTCTGTATGCTGGATGCAATTCTCAGTAAATGTTTCCTTATTCAGTATATATGAGCAGTAGCAGCACAGTGCTACTTCTGTTCTGTATGCTGGGTGTAATTCTCAGTAAATGTTTCCTTATTCAGTATATATGAGCAGCAGCACAGTGCCACTTCTGTTCTGTATGCTGGATGTAATTCTCAGTAAATGTTTCCTTATTCAGTATACAGTATATGAGCAGCAGCACAGTGCCACTTCTGTTCTGTATGCTGGATGCAATTCTCAGTAAATGTTTCCTTATTCGGTATATATGAGCAGCAGCACAGTGCCACTTCTGTTCTGTATGCTGGATGTAATTCTCAGTAAATGTTTCCTTATTCAGTATACAGTGTATGAGCAGCAGCACAGTGCTACTTCTGTTCTGTATGCTGGCTGTAATTCTCAGTAAATGTTTCCTTATTCAGTATATATGAGCAGCAGCACAGTGCTACTTCTGTTCTGTATGCTGGGTGTAATTCTCAGTAAAGGTTTCCTTATTCAGTATACAGTGTATGTGCAGCAGCACAGTGCCACTTCTGTTCTGTATGCTGGATGCAATTCTCAGTAAATGTTTCCTTATTCAGTATACAGTGTATGAGCAGCAGCACAGTGCTACTTCTGTTCTGTATGCTGGATGCAATTCTCAGTAAATGTTTCCTTATTCAGTATATATGAGCAGCAGCACAGTGCTACTTCTGTTCTGTATGCTGGGTGTAATTCTCAGTAAATGTTTCCTTATTCAGTATATATGAGCAGCAGCACAGTGCTACTTCTGTTCTGTATGCTGGGTGTAATTCTCAGTAAATGTTTCCTTATTCACTATATATGAGCAGCAGCACAGTGCCACTTCTATTCTGTATGCTGGATGCAATTCTCAGTAAATGTTTCCTTATTCAGTATACAGTGTATGAGCAGCAGCACAGTGCTACTTCTGTTCTGTGTGCTGGGTGCAATTCTCAGTAAATGTTTCCTTATTCAGTATACAGTACATGAGCAGCAGCACAGTGCTACTTCTGTTCTGTGTGCTGGGTGCAATTCTCAGTAAATGTTTCCTTATTCTGTATATATGAGCAGCAGCACAGTGGTACTTCTGTTCTGTATGCTGGGTGTAATTCTCAGTAAATGTTTCCTTATTCAGTATAGGAGCAGCAGCACAGTGCCACTTCTGTTCTGTATGCTGGGTGTAATTCTCAGTAAAGGTTTCCTTATTCAGTATACAGTATATGAGCAGCAGCACAGTGCCACTTCTGTTCTGTATGCTGGATGTAATTCTCAGTAAATGTTTCCTTATTCAGTATATATGAGCAGCAGCACAGTGCCACTTCTGTTCTGTATGCTGGATGCAATTCTCAGTAAATGTTTCCTTATTCAGTATACAGTATATGAGCAGCAGCACAGTGCTACTTCTGTTCTGTATGCTGGAAGCAATTCTAAGTAAATGTTTCCTTATTCAGTATACAGTATATGAGCAGCAGCACAGTACTACTTCTGTTCTGTATGCTGGATGTAATTCTCAGTAAATGTTTCCTTATTCAGTATATATGAGCAGCAGCACAGTGCTACTTCTGTTCTGTATGCTGGATGCAATTCTCAGTAAATGTTTCCTTATTCAGTATATATGAGCAGCAGCACAGTGCTACTTCTGTTCTGTATGCTGGATGCAATTCTCAGTAAATGTTTCCTTATTCAGTGTACAGTATATGAGCAGCAGCACAGTACTACTTCTGTTCTGTATGCTGGATGCAATTCTCAGTAAATGTCTCCTTATTCAGTATACAGTATATGAGCAGCAGCACAGTGCTACTTCTGTTCTGTATGCTGGATGTAATTCTCAGTAAATGTTTCCTTATTCAGTATACAGTATATGAGCAGCAGCACAGTGCCACTTCTGTTCTGTGTGCTGGATGCAATTCTCAGTAAATGTTTCCTTATTCAGTATATATGAGCAGCAGCACAGTGCTACTTCTGTTCTGTATGCTGGATGCAATTCTCAGTAAATGTTTCCTTATTCAGTATACAGTATATGAGCAGCAGCACAGTGCTACTTCTGTTCTGTATGCTGGATGCAATTCTCAGTAAATGTTTCCTTATTCAGTATACAGTATATGAGCAGCAGCACAGTGCTACTTCTGTTCTGTATGCTGGATGTAATTCTCAGTAAATGTTTCCTTATTCAGTATACAGTATATGAGCAGCAGCACAGTGCCACTTCTGTTCTGTATGCTGGATGTAATTCTCAGTAAATGTTTCCTTATTCAGTATATATGAGCAGCAGCACAGTGCCACTTCTGTTCTGTATGCTGGATGTAATTCTTAGTAAATGTTTCCTTATTCAGTATACAGTATATGAGCAGCAGCACAGTGCTACTTCTGTTCTGTATGCTGGATGCAATTCTCAGTAAATGTTTCCTTATTCAGTATATATGAGCAGCAGCATAGTGCCACTTCTGTTCTGTATGCTGGATGCGATTCTCAGTAAATGTTTCCTTATTCAGTATACAGTGTATGAGCAGCAGCACAGTGCCACTTCTGTTCTGTATGCTGGGTGCAATTCTCAGTAACAGCAATTCTGTATGCTGGGTGCAATTCTCAGTAACTGTTTCCTTATTCAGTATACAGTATATGAGCAGCAGCACAGTGCCACTTCTGTTCTGTATGCTGGATGTAATTCTCAGTAAATGTTTCCTTATTCAGTATACAGTATATGAGCAGCAGCACAGTGCCACTTCTGTTCTGTATGCTGGATGTAATTCTCAGTAAATGTTTCCTTATTCAGTATATATGAGCAGCAGCACAGTGCCACTTCTGTTCTGTATGCTGGATGTAATTCTCAGTAAATGTTTCCTTATTCAGTAAACAGTATATGAGCAGCAGCACAGTGCCACTTCTGTTCTGTATGCTGGATGCAATTCTCAGTAAATGTTTCCTTATTCGGTATATATGAGCAGCAGCACAGTGCTACTTCTGTTCTGTATGCTGGATGTAATTCTCAGTAAATGTTTCCTTATTCAGTATACAGTGTATGAGCAGCAGCACAGTGCTACTTCTGTTCTGTATGCTGGGTGTAATTCTCAGTAAATGTTTCCTTATTCAGTATATATGAGCAGCAGCACAGTGCTACTTCTGTTCTGTATGCTGGGTGTAATTCTCAGTAAAGGTTTCCTTATTCAGTATACAGTGTATGAGCAGCAGCACAGTGCCACTTCTGTTCTGTATGCTGGATGCAATTCTCAGTAAATGTTTCCTTATTCAGTATATATGAGCAGCAGCACAGTGCTACTTCTGTTCTGTATGCTGGGTGTAATTCTCAGTAATTGTTTCCTTATTCAGTATATATGAGCAGCAGCACAGTGCTACTTCTGTTCTGTATGCTTGGTGTAATTCTCAGTAAATGTTTCCTTATTCACTATATATGAGCAGCAGCACAGTGCCACTTCTATTCTGTATGCTGGATGCAATTCTCAGTAAATGTTTCCTTATTCAGTATACAGTGTATGAGCAGCAGCACAGTGCTACTTCTGTTCTGTGTGCTTGGTGCAATTCTCAGTAAATGTTTCCTTATTCAGTATACAGTACATGAGCAGCAGCACAGTGCTACTTCTGTTCTGTGTGCTGGGTGCAATTCTCAGTAAATGTTTCCTTATTCTGTATATATGAGCAGCAGCACAGTGGTACTTCTGTTCTGTATGCTGGGTGTAATTCTCAGTAAATGTTTCCTTATTCAGTATAGGAGCAGCAGCACAGTGCCACTTCTGTTCTGTATGCTGGGTGTAATTCTCAGTAAAGGTTTCCTTATTCTGTATATATGAGCAGCAGCACAGTGCTACTTCTGTTCTGTATGCTGGATGCAATTCTCAGTAAATGTTTCCTTATTCAGTATACAGTATATGAGCAGCAGCACAGTGCTACTTCTGTTCTGTATGCTAGATGTAATTCTCAGTAAATGTTTCCTTATTCAGTATACAGTATATGAGCAGCAGCACAGTGCCACTTCTGATCTGTATGCTGGATGTAATTCTCAGTAAATGTTTCCTTATTCAGTATATATGAGCAGCAGCACAGTGCCACTTCTGTTCTGTATGCTGGATGTAATTCTCAGTAAATGTTTCCTTATTCAGTATACAGTATATGAGCAGCAGCACAGTGCTACTTCTGTTCTGTATGCTGGATGCAATTCTCAGTAAATGTTTCCTTATTCAGTATATATGAGCAGCAGCACAGTGCTACTTCTGTTCTGTATGCTGGATGCAATTCTCAGTAAATGTTTCCTTATTCAGTATATATGAGCAGCAGCACAGTGCTACTTCTGTTCTGTATGCTGGGTGTAATTCTCTGTAAATGTTTCTTTATTCAGAATACAGTGTATGAGCAGCAGCACAGTGCTACTTCTGTTCTGTATGCTGGGTGTAATTCTCAGTAAATGTTTCCTTATTCAGTATACAGTGTATGAGCAGCAGCACAGTGCTACTTCTGTTCTGTATGCTGGGTGTAATTCTCAGTAAATGTTTCCTTATTCAGTATATATGAGCAGCAGCACAGTGCTACTTCTGTTCTGTATGCTGGGTGTAATTCTCAGTAAATGTTTCCTTATTCAGTATATATGAGCAGCAGCACAGTGCTACTTCTGTTTTGTATGCTGGGTGTAATTCTCAGTAAATGTTTCCTTTTTCAGTATACAGTATATAAGCAGCAGCACAGTGCCACTTCTGTTCTGTATGCTTGGTGTAATTCTCAGTAAATGTTTCCTTATTCAGTATATATGAGCAGCAGCACAGTGCCACTTCTGTTCTGTATGCTGGGTGTAATTCTCAGTAAATGTTTCCTTATTCAGTATATATGAGCAGCAGCACAGTGCTACTTCTGTTCTGTATGCTGGGTGCAATTCTCAGTAACTGTTTCCTTATTCAGTATACAGTATATGAGCAGCAGCACAGTGCCACTTCTGTTCTGTATGCTGGATGCAATTCTCAGTAAATGTTTCCTTATTCAGTATACAGTATATGAGCAGCAGCACAGTGCTACTTCTGTTCTGTATGCTGGATGCAATTCTCAGTAAATGTTTCCTTATTCAGTATATATGAGCAGCAGCACAGTGCCACTTCTGTTCTGTGTGCTGGATGCAATTCTCAGTAAATGTTTCCTTATTCAGTATACAGTGTATGAGCAGCAGCACAGTGCCACTTCTGTTCTGTATGCTGGATGCAATTCTCAGTAACAGCAATTCTGTATGCTGGGTGCAATTCTCAGTAACTGTTTCCTTATTCAGTATTCAGTATATGAGCAGCAGCACAGTGCCACTTCTGTTCTGTATGCTGGATGCAATTCTCAGTAAATGTTTCCTTATTCAGTATACAGTATATGAGCAGCAGCACAGTGCTACTTCTGTTCTGTATGCTGGATGCAATTCTCAGTAAATGTTTCCTTATTCAGTATATATGAGCAGCAGCACAGTGCCACTTCTGTTCTGTATGCTGGATGCAATTCTCAGTAAATGTTTCCTTATTCAGTATACAGTATATGAGCAGCAGCACAGTGCTACTTCTGTTCTGTATGCTGGATGCAATTCTCAGTAAATGTTTCCTTATTCAGTATATATGAGCAGCAGCACAGTGCTACTTCTGTTCTGTATGCTGGGTGCAATTCTCAGTAAATGTTTCCTTATTCAGTATACAGTATATGAGCAGCAGCACAGTGCCACTTCTGTTCTGTATGCAATTCTCAGTAAATGTTTCCTTATTCAGTATACAGTATATGAGCAGCAGCACAGTGACACTTCTGTTCTGTATGCTGGGTGTAATTCTCAGTAAATGTTTCCTTATTCAGTATATATGAGCAGCAGCACAGTGCTACTTCTGTTCTGTATGCTGGATGCAATTCTCAGTAAATGTTTCCTTATTCAGTATATATGAGCAGCAGCACAGTGCCACTTCTGTTCTGTATGCTGGATGTAATTCTCAGTAAATGTTTCCTTATTCAGTATATATGAGCAGCAGCACAGTGCTACTTCTGTTCTGTATGCTGGATGCAATTCTCAGTAAATGTTTCCTTATTCAGTATACAGTATATGAGCAGCAGCACAGTGCTACTTCTGTTCTGTATGCTGGATGCAATTCTCAGTAAATGTTTCCTTATTCAGTATATATGAGCAGCAGCACAGTGCCACTTCTGTTCTGTATGCTGGGTGTAATTCTCAGTAAATGTTTCCTTTTTCAGTATACAGTATATGAGCAGCAGCACAGTGCTACTTCTGTTCTGTATGCTGGGTGTAATTCTCAGTAAATGTTTCCTTATTCATTATGCAGTGTATGAGCAGCAGCACAGTGCTACTTCTGTTCTGTATGCTGGGTGTAATTCTCAGTAAATGTTTCCTTATTCAGTATACAGTGTATGAGCAGCAGCACAGTGCTACTTCTGTTCTGTATGCTGGGTGCAATTCTCAGTAAATGTTTCCTTATTCAGTATATATGAGCAGCAGCACAGTGCCACTTCTGTTCTGTATGCTGGGTGTAATTCTCAGTAAATGTTTCCTTATTCAGTATACAGTGTATGAGCAGCAGCACAGTGCTACTTCTGTTCTGTATGCTGGATGGAATTCTCAGTAAATGTTTCCTTATTCAGTATATATGAGGAGCAGCACAGTGCCACTTCTGGTCTGTATGCTGGATGCAATTCTCAGTAAATGTTTACTTATTCAGTATATATGAGCAGCAGCAGCACAGTGCCACTTCTGTTCTGTATGCTGGATGCAATTCTCAGTAAATGTTTCCTTATTCAGTATATATGAGGAGCAGCACAGTGCCACTTCTGTTCTGTATGCTGGATGCAATTCTCAGTAAATGTTTCCTTATTCAGTATATATGAGCAGCAGCAGCACAGTGCCACTTCTGTTCTGTATGCTGGATGCAATTCTCAGTAAATGTTTCCTTATTCAGTATATATGAGCAGTAGGAGCACAGTGCTGCTTCTCCTGTATGCTGGGTGTATTTTTCAGCATTTACATTACGAGAGTGGCTGTATTACCGGCCATCTCTCTGTATGGCGCTGCCGGCCACTTGTGGCGCCCTATAAATAAAGCTTAATAATAATCTCTGAATGGGGCCCAGGATCTCACCTTATTCTGTATGGACTGTATGGAACTAAACAGTATCAGATCATTTTTACTATATCTTATTAGCGGTCATGTACAATCAGCTGGTGCCGAGAGAACACACTGTGACCTCATCGGGTCTTGTTTGGACCTTGTTATATATGTAAGATGCCGGTGTGCACAATACGCGGCACAGACAGTCTGTAGCAGTAACCGGCTTAATATGATGAGGCAAAGGATCATCTGCATAAGGGCCTCAGTGGCTGTCACTCACACCAGCAGGAGTCAGGGTGGTATAAGAGGGGGCAGAAATCAGCAGGACGCCCGTTTATATGGATGTGGGAATATTTCCGTCAGACCCCGGTCTTTGTGCAGCATTATTTTCTGTTCACCGTAATACTTCCAGCTGTGGGTTAGAGGTTACCACCAGAGGTGCCTGGCTGTCTTCAGGTGCTGTTTGCAGGACGATAGATGAGTTTTTTTCTGGGTATCTTTGTTGAAGGCCCATAATAAAAGCCGACAACAAACAGAGGAACCAATTTTTCATTATTTTAGTGGAAAATAGAAGAGTCCTACAATAAGGACGTGGCAATCAGACCAGCAGGCTACAATAAGGACGTGGCAATCAGACCAGCAGGCACGGAGCTATGACAAACGGCTCTCAGATACAGGCTCCATTATAGATTATAAGAAGATCCCGCTTAGGTTATATAAAGAACGGAAACACATAATCCGAGGTCGTTCTGTCACATTTTGTGAGAACCTCTTATCAGAAAATCCTAGAACGGGAATATTTTACATGCGTGCAGAATGTATAAAGGTGGAAACACTGTCATCTCTGGTGTAGGTCACCAAAAGATCTCGGGTTGGGTGCAGGATATCTTCCAACCCTGGTAAGAAACACAGCAGGTCACCTCCAGGACACCACAGCTGTGGATACATACTAAACAGAACATTCTATGGACGTGGAAACTGTATACTCCATAACCCACACCAAGTATTTGGAAGCCGACAAGAGACCTTCAGAGTCTGAGCTGCAGCTCTGTAAATTCATAGTCTTTATCATTTGTTAAAGACATAGGGCCTGATTCAGACCCACTCGCGAGCGGCTGTCCGCTCGCAAGTGGGTCGATGGTCTGCAATGAGCATGCGCACGACGGAGGGAGCTCCGTCGTGCGCATGCGCCAGACACGACGAGCGAAGGACTTTCCTTCGCTCGTTGTGTCCGATCAAAGGGGGCGTGCTGTCAATGTTGAGTGACAGCACGCCCCCTTTGGTGGGCGTGCCGGGGGCGTGCCTCCCTGACGGGGGCGTTCCCATGGGAACGCCTCCCGTCAGAAGCCGGCCCACTGACATCACTAATGATGTCAGTGTGAGTGATTTTGGCTCTGATAGAGCCAAAATCACTCCGGAGCTTGCGGTTGAAAACCTCAACCGCAGGCTCCGGCTCGCAATTTCGATGGTCGCGATGGTCACGACCATCGCGGCCATCAAAATGCACGCTCGTATAGCCTGTGGGTGGTGACCCACAGCTATACGAGCGTCCAGGAGGACGCTCCATGAAAATGGAGCCCGGCCCTCATGCAGAGCGTGCGCTCTGCTCAGAGCGTACGGCTCTGAATGAGGGCCATAGAGTTAGGTATTCCAATCTCAAAGTCATTTTGTAATCCCAGGATTTCGGGATTACCAGGCTCTAATCTTGGGATCCCGGAATTAATTTTTGGATTTATATTAAGGAAAAAAAAGTGTAATACAAGCATATATTTAAATATATTTTTATTTTTTCTCCACCCCTGCCATCCATCTCCTCTCTCCTGTCTTTTTTACCATCTCCCCCTCCTGTGCTCTCTGCTGTCCATCTCCCACCTCCTGTCCTCTCTGCCATCCATCTCCCATCTCCTGTCCTCACTACCATTCATTTCCCACCTCCTGTTATCTCTGCTATCCATCTCCCATCTCCTGTCCTCTCTGTCGTCCATCTCCCACCTCCTGTCCTCTCTACCATCCATCTCCCATCTCCTATCCTCTCTACCATTCATTTCCCACCTCCTGTAATCTCCGCTATCCATCTCCCATCTCCTGTCCTCTCTGCCATTCATTTCCCACCTCCTGTCATCTCCGCTATCCATCTCCTGTCCTCTCTGCTGTCCATCTCCTGTCCTCTCTACCATTCATTTCCCACCTCTTGTCATCTCCGCTATCCATCTCCCATCTCCTGTCCTCTCTGCCGTCCATCCCCTGTCCTCTCTACCATTCATGTCCCACCTCCTGTCATCTCCGCTATCCATCTCCTGTCCTCTCTGTCGTCCACCTCCTGTCCTCTCTGCCATTCATTTCCCACCTCCTGTCATCTCCGCTATCCATCTCCTCTCTCCTGTCTTTTCTGCCATCCATCTACCCCTCTTGTGCTCTCTGCCATTAATTCCCACCTCCTGTCATCTCCGCTATCCATCTCCCACCTCCTGTCCTCTCTGCCATTCATCTCCCATCTCCTGTCATTTCTGCTATCCATCTCCCACCTCCTGTCCTCTCTGCCATTCATATCCCACCTCCTGTCATCTCCGCTATCCATCTCCCATCTCCTGTCCTCTCTATCGTCCATCTTCTGTCCTCTCTACCATTCATTTCTCACCTCATGTCATCTCCGCTATCCATCTCCCATCTCCTGTCCTCTCTGCCGTCCATCTCCCACCTGTCCTTTGTGCCATCCCATACATCTCCCATCTCCTTTCCTCTATGCCATCCATCCCCCATCTCCTGTCCTCTCTACCAGTCATTTCCCACCTCCTGTCATCTCCCATCTCCTGTCCTCTCTGCCGTCCTTCTCCCACCTCCTGTCCTCTACCATTCATTTCCCACCTCCTGTGATCTCCGCTATCCATCTCCCATCTCCTTTCCTCATCTGCCATCCATCTCCCTCCAGTCCTTTCTGCCATCCATCTCTCCCACTATCCTCCCTACCATCCATCTCCCTGTTCCTGTCCTCTTTGATCTGACATACATTTCCCACTGCCTATCTTCTTCTTTTTTTACCTCTACCCCTTCTGTCCTTTCTGCAATTCATCTCCCCCTTCTGTACTCTCCACCGTCAATCTCCTTTCCTCCTGTCTTCCATGCCAACCATATCCCACCTTCTGTCCTCCCTGCTATCCATTTCTCACCTCTTGTCCTCCCTCCTATCCATCTTTCATCTCCTTTCCTCGCTGCCATCTAACTCCTCCTGTCCTCTCTGTCATCCATTTCCCCCTTCTGTCGTCCTTGCTTTCCATCTCCCCCCTGTACTCTCTGCCATTCATCTCCCAACCCCTGCCCTCTCCACTGTATATCTCCTCTCATCTCCTCCTGTCCTCTATGCCATCCATCTCCCCCTCCTGTCCTCCCTGCCATCCATCTACCTCCTCATGTTCTTCCTTGCTGTCCATTCACCCCTCATGTGCTCCCTCTGTCCATCTCCTGTCATCCCTTTCGTCCTTCTACCCCTCCTGTCCTCCCTGCTATCCTTCTCTTACCACATGTTCTTTGCTCTCCATCCCCCCTCATGTTCTCCCTGCTGTTCATCTCCTCTCTCCTGTGCTCTCTGCCATCAATCTCCCCCTCCTGTCCTTTCTGCCACCTATCTCCCACATCCTGTCCTCTCTGCCATCCATCTCCCCCTTCTGTCCTCCCGGCTGTCCATCTCCTCTCCCGTCCTCTCTGCCATCCATCCCTCCTCATTTCCTTTCTGGCAGCCATCTCCCACCTCCTATCCTCTCTGCCATCCATCCCCACTCATTGGGATTTGGGTTGTCTCCTCGATCAACTTTTCATGCTGTAACTGCATTTCTATAGCGAATTTCCAAGTAGGGTAGTTATTTAAGCCTTTCAGAGCTCTGTAGATGGCTTGGAGTTCTAGGACGTTGATTGGTAAGACTGCCTCGGCTGGAGTCCAGCAGCCCTGGAAGGAGTGCTGGCCGGTCACCGCACCCCACCCAGTGAGGCTTGCGTCCGTGGTTAGGAGTACCCAGTCTTGGATCCAAAAGGGACGTCCCTTGTTCAAGTGGGATGTCTGTAGCCACCAGGCTAGGGACAGGTGAACCTTCGGGAGAGGCTCATTATCTGAGACCTGAGCAGAGGAGGCAGCCAGTTCCACCTGGAGAGGATCAGGTGTTGTAGGGGTCTGGAGTGAAACTGAGCGAACTCCACCATGTCAAAGGTGGACACCATGGATCCCAAGGTCTGCATTGCAATGTGAATTGTCACACGGCGACTGTGTATTACGCCCCTGGTGCTGTAATACTGAGATTTTTTTTGTAGTTCGGAAGATTCTCTGAATCTGAGAGTCCAAGAGGGCTCCTAGATGTACCATTCTTTGAGATTTTGAGATGGTGTCAAGGAAGACTTTTTTTCAGTTGATCAGCCACCGGTGCATTTGTAGAAAGGCAATGGTTAAGGCGGTTAATAATTTCTGGGGAGCTGGCCAACAGCAAGAGATCGTCTAAATATGGAAGTAGTCTGATCCCTTGATGACAAAGAGAGGCCGCCATAACTGCCATGATCTTGGTAAAGACCCGAGGAGCCATTAAAAGGCAGAGCCTGAAATTGGTAATGTTGCTGTAGTATAGCAAACCGGAGATATTGTTGATGAGAAGGCGCTATAGGTACATTTACGTAAGCGTCCTGAATCTTCAGAGACACCATTAAGTTCCTAGGCTCCATAGCCAGGATAATAGAGCAGAGGGTTTCTATACGAGACCTGGGCACCCTGATAAACTTGTTCAGAGACTTGAGGTTGAGGATAGGCCAATGAGACACGTTGGGCTTCTGAACTAAGAAAACGGTAGACTAATAGCCCCTCTCTTGCTGTGCAGAGGGGACCGGAATTATTACTCCTCAGAGCAGTAAGGACGTAATGGCCTTTTGGAGCAGCAGGGCCTTGCTTGGGTCCGATGGAGGGCCTGTGCAAAAGAACTGCTGGGGGGGTCGCCTCAGGAAGGAAAAGACCACTTCTCTTACCCAGGCGTCTGATGTGATCTGACGCTAGAACTGGGCGAATTGAAGGTGGCGGTCTCCCACCCTAGGAGCCCCTAGTGAGAGGCCCGCCTTGTCAGGCTGAAGGCTTGTCCTCAGATTTGGTAGGTGGATGTCTAGTAGCCCAGGTCTGTTTGGTCCTAGGCTTGGAAGCCTTAGTTGATGCCTTGAAAAGGACTGACCTTAAGCTTTTCCTTGAGGACGAAAGGATGCCGTCCAAGGCTTCGCATTATAAGCTGCTAAGGTAGTCACAATTTTGTCCAATTCTGGGCCAAACAGGATATTCCTTGAATAAGGCAGAGACTCCAAAGCCTTTTTAGATTCTGCATTTGCTTTCCATGAGCAGGGCCAAACAATACGGCGGGCTACTACAGAAGTGGCAGATGCCTTGGAAGCTAGGAGAGCCGTATCCATACAGTAGCTGCTTCACCCAAATAGGAGGCTGCATCTCTAATGTGAGATATGTAGGACAGCTGTTCCCTTGAAGCATCAGAGGGAAATGTCTCTTCTAGGGCCTCTTCCCTACTCTCAATGGCCTTAGCCACCCAGGCCGTAGCCCTAGCAGGATGAGAAATAGCTCCTGTAAGAGAGTATATAGATTTTAGACAAGCTTCCAGCCTTCTATGCATGGTCTCCTTCAAGGAGGTTGCAGTATGGATAGGTAAGGTAGCATTTTTGACCAGACGTGTCACGTGGGAATCCACTGCTGGGGGAACTTCACTTTTAGTGCAATCAGTAGCGGGAAGAGGGTAAAAGGAACTTAAACGCTTAGGCAACTGAAATCTTTTACTGGGCATATTCATAAAAATAAGCTTTGACTGCTTAATAGCAGCCCCGTTAAAACGGTGATCCAGATCCTGCCTGACACCAATGAAACTGAGTTGACCTCAGGTTGTGAGCGGGGTATAGGGGAAAGGACCGGAGCAACCTGGGATTGAAAAGCTCCTCTGTTGGTGTCCAGTCCTCCAAGTCCCACCTACACCACTGTCTCCCTGTGGAGCCCTATCGAACCTGAAGAAAAATACTTTACTGTACAGCACTGTGAGGCTCCAATAACACAGTGACAGGCTTGAGTACATGCAGACCCTTTTATAGAGCCTGCTGTCTTAATTGGCCTGAACTTTAGGTCTAGTGACTCAGACAAGTGACGAATCATGCAGAATAGACATGTGATGGTATTGTTGCTGATGAGTCATGCACAGTCAATAACAAAGACATGTAATGTTATTGAGTCAGGTGACACTGCTGGTAGTATTTAACAACAAAATTGTATAGGTGAAAATGAATTACGCTAATGCCTCAGATGGATAAAGAATATATATGTATCCCAATCAAGGATAAAGGAGAGAACAAAAAATATTTAAAGCATATATATTCCATTAAATCAAGATGACATAAATATTGGGGTAACCAGAAAACAGCTTCTCACCATTAGACAAGGCTGCGGTGTGGTGGATCCACATCTGAAGAAGAATTGATCACAATTTGAAATGCGTTATGGACTACATACTATAGGGGAACCTTTGACTACCAGCAAGCCAGGACACTGTACATTCTCTGGGGTGGTGCCGAGCTTCATTGCCCGGGACCTCTTGGATTTTGCTTTGTTTGCATTAAGCCCACCACAGCCTTGTAATGTGGATACTGATTGGCTGGTAACACACCACACAACGCGCTCCCAGCCTATCAATGACTGATAGCAGCTGCATCATGGGACTCTATGGACAGCTGGGAGAACATGAGAGGACCAGATAATGCGACCGGAACCGAGAAGGTAAGTATCTGCCCATTGCCCTACGATCCAATCCACAGTGTGTTTTAAATCCCGCAAAACCAAAGATTTAATGATTATAATCCTGGATATTTTTAAGACTCAAAAACAGAATCCCTACAGTACATACAGTATACCTAGAGCAAATGGGCACAGCTGTGGGAAACAGTGTTTCCAGAGAGGAACTCTATTGTACTATTGCATCTTCCTGTGTTTGGTATATTATGTAGACGGTTACCATGTCACAATTCTTCATGTTGGCATGGTGATAATGTCGACAATCCATTTCTAAGGTATCCTTATCCACCAAGCCTAACTCTAATGGTATTGTCGACATAGGGGGACATGTATCAAAGCTAGGAGAGAGAGTAAGTGCTAACCATTCAGTTTTTAACTGTCACTGTACAGACTTTATTTGACAGGAGCTGATTGGTTTGTACTTTATCTCTCTGCAAGGCTTAGTAGATCTACCCCACAGCCTTTAAAATTACAGAAGCTGACTGGTTGGTACTTTTATCTCTTTCCTGTTTATCTCTCTCCAAGGTTTGAGAAATCTCCCCAAAGTCTCTATGTTGACATTATGTCCATGTCAACATTTTCCATATGTCGACATGTTAGATGTTGACGTAACCATGTTGACATAACTGTTAACATTATGACTGTTGAAATAATGAACATCGACATACTGATTGCACATCCTCATGCTTCAGAACAATCATCTAGAATACCTGTCACTCAGCTGTATTACCTTCGGTGCCTCATGCCTCAGATTTATAATCTATAATACCTGTCACTCAGCTGTATTACCTTCAGTGCCTCATGCCTCAGACTTATAATCTAGAATACCTGTCACTCAGCTGTATTACCTTCGGTGCCTCATGCCTCAGACTTATAATCTAGAATACCTGTCACTCAGCTGTATTACCTTCGGTGCCTCATGCCTCAGACTTATAATCTAGAATACCTGTCACTCAGCTGTATTACCTTCGGTGCCTCATGCCTCAGACTTATAATCTAGAATACCTGTCACTCAGCTGTATTACCTTCGGTGCCTCATGCCTCAGATTTATAATCTATAATACCTGTCACTCAGCTGTATTACCTTCGGTGCCTTATGCCTCAGACCTATTATCTATAATACCTGCCACTCAGTTGTATTACCTTCGGTGCCTTATGCCTCAGACCTATTATCTATAATACCTGCCACTCAGTTGTATTACCTTCGGTGCCTTATGCCTCAGACCTATTATCTATAATACCTGCCACTCAGTTGTATTACCTTCAGTGCCTTATGCCTCAGACCTATTATCTATAATACCTGCCACTCAGTTGTATTACCTTCGGTGCCTTATGCCTCAGACCTATTATCTATAATACCTGCCACTCAGTTGTATTACCTTCGGTGCCTTATGCCTCAGACCTATTATCTATAATACCTGCCACTCAGCTGTATTACCTTCGGTGCCTCATGCCTCAGACCTATCAGCTGTTATACTTGCAGTCCTCTTGTTGCTCGTGCATCTTCCCTGATTGTGCCACCTCTTCCTTTCTGTTTGTGTCCTACCTACTGGTACTGACTGGCGCTTGCTCGGGGGGCAATGACCTGAGGGGTGGATGCAGCTGAGCCCCATCTGCCTTTGGGAGTTTCCCTGGGACAAGCAGTGGCAGCCAAGTCCATCTTCTCACAGTGCTCTAATGACACTTTGGGGTTTATTTACCAAGCGGCGGCTTTTCCGGAGTGTTTAAGCCTGAACAAGAAGCTCTCTGCTGCCTAAAGTATTGCACTATTATATTAGGGGACGTGCCGGCTTGTAAGCTTGTGTGTCGTGGGGTAAGGAATATGGGGGAGATGTACCGAGCAGTAAGAAGCGTGAAGAAGTGGCCTAAATGACATTTATCAAGTACAGTCTATAAAATAATAGGAGCTTGATACATAAACTGAGTGTAAAGCTGCACTGGGCAGGGTCAGGTGTGTAATGTGTAGATTCTATATAAGTAACTGTTTATAAATAACCTGGTAACATTTATGACAGATCTGAACACACTGAGAACAGCCCCCGATGTACATTTGTGGTGTTTTATGGCTCCTGGGAAATCACCCAGCACAGATCCCCAGAGGTCATCAACCCCCTGGGCAGGTCACAGACCCTCACACTCCTTCCCCAGAGGTCATCACCCCCCTGGGCAGGTCACAGACCCTCACACTCCTTCCCCACTGGTCACACCCCCCTGGGCAGGTCACAGACCCTCACACTCCTTCCCCACTGGTTACACCCCCCTGGTCACACCCCCCTGGGCAGGTCACAGACTCTCAGACTCCTTCCCCACTGGTTACACCCCCCTGGTCACACCCCCCTGGGCAGGTCACAGACCCTCACACTCCTTCCCCAGAGGTCATCACCCCCCTGGGCAGGTCACAGACCCTCACACTCCTTCCCCACTGGTTACACCCCCCTGGTCACGCCCCCTTGGGCAGGTCACAGATCCTCACACTCCTTCCCCACTGGTTACACCCCCCTGGTCACACCCCCCTGGGCAGGTCACAGACCCTCACACTCCTTCCCCCCTGGTTACACCCCCCTGGTCACACCCCCCTGGGCAGGTCACAGACCCTCACACTCCTTCCCCACTGGTCACACACCCCTGGGCAGGTCACAGACCCTCACACTCCTTCCCCACTGGTCACACACCCCTGGGCAGGTCACAGACCCTCACACTCCTTCCCCACTGGTCACACCCCCCTGGGCAGGTCACAGACCCTCACACTCCTTCCCCACTGGTCATCACCCCCCTGGGCAGGTCACAGACCCTCACACTCCTTCCCCACTGGTCATCACCCCCCTGGGCAGGTCACAGACCCTCACACTCCTTCCCCAGAGGTCATCACCCCCCTGGGCAGGTCACAGACCCTCACACTCCTTCCCCACTGGTTACACCCCCCTGGTCACGCCCCCTTGGGCAGGTCACAGATCCTCACACTCCTTCCCCACTGGTTACACCCCCCTGGTCACACCCCCCTGGGCAGGTCACAGACCCTCACACTCCTTCCCCCCTGGTTACACCCCCCTGGTCACACCCCCCTGGGCAGGTCACAGACCCTCACACTCCTTCCCCCCTGGTTACACCCCCCTGGTCACACCCCCCTGGGCAGGTCACAGACCCTCACACTCCTTCCCCACTGGTCACACACCCCTGGGCAGGTCACAGACCCTCACACTCCTTCCCCACTGGTCACACACCCCTGGGCAGGTCACAGACCCTCACACTCCTTCCCCACTGGTCACACCCCCCTGGGCAGGTCACAGACCCTCACACTCCTTCCCCACTGGTCATCACCCCCCTGGGCAGGTCACAGACCCTCACACTCCTTCCCCACTGGTCACACCCCCCTGGGCAGGTCACAGACCCTCACACTCCTTCCCCACTGGTCACACACCCCTGGGCAGGTCACAGACCCTCACACTCCTTCCCCACTGGTCACACCCCGCTGGGCAGGTCACAGACCCTCACACTCCTTCCCCCCTGGTTACACACCCCTGGTCAGGTCACAGACCCTCACACTCCTTATTCCTAGTTCTGCCATATCCCTATTACTTATAGTTATTATATTACCAGGTCTGCAGTATAAATCCTTGTCACTAGTTGTAGTTTTAGTATATTTTTTTCTTATTGATTATTACTGTTGTATTTTTGTTGATGTTTGTAATTGTTACTAGTACTTCATTATCTCTATTGCTCCTAGTGCCTGCCAATTGGCTGGCTTCAGTGGTGCTTGGAGATGACGTCACCTCCAAGCGTCCACTTCCACGCCGGAAGAGCCGGGTCACTGCAGCACGGCTCCGGTTTAAACGGCACCGTCTCGGGAATTTTCCTGGGTTGCCGCCAGCTAAATTCCGGGTCTGATCCGGCTTGGAACCCTGGGCCCGACTCAAACCAGCTCGCTAGGCTGCGTTCGCACGTTGCCTGCCGATGTTTGCAATGTGCACATGCGTACGCATCGCAATGCGTGTGGCGAACTAGTCCATGCGATCGCCCCATGTACAAAGACTCTTCACTAGATTGAGTGACAGGACGAGCAGTTTGTGCGTGGTAACAGGGGTTGGTCGATGGAAGAGGGGGAGTGGTGGTGTGAACGGAGGCGTGTCTGAGCGTCTTAACGCCGTTTCAGAGGCGCGTATAAATAAGAAGGAGCGTCATAGTACACATCATATGGCTGAATTGCACACTGAAGCACTCGCAGTGCTTGCAGTAGGGTACGGTCAGTCACAAGTGCTGCGTACGGACCCAATGGTACTCGATGTTACCAATGGTTGCATACACTTCCTGGAGATGACGTGTATTACTAAGGGAAATTGGGCGTCTTATGACAGGCTGGTGGTCGTTTAAATACACACCATGATCGCACGCCAAGACATAGTGGGAGTGATAATGCCTTGCCATGCGATCGTGGGATTTGCATACTTTGGCAGCTGATGGCTGCGTGCAAACGCATCTAGCGAGCGGGTCTGAATCGGGCTCTCTGTTCCAACCTCTGGGTCAGACCCGGAATTTAGGTATAAAAGCAGTATTACTCCTAGTAACTGTTACTAGTTCTGCAGTAACCCTATTACTCATAGTAGTTATTAATCTGTAGTATATCTATTACACCTAGTAATTATTACTAGATCTTCAGTATCTCTATTACTCCTAGTAATTATTACTAGATCTTCAGTATCTCTATTACTCCTAGTAATTATTACTAGAGCTTCAGTATCTCTATTACTCCTAGTAATTATTACTAGAGCTTCAGTATCTCTATTACTCCTAGTAATTATTACTAGAGCTTCAGAATCTCTATTACTCCTAGTAATTATTACTAGAGCTTCAGTATCTCTATTACTCCTAGTAATTATTACTAGAGCTTCAGTATCTCTATTACTCCTAGTACTTATTACTAGATCTGCAGTATCCCTATTACTCCTAGTAATTATTACTAGATCTTCAGTATCTCTATTACTCCTAGTAATTATTACTAGAGCTTCAGTATCTCTATTACTCCTAGTAATTATTACTAGATCTTCAGTATCTCTATTACTCCTAGTAATTATTACTAGATCTGCAGTATCCCTATTACTCCTAGTAATTATTACTAGAGCTTCAGTATCTCTATTACTCCTAGTAATTATTACTAGATCTTCAGTATCTCTATTACTCCTAGTAATTATTACTAGAGCTTCAGTATCTCTATTACTCCTAGTACTTATTACTAGATCTGCAGTATTCCTATTACTCCTAGTAATTATTACTAGAGCTTCAGTATATCTATTACTCCTAGTACTTATTACTAGATCTGCAGTATTCCTATTACTCCTAGTAATTATTACTAGATCTTCAGTATCTCTATTACTCCTAGTAATTATTACTAGAGCTTCAGTATCTCTATTACTCCTAGTACTTATTACTAGATCTGCAGTATTCCCATTACTCCTAGTAATATTTACTAGATCTGCAGTATGTATATTACTCCTAGTAATTATTACTAGATCTGCAGTATCTCTATTACTCCTAGAAATTATTACTAGAGCTTCAGTATCTCTATTACTCCTAGTACTTATTACTAGATCTGAAGTATCCCTATTATTCCTAGTAATTTTACTAGATCTGCAGTATCCCTATTACTCCTAGTAATTTTACTAGATCTGCAGTATGTATATTACTCCTAGTAATTATTACTAGATCTGCAGTATCTCTATTACTCCTAGTAATTATTACTAGAGCTTCAGTATCTCTATTACTACTAGTACTTATTACTAGATCTGACGTATCCCTATTACTCCTAGTAATTTTACTAGATCTGCAGTATCCCTATTACTCCTAGTAATTTTACTAGATCTGCAGTATGTATATTACTCCTAGTAATTATTACTAGATCTGCAGTATCTCTATTACTCCTACTAATTATTACTAGATCTGAAGTATCCCTATTACTCCTAGTAATTGTTACTAGATCTGCAGTATGTATATTACTCCTAGTAATTATTACTAGATCTGCAGTATCCCTATTACTCCTAGTAATTGTTACTAGATCTGCAGTATGTATATTACTCCTAGTAATTATTACTAGATCTACAGTATCTCTATTACTCCTAGTAATTATTACTAGATCTGCAGTATCCCTATTACTCCTAGTAATTGTTACAAGATCTGCAGTATCCCTATTACTCCTAGTAATTATTACTAGATCTGCAGTATCCCTATTACTCCTAGTAATTGTTACTAGATCTGCACTATCCCTATTACTCCTAGTAATTGTTACTAGATCTGCAGTATCCCTATTACTCCTAGTAATTATTACTAGATCTGCAGTATCCCTATTACTCCTAGTAATTATTACTAGATCTGCAGTATCCCTATTACTCCTAGTAATTATTACTAGATCTGAAGTATCCCTATTACTCCTAGTAATTATTACTAGATCTGCAGTATCCCTATTACTCCTAGTAATTGTTACTAGATCTGCAGTATCCCTATTACTCCTAGTAATTTTTACTAACTGTATATAGAATCTCTGTTACTCCTAGTAATTATTACTAGATCTGCAGTATCCCTATTACTCCTAGTAATTATTACTAGATCTGCAGTATCCCTATTACTCCTAGTAATTGTTACTAACTGTATATAGAATCTGTGTTACTCCTAGTAATTATTACTAGAGCTGCAGTAGCCCTATTACTCCTAGTAATTATTACTAGATCTGCAGTGTCCCTATTACTCCTAGTAATTGTTACTAACTGTATATAGAATCTCTGTTACTCCTAGTAATTGTTACTAGATCTACAGTATCCCTATTACTCCTAGTAATTGTTACTAACTGTATATAGAATCTGTTACTCCTAGTAATTATTACTAGATCTGCAGTATCCCTATTACTCCTAGTAATTATTACTAGATCTGCAGTATCCCTATTACTCCTAGTAATTGTTACTAGATCTGCATATCCCTATTACTCCTAGTAATTGTTACTAACTGTATATAGAATCTGTTACTCCTAGTAATTGTTACTAGATCTGCAATATCCCTATTACTCCTAGTAATTAGTACTAGATCTGCAGTATCCCTATTACTCCTAGTAATTATTACTAGATCTGCAGTATCCCTATTACTCCTAGTAATTATTACTAGATCTTCAATATCTCTATTACTCCTAGTAATTATTACTAGAGCTTCAGTATATCTATTACTCCTAGTAATTATTACTAGATCTGCAGTATCCCTATTACTCCTAGTAATTATTACTAGATCTTCAGTATATCTATTACTCCTAGTAATTATTACTAGATCTGCAGTATCTCTATTACTCCTAGTAATTATTACTAGATCTGCAGTATTCCTATTACTCCTAGTAATTTTTACTAGATCTGCAGTATGTATATTACTCCTAGTAATTATTACTAGATCTGCAGTATCTCTATTACTCCTAGTAATTATTACTAGATCTGAAGTATCCCTATTACTCCTAGTAATTTTACTAGATCTGCAGTATCCCTATTACTCCTAGTAATTTTACTAGATCTGCAGTATGTATATTACTCCTAGTAATTATTACTAGATCTGCAGTATCTCTATTACTCCTAGTAATTATTACTAGATCTGAAGTATCCCTATTACTCCTAGTAATTGTTACTAGATCTGCAGTATGTATATTACTCCTAGTAATTATTACTAGATCTGCAGTATCCCTATTACTCCTAGTAATTGTTACTAGATCTGCAGTATGTATATTACTCCTAGTAATTATTACTAGATCTACAGTATCTCTATTACTCCTAGTAATTATTACTAGATCTGCAGTTTCCCTATTACTCCTAGTAATTATTACTAGATCTGCTGTATCCATATTACTCCTAGTAATTGTTACTAGATCTGCAGTATCCCTATTACTCCTAGTAATTGTTACTAGATCTGCAGTATCCCTATTACTCCTAGTAATTATTACTAGATCTGCAGTATCCCTATTACTCCTAGTAATTATTACTAGATCTGCAGTATCCCTATTACTCCTAGTAATTATTACTAGATCTGCAGTATCCCTATTACTCCTAGTAATTGTTACTAGATCTGCAGTATCCCTATTACGCCTAGTAATTGTTACTAACTGTATATAGAATCTCTGTTACTCCTAGTAATTATTACTAGATCTGCAGTATCCCTATTACTCCTAGTAATTATTACTAGATCTGCAGTATCCCTATTACTCCTAGTAATTGTTACTAACTGTATATAGAATCTGTGTTACTCCTAGTAATTATTACTAGATCTGCAGTATCCCTATTACTCCTAGTAATTACTAGATCTGCAGTATCCCTATTACTCCTAGTAATTGTTACTAACTGTATATAGAATCTCTGTTACTCCTAGTAATTGTTACTAGATCTACAGTATCCCTATTACTCCTGGTAATTGTTACTAACTGTATATAGAATCTGTTACTCCTAGTAATTATTACTAGATCTGCAGTATCCCTATTACTCCTAGTAATTATTACTAGATCTGCAGTATCCCTATTACTCCTAGTAATTATTACTAGATCTGCAGTATCCCTATTACTCCTAGTAATTATTACTAGATCTGCAGTATCCCTATTACTCCTAGTAATTGTTTCTAGATCTGCAGTATCCCTATTACTCCTAGTAATTGTTACTAGATCTGCAGTATCCCTATTACTCCTAGTAATTATTACTAGATCTTCAGTATCCCTATTACTCCTAGTAATTGTTACTAACTGTATATAGAATCTTTGTTACTCCTAGTAATTATTACTATTTATCCTAGTAAATACTCTTCGGCGTGCCATCGGCGCAGGACGTCCCCACGTGGAGGGGCAGATGGCACTGCAGAGCCTGGCGTTCCGAGCCGCAGTCCTTGGCTTGCGGGCATACAGAAAGACACGTAGATGAAATTCTTACAGCTTTCTTATTAGACTCATAAATCTTCCGCTGTGTAACACGAGTGCAATTGAAAAGATATCTTGGTTATTTCAATGGATGGGAAAATGACATTACAAATCAAACATGGCTCCCCCTGGATACGTCTGGAGAAGTCGGGATATAAATGGGAGGGATTAGCAGCCCTCTGAATTTCTGCTCTTTAATTTAACCCCTCACAGCCCGAGGAACCAATAACATAACCCCGGTCCATCTGCCGCATCTGTGCAGGCAGCAAGGAAGCTGGGACAACTTTGTGACCAGGGGGAGCTGGCCTGAGGGCTATGTGACACAATGGAGCGTGGTTCATTAGTAATCTCCAGAATGTAGTTGTATGTTAGAATGGCATGTTACTGGGGTCAGGCTGTCTTGGATAAGCCCCACTGTCTAAGCTGTGCTCTGTACGTGGCCCCTCGCCCTGGCCATGAATGGGCTCAGGCTATGTAACTGGCTGCTCTGTAACTTCAGTGTTTGTTGTAAGTTACATTGGGGGAGATGTACTAAGCTCTGAAAAGAGATAAAGTGGAAAGTGATACGGTGCCAGCCACTCAGCTCCTAACTGTCATGTTACAGGCTGTGTTTGAAAAATGACAGTTGGGAGCTGATTGGCTGGTGGTTTATCACTCTCCACTTTATCACTTCCCAGAGCTTAGTACATCTTGCCCAATGTCCTTTATGAGCGACTCTACGGAACAGGCTGGTGCTACATGGCCTCGTACAGACAGACAGCCGGCAAATCTATGCACTTTTCTCTTCCTTGGTTTTGTGGTTTGCAGACTGTAGACCCTTCTTTATCCCATCACAGTATGGCAGGATGGGGTGGGCCGTGCGTCAGGGGCACACAGGGTCCCCAGGAGAGAGATTACTATTACAACATCTATGAGAAATAGATATGATAGGTGCAAGGTCTACAGTTACATTGCAGAACATATATTAGATGTAACAATAAAAGGTTCCCCAGCAACATTGAAAGTTACCAGTGACTTCTCTGGTGGGCCCTTAGGAAAGCAAACCTATAGATTAAGGTGATTCGATACCATGTTATTTTCAGCCCTACAGTGGGATGCAACTGAATCATTGGTGGTCCTCACGGCATACCCCCACCCCTCACTGGAACTTGCTGTGTCTTTGCCGCAGATAGAATCTCTCCTAGTAAATGCCCCCGGTGTCTTCAGTAATGGTCCTACAGCCAGATCGTGGTTACAGTGTACCACAGTGCTGTGCTGGTGCTTAGTGTGGAGGGGTCCTGCCACCATCTGCCGACCCCGGGCCCGTTCAGGCTGAATGTGCTTTCCACCAGAAAAATGTGCTTGTTCTGCTTATGTTTTCTCCAAAATAAGTTCAGCTCAACTCAACCAATACAGGGAGCAATCAGCTCTATCACCTCCAGCCCATGTTCAGCTCTATCACCTCCAGCCCATGTTCAGCTCTATCACCTCCAGCCCATGTTCAGCTCTATCACCTCCAGCCCATGTTCAGCTCTATCACCTCCAGCCCATGTTCAGCTCTATCACCTCCAGCCCTTGTTCAGCTCTATCACCTCCAGCCCATGTTCAGCTCTATCACCTCCAGCCCATGTTCTGCGCTCTATCAGCTCCAGCCCTTGTTCAGCTCTATCAGCTCCAGCCCTTGTTCTGCGCTCTATCAGCTCCAGCCCTTGTTCAGCTCTATCACCTCCAGCCCATGTTCAGCTCTATCACCTCCAGCCCATGTTCAGCTCTATCACCTCCAGCCCATGTTCAGCTCTATCACCTCCAGCCCATGTTCAGCTCTATCACCTCCAGCCCTTGTTCAGCTCTATCACCTCCAGCCCATGTTCAGCTCTATCACCTCCAGCCCTTGTTCAGCTCTATCACCTCCAGCCCATGTTCAGCTCTATCACCTCCAGCCCATGTTCAGCTCTATCACCTCCAGCCCATGTTCAGCTCTATCACCTCCAGCCCTTGTTCAGCTCTATCACCTCCAGCCCATGTTCAGCTCTATCAGCTCCAGCCCATGTTCAGCTCTATCACCTCCAGCCCTTGTTCTGTGCTCTATCAGCTCCAGCCCTTGTTCTGCGCTCTATCACCTCCAGCCCATGTTCAGCTCTATCACCTCCAGCCCATGTTCAGCTCTATCACCTCCAGCCCATGTTCAGCTCTATCACCTCCAGCCCTTGTTCAGCTCTATCACCTCCAGCCCATGTTCAGCTCTATCACCTCCAGCCCATGTTCAGCTCTATCACCTCCAGCCCATGTTCAGCTCTATCACCTCCAGCCCTTGTTCAGCTCTATCACCTCCAGCCCATGTTCAGCTCTATCAGCTCCAGCCCATGTTCAGCTCTATCACCTCCAGCCCTTGTTCTGTGCTCTATCAGCTCCAGCCCTTGTTCTGCGCTCTATCAGCTCCAGCCCTTGTTCAGCTCTATCACCTCCAGCCCATGTTCAGCTCTATCACCTCCAGCCCATGTTCAGCTCTATCACCTCCAGCCCATGTTCAGCTCTATCACCTCCAGCCCTTGTTCAGCTCTATCACCTCCAGCCCATGTTCAGCTCTATCACCTCCAGCCCATGTTCAGCTCTATCACCTCCAGCCCATGTTCAGCTCTATCACCTCCAGCCCATGTTCAGCTCTATCACCTCCAGCCCTTGTTCAGCTCTATCAGCTCCAGCCCATGTTCAGCTCTATCACCTCCAGCCCTTGTTCTGTGCTCTATCAGCTCCAGCCCTTGTTCTGCGCTCTATCAGCTCCAGCCCTTGTTCAGCTCTATCACCTCCAGCCCTTGTTCAGCTCTATCACCTCCAGCCCATGTTCAGCTCTATCACCTCCAGCCCTTGTTCTGCGCTCTATCAGCTCCAGCCCTTGTTCAGCTCTATCAGCTCCAGCCCATGTTCAGCTCTATCACCTCCAGCCCATGTTCAGCTCTATCACCTCCAGCCCTTGTTCTGCGCTCTATCAGCTCCAGCCCTTGTTCAGCTCTATCAGCTCCAGCCCATGTTCAGCTCTATCACCTCCAGCCCTTGTTCTGTGCTCTATCAGCTCCAGCCCTTGTTCTGCGCTCTATCAGCTCCAGCCCTTGTTCAGCTCTATCACCTCCAGCCCTTGTTCAGCTCTATCACCTCCAGCCCATGTTCAGCTCTATCACCTCCAGCCCTTGTTCTGCGCTCTATCAGCTCCAGCCCTTGTTCAGCTCTATCAGCTCCAGCCCATGTTCAGCTCTATCACCTCCAGCCCATGTTCAGCTCTATCACCTCCAGCCCATGTTCAGCTCTATCACCTCCAGCCCATGTTCAGCTCTATCACCTCCAGCCCTTGTTCAGCTCTATCACCTCCAGCCCATGTTCAGCTCTATCACCTCCAGCCCATGTTCAGCTCTATCACCTCCAGCCCATGTTCAGCTCTATCACCTCCAGCCCTTGTTCAGCTCTATCACCTCCAGCCCATGTTCAGCTCTATCAGCTCCAGCCCATGTTCAGCTCTATCACCTCCAGCCCTTGTTCTGTGCTCTATCAGCTCCAGCCCTTGTTCTGCGCTCTATCAGCTCCAGCCCTTGTTCAGCTCTATCACCTCCAGCCCTTGTTCAGCTCTATCACCTCCAGCCCATGTTCAGCTCTATCACCTCCAGCCCTTGTTCTGCGCTCTATCAGCTCCAGCCCTTGTTCAGCTCTATCAGCTCCAGCCCATGTTCAGCTCTATCACCTCCAGCCCATGTTCAGCTCTATCACCTCCAGCCCTTGTTCTGCGCTCTATCAGCTCCAGCCCTTGTTCAGCTCTATCAGCTCCAGCCCATGTTCAGCTCTATCACCTCCAGCCCTTGTTCTGTGCTCTATCAGCTCCAGCCCTTGTTCTGCGCTCTATCAGCTCCAGCCCTTGTTCAGCTCTATCACCTCCAGCCCTTGTTCAGCTCTATCACCTCCAGCCCATGTTCAGCTCTATCACCTCCAGCCCTTGTTCTGCGCTCTATCAGCTCCAGCCCTTGTTCAGCTCTATCAGCTCCAGCCCATGTTCAGCTCTATCACCTCCAGCCCATGTTCAGCTCTATCACCTCCAGCCCTTGTTCTGCGCTCTATCAGCTCCAGCCCTTGTTCAGCTCTCTATCGGCTCCAGCCCTTGTTCAGCTCTCTATCACCTCCAGCCCTTGTTCAGCTCTATCACCTCCAGCCCTTGTTCAGCGCTCTATCAGCTCCAGCCCTTGTCCAGCTCTATCGGCTCCAGCCCTTGTTCAGCGCTCTATCACCTCCAGCCCTTGTTCAGCGCTCTATCACCTCCAGCCCTTGTTCAGCGCTCTATCGGCTCCAGCCCTTGTTCAGCTCTCTATCACCTCCAGCCCTTGTTCAGCGCTCTATCGGCTCCAGCCCTTGTTCAGCGCTCTATCGGCTCCAGCCCTTGTTCAGCGCTCTATCGGCTCCAGCCCTTGTTCAGCGCTCTATCGGCTCCAGCCCTTGTTCAGTGCTCTATCACCTCCAGCCCTTGTTCAGCTCTATCACCTCCAGCCCTTGTTCAACGCTCTATCAGCTCCAGCCCTTGTCCAGCTCTATCGGCTCCAGCCCTTGTTCAGCGCTCTATCGGCTCCAGCCCTTGTTCAGCGCTCTATCACCTCCAGCCCTTGTTCAGCGCTCTATCACCTCCAGCCCTTGTTCAACGCTCTATCACCTCCAGCCCTTGTTCAGCTCTCTATCGGCTCCAGCCCTTGTTCAGCTCTCTATCACCTCCAGCCCTTGTTCAGCTCTATCACCTCCAGCCCTTGTTCTGCGCTCTATCAGCTCCAGCCCTTGTTCTGCGCTCTATCAGCTCCAGCCCTTGTTCAGCTCTCTATCGGCTCCAGCCCTTGTTCAGCTCTCTATCACCTCCAGCCCTTGTTCAGCTCTATCACCTCCAGCCCTTGTTCAGCGCTCTATCAGCTCCAGCCCTTGTCCATCTCTATCGGCTCCAGCCCTTGTTCAGCGCTCTATCACCTCCAGCCCTTGTTCAGTGCTCTATCACCTCCAGCCCTTGTTCAGCGCTCTATCGGCTCCAGCCCTTGTTCAGCTCTCTATCACCTCCAGCCCTTGTTCAGCGCTCTATCGGCTCCAGCCCTTGTTCAGCGCTCTATCGGCTCCAGCCCTTGTTCAGCGCTCTATCGGCTCCAGCCCTTGTTCAGTGCTCTATCACCTCCAGCCCTTGTTCAGCTCTATCACCTCCAGCCCTTGTTCAACGCTCTATCAGCTCCAGCCCTTGTCCAGCTCTATCGGCTCCAGCCCTTGTTCAGCGCTCTATCGGCTCCAGCCCTTGTTCAGCACTCTATCACCTCCAGCCCTTGTTCAGCGCTCTATCACCTCCAGCCCTTGTTCAGCGCTCTATCGGCTCCAGCCCTTGTTCAGCGCTCTATCGGCTCCAGCCCTTGTTCAGCGCTCTATCGGCTCCAGCCCTTGTTCAGCGCTCTATCACCTCCAGCCCTTGTTCAGCTCTATCACCTCCAGCCCTTGTTCAACGCTCTATCAGCTCCAGCCCTTGTCCAGCTCTATCGGCTCCAGCCCTTGTTCAGCGCTCTATTGGCTCCAGCCCTTGTTCAGCGCTCTATCACCTCTAGCCCTTGTTCAGCGCTCTATCACCTCCAGCCCTTGTTCAACGCTCTATCACCTCCAGCCCTTGTTCAGCGCTCTATCGGCTCCAGCCCTTGTTCAGCTCTCTATCGGCTCCAGCCCTTGTTCAGCTCTCTATCGGCTCCAGCCCTTGTTCAGCGCTCTATCACCTCCAGCCCTTGTTCAGCGCTCTGTCACCTCCAGCCCTTGTTCAGCGCTCTATCGGCTCCAGCCCTTGTTCAGCGCTCTATCGGCTCCAGCCCTTGTTCAGCGCTCTATCGGCTCCTGCCCTTGTTCAGCGCTCTATCAGCTCCAGCCCTTGTTCAGCTCTATCACCTCCAGCCCTTGTTCAACGCTCTATCAGCTCCAGCCCTTGTCCAGCTCTATCGGCTCCAGCCCTTGTTCAGCGCTCTATCGGCTCCAGCCCTTGTTCAGCGCTCTATCACCTCCAGCCCTTGTTCAGCGCTCTATCACCTCCAGCCCTTGTTCAACGCTCTATCACCTCCAGCCCTTGTTCAGCGCTCTATCACCTCCAGCCCTTGTTCAGCGCTCTATCACCTCCAGCCCTTGTTCAGCGCTCTATCGGCTCCAGCCCTTGTTCAGCTCTCTATCGGCTCCAGCCCTTGTTCAGCGCTCTATCAGCTCCAGCCCTTGTTCAGCTCTCTATCGGCTCCAGCCCTTGTTCAGCTCTCTATCGGCTCCAGCCCTTGTTCAGCTCTCTATCGGCTCCAGCCCTTGTTCAGCTCTATCACCTCCAGCCCTTGTTCAGCGCTCTATCAGCTCCAGCCCTTGTTCAGCGCTCTATCAGCTCCAGCCCTTGTCCAGCTCTATCGGCTCCAGCCCTTGTTCAGCGCTCTATCGGCTCCAGCCCTTGTTCAGCGCTCTATCGGCTCAAGCCCTTGTTCAGCGCTCTATCACCTCCAGCCCTTGTTCAGCGCTCTATCACCTCCAGCCCTTGTTCAGCGCTCTATCGGCTCCAGCCCTTGTTCAGCGCTCTATCGGCTCCAGCCCTTGTTCAGCGCTCTATCACCTCCAGCCCTTGTTCAGCGCTCTATCGGCTCCAGCCCTTGTTCAGCGCTCTATCGGCTCCAGCCCTTGTTCAGCGCTCTATCGGCTCCAGCCCTTGTTCAGCGCTCTATCGGCTCCAGCCCTTGTTCAGCTCTATCAGCTCCAGCCCTTGTTCAGCTCTCTATCGGCTCCAGCACTTGTCCAGCTCTATCACCTCCAGCCCTCGTTCAGCTGCTCCTGCACTTGCACCATATTGCTGCAATACATCTAGTGGTATGAAGTGAAAGGAAGACCTTGGACACGACATGCAACACCATTCAGTGATACAACTATATGGAGGGCTGACATTTTCTCTCTCCGCCACACTCTCTGGCCCATTTATCTTTGAATATTGAATAAAATCCACAAAAACTGGTTTATTTCAAATATTACGTGTCCCCCGGATGTATATCTCTGATACCTGCTGTGATCCCTCCACTCCTGCAGGCAGCCGCATCCCCCATAGGTTTCTATGGAGATGCCATGCTGCCGGATTTACCATTATATTATATTTTCCCCCTCTGAAGATGGCGTTGGCCGTTGTAGCCTATGAGCTACACCACCCATAATTAGCCAGCAGAGGGTTCCTCCAGAACCCTCCCCCAGCAATGGTCGCCAGTCACCGTAACTGCGCATGTGCAGCACCCCCTAGAGACCTCGCAGGGACGGTCTCCTTCCAGAGCCCATGTCCCGGATGATACATCCTGCCGCTATAATCGCATTTTGCAATGCGATCATGGGCGATACTGACATGCCCTTATCGCATTGCATGGGGGCCACAGAGATCCCAGAGGGGGAGTCTAAGTGGCAAGTACAGGGGCCTTAGTGCCGTGATACCCATCGTTGTGGCCCTGGCCCCCATTCCATAATGAAATGATGCACTATGAATCCCGTCATCAAGCCCATAATCTGCCCGTTTCATTAGAGAACTGGGTGGGGGCAGGCTACTTTCCCGGGAGTCTGTAAGGACTTTTTTTTTTTGGAGCCGGCCTCCTGGCTGCTCGCTAAGCTGTGGGTGACTACCCACAGCTTTAGCTAGCGGCCAGGTGATGGTCGCGACCATCGGGCTTGCGACGAGACCCTTGTGGTAGGGTCTCGTTCCTGTAAGCCACAGTGAGCTTCCTGCTCTAATAGAGCCAGAAGCTCACTACTGACATCACTAGTGATGTCAGTAGGGCCACCCTCAAACGGCAGGCGTTCCTTTGGGAACACCTCAGTTTGTCCAGCCACCCCCCCTCCCCACCTACAAAACGGGGTGACTGCCGCCCCATTTTGTTGAAAGCCCCGGAGCGAGTGATTTCTCACTCGCTCCGGGGTGCGTGCGCACTGCCCGACCATCGACCCGCTTGCGAGCGCATAGTGAATCAGGCCCTCTGTACAGCCATTATGGATGGAGGAGGCCAGGTCTTAAGGATATCTCTGCTTTGGCTCTGGTGTTCCGAGCACGCCAATAGTTTCTATAACTGCAGCCCCCACAAACAGCACTGGCTAAGCCGGCGGTTAATGGCACAGTGCATGGGTTAATCCGATCTGTAATATCTTCCTGAGACATGAAACCCGCGCATGTTACTACAACTGATCACAACAGCAGGGAGTTTTGCCTCGTCTTTATATGTGCTTTGTCTCATTGGAACTTTGTTAGAGAAGGAATATTTTTGTAATTAAGAGTGCAATCTTTGTATAATTTCAGCATAATGAATCATGCTTGAATTCATTACAAATTACAGATCGTTTTCTACCGTCTTTAAAGACGGATCGGAATAATTCCAGCTTTGTTTTGTTCCTAACATTGTACCCAGAATATATTTCCCAGTGCTGATTGTGGAACATAACCGGTGACTTGGACACTGCACTTATGCCATGCTCCCGTTGGGGGGTTATGGGTAACAGAGTAACCATATATCTGTAATTGTACAATTTGTTTAAATAGTTAATTTTGTGCTTTTGAGTTTTTTTGTGCATTTTTGCACTTTCCTCAGGGGTCTCCCCATAAACATGTCCAGGGTGCAGGTTATCTGGCTCCTGGCTACACACACTCTATGGGACGTCTTCATCTCCACCTCATACCTCTGCTATTATATTTCAGCAAGGTGCGCCAAAGGGTACAATTGTGCAAAATAAATGTATTGGAATTTATCCATTTGCAGATTGCGCTTGTGGTAGTTCCCTGTTGCTTGGTACATTAGTATTTTATTAGCCTAGTAACTGACCACGAATACTGTATGTCTCCTTACCCTGCACAACATAGTTTAAGCCTCTGATTCTAAATTGGGAGCAAAGCACAGTATAGAGGAGAGGCCTGGGCACGTGACCTATACACACAGTATAGAGGAGAGGCCTGGGCACGTGACCTATACACACAGTATAGAGGAGAGGCCTGGGCACGTGACCTATACACACAGTATAGAGGAGAGACCTGGGCACGTGACCTATACACACAGTATAGAGGAGAGGCCTGGGCACGTGACCTATACACACAGTATAGAGGAGAGACCTGGGCACGTGACCTATACACACAGTATAGAGGAGAGACCTGGGCACGTGACCTATACACACAGTGTAGAGGAGAGGCCTGAGCACGTGACCTATACACACAGTATAGAGGAGAGGCCTGGGCACGTGACCTATACACACAGTATAGGGGAGAGGCCTGGGCACGTGACCTATACACACAGTATAGAGGAGAGGCCTGGGCACGTGACCTATATACACAGTATAGAGGAGAGACCTGGGCACGTGACCTATACACACAGTATAGAGGAGAGGCCTGGGCACGTGACCTATACACACAGTATTGGGGAGAGGCCTGTGACCTTTTGGCAGAGTATAGGGGAGTGCACCTGGGAATGTGACCTATTAGCAGAGTATAGAGGAGTGCACCTGGGCATGTGACCAATTGGCAGAGTATAGAGGAGTGCACCTGGGCATGTGACCAATTGGCAGAGTATAGGGGAGTGCACCTGGGCATGTGACCAATTAGCAGAGCATAGGGGTGTGCACCTGGGCATGTGACCTATTAGCAGAGTGTAGCAGAGTGCACCTGGGCATGTGACCTATTAGCAGAGTATAGGGGAGTGCACCTGGGCATGTGACCTATTAGCAGAGTATAGGGGAGTGCATCTGGGCATGTGACCTATTGGCAGAGTATAGCAGAGTGCACCTGGGCACCTATTGGCAGAGTATAGCAGAGTGCACCTGGGCATGTGACCTATTAGCAGAGCATAGGGGTGTGCACCTGGGCATGTGACCTATTAGCAGAGTGTAGCAGAGTGCACCTTGGCATGTGACCTATTAGCAGAGTATAGGGGAGTACACCTGGGCATGTGACCTATTAGCAGAGTATAGGGGAGGGCACCTGGGCATGTGACCTATTAGCAGAGTATAGAGGAGTGCACCTGGGCATGTGACCTATTAGCAGAGTATAGCAGAGTGCACCTGGGCATGTGACCTATTAGCAGAGCATAGGGGTGTGCACCTGGGCATGTGACCTATTAGCAAAGCATAGGGGAGTGCATCTGAGCATGTGACCTATTAGCAGAGTAAAGGGGGTGCACCTGGGCATGTGACCTATTAGCAAAGCATAGGGGAGTGCACCTGGGCATGTGACCTATTAGCAGAGTATAGGGGAGTGCACCTGGGCATGTGACCTATTAGCAGAGTATAGCGGAATGCACCTGGGCATGTGACCTATTAGCAGTGTATAGGGGAGTGCACCTGGGCATGTGACCTATTAGCAGAGTGTAGCGGAGTGCACCTGGGCATGTGACCTATTAGCAGAGTATAGCGGAATGCACCTGGGCATGTGACCTATTAGCAGAGTATAGCGGAATGCACCTGGGCATGTGACCTATTAGCAAAGTATAGGGGAGTGTACCTGGGCATGTGACCTATTAGCAGAGTATAGGGGAGTGTACCTGGGCATGTGACCTATTAGCAGAGTATAGAGGAGTGCACATGGGCATGTGACCTATTAGCAGTGTATAGGGGAGTGCACCTGGGCATGTGACCTATTAGCAGAGTATAGCGGAATGCACCTGGGCATGTGACCTATTAGCAGAGTATAGCGGAATGCACCTGGGCATGTGACCTATTAGCAGAGTGTAGCGGAATGCACCTTGGCATGTGACCTATTAGCAGAGTGTAGCGGAATGCACCTTGGCATGTGACCTATTAGCAGAGTATAGAGGAGTGCACATGGGCATGTGACCTATTAGCAGAGTATAGCGGAATGCACCTGGGCATGTGACCTATTAGCAGAGTATAGCGGAATGCACCTTGGCATGTGACCTATTAGCATAGAGGAGTGCACATGGGCATGTGACCTATTAGCAGAGTACAGTGGAGTGCACCTGGGCATGTGACCTATTAGCAGAGTATAGCGGAATGCACCTGGGCATGTGACCTATTAGCAGAGTGTAGCGGAATGCACCTTGGCATGTGACCTATTAGCAGAGTATAGGGAAGTACACCTGGGCATGTGACCTATTAGCAGAGTATAGCGGAGTGCACCTTGGCATGTGACCTATTAGCAGAGTATAGGGGAGTACACCTGGGCATTTGACCTATTAGCAGAGTGTAGCAGAGTGCACCTGGGCATGTGACCTATTAGCAGAGTATAGGGGAGTGCACCTGGGCATGTGACCTATTAGCAGAGTATAGGGGAGTGCACCTGGGCATGTGACCTATTAGCAGAGTATAGGGGAGTACAACTGGGCATGTGACCTAATAGCAGAGTATAGGGGAGTGCACCTGGGCATGTGACCTATTAGCAGAGTATAGGGGAGTGCACCTGGGCATGTGACCTATTAGCAGAGTATAGGGGAGTGCACCTGGGCATGTGACCTATTAGCAGAGTATAGGGGAGTGCACCTGGGCATGTGACCTATTGGCAGAGTATAGCAGAGTGCACCTGGGCATGTGACCTATTAGCAGAGTATAGGGGAGTGCACCTGGGCATGTGACCTATTAGCAGAGTATAGGGGAGTGCACCTGGGCATGTGACCTATTGGCAGAGTATAGCAGAGTGCACCTGGGCATGTGACCTATTAGCAGAGCATAGGGGTGTGCACCTGGGCATGTGACCTATTAGCAGAGCATAGGGGAGTGCACCTGGGCATGTGACCTATTAGCAAAGCATAGGGGAGTGCATCTGAGCATGTAACCTATTAGCAGTGTATAGGGGAGTGCACCTGGGCATGTGACCTATTAGCAGAGTATAGCGGAATGCACCTGGGCATGCACCTTGAAATTGTCCTTTATGGTAAGTAAGCCGTGAGCTGCTGTACCCTAGCCCTGTGCCCTCACATTGTCCCTTATGGTAAGTAAGCCGTGAGCTGCTGTACCCTAGCCCTGTGCCCTCACATTGTCCCTTATGGTAAGTAAGCCGTGAGCTGCTGTACCCTAGTCCTGTGCCCTCACATTGTCCCTTATGGTAAGTAAGCCATGAGCTGCTGTACCCTAGCCCTGTGCCCTCACATTGTCCCTTATGGTAAGTAAGCCGTGACCTGCTGTACCCTAGCCCTGTGCCCTCACATTGTCCCTTATGGTAAGTAAGCCGTGAGTTGCTGTACCCTAGCCCTGTGCCCTCACATTGTCCCTTATGGTAAGTAAGCCGTGAGCTGCTGTACCCTAGCCCTGTGCCCTCACATTGTCCCTTATGGTAAGTAAGCCGTGAGCTGCTGTACCCTAGCCCTGTGCCCTCACATTGTCCCTTATGGTAAGTAAGCCGTGAGCTGCTGTACCCTAGTCCTGTGCCCTCACATTGTCCCTTATGGTAAGTAAGCCATGAGCTGCTGTACCCTAGCCCTGTGCCCTCACATTGTCCCTTATGGTAAGTAAGCCGTGACCTGCTGTACCCTAGCCCTGTGCCCTCACATTGTCCCTTATGGTAAGTAAGCCGTGAGTTGCTGTACCCTAGCCCTGTGCCCTCACATTGTCCCTTTTTTTAAGTAAGCCATGAGCTGTGGTAACACCCACATACAGGTCCCATTAAAACAAAGGAAAGGAGGGACTGCTGTTTTCTGTTCTGTGTAACATCACAATGACCCGTTCTGACACCATCTGTCCGGCATCTGTTTTCTCTGTTTATTTAGCAGTGATTCAGAAATGCTATAAGACGTGTGCACCAAATCTGGACCCTGCGCCATTGTCTCATTTCAGTACTCTTGGGACACTGTTACTAAGTGAAACACAACTGTGTCATTGGAATAATAGTGAATATCTCCTGATTGTTACTTAATTTCAAATATTTAATCATGTAATTTTTAGTGTCTGGAGGTTCCCTTACTCTCTGGGATAATTAGATATTATTGGGGAGATTCTGTAATTGACATTTAATTGACAGATTGTTGGTTGTGTACAATTAGGGTGCACCACCGTCCAGCAAATATGTCAATGCTGCAGGAGACGCCTATAGGAAGCTGTTGCCGCATCTGTGTACGCAGCTGCTATGCAAAACTGTCGCAGCCGCCGGGAGATGTACCGAGATGCCCATCATCCAAGCATCTGTGCAAAAAGTCGCAACATCTGTGTACAAAAAAAACGCAGCATCGGTCTCAGGGCCTGATTCAGACCCGCTCGCGAGCGCTGAGCGCTCGCAAGCGGGTCGATGTTGGCCCAGTGCGCATGCGCACGACGGAGCCAGCTCCGTCGTGCGCATGCGTGAGACCCGGATAGCGACGGGCAAGCCGTCGCTCCGGGTCTCGCACCAAAGGGGGCGTGCTGTCGATGGTGAGTCATCATGGCCGCCCAGACGGAGGCGTTCCCATGGGTCACCCACAGCTATACGAGCGGACAGGAGGCCGCTCTACAAATTAAGACGGACGGCCCTGATTCAGAGCGAGCGCTCTGTCAGAGTGTCCGGCTCTGAATCAGGGCCTCAGTTCAATCGGTTATCACAGTCCTGAGTGAACCAGAGTGAACCTATGGTCCCGCAGCATGTCCGTGGGAACTGCGACGTCAGAGCAATTATTTCTTGCAGGGTGTGAGTGACATGCCCTCAAAGTGAGTGCGACACGCCTGTGTTTTCTGGCGCCTCTCCCCGTTACCTTCCCCCAAACGCTCCCTGACTGTCAATCACAATGCAAGGAGAAAGTCGCTGTCAGTGACTATGGTAATGTACCTTGGCGCATGCACTGTGTGACTTAGACGCATGCGCAGATTGTCATTCATAGCTGCAGACGCCCCGGCGTCTTAGGTGAGACGCTCATTCTGTTCCATGTGCATCCATGGTTTTTAAATTTGTACGTAAGCGGTGGATGTGAAACGCCGGAGGTGGGCGTCACTGTACACAAGACTGTGGCTTCAGTCTTTAGCATATATTCTCGCAGGTGCACTGCGTGCGGTATTGCCGCAGTGACCGGCGTAGATCTCTGAATGAGGCTGTAATTATGTATACCTGGTTATAGTGCAGCGCAGACACAGGCACGCTACGCTCTGCAAACGGACTTGTGTATGTATAGCTCTGTATCAGCCGCTTCCCATCTTATTACACAGAAAGATAGGATCTCAGACATACAGCTGAGGGGTGCTAGCATCACGCCTATGAATGTATGTTCATTCCCCGTAAATATGAATGTACGGATGGGTGCTGGGCACCTCATTCATGTACAACATATATTTAAGTGACATTTATTTCACATGGAGTAAACGTCACCTCTATCCTGCAGCTGAGATTAGCTCTGCAATGTTCCAGCCTCAGGCACTGTTATCTCTTTATTAGGCTTTAGTCATTTCTCACAAAGACGACAAGAAGATCACAATACACAACTCAGCCTTTACAGAGCACAACGCTGCATACAGAGCGCTATACAATCAACGGAGCCATATACCGTCTACAGAACACTATATGGTGTACGAAGACCTATACTGTCTACAGAGCACTGTACTGTCTACCAAGCATTACACTGTCTACAGTGCACTGTACTGTCTACCAAGCATTATACTGCCTACAGAGCACTGTACTGTCTACCAAGCATTATACTGTCTATTGAGCACTGTACTGTCTACCTTGCATTATACTGTCTACAGTGCACTGTACTGTCTACCAAGCATTATACTGTCTATTGAGCACTGTACTGTCTACCAAGCATTATACTGTCTACAGTGCACTGTACTGTCTACCAAGCATTATACTGTCTATCGTGCACTGTACTGTCTACCAAGCATTATACTGTCTATCGTGCACTGTACTGTCTACCAAGCATTATACTGTCTACAGAGCACTGTACTGTCTACCAAGCATTATACTGTCTATCGTGCACTGTACTGTCTACCAAGCATTATACTGTCTATCGTGCACTGTACTGCCTACCAAGCATTATACTGTCTATTGTGCACTGTACTGTCTACCAAGCATTATACTGTCTTCAGAGCACTACACAGTCTACAGAGCCCTATACTGTCTACAAAGCATTATACTGTCTACCAAGCATTATACTGTCTATTGAGCACTGTACTGTCTACCAAGCATTATACTGTCTACAGTGCACTGTACTGTCTACCAAGCATTATACTGTCTATCGTGCACTGTACTGTCTACCAAGCATTATACTGTCTACCAAGCATTATACTGTCTATTGAGCACTGTACTGTCTACCAAGCATTATACTGTCTACAGTGCACTGTACTGTCTACCAAGCATTATACTGTCTATCGTGCACTGTACTGTCTACCAAGCATTATACTGTCTACAGTGCACTGTACTGTCTACCAAGCATTATACTGTCTATCGTGCACTGTACTGTCTACCAAGCATTATACTGTATATAGAGCACTGTACTGTCTACCAAGCATTATACTGTCTATCGTGCACTGTACTGTCTACCAACCATTATACTGTCTACAAAGCATTATACTGTCTATTGTGCACTGTACTGTCTACCAAGCATTATACTGTCTATCGTGCACTGTACTGTCTACCAAGCATTATACTGTCTACCAAGCATTATACTGTCTATCGTGCACTGTACTGTCTATAGAGCACTGTACTGTCTTCTGAGCACTATACTGTCTACCAACCATTATACTGTTTACCAAGCACTGTACTGTCTTCAGAGCACTATACAGTCTAAAAAGCATTATACTGTCTATAGAGCACTGTACAGTCTTCAGAGCACTATACTGTCTACAGAGCATTGTACCATCTATAGAGCACTGTACCGTCTATAGAGCACTGTACCATCTATAGAGCACTATACTGTCTACAGAGCATTGTACCATCTATAGAGCACTGTACCGTCTATAGAGCACTGTACCGTCTATAGAGCACTATACTGTCTACAGAGCATTGTACCATCTATAGAGCACTGTACCGTCTATAGAGCACTGTACCATCTATAGAGCACTATACTGTCTACAGAGCATTGTACCATCTATAGAGCACTGTACCGTCTGTAGAGCACTGTACCATCTATAGAGCACTGTACCATCTATAGAGCACTGTACCATCTATAGAGCACTGTACCATCTACAGAGCACTGTACCGTCTATAGAGCACTGTACCGTCTATAGAGCACTGTACCTGATTCACGTCCAGACACTAGTGAGGGTATTAAAACAGTTTTCCGATTATCGCATGTGCAGAAAGGGTCCTGCGATCTCGCTCACAGATCTCCCAAACCCCAGCGTGATTGATATGCTGAGGTGTTTAGGGGGCAGAGCAGGGGCATGCCTGTTTTCCGGGGGTGGCGAGGCCAGGGTCTGCGTTGGTGGACACAGATTTCCTGGCCTCATAGGCTGCCAGCCTGAGTAAGCTGGTGATCCGAGGTGCCATCTATGGAAGCTGCCCAGAGATCACTATCGCTGCTTCCTATAGACGCCTCCTGCAGTATTCTCATATTTTCTGGACGGTATAGCACAGCCGATTCCTTGCAGTGGAATACGCTACTGCAGACTCCTCCAGGGAAACTTCATTCCCTGTGCCAAGATGGCTGCACATGCATGGCGCCATCTAGTCACTGTGTAAGAGCGGCGCAGTAACTTACACTTCTCTAGAGAGAACCGCTATTACCCGCTGTCCCATACACTGTTCAGCACTCCTGCATCACTCCCCGTATCCAGCATAGACTCACTGGCTGGTGAACTGTGTGACACCCCGCTCCGCACAAGCTGGGCTCCATCCTGACCAGAGTGTTTATAATACTTATTATATGCTAATCACCATTCATTTTATCCTGCATGTCAGCTAAGTGCAAATATTACATCATTTACAATCAAAATGGATAAATTGCTAAATAATATACACATGGGGGGGCCCTGTGGACATTTTGATATGGGACCCCCATAGGTCTTGCCATGCCTCTGGTTACATGTGTTCTATACATTTTTCACCATTGGGTGGTACATAGGGGTCTTTACAACTTTTGGAATGGGTCCTTAAAATACCTAGTTACACCCCTGCAGCTGATTCTGCAAGATTAGACAGCCCCAGTCACATCACACAGCTGGTCTCGACAGGATAGACAGTCCCAGTCACATCACACAGCTGGTCTCAGCAGATTAGACAGCCCCAGTCACATCACACAGCTGGTCTCGGCAAGTTAGACAGCCCCAGTCACATCACACAGCTGGTCTCGGCAGGATAGACAGCCTCATTCATATTACACTGCTGGTCTCGGCAGAATAGACAGCCTCAGTCACATCACATAGCTGGTCTCGGCAGAATAGACAGCCTCATTCATATTACACTGCTGGTCTCGGCAGAATAGACAGCCTCAGTCACATCACACAGCTGGTCTCGACAGGATAGACAGCCTCAGTCACATCACACAGCTGGTCTCGACAGGATAGACAGCCTCAGTCACATCACACAGCTGGTCTCGGCAGGTTAGACAGCCCCAGTCACATCACATAGCTGGTCTCGACAGGATAGACAGCCTCAGTCACATCACACAGCTGGTCTCGACAGGATAGACAGTCCCATTCATATCACACAGCTGGTCTCGGCAGGTTAGACAGCCCCATTCATATCACACAGCTGGTCTCGGCAGTTTAGACAGCCCCAGACATAACACACAGCTGGTCTCGGCAGGTTAGACAGCCCCAGTCATCACACAGCTGGTCTCGGCAGGTTAGACAGCCCCAGACATATCACACAGCTGGTCTCGGCAGGTTAGACAGCCCCAGACATATCACACAGCTGGTATCGGCAGGTTAGACAGCCCCAGTCATATCACAGAGCTGGTCTCGGCAGGTTAGACAGCCCCAGTCATATCACAGAGCTGGTCTCGGCAGGTTAGACAGCCCCAGTCATATCACACTGGTCTCGGCAGGTTAGAAAGCCCCAGACATATCACACAGCTGGTCTCGGCAGGTTAGACAGCCCCAGTCATATCACACATCTGGTCAAGGCAGGTAAGACAGCCCCAGTCATATCACACAGTTGGTCAAGGCAGGTTAGACAGCCCCAGTCATATCACACAGCTGGTCAAGGCAGGTTAGAAAGCCCCAGTCATATCACACAGCTGGTTTCGGCAGGTTTGACAGCCCCAGACATATCACACAGCTGGTCTTGGCAGGTTAGACAGCCCCAGACATATCACACAGCTGGTATCGGCAGGTTAGACAGCTCCATCATATTACTCTTTATTTATCTCTCAGCAAATCTGCTGCAATTTGCCATTGGATAGAGCTGTCCACCAACCAAAGCTGCTGGGACTATTGTGTGAAACGTCATCGACAAACTGGCCGCATCTATAGCCACCATTGTATCAAACCTATGACATGAAATCATGAATGAGCCTTTATAGTGGAGCAGTTAGTGTTGCTGGAAAGAAAGCCCCATTGTGCGGGGTAGGGGCTTTGTGTGTTACATCCCACTATAACAGCGATATGTGCACAGTGAGTGGGATGGTCATATAATTGGGGGGGGGGGGGTATGTTTTCATAGCTGTTTGGGAGTGAATACCTCTGATATGGGAGCATGTGTATGAATTACAGTGGATGATTCAAGGGGCCTCATTCAGGGGTGTACACGGTGTCGATGACGCACGCAGTTGGCCGATGTTTTAAAAATGGGTTGCGGCATTAGCATCCACCTCAGAATAAGCCCCGAGGTGCGCGCCTTCTCTGCGCTCTAACGAGACGCCATGTAAGCTATAAGAGCAATTTACAAGCTGCGGAGGTGTAAATATCACATGAATTTAGCTTTTTGTTAAATGTAACTTTTCTGTTTGTCACCTAAAATTCTGCTGGGTTCAGCCTCAGTTGTGGCTTCCGTCAGTCTGTGCGTCTTATGTGAGCCTGGAAAGCACAAAAAGTGTCATATTAAATGTAAAGGATGAGACCTGATCACCGTCCGCTCAGAGTGTCATGGAAATACCTCAGTAATCTCCTTACAGCTCTCTCCACCCATTTATCACCTGTCGATAAACAACTCCTGTATTTGCAGTACACTAGGTGCATCTACTTCATACAGTGTAACAGCCTGATTCTGTGCAACTCCCTCCATCATCCCATACAGTGTAACAGCCTGATTCTGTGTAACTCCCTCCATCATTCCATACAGTGTAACAGCCTGATTCTGTGCAACTCCCTCCATCATCCCACACAGTGAAACAGCCTGATTCTGTGTAACTCCCTCCATCATCCCATACAGTGTAACAGCCTGATTCTGTGTAACTCCCTCCATCATCCCATACAGTGTAACAGCCTGATTCTGTGTAACTCCCTCCATCATTCCATACAGTGTAACAGCCTGATTCTGTGTAACTCCCTCCATCATCCCATACAGTGTAACAGCCTGATTCTGTGTAACTCCCTCCATCATTCCATACAGTGTAACAGCCTGATTCTGTGTAACTCCCTCCATCATCCCATACAGTGTAACGGCCTGATTCTGTGTAACTCCCTCCATCATCCCATACAGTGTAACAGCCTGATTCTGTGTAACTCCCTCAATCATCCCATACAGTGTAACGGCCTGATTCTGTGAAACTCCCTCCATCATCCCATACAGTGTAACGGCCTGATTCTGTGCAACTCCCTCCATCATCCCATACAGTGTAACAGCCTGATTCTGTGTAACTCCCTCCATCATCCCATACAGTGTAACAGCCTGATTCTGTGTAACCCCCTCCATCATCCCATACAGTGTAACAGCCTGATTCTGTACAACTCCCTCCATCATCCCATACAGTGTAACGGCCTGATTCTGTGTAACTCCCTCCATCATTCCATACAGTGTAACAGCCTGTTTCTGTGTAACTCCCTCCATCATCCCATACAGTGTAACAGCCTGATTCTGTGTAACTCCCTCCATCATCCCATACAGTATAACAGCCTGATTCTGTGTAACTCCCTCCATCATCCCATACAGTGTAACAGCCTGATTCTGTGTAACTCCCTCCATCATCCCATACAGTGTAACGGCCTGATTCTGTGTAACTCCCTCCATCATCCCATACAGTGTAACGGCCTTATTCTGTGCAACTCCCTCCATCATCCCATACGGTGTAACAGCCTGATTCTGTGTAACTCCCTCCATCATCCCATACGGTGTAACGGCCTGATTCTGTGCAACTCCCTCCATCATCCCATACATTGTAACAGCCTGATTCTGTGCAACTCCCTCCATCATCCCATACAGTGTAACAGCCTGATTCTGTGCAACTCCCTCCATCATCACATACATCGTAACAGCCTGATTCTGTGCAACTCCCTCCCTCATTCCATACAGTGTAACAGCCTGATTCTGTGCAACTCCCTCCATCATCAAATACATTCTAACAGCCTGATTCTGTGCAACTCCCTCATCCCATACAGTGTAACAGCCTGATACTGTGCAACTCCCTCCATCATCAAATACATTCTAACAGCCTGATTCTGTGCAACTCCCTCATCCCATACAGTGTAACAGCCTGATACTGTGCAACTCCCTCCATTATCACATTCAGTGTAACAGCCTGATTCTGTGCAACTCCCTCCATCATCCCATACAGTGTAACTGCCTGATTCTGTGCAACTCCCTCCATCATCCCATACAGTCTAACAGCCTGATTCTGTGCAACTCCCTCCATCATCCCATACAGTGTAACAGCCTGATTCTGTGCAACTCCTTCCATCAACCCATACAGTGTAACAGCCTGATTCTGTGCAACTCCCTCTATCATCCCATACATTGTAACAGCCTGATTCTGTGTAACTCCCTCCATAATCCCATACATTGTAAGAGCCTGATTCTGTGCAACTCCCTCGCTCATCCCATACAGTGTAACAGCCTGATTCTGTGCAACTCCCTCCATCATCCCATACAGTGTAAATGCCTGATTCTGTGCAACTCCCTCGCTCATCCCATACAGTGTAACAGCCTGATTCTGTGCAACTCCCTCCATCATTACATACAGTGTAACAGCCTGATTCTGTGCAACTCCCTCGCTCATCCCATACAGTGTAACAGCCTGATTCTGTGCAACTCCCTCTATCATCCCATACATTGTAACAGCCTGATTCTGTGCAACTCCCTCCATCATCCCATACATTGTAACAGCCTGATTCTGTGCAACTCCCTCCATAATCCCATACATTGTAAGAGCCTGATTCTGTGCACCTCCCTCCATCATCCCATACATTGTAACAGCCTGATTCTGTGCACCTCCCTCCATCATCCCATACATTGTAACAGCCTGATTCTGTGCACCTCCCTCCATCATCACATACATCATAACAGCCAGATTCTGTGCACCTCCCTCCATCATCCCATACATTGTAACAGCCTGATTCTGTGCACCTCCCTCCATCATCACATACAGTGTAACAGCCTGATTCTGTGCAACTCCCTCCATAATCCCATACATTGTAACAGCCTGATTCTGTGCAACTTCCTCTCTCATCCCATACAGTGTAACAGCCTGATTCAGTGCAACTCCCTCGCTCATCCCATACAGTGTAACACCCAGATTCTGTGCAACTCCCTCCATCATCAAATACATTCTAAAAGCCTGATTCTGTGCAACTCCCTCATCCCATACAGTGTAACAGCCTGATACTGTGCAACTCCCTCCATCATCACATTCAGTGTAACAGCCTGATTCTGTGCAACTCCCTCGCTCATCCCATACAGTGTAACAGCCTGATTCTGTGTAACTCCCTCCATCATCCCATACAGTGCAACAGCCTGATTCTGTGTAACTCCCTCCATCATCCCATACAGTGTAACAGCTTGATTCTGTGCAACTCCCTCCATCATCCCATACATTGTAACAGCCTGATTCTGTGCAACTCCCTCCATCATCCCATACAGTGTAACAGCCTGATTCTGTGCAACTCCCTCCATCATCCAATACAGTGTAACAGCCTGATTCTGTGTAACTCCCTCCATCATCCCATACATTGCAACAGCCTGATTCTGTGCAACTCCCTCCGTCATTCCATACAGTGTAACAGCCTGAAGATTTGCAACTCCCTCCATCATCCCATACAGTGTAACAGCCTGATTCTGTGCAACTCCCTCGCTCATCCCATACAGTGTAACAGCCTGATTCTGTGCAACTCCCTCCATCATCCCATACAGTGTAACAGCCTGATTCTGTGCAACTCCCTCCATCATCACATACATCGTAACAGCCTGATTCTGTGCACCTCCCTCCCTCATTCCATACAGTGTAACAGCCTGATTCTGTGCAACTCCCTCCATCATCAAATACATTCTAACAGCCTGATTCTGTGCAACTCCCTCATCCCATACAGTGTAACAGCCTGATACTGTGCAACTCCCTCCATCATCACATTCAGTGTAACAGCCTGATTCTGTGCAACTCCCACTATCATCCCATACATTGTAACAGCCTGATTCTGTGCAACTCCCTCCATCATCCCATACATTGTAACAGCCTGATTCTGTGCAACTCCCTCCATAATCCCATACATTGTAAGAGCCTGATTCTGTGCACCTCCCTCCATCATCCCATACATTGTAACAGCCTGATTCTGTGCACCTCCCTCCATCATCACATACATCGTAACAGCCTGATTCAGTGCAACTCCCTCCATCATCACATACAGTGTAACAGCCTGATTCTGTGCAACTCCCTCCATCAACCCATACAGTGTAACACCCTGATTCTGTGCAACTCCCACCATCATCCCATACAGTGTAACAGCCTGATTCTGTGCAACTCCCTCCATCATCCAATACAGTGTAACAGCCTGATTCTGTGTAACTCCCTCCATCATCCCATACATTGTAACAGCCTGATTCTGTGCAACTCCCTCCATCACCCCATACATTGCAACAGCCTGATTCTGTGCAACTCCCTCCGTCATTCCATACAGTGTAACAGCCTGAAGATTTGCAACTCCCTCCATCTTCCCATACAGTGTAACAGCCTGATTCTGTGCAACTCCCTCGCTCATCTCATACAGTGTAACAGCCTGATTCTGTGCAACTCCCTCCATCATCCCATACAGTGTAACAGCCTGATTCTGTGCAACTCCCTCCATCATCACATACATCGTAACAGCCTGATTCAGTGCAACTCCCTCGCTCATCCCATACAGTATAACAGCCTGATTCTGTGCAACTCCCTCCATCATTCCATACAGTGTAACAGCCTGATTCTGTGTAACTCCCTCCATCATCCCATACAGTGTAACAGCCTGATTCTGTGTAACTCCCTCCATCATCCCATACAGTGTAACAGCCTGATTCTGTGTAACTCCCTCCATCATCCCATACAGTGTAACAGCCTGATTCTGTGCAACTCCCTCTATCATCCCATACATTGTAACAGCCTGATTCTGTGCAACTCCCTCCATCATCCCATACAGTGTAACAGCCTGATTCTGTGCAACTCCCTCCATCATCCAATACAGTGTAACAGCCTGATTCTGTGTAACTCCCTCCATCATCCCATACATTGTAACAGCCTGATTCTGTGCAACTCCCTCCATAATCCCATACATTGTAAGAGCCTGATTCTGTGCAACTCCCTCGCTCATCCCATACAGTGTAACAGCCTGATTCTGTGCAACTCCCTCCATCATCCCATACAGTGTTACTGCCAGATTCTGTGCAACTCCCTCGCTCATCCCATACAGTGTAACAGCCTGATTCTGTGCAACTCCCTCCATCATCACATTCAGTGTAACAGCCTGATTCTGTGCAACTCCCACTATCATCCCACACATTGTAACAGCCTGATTCTGTGCAACTCCCTCCATCATCCCATACATTGTAACAGCCTGATTCTGTGCAACTCCCTCCATAATCCCATACATTGTAAGAGCCTGATTCTGTGCACCTCCCTCCATCATCCCATACATTGTAACAGCCTGATTCTGTGCACCTCCCTCCATCATCACATACATCGTAACAACCTGATTCAGTGCAACTCCCTCCATCATCACATACAGTGTAACAGCCTGATTCTGTGCAACTCCCTCCATCAACCCATACAGTGTAACAGCCTGATTCCGTGCAACTCCCTCCATAATCCCATACATTGTAACAGCCTGATTCTGTGCAACTTCCTCTCTCATCCCATACAGTGTAACAGCCTGATTCAGTGCAACTCCCTCGCTCATCCCATACAGTGTAACACCCTGATTCTGTGCAACTCCCACCATCATCCCATACAGTGTAACAGCCTGATTCTGTGCAACTCCCTCCATCATCCAATACAGTGTAACAGCCTGATTCTGTGTAACTCCCTCCATCATCCCATACATTGTAACAGCCTGATTCTGTGCAACTCCCTCCATCACCCCATACATTGCAACAGCCTGATTCTGTGCAACTCCCTCCGTCATTCCATACAGTGTAACAGCCTGAAGATTTGCAACTCCCTCCATCTTCCCATACAGTGTAACAGCCTGATTCTGTGCAACTCCCTCGCTCATCTCATACAGTGTAACAGCCTGATTCTGTGCAACTCCCTCCATCATCCCATACAGTGTAACAGCCTGATTCTGTGCAACTCCCTCCATCATCACATACATCGTAACAGCCTGATTCAGTGCAACTCCCTCGCTCATCCCATACAGTATAACAGCCTGATTCTGTGCAACTCCCTCCATCATTCCATACAGTGTAACAGCCTGATTCTGTGTAACTCCCTCCATCATCCCATACAGTGTAACAGCCTGATTCTGTGTAACTCCCTCCATCATCCCATACAGTGTAACAGCCTGATTCTGTGTAACTCCCTCCATCATCCCATACAGTGTAACAGCCTGATTCTGTGCAACTCCCTCTATCATCCCATACATTGTAACAGCCTGATTCTGTGCAACTCCCTCCATCATCCCATACAGTGTAACAGCCTGATTCTGTGCAACTCCCTCCATCATCCAATACAGTGTAACAGCCTGATTCTGTGTAACTCCCTCCATCATCCCATACATTGTAACAGCCTGATTCTGTGCAACTCCCTCCATAATCCCATACATTGTAAGAGCCTGATTCTGTGCAACTCCCTCGCTCATCCCATACAGTGTAACAGCCTGATTCTGTGCAACTCCCTCCATCATCCCATACAGTGTTACTGCCAGATTCTGTGCAACTCCCTCGCTCATCCCATACAGTGTAACAGCCTGATTCTGTGCAACTCCCTCCATCATTACATACAGTGTAACAGCCTGATTCTGTGCAACTCGCTCGCTCATCCCATACAGTGTAACAGCCTGATTCTGTGCCACTCCCTCTATCATCCCATACATTGTAACAGCCTGATTCTGTGCAACTCCCTCCATCATCCCATACATTGTAACAGCCTGATTCTGTGCAACTCCCTCCATAATCCCATACATTGTAAGAGCCTGATTCTGTGCACCTCCCTCCATCATCCCATACATTGTAACAGCCTGATTCTGTGCACCTCCCTCCATCATCACATACATCGTAACAGCCTGATTCTGTGCAACTCCCTCCATCATCACATACAGTGTAACAGCCTGATTCTGTGCAACTCCCTCCATCAACCCATACAGTGTAACAGCCTGATTCTGTGCAACTCCCTCCATAATCCCATAAATTGTAACAGCCTGATTCTGTGCAACTTCCTCTCTCATCCCATACAGTGTAACAGCCTGAATCAGTGCAACTCCCTCGCTCATCCCATACAGTGTAACACCCTGATTTTGTGCAACTCCCTCCATCATCAAATACATTCTAAAAGCCTGATTCTGTGCAACTCCCTCATCCCATACAGTGTAACAGCCTGATACTGTGCAACTCCCTCCATCATCACATTCAGTGTAACATCCTGATTCTGTGCAACTCCCTCACTCATCCCATACAGTGGAACAGCCTGATTCTGTGCAACTCCCTCCATCATTCCATACAGTGTAACAGCCTGATTCTGTGTAACTCCCTCCATCATCCCATACAGTGTAACAGCCTGATTCTGTGTAACTCCCTCCATCATTCCAACAGTGTAACAGCCTGATTCTGTGTAACTCCCTCCATCATCCCATACAGTGTAACAGCCTGATTCTGTGTAACTCCCTCCATCATCCCATACAGTGTAACAGCCTGATTCTGTGCAACTCCCTCCATCATCCCATACAGTGTAACAGCCTGATTCTGTGCAACTCCCTCCATCATCCCATACAGTGTAACAGCCTGATTCTGTGCAACTCCCTCCATCATCCAATACAGTGTAACAGCCTGATTCTGTGTAACTCCCTCCATCATCCCATACATTGTAACAGCCTGATTCTGTACAACTCCCTCCATCATCCCATACATTGCAACAGCCTGATTCTGTGCAACTCCCTCCGTCATCCCATACAGTGTAACAGCCTGAAGATTTGCAACTCCCTCCATCATCCCATACAGTGTAACAGCCTGATTCTGTGCAACTCCCTCGCTCATCCCATACAGTGTAACAGCCTGAAGATTTGCAACTCCCTCCATCATCCCATACAGTGTAACAGCCTGATTCTGTGCAAATCCCTCCATCATCCAATACAGTGTAACAGCCTGATTCTGTGTAACTCCCTCCATCATCCCATACATTGTAACAGCCTGATTCTGTGCAACTCCCTCCATCATCCCATACATTGCAACAGCCTGATTCTGTGCAACTCCCTCCGTCATCCCATACAGTGTAACAGCCTGAAGATTTGCAACTCCCTCCATCATCCCATACAGTGTAACAGCCTGATTCTGTGCAACTCCCTCGCTCATCCCATACAGTGTAACAGCCTGATTCTGTGCAACTCCCTCCATCATCCCATAAAGTGTAACAGCCTGATTCTGTGCAACTCCCTCCATCATCACATACATTGTAACAGCCTGATTCTGTGCAATTCCCTCCCTCATTCCATACAGTGTAACAGCCTGATTCTGTGCAACTCCCTCCATCATCAAATACATTCTAACAGCCTGATTCTGTGCAACTCCCTCATCCCATACAGTGTAAAAGCCCGACACTGTGCAACTCCCTCCATCATCACATTCAGTGTAACAGCCTGATTCTGTGCAACTCCCTCGCTCATCCCATACAGTGGAACAGCCTGATTCTGTGCAACTCCCTCCATCATCCCATACAGTGTAACTGGCTGATTCTGTGCAACTCCCTCCATCATCCCATACAGTGTAACAGCCAGATTCTGTGCAACTCCCTCCATCATCCCATACAGTGTAACAGCCTGATTCTGTGCAACTCCTTCCATCAACCCATACAGTGTAACAGCCTGATTCTGTGCAACTCCCTCTATCATCCCATACATTGTAACAGCCTGATTCTGTGCAACTCCCTCCATAATCCCATACATTGTAAGAGCCTGATTCTGTGCAACTCCCTCGCTCATCCCATACAGTGTAACAGCCTGATTCTGTTCAAATCCCTCCATCATCCCATACAGTGTAACAGCCTGATTCTGTGCAACTCCCTCGCTCATCCCATACAGTGTAACAGCCTGATTCTGTGCAACTCCCTCCATCATTACATACAGTGTAACAGCCTGATTCTGTGCAACTCCCTCGCTCATCCCATACTGTGTTACAGCCTGATTCTGTGCAACTCCCTCTATCATCCCATACATTGTAACAGCCTGATTCTGTGCAACTCCCTCCATAATCCCATACATTGTAAGAGCCTGATTCTGTGCACCTCCCTCCATCATCCCATACATTGTAACAGCCTGATTCTGTGCACCTCCCTCCATCATCACATACAGTGTAACAGCCTGATTCTGTGCAACTCCCTCCATCAACCCATACAGTGTAACAGCCTGATTCTGTGCACCTCCCTCCATCATCCCATACAGTGTAACAGCCTGATTCTGTGCAACTCCCTCCATCATCCCATACATTGTAACAGCCTGATTCTGTGCACCTCCCTCCATCATCCCATACATTGTAACAGCCTGAATCTGTGCACCTCCCTCCATCATCCCATACAGTGTAACAGCCTGATTCTGTGCAACTCCCTCCTTCATCCCATACAGTGTAACAGCCTGATTCCGTGCAACTGCCTCCATAATCCCATACATTGTAACAGCCTGATTCTGTACAACTCCCTCGCTCATCTCATACAGTGTAACAGCCTGATTCTGTGCAACTCCCTCCATCATCACATACATTGTAACAGCTTGATTCTGTGCAACTCCCTCCTTCATCCCATACATTGTAACAGCCTGGTTCTGTGCAACTCCTTCCATCATCCCATACACTGTTACAGCCTGATTCTGGGCAACTCCCTCCATAATCCCATACAGTGTATCAGCCTGATTCTCTGCAACTCCCTCCATAATCCCATATATTGTAACAGCCTGATTCTGTGCAACTCCTTCGCTCATCCCATACAGTGTAACAGCCTGATTCTGTGGAACTCCCTCCATCATCCCATAAATTGTAACAGTCTGATTCTGTGCACCTCCCTCCATCATCCCATACATTGTTACAGCCTGATTCTGTGCAACTCCCTCCATCATCCCATACATTGTAACAGCCTGACTATGTGCAACTTCCTCCATCATCCCATACATTGTAACAGCCTGATTCTGTGTAACTCCCTCCATCATCCCATACAGTGTAACAGCCTGGTTCTGTGCAACTCCCTCCCTCATTCCATACAGTGTAACAGCCTGATTCTGTGCAACTCCCTCCATCATCCCATACAGTGTAACAGCCTGATTCTGTGCAACTCCCTCGTTCATCCCATACATTGTAACGGCCTGATTCTGTGCAACTCCCTCCATCATTCCATACATTGTAACAGCCTGATTCTGTGCAACTCCCTCCAACATCCCATACAGTGTAACAGCCTGATTCTCTGCAACTCCCTCCATCATCCCATACATTGTAATAGCCTGATTTCGTGCAACTCCCTCCATCAACCCATACAGTGTAACAGCCTGATTCCATGCAACTCCCTCCATCATCACATACATTGTAACAGCCTGATTCTGTGCAACTCCCTCCATCATCCCACACAGTGTAACAGCCTGATTCTGTGCACCTCCCTCCATCATCCAATACACTGTAACAGACTTATTCTGTGCAACTCCCTCCATCAACCCATACAGTGTAACAGCCTGATTCTGTGCAACTCCCTCCATCATCCCATACAGTGTAACAGCCTGATTCTGTGCAAATCCCTCCATCATCCCACACATTGTAACAGCCTGGTTCTGTGCACCTCCCTCCATCATCCCATACATTGTAACAGCCTGATTCTGTGCACCTCCCTCCATCATCCCATACAGTGTAACAGCCTGATTCTGTGCAACTCCCTCCACCATCCCATACAGTGTAAGAGCCTGATTCCGTGCAACTGCCTCCATAATCCCATACAGTGTAACAGCCTGATTCTATACAACTCCCTCGCTCATCTCATACAGTGTAACACCCTAATTCTGCGCAACTCCCTCCATCATCCCATACATTGCAACAGCCTGATTCTGTGGAACTCCCTCCATCATCCTATACAGTGTAACAGCCTGATTCTGTGCAACTCCCTCCATCATCACATACATTTTAACAGCTTGATTCTGTGCAACTCCCTCCATCATCCCATGCATTGTAACAGCCTGATTCTGTGCAACTCCCTACATTATCCCATACATTGTAACAGCCTGATTCTGTGCAACTCCCTCCCTCATTCCATACAGTGTAACAGCCCGATTCTGTGCACCTCCCTCCATCATCACATACATCGTAACAGCCCGATTCTGTGCAACTCCCTCTATCATCCCATACATTGTAACAGCCTGATTCTGTGCAACTCCCTCCATCATTCCATACATTGTAACAGCCTGATTCTGTGCAACTCTCTCCATAATCCCATACAGTGTAACAGCCTGATTCTGTGCAACTCCCTCCCTCATTCCATAAAGTGTAACAGCCTGATTCTGTGCAACTCCCTCCATCATCCCACACAGTGTAACAGCCTGATTCTATGCAACTCCCTCGCTCATCCCATACATTGTAACAGCCTGATTCTGTGCAACTCCCTCCATCATCCTATACATTGTAACAGCCTGATTCTGTGCAACTCCCTCCATCATCCCATACAGTGTAACAGCCTGATTCTCTGCAACTCCCTCCATCATCCCATACATTGTAACAGCCTGATTTCGTGCAACTCCCTCCATCAACCCATAGAGTGGAACAGCCTGATTCTGTGCAACTCCCTCCATCATCACATACATTGTAACAGCCTGATTCTGTGCAACTCCCTCCATCATCCCATACAGTGTAACAGCCTGATTCTGTGCACCTTCCTCCATCATCCAATACAATGTAACAGCCTGATTCTGTGCAACTCCCTCCATCAACCCATACAGTGTAACAGCCTGATTCTGTGCAACTCCCTCCATCATCCCATACAGTGTAACAGCCTGATTCTGTGCAACTCCTTCCATCATCCCATACATTGTAACAGCCTGATTCTGTGCACCTCCCTCCATCATCCCATACATTGTAACAGCCTGAATCTGTGCACCTCCCTCCATCATCCCATACAGTGTAACAGCCTGATTCTGTGCAACTCCCTCCTTCATCCCATACAGTGTAACAGCCTGATTCCGTGCAACTGCCTCCATAATCCCATACATTGTAACAGCCTGATTCTGTACAACTCCCTCGCTCATCTCATACAGTGTAACAGCCTGATTCTGTGCAACTCCCTCCATCATCCCATACAGTGTAACAGCCTGATTCTGTGCAACTCCCTCGTTCATCCCATACATTGTAACGGCCTGATTCTGTGCAACTCCCTCCATCATCCCATACATTGTAACAGCCTGATTCTGTGCAACTCCCTCCAACATCCCATACAGTGTAACAGCCTGATTCTGTGCAACTCCCTCCATCATCCCATACAGTGTAACAGCCTGATTCTGTGCAACTCCCTCCATCATCCCATACATTGTAACAGCCTGATTCTGTGCACCTCCCTCCATCATCCCATACATTGTAACAGCCTGAATCTGTGCACCTCCCTCCATCATCCCATACAGTGTAACAGCCTGATTCTGTGCAACTCCCTCCTTCATCCCATACAGTGTAACAGCCTGATTCCGTGCAACTGCCTCCATAATCCCATACATTGTAACAGCCTGATTCTGTACAACTCCCTCGCTCATCTCATACAGTGTAACAGCCTGATTCTGTGCAACTCCCTCCATCATCACATACATTGTAACAGCTTGATTCTGTGCAACTCCCTCCTTCATCCCATACATTGTAACAGCCTGGTTCTGTGCAACTCCTTCCATCATCCCATACACTGTTACAGCCTGATTCTGGGCAACTCCCTCCATAATCCCATACAGTGTATCAGCCTGATTCTCTGCAACTCCCTCCATAATCCCATATATTGTAACAGCCTGATTCTGTGCAACTCCTTCGCTCATCCCATACAGTGTAACAGCCTGATTCTGTGGAACTCCCTCCATCATCCCATAAATTGTAACAGCCTGATTCTGTGCACCTCCCTCCATCATCCCATACATTGTTACAGCCTGATTCTGTGCAACTCCCTCCATCATCCCATACATTGTAACAGCCTGACTATGTGCAACTTCCTCCATCATCCCATACATTGTAACAGCCTGATTCTGTGTAACTCCCTCCATTATCCCATACAGTGTAACAGCCTGGTTCTGTGCAACTCCCTCCCTCATTCCATACAGTGTAACAGCCTGATTCTGTGCAACTCCCTCCATCATCCCATACAGTGTAACAGCCTGATTCTGTGCAACTCCCTCGTTCATCCCATACATTGTAACGGCCTGAATCTGTGCAACTCCCTCCATCATTCCATACATTGTAACAGCCTGATTCTGTGCAACTCCCTCCAACATCCCATACAGTGTAACAGCCTGATTCTCTGCAACTCCCTCCATCATCCCATACATTGTAACAGCCTGATTTCGTGCAACTCCCTCCATCAACCCATACAGTGTAACAGCCTGATTCCATGCAACTCCCTCCATCATCACATACATTGTAACAGCCTGATTCTGTGCAACTCCCTCCATCATCCCACACAGTGTAACAGCCTGATTCTGTGCACCTCCCTCCATCATCCAATACACTGTAACAGACTTATTCTGTGCAACTCCCTCCATCAACCCATACAGTGTAACAGCCTGATTCTGTGCAACTCCCTCCATCATCCCATACAGTGTAACAGCCTGATTCTGTGCAAATCCCTCCATCATCCCACACATTGTAACAGCCTGGTTCTGTGCACCTCCCTCCATCATCCCATACATTGTAACAGCCTGATTCTGTGCACCTCCCTCCATCATCCCATACAGTGTAACAGCCTGATTCTGTGCAACTCCCTCCACCATCCCATACAGTGTAAGAGCCTGATTCCGTGCAACTGCCTCCATAATCCCATACAGTGTAACAGCCTGATTCTATACAACTCCCTCGCTCATCTCATACAGTGTAACACCCTAATTCTGCGCAACTCCCTCCATCATCCCATACATTGCAACAGCCTGATTCTGTGGAACTCCCTCCATCATCCCATACAGTGTAACAGCCTGATTCTGTGCAACTCCCTCCATCATCACATACATTTTAACAGCTTGATTCTGTGCAACTCCCTCCATCATCCCATGCATTGTAACAGCCTGATTCTGTGCAACTCCCTACATTATCCCATACATTGTAACAGCCTGATTCTGTGCAACTCCCTCCCTCATTCCATACAGTGTAACAGCCCGATTCTGTGCACCTCCCTCCATCATCACATACATCGTAAGAGCCCGATTCTGTGCAACTCCCTCTATCATCCCATACATTGTAACAGCCTGATTCTGTGCAACTCCCTCCATCATTCCATACATTGTAACAGCCTGATTCTGTGCAACTCTCTCCATAATCCCATACAGTGTAACAGCCTGATTCTGTGCAACTCCCTCCCTCATTCCATAAAGTGTAACAGCCTGATTCTGTGCAACTCCCTCCATCATCCCACACAGTGTAACAGCCTGATTCTATGCAACTCCCTCGCTCATCCCATACATTGTAACAGCCTGATTCTGTGCAACTCCCTCCATCATCCTATACATTGTAACAGCCTGATTCTGTGCAACTCCCTCCATCATCCCATACAGTGTAACAGCCTGATTCTCTGCAACTCCCTCCATCATCCCATACATTGTAACAGCCTGATTTCGTGCAACTCCCTCCATCAACCCATAGAGTGGAACAGCCTGATGCTGTGCAACTCCCTCCATCATCACATACATTGTAACAGCCTGATTCTGTGCAACTCCCTCCATCATCCCATACAGTGTAACAGCCTGATTCTGTGCACCTTCCTCCATCATCCAATACAGTGTAACAGCCTGATTCTGTGCAACTCCCTCCATCAACCCATACAGTGTAACAGCCTGATTCTGTGCAACTCCCTCCATCATCCCATACAGTCTAACAGCCTGATTCTGTGCAACTCCTTCCATCATCCCATACATTGTAACAGCCTGATTCTGTGCACCTCCCTCCATCATCCCATACATTGTAACAGCCTGAATCTGTGCACCTCCCTCCATCATCCCATACAGTGTAACAGCCTGATTCTGTGCAACTCCCTCCTTCATCCCATACAGTGTAACAGCCTGATTCCGTGCAACTGCCTCCATAATCCCATACATTGTAACAGCCTGATTCTGTACAACTCCCTCGCTCATCTCATACAGTGTAACAGCCTGATTCTGTGCAACTCCCTCCATCATCCCATACAGTGTAACAGCCTGATTCTGTGCAACTCCCTCGTTCATCCCATACATTGTAACGGCCTGATTCTGTGCAACTCCCTCCATCATCCCATACATTGTAACAGCCTGATTCTGTGCAACTCCCTCCAACATCCCATACAGTGTAACAGCCTGATTCTGTGCAACTCCCTCCATCATCCCATACATTGTAACAGCCTGATTTCCTGCAACTCCCTCCATCAACCCATACAGTGTAACAGCCTGATTCCGTGCAACTCCCTCCATCATCACATACATTGTAACAGCCTGATTCTGTGCACCTCCCTCCATCATCCAATACAGTGTAACAGCCTGATTCTGTGCAACTCCCTCCATCATCACATACATTGTAACAGCTTGATTCTGTGCAACTCCCTCCTTCATCCCATACATTGCAACAGCCTGGTTCTGTGCAACTCCTTCCATCATCCCATACACTGTTACAGCCTGATTCTGGGCAACTCCCTCCATAATCCCATACAGTGTATCAGCCTGATTCTCTGCAACTCCCTCCATAATCCCATATATTGTAACAGCCTGATTCTGTGCAACTCCTTCGCTCATCCCATACAGTGTAACAGCCTGATTCTGTGGAACTCCCTCCATCATCCCATAAATTGTAACAGCCTGATTCTGTGCACCTCCCTCCATCATCCCATACATTGTTATAGCCTGATTCTGTGCAACTCCCTCCATCATCCCATACATTGTAACAGCCTGACTATGTGCAACTTCCTCCATCATCCCATACATTGTAACAGCCTGATTCTGTGTAACTCCCTCCATCATCCCATACAGTGTAACAGCCTGGTTCTGTGCAACTCCCTCCCTCATTCCATACAGTGTAACAGCCTGATTTTGTGCAACTCCCTCCATCATCCCATACAGTGTAACAGCCTGATTCTGTGCAACTCCCTTGTTCATCCCATACATTGTAACGGCCTGATTCTGTGCAACTCCCTCCATCATTCCATACATTGTAACAGCCTGATTCTGTGCAACTCCCTCCAACATCCCATACAGTGTAACAGCCTGATTCTCTGCAACTCCCTCCATCATCCCATACATTGTAACAGCCTGATTTCGTGCAACTCCCTCCATCAACCCATACGGTGTAACAGCCTGATTCCATGCAACTCCCTCCATCATCACATACATTGTAACAGCCTGATTCTGTGCAACTCCCTCCATCATCCCACACAGTGTAACAGCCTGATTCTGTGTACCTCCCTCCATCATCCAATACACTGTAACAGACTTATTCTGTGCAACTCCCTCCATCAACCCATACAGTGTAACAGCCTGATTCTGTGCAACTCCCTCCATCATCCCATACAGTGTAACAGCCTGATTCTGTGCAAATCCCTCCATCATCCCATACATTGTAACAGCCTGGTTCTGTGCACCTCCCTCCATCATCCCATACATTGTAACAGCCTGATTCTGTGCACCTCCCTCCATCATCCCATACAGTGTAACAGCCTGATTCTGTGCAACTCCCTCCACCATCCCATACAGTGTAAGAGCCTGATTCCGTGCAACTGCCTCCATAATCCCATACAGTGTAACAGCCTGATTCTATACAACTCCCTCGCTCATCTCATACAGTGTAACAGCCTAATTCTGCGCAACTCCCTCCATCATCCCATACATTGCAACAGCCTGATTCTGTGGAACTCCCTCCATCATCCCATACAGTGTAACAGCCTGATTCTGTACAACTCCCTCCATCATCACATACATTTTAACAGCTTGATTCTGTGCAACTCCCTCCATCATCCCATGCATTGTAACAGCCTGATTCTGTGCAACTCCCTACATTATCCCATACATTGTAACAGCCCGATTCTGTGCAACTCCCTCCATCATCCCATACATTGTAACAGCCTGATTCTGTGCAACTCCCTCCATCATTCCATACATTGTAACAGCCTGATTCTGTGCAACTCTCTCCATAATCCCATACAGTGTAACAGCCTGATTCTGTGCAACTCCCTCCCTCATTCCATAAAGTGTAACAGCCTGATTCTGTGCAACTCCCTCCATCATCCCATACAGTGTAACAGCCTGATTCTATGCAACTCCCTCGCTCATCCCATACATTGTAACAGCCTGATTCTGTGCAACTCCCTCCATCATCCTATACATTGTAACAGCCTGATTCTGTGCAACTCCCTCCATCATCCCATACAGTGTAACAGCCTGATTCTCTGCAACTCCCTCCATCATCCCATACATTGTAACAGCCTGATTTCGTGCAACTCCCTCCATCAACCCATAGAGTGGAACAGCCTGATTCTGTGCAACTCCCTCCATCATCACATACATTGTAACAGCCTGATTCTGTGCAACTCCCTCCATCATCCCATACAGTGTAAAAGCCTGATTCTGTGCACCTTCCTCCATCATCCAATACAGTGTAACAGCCTGATTCTGTGCAACTCCCTCCATCAACCCATACAGTGTAACAGCCTGATTCTGTGCAACTCCCTCCATCATCCCATACAGTGTAACAGCCTGATTCTGTGCAACTCCTTCCATCATCCCATACTTTGTAACAGCCTGATTCTGTGCACCTCCCTCCATCATCCCATACATTGTAACAGCCTGAATCTGTGCACCTCCCTCCATCATCCCATACAGTGTAACAGCCTGATTTTGTGCAACTCCCTCCTTCATCCCATACAGTGTAACAGCCTGATTCCGTGCAACTGCCTCCATAATCCCATACATTGTAACAGCCTGATTCTGTACAACTCCCTCGCTCATCTCATACAGTGTAACAGCCTGATTCTGTGCAACTCCCTCCATCATCCCATACAGTGTAACAGCCTGATTCTGTGCAACTCCCTCCATCATCACATACATTGTAACAGCTTGATTCTGTGCAACTCCCTCCATCATCCCATACATTGTAACAGCCTGATTCTGTGCAACTCCTTCCATCATCCCATACAGTGTTACAGCCTGATTCTGTGCAACTCCCTCGTTCATCCCATACATTGTAACGGCCTGATTCTGTGCAACTCCCTCCATCATCCCATACATTGTAACAGCCTGATTCTGTGCAACTCCCTCCAACATCCCATACAGTGTAACAGCCTGATTCTGTGCAACTCCCTCCATCATCCCATACATTGTAACAGCCTGATTTCCTGCAACTCCCTCCATCAACCCATACAGTGTAACAGCCTGATTCCGTGCAACTCCCTCCATCATCACATACATTGTAACAGCCTGATTCTGTGCACCTCCCTCCATCATCCAATACAGTGTAACAGACTGATTCTGTGCAACTCCCTCCATCAACCCATACAGTGTAACAGCCTGATTCTGTGCAACTCCCTCCATCATCCCATACAGTGTAACAGCCCGATTCTGTGCAACTCCCTCCATCATCCCATACATTGTAACAGACTGGATATGTGCACCTCCCTCCATCATCCCATACATTGTAACAGCCTGATTCTGTGCACCTCCCTCCATCATCCCATACAGTGTAACAGCCTGATTGTGTGCAACTCCCTCCATCATCCCATACAGTGTAACAGCCTGATTCCGTGCAACTGCCTCCATAATCCCATACAGTGTAACAGCCTGATTCTGTACAACTCCCTCGCTCATCTCATACAGTGTAACAGCCTGATTCTGTGCAACTCCCTCCATCATCCCATACATTGCAACAGCCTGATTCTGTGCAACTCCCTCCATCATCCCATACAGTGTAACAGCCTGATTCTGTGCAACTCCCTCCATCATCACATATATTTTAACAGCTTGATTCTGTGCAACTCCCTCCATCATCCCATGCATTGTAACAGCCTGATTCTGTGCAACTCCCTACATTATCCCATACATTTTAACAGCCTGATTCTGTGCAACTCCCTCCATCATCCTATACATTGTAAAAACCTGATTCTGTGCAACTCCCTCACTCATTTCATACAGTGTTACAGCCTGATTCTGTGCAACTCCCTCCATAATCCCATACATTGTAACTGCCTGATTCTGTGCACCTCCCTCCATCATCCCATACAGTTTAACTGCCTGATTCTGTGCAACTCCCTCCATCATCCCATACAGTGTAACAGCCTGATTCTGTGCACCTCCCTCCATCTTCCCATACAGTTTAACTGCCTGATTCTGTGCAACTCCCTCCATCATCCCATACAGTGTAACAGCCTGATTCTGTGCAACTCCCTCCATCATCCCATACATTGTAACAGCCTGATTCTGTGCAGCTCTCTCCATCATCCCATACAGTGTAACAGCCTGATTCTGTGCAACTCCCTCCATCATCCCATACATTGTAACAGCCTGATTCTGTGCAACTCTCTCCATCATCCCATACATTGTAACAGCCTGATTCTGTGCAACTCCCTCCATCATCCAATACATTGTAACAGCCTGATTCTGTGCAACTCCCTCTTTCATCCTATACAAACATCTGCTCTCTCACCTTTTGCACCATCTTGCGCTGTGCCCTGGCCTTTTTGCACTCTATCCGTGACCTTCTCTGCTGTGTGTCATGGTTTCGCAAATGGTGATGGCTTTGTTGGCTAAATGACCGTTCCTGGGTTCTAATAGTTGCTTATTTGTAAGATGCCACAAACTCTGCAGCGCTGGATAGTCGGCAAAACAAAGCATACAGCAACCTAATCACGCAATACTACATCTGAGACTGATGAATGAGATGCAGATGTGAGACAGAGGTAATGGAGTGCTCTGCTCCTGACAGCTGACAAATTAGACTGAGAGGGAAAAGCTAATACATGCACCTGCTAGGGCATACAGAGTGGAAATAAGCATGGTATCTGGAAATACCCAGATCTGTAATTAGAAGATGGGTTTCCAAAGAGGGCTTGAAATATAAAGTCTGGTGAGGCAGAGCAGGGTGTTCCATTAGTGTGGAGTAGCACAGGATGAGTCTAGGGCAGGGGTGGGGAGGATGTGTCAGAGGTAGGGACACTGATAGAGGGAGTGATGGGGAGGATGTGGCAGAGGTAGGGACACTGATAGAGGGAGTGACGGGGAGGATGTGGCAGAGGTAAGGATACTGATAGATAGCGGGAGTGACGGGGAGGATGTGGCAGATGTAGGGACACTGATAGATAGAGGGAGTGACGGGGAGGATGTGGCAGAGGTATGGACACTGATAGATAGAGGGAGTGATGAGGAGGATGTGGCATAGGTAGGGACACTGATAGAGGGAGTGATGAGGAGGATGTGGCAGAGGTAGGGACACTGATAGAGGGAGTGATGGGGAGGATGTGGCAGAGGTAGGGACACTGATAGATAGAGGGAGTGACGGGGAGGATGTGGCAGATATAGGGAAACTGATAGATAGAGGGAGTGATGGGGAGGATGTGGCAGAGGTAGGGACACTGATAGATAGAGGGAGTGATGAGGAGAATGTGGCAAAGGTAGGGACTGTGATAGAGGGAGTTATGGGGAGGATGTGGCAGAGGTAGGGACACTGATAGAGAGAGTGATGGGGAGGATGTGGCAGAGGAAGGGACACTGATAGATAGATAGAGGGAGTGACGGGGAGGATGTGGCAGAGGTAGGGACACTGATAGATAGAGGGAGTGAAGGGGAGGATGTGGCAGATGTAGGGACACTGATAGATAGAGGTAGTGACGGGGAGGATGTGGCAGAGGTAGGGACACTGATAGAGGGAGTGACGGGGAGGATGTGGTAGAGGGAGGGACACTGATAGATAGAGGGAGTAACAGGGAGGATGCGGGAGAGGTAGGGACACTGATAGATAGAGGGAGTGACGGTGAGGATGTGGCAGAGGTAGGGACACTGATAGATAGAGGGAGTGATGGGGAGGATGTGGCAGAGGTAGGGACACTGTAGAGAGAGGGAGTGACGGGGAGGATGTGGCAGAGGTAGGGACACTGATAGATAGAGGGAGTGTTGGGGAGGATGTGGCAGAGGTAGGGACACTGATAGATAGAGGGAGTGATGGGGAGGATTTGTCAGAGGTAGGGACACTGATAGATAGAGGGAGTGATGGGGAGGATGGGGCAGAGGTAGGGACACTGATAGAGAGAGGGAGTGATGGGGAGGATGTGGCAGAGGTAGGGACACTGATAGAGGGAGTGACGGGGAGGATGTGGCAGAGGTAGGGACACTGATATAGAGAGGGAGTGACGGGGAGGATGATGTGGCAGAGGTAGGGACACTGATAGATAGAGGGAGTGATGAGGAGGATTGGCAAAAGGTAGGGACTGTGATAGAGGGAGTTACGGGGAGGATGTGGCAGAGGTAGGGACACTGATAGATAGAGGGAGTGATGGGGAGGATGTGGCAGAGGTAGGGACACTGATAGATAGAGGGAGTGATGGGGAGGATGTGGCAGAGGTAGGGACACAGATAGATAGAGGGAGTGATGGGGAGGAAGTGGCAGAGGTAGGGACACTGATCGATATAGGGAGTGACGGGGAGGATCTGGCAGAGGTAGGGACACTGATAGATAGAGGGAGTGACGGGGAGGATGTGGCAGATGTAGGGACTGTGATAGATAGAGGGAGTGATGAGTAGGATGTTGCAGAGTTAGGGACACTGATAGATAGAGGGAGTGACGGGGTGGATGTGGCAGAGGTAGGGACACTGATATAGAGAGGGAGTGACGGAGAGGATGTGGCAGAGGTAGGGACACTGATAGAGGGAGTGATGGGGAGGATGTGGCAGAGGTAGGGACACTGATAGAGGGAGTGACGGGGAGGATGTGGCAGAGGTAAGGACACTGATAGATAGCGGGAGTGACGGGGAGGATGTGGCAGATGTAGGGACACTGATAGATAGAGGGAGTGACGGGGAGGATGTGGCAGAGGTAGGGACACTGATAGATAGAGGGAGTGATGAGGAGGATGTGGCAGAGGTAGGGACACTGATAGAGGGAGTGATGAGGAGAATGTGGCAAAGGTAGGGACTGTGATAGAGGGAGTTACGGGGAGGATGTGGCAGAGGTAGGGACACTGATAGAGAGAGTGATGGGGAGGATGTGGCAGAGGAAGGGACACTGATAGATAGAGGGAGTGATGGGGAGGATGTGGCAGAGGTAGGGACACTGATAGATAGAGGGAGTGAAGGGGAGGATGTGGCAGATGTAGGGACACTGATAGATAGAGGTAGTGACGGGGAGGATGTGGCAGAGGTAGGGACACTGATAGAGGGAGTGACGGGGAGGATGTGGTAGAGGGAGGGACACTGATAGATAGAGGGAGTAACAGGGAGGATGCGGGAGAGGTAGGGACACTGATAGATAGAGGGAGTGACGGTGAGGATGTGGCAGAGGTAGGGACACTGATAGATAGAGGGAGTGATGGGGAGGATGTGGCAGAGGTAGGGACACTGTAGAGAGAGGGAGTGACGGGGAGGATGTGGCAGAGGTAGGGACACTGATAGATAGAGGGAGTGTTGGGGAGGATGTGGCAGAGGTAGGGACACTGATAGATAGAGGGAGTGATGGGGAGGATTTGTCAGAGGTAGGGACACTGATAGATAGAGGGAGTGATGGGGAGGATGTGGCAGAGGTAGGGACACTGATAGAGAGAGGGAGTGATGGGGAGGATGTGGCAGAGGTAGGGACACTGATAGAGGGAGTGACGGGGAGGATGTGGCAGAGGTAGGGACACTGATATAGAGAGGGAGTGACGGGGAGGATGATGTGGCAGAGGTAGGGACAGTGATAGATAGAGGGAGTGATGAGGAGGATTGGCAAAAGGTAGGGACTGTGATAGAGGGAGTTACGGGGAGGATGTGGCAGAGGTAGGGACACTGATAGATAGAGGGAGTGATGGGGAGGATGTGGCAGAGGTAGGGACACTGATAGATAGAGGGAGTGATGGGGAGGATGTGGCAGAGGTAGGGACACAGATAGATAGAGGGAGTGATGGGGAGGAAGTGGCAGAGGTAGGGACACTGATCGATATAGGGAGTGACGGGGAGGATCTGGCAGAGGTAGGGACACTGATAGATAGAGGGAGTGACGGGGAGGATGTGGCAGATGTAGGGACTGTGATAGATAGAGGGAGTGATGAGTAGGATGTTGCAGAGTTAGGGACACTGATAGATAGAGGGAGTGACGGGGTGGATGTGGCAGAGGTAGGGACACTGATATAGAGAGGGAGTGACGGAGAGGATGTGGCAGAGGTAGGGACACTGATAGAGGGAGTGATGGGGAGGATGTGGCAGAGGTAGGGACACTGATAGAGGGAGTGACGGGGAGGATGTGGCAGAGGTAAGGACACTGATAGATAGCGGGAGTGACGGGGAGGATGTGGCAGATGTAGGGACACTGATAGATAGAGGGAGTGACGGGGAGGATGTGGCAGAGGTAGGGACACTGATAGATAGAGGGAGTGATGAGGAGGATGTGGCATAGGTAGGGACTCTGATAGAGGGAGTGATGAGGAGGATGTGGCAGAGGTAGGGACACTGATAGAGGGAGTGATGGGGAGGATGTGGCAGAGGTAGGGACACTGATAGATAGAGGGAGTGACGGGGAGAATGTGGCAGATATAGGGAAACTGATAGATAGAGGGAGTGATGGGGAGGATGTGGCAGAGGTAGGGACACTGATAGATAGATGGAGTGATGAGGAGAATGTGGCAAAGGTAGGGACTGTGATAGATAGAGGGAGTGACGGGGAGGATGTGGCAGAGGCAGGGACACTTATAGATAGAGGGAGTGATGGGGAGGATGTGGCAGAGGTAGGGATACTGATAGATAGAGGGAGTGAAGGGGAGGATGTGGCAGAGGTAGGGACACTGATAGAGAGAGGGAGTGATGGGGAGGATGTGGCAGAGGTAGGGACACTGATAGAGGGAGTGACGGGGAAGATGTGGCAGAGGTAGGGACACTGATATAGAGAGGGAGTGACGGGGAGGATGATGTGGCAGAGGTAGGGACACTGATAGATAGAGGGAGTGATGAGGAGGATTGGCAAAAGGTAGGGACTGTGATAGAGGGAGTTACGGGGAGGATGTGGCAGAGGTAGGGACACTGATAGAGAGAGTGATGTGGAGGATGTGGCAGAGGAAGGGACACTGATAGATAGAGGGAGTGACGGGGAGGATGTGGTAGAGGTAGGGACACTGATAGATAGATAGATAGATAGATAGAGGGAGTGACGGGGAGGATGTGGCAGAGGTAGGGACACAGATAGATAGAGGGAGTGAAGCGGAGGATGTGGCAGATGTAGGGACACTGATAGATAGAGGGAGTGATGGGGAGGATGTGGCAGAAGTAGGGACACTGATAGAGGGCGTGACGGGGAGGATGTGGTAGAGGGAGGGACACTGATAGATAGAGGGAGTAACAGGGAGGATGCGGGAGAGGTAGGGACACTGATAGATAGAGGGAGTGACGGTGAGGATGTGGCAGAGTTAGGGACACTGATAGATAGAGGGAGTGACGGGGAGGATGTGGCAGAGGTAGGGACACTGTAGAGAGAGGGAGTGACGGGGAGGATGTGGCAGAGGTAGGGACACTGATAGATAGAGGGAGTTTTGGGGAGGATGTGGCAGAGGTAGGGACACTGATAGATAGAGGGAGTGATGGGGAGGATGTGTCAGAGGTAGGGACACTGATAGATAGAGGGAGTGATGGGGAGGATGTGGCAGAGGTAGGGACACTGATAGAGAGAGGGAGTGATGGGGAGGATGTGGCAGAGGTAGGGACACTGATAGAGGGAGTGATGGGGAGGATGTGGCAGAGGTAGGGACACTGATATAGAGAGGGAGTGACAGGGAGGATGATGTGGCAGAGGTAGGGACACTGATAGATAGAGGGAGTGATGAGGAGGATTGGCAAAAGGTAGGGACTGTGATAGAGGGAGTTACGGGGAGGATGTGGCAGAGGTAGGGACACTGATAGATAGAGGGAGTGATGGGGAGGATGTGGCAGAGGTAGGGACACTGATAGATAGAGGGAGTGATGGGGAGGATGTGGCAGAGGTAGGGACACAGATAGATAGAGGGAGTGATGGGGAGGAAGTGGCAGAGGTAGGGACACTGATCGATATAGGGAGTGACGGGGAGGATCTGGCAGAGGTAGGGACACTGATAAATAGAGGGAGTGACGGGGAGGATGTGGCAGATGTAGGGACTGTGATAGATAGAGGGAGTGATGAGTAGGATGTGGCAGAGTTAGGGACACTGATAGATAGAGGGAGTGACGGGGTGGATGTGGCAGAGGTAGGGACACTGATATAGAGAGGGAGTGACGGAGAGGATGTGGCAGAGGTAGGGACACTGATAGATAGAGGGATTGATGAGGAGGATGTGGCAGATGTAGGGATACAGATAGATAGAGGGAGTGATGAGTAGGATGTGGCAGAGTTAGGGACACTGATAGATAGAGGGAGTGACGGGGAGGATGTGGCAGAGGTAGGGACACTGATAGATAGAGGGAGTGATGGGGAGGATGTGGCAGAGGTAGGGACACTGATAGAGGGAGTGATGGGGAGGATGTGGCAGAGGTAGGGACACTGATAGATAGAGGGAGTGATGAGGAGGATGTGGCAGAGGTAGGGACTGTGATAGATAGAGGGAGTGACGGGGAGAATGTGGCAGAGGAAGGGACACAGATAGATAGAGGGAGTGATGGGGAGGATGTGGCAGAGGTAGGGACACTGATCGATAGAGGGAGTGATGGGGAGGATGTGGCAGAGGTAGGGACACTGATAGATAGAGGGAGTGATGGGGAGGATGTGGCAGAGGTAGGGACTGTGATATATAGAGGGAGTGATGAGTAGGATGTGGCAGAGGTAGGGACTGTGATAGATAGACGGAGTGATGGGGAGGATGTGGCAGATGTAGGGATACTGATAGATAGAGGGAGTGATGAGGAGGATGTGGCAGAGGTACGGACACTGATAGATAGAGGGAGTGACAGGGAGGATGTGGCTGAGGTAGGGACACTGATAGATAGAGGGAGTGACGGGGAGAATGTGGCAGAGGTAGGGACATTGATAGATAGAGGGAGTGATGAGGAGGATGTGGCAGAGGTAGGGACTGATAGATAGAGGGAGTGATGAGGAGGATGTGGCAGAGGTAGGGACACTGATAGATAGAGGGAGTGATGGGGAGGATGTGGCAGAGGTAGGGACAATGATAGAAGGAGTGACGGTTAGGATGAGGCAGAGGTTGGGACACTGATAGAGGGAGTGATGGGGAGGATGTGGCAGAGGTAGGGACACTGATAGATAGAAAGAGGGAGAGAGGGGGAGGATGTGGCAGAGGTAGGGACACTGATAGATAGTGGGAGTGATGGGGAGGATGTGGCAGAGGTAGGGACACTGCTAGATAGAGGGAGTGATGGGGAGGATGTGGCAGAGGTAGGGACTGTGATAGATAGAGGGAGTGATGAGTAGGATGTGGCAGAGTTAGGGACACTGTTAGAGGGAGTGACGGGGAGGATGTGGCAGAGGTAGGGACACTGATAGATAGAGGGAGTGACGGGGAGGATGTGGCAGAGGTAGCGACACTGATAGAGGGAGTGACGGGGAGGATGTGGCAGAGGAAGGGACCTTGATAGATAGAGGGAGTGACGAGGAGGATGTGACAGAGGTAGGGACTGTGATAGATAGAGGGAGTGATGAGTAGTATGTGGAAGAGTTAGGGACACTGATAGAGGGAGTGAAGGGGAGGATGTGGCAGAGGTAGGGACACTGATAGATAGAGGGAGTGACGGGGAGGATGTGGCAGAGGTAGGGACACTGATAGATAGAGGGAGTGATGGGGAGGATGTGACAGAGGTAGCGACACTGATAGAGAGAGGGAGTGATGGGGAGGATGTAGCAGAGGTAGGGACACTGATATAGAGAGGGAGTGATGGGGAGGATGTGGCAGAGGTAGGGACACTGATAGATAGAGGGAGTGATGAGGAGGATGTGGCAGAGGTAGGGACACTGACAGATAGAGGGAGTGATGGGGAGGATGTGGCTGAGGTAGGGACACTGATAGATAGAGGGAGTGATGGGGAGGATGTGGCAGAGGTAGGGACACTGATAGATAGAGGGAGTGATGGGGAGGAGGTGGCAGAGGTAGGGACACTGATCGATAGTGGGAGTGATGGGGAGGATGTGACAGAGGTAGGGGCACTGATAGATAGAAAGAGTGAAGGGGAGGATATGGCAGAGGTAGGGACAGTGATAGATAGAGGGAGTGATGAGTAGGATGTGGCAGAGTTAGGAACACTGATAGATAGAGGGATTGATGGGGAAGATGTGGCAGAGGTAGGGACACTGATAGAGGGAGTGACGGGGAGGATGTGGCAGAGGTAGGGACACTGATAGATAGAGGGAGTGACGGGGAGGATGTGGCAGATGTAGGGACACTGATAGATAGAGGGAGTGACGGGGAGGATGTGGCAGAGGTAGGGACACTGATAGATAGAGGGAGTGATGAGGAGAATGTGGCAAAGGTAGGGACTGTGATAGTTAGAGGGAGTGACGGGGAGGATGTGGCAGAGGTAGGGACACTGATAGATAGAGGGAGTGACGGAGAGGATGTGGAAGATGTAGGGACACTGATAGTGGGAGTGATGAGGAGGATGTGGCAGAGGTAGGGACACTGATAGAGGGAGTGATGGGGAGGATATGGCAGAGGTAGGGACACTGATTGATAGAGGGAGTGACGGGGAGGATGTGGCAGAGGTAGGGACACTGATAGATAGAGTGAGTGACGGGGAGGATGTGACAGAGGTAGGCACACTGATAGATAGAGGGAGTGACCGAGAGGATGTGGTAGATGTAGGGACACTGATAGAGGGAGTGATGAGGAGGATGTGGCAGAGGTAGGGACACTGATAGAGGGAGTGACGGGGAGGATGTGGCAGCGGTAGGGACACTGATAGAGGGAGTGACGGGGAGGATGTGGCAGATATAGGGACACTGACAGATAGAGGGAGTGACGAGGAGGATGTGGCAGAGGTAGGGACACTGATAGATAGAGGGAGTGATGGGGAGGATGTGGCAGATGTAGGGACACTGATAGATAGAGGGAGTTACGGGGAGGATGTGGCAGAGGTATGGACACTGATAGTGGGAGTGACGGGGAGGATGTGGCAGAGGTAGGGACACTGATAGATAGAGGGAGTGACAGGGAGGATGCGGGAGAGGTAGGGACACTGATAGATAGAGGGAGTGATGGTGAGGATGTGGCAGAGGTAGGGACACTGATAGATAGAGGGAGTGACGGGGAGGATGTGGCAGAGGTAGGGACAATGTAGAGAGAGGGAGTGACAGGGAGGATGTGGCAGAGGTAGGGAGACTGATAGATAGAGGGAGTGTTTGGGAGGATGTGGCAGAGGTAGGGACACTGATAGATAGAGGGAGTGATGGGGATGATGTGTCAGAGGTAGGGACACTGATAGATAGAGAGAGTGATGGGGAGGATGTGGCAGAGGTAGGGACACTGATAGAGAGAGGGAGTGATGGGGAGGATGTGGCAGAGGTAGGGACACTGATAGAGGGAGTGACGGGGAGGATGTGGCAGAGGTAGGGACACTGATATAGAGAGGGAGTGACGGGGAGGATGATGTGGCAGAGGTAGGGACACTGATAGATAGAGGGAGTGATGAGGCGGATTGGCAAGAGGTGGGGACTGTGATAGAGGGAGTTACGGGGAGGATGTGGCAGAGGTAGGGACACTGATAGAGGGAGTGTCAGGGAGGATGTGGCAGAGGAAGGGACACTGATTGATAGAGGGAGTGACGGGGAGGATGTGGCAGAGGTAAGGACACTGATAGATAGATAGAGGGAGTGACGGGGAGGATGTGGCAGAGGTAGGGACACTGATAGATAGCGGGAGCGACGGGGAGGATGTGGCAGAGGTAGGGACACTGATACATAGAAGGAGTGACGGGGAGGATGTGGCAGAGGTAGGGACTGTGATAGATAGAGGGAGTGATGAGTAGGATGTGGCAGAGTTAGGGACATTGATAGATAGAGGGAGTGACGGGGAGAATGTGGCAGAGGTAGGGACACTGATAGATAGAGGGAGTGATGGGGAGGATGTGGCCGAGGTAGGGACACTGATAGATAGAGGGAGTGATGGGGAGGATGTGGCAGAGGTAGGGACACAGATAGATAGAGGGAGTGATGGGGAGGATGTGGCAGAGGTAGGGACTCTGATTGATAGAGGGAGTGACGGGGAGGATGTGGCAGAGGTAGGGACACTGATAGATAGAGGGAGTGACGGGGAGGATGTGGCAGAGGTAGGGACTGTGATAGATAGAGGGAGTGATGAGTAGGATGTGGCAGAGTTAGGGACACTGATAGATAGAGGGAGTGATGGGGAGGATGTGGCAGAGGTAGGAACACTGATATAGAGAGGGAGTGACGGGGAGGATGTGGCAGAGGTAGGGACACTGATAGATAGAGGGATTGATGAGGAGGATGTGGCAGATGTAGGGATACTGATAGATAGAGGGAGTGATGAGTAGGATGTGGCAGAGTTAGGGACACTGATAGATAGAGGGAGTGATGGGGAGGATGTGGCAGAGGTAGGGACACTGATAGATAGAGGGAGTGATGGGGAGGATGTGGCAGAAGTAGGGACACTGATAGATAGAGGGAGTGACGGGGAGGATGTGGCAGGGGGAGGGACACTGATAGATAGAGGGAGTGATGAGGAGGATGTGGCAGAGGTAGGGACTGTGATAGATAGAGGGAGTGACAGGGAGAATGTGGCAGAGGTAGGGACACAGATAGATAGAGGGAGTGATGGGGAGGATGTGGCAGAGGTAGGGACACTGATCGATAGAGGGAGTGATGGGGAGGATGTGGCAGAGGTAGGGACACTGATAGGTAGAGGGAGTGATGGGGAGGATGTGGCAGAGGTAGGGACTGTGATATATAGAGGGAGTGATGAGCAGGATGTGGCAGAGGTAGGGACTGTGATAGATAGACAGAGTGATGGGGAGGATGTGGCAGATGTAGGGATACTGATAGATAGAGGGAGTGATGAGGAGGATGTGGCAGAGGTAGGGACACTGATAGATAGAGGGAGTGACAGGGAGGATGTGGCAGAGGTAGGGACACTGATAGATAGAGGGAGTGACGGGGAGGATGTGGCAGAGGTAGGGAAATTGATAGATAGAGGGAGTGATGAGGAGGATGTGGCAGAGGTAGGGACTGATAGATAGAGGGAGTGATGGGGAGGATGTGGCAGAGGTAGGGACACTGATAGATAGAGGGAGTGATGGGGAGGATGTGGCAGAGGTAGGGACACAGATAGATAGAGGGAGTGATGGGGAGGAAGTGGCAGAGGTAGGGACACTGATCGATATAGGGAGTGACGGGGAGGATCTGGCAGAGGTAGGGACACTGATAGATAGAGGGAGTGACAGGGAGGATGTGGCAGATGTAGGGACTGTGATAGATAGAGGGAGTGATGAGTAGGATGTGGCAGAGGTAGGGACACTGATAGATAGAGGGAGTGATGGGGAGGATGTGGCAGAGGTAGGGACACAGATAGATAGAGGGAGTGATGGGGAGGAAGTGGCAGAGGTAGGGACACTGATCGATATAGGGAGTGACGGGGAGGATCTGGCAGAGGTAGGGACACTGATAGATAGAGGGAGTGACGGGGAGGATGTGGCAGATGTAGGGACTGTGATAGATAGAGGGAGTGATGAGTAGGATGTGGCAGAGTTAGGGACACTGATAGATAGAGGGAGTAACGGGGTGGATGTGGCAGAGGTAGGGACACTGATATAGAGAGGGAGTGACGGAGAGGATGTGGCAGAGGTAGGGACACTGATAGATAGAGGGATTGATGAGGAGGATGTGGCAGATGTAGGGATACAGATAGATAGAGGGAGTGATGAGTAGGATGTGGCAGAGTTAGGGACACTGATAGATAGAGGGAGTGACGGGGAGGATGTGGCAGAGGTAGGGACACTGATAGATAGAGGGAGTGATGGGGAGGATGTGGCAGAGGTAGGGACACTGATAGAGGGAGTGATGGGGAGGATGTGGCAGAGGTAGGGACACTGATAGATAGAGGGAGTGATGAGGAGGATGTGGCAGAGGTAGGGACTGTGATAGATAGAGGGAGTGACAGGGAGAATGTGGCAGAGGAAGGGACACAGATAGATAGAGGGAGTGATGGGGAGGATGTGGCAGAGGTAGGGACACTGATCGATAGAGGGAGTGATGGGGAGGATGTGGCAGAGGTAGGGACACTGATAGATAGAGGGAGTGATGGGGAGGATGTGGCAGAGGTAGGGACTGTGATATATAGAGGGAGTGATGAGTAGGATGTGGCAGAGGTAGGGACTGTGATAGATAGACGGAGTGATGGGGAGGATGTGGCAGATGTAGGGATACTGATAGATAGAGGGAGTGATGAGGAGGATGTGGCAGAGGTACGGACACTGATAGATAGAGGGAGTGACAGGGAGGATGTGGCTGAGGTAGGGACACTGATAGATAGAGGGAGTGACGGGGAGAATGTGGCAGAGGTAGGGACATTGATAGATAGAGGGAGTGATGAGGAGGATGTGGCAGAGGTAGGGACTGATAGATAGAGGGAGTGATGAGGAGGATGTGGCAGAGGTAGGGACACTGATAGATAGAGGGAGTGATGGGGAGGATGTGGCAGAGGTAGGGACAATGATAGAAGGAGTGACGGTGAGGATGAGGCAGAGGTTGGGACACTGATAGAGGGAGTGACGGGGAGGATGTGGCAGAGGTAGGGACACTGATAGATAGAAAGAGGGAGAGACGGGGAGGATGTGGCAGAGGTAGGGACACTGATAGATAGTGGGAGTGATGGGGAGGATGTGGCGGAGGTAGGGACACTGATAGATAGAGGGAGTGATGAGGAGAATGTGTCAAAGGTAGGGACTGTGATAGTTAGAGGGAGTGACGGGGAGGATGTGGCAGAGGTAGGGACACTGATAGATAGAGGGAGTGACGGAGAGGATGTGGAAGATGTAGGGACACTGATAGTGGGAGTGATGAGGAGGATGTGGCAGAGGTAGGGACACTGATAGAGGGAATGACGGGGAGGATATGGCAGAGGTAGGGACACTGATAGATAGAGGGAGTGACGGGGAGGATGTGGCAGAGGTAGGGACACTGATAGATAGAGTGAGTGACGGGGAGGATGTGACAGAGGTAGGCACACTGATAGATAGAGGGAGTGACCGAGAGGATGTGGTAGATGTAGGGACACTGATAGAGGGAGTGATGAGGAGGATGTGGCAGAGGTAGGGACACTGATAGAGGGAGTGACGGGGAGGATGTGGCAGCGGTAGGGACACTGATAGAGGGAGTGATGGGGAGGATGTGGCAGATATAGGGACACTGATAGATAGAGGGAGTGACAAGGAGGATGTGGCAGAGGTAGGGACACTGATAGATAGAGGGAGTGATGGGGAGGATGTGGCAGATGTAGGGACACTGATAGATAGAGGGAGTTACGGGGAGGATGTGGCAGAGGTATGGACACTGATAGTGGGAGTGACGGGGAGGATGTGGCAGAGGTAGGGACACTGATAGATAGAGGGAGTGACAGGGAGGATGCGGGAGAGGTAGGGACACTGATAGATAGAGGGAGTGACGGTGAGGATGTGGCAGAGGTAGGGACACTGATAGATAGAGGGAGTGACGGGGAGGATGTGGCAGAGGTAGGGACACTGTAGAGAGAGGGAGTGACAGGGAGGATGTGGCAGAGGTAGGGACACTGATAGATAGAGGGAGTGTTTGGGAGGATGTGGCAGAGGTAGGGACACTGATAGATAGAGGGAGTGATGGGGAGGATGTGTCAGAGGTAGGGACACTGATAGATAGAGAGAGTGATGGGGAGGATGTGGCAGAGGTAGGGACACTGATAGAGAGAGGGAGTGATGGGGAGGATGTGGCAGAGGTAGGGACACTGATAGAGGGAGTGACGGGGAGGATGTGGCAGAGGTAGGGACACTGATATAGAGAGGGAGTGACGGGGAGGATGATGTGGCAGAGGTAGGGACACTGATAGATAGAGGGAGTGATGAGGTGGATTGGCAAGAGGTGGGGACTGTGATAGAGGGAGTTACGGGGAGGATGTGGCAGAGGTAGGGACACTGATAGAGGGAGTGTCGGGGAGGATGTGGCAGAGGAAGGGACACTGATAGATAGAGGGAGTGACGGGGAGGATGTGGCAGAGGTAGGGACACTGATAGATAGATAGAGGGAGTGACGGGGAGGATGTGGCAGAGGTAGGGACACTGATAGATAGCGGGAGCGACGGGGAGGATGTGGCAGAGGTAGGGACACTGATACATAGAAGGAGTGACGGGGAGGATGTGGCAGAGGTAGGGACTGTGATAGATAGAGGGAGTGATGAGTAGGATGTGGCAGAGTTAGGGACATTGGCCCTCATTCAGAGCCGTACGCTCTGAGCAGAGTGCACGCTCTGCATGAGGGCCGGGCGCCTTTTTCATGGAGCGTCCTCCTGGACGCTCGTATAGCTGTGGGTCACCACCCACAGGCTATACGAGCGTGCATTTTGATGGCCACGATGGTCGTGATCATCGCGACCATCGAAATTGCGAGCCGGAGCCTGCGGTTGAGGTTTTCAACCGCAAGCTCCGGAGTGATTTTGGCTCTATCAGAGCCAAAATCACTCCCACTGACATCACTAGTGATGTCAGTGGGCCGGCTTCTGACGGGAGGCGTTCCCATGGGAACGCCCCCGTCAGGGAGGCACGCCCCCGGCACGCCCACCAAAGGGGGCGTGCTGTCAATCAACATTGACAGCACGCCCCCTTTGATCGGACACAACGAGCGAAGGATAGTCCTTCGCTCGTCGTGTCTGGCGCATGCGCACGACGGAGCTCCCTCCGTCGTGCGCATGCTCAGTGCAGACCATCGACCCACTTGCGAGCGTACAGCCGCTCGCGAGTGGGTCTGAATCAGGCCCATTGACAGATAGAGGGAGTGACGGGGAGAATGTGGCAGAGGTAGGGACACTGATAGATAGAGGGAGTGATGGGGAGGATGTGGCAGAGGTAGGGACACTGATAGATAGAGGGAGTGATGGGGAGGATGTGGCAGAGGTAGGGACACAGATAGATAGAGGGAGTGATGGGGAGGATGTGGCAGAGGTAGGGACTCTGATTGATAGAGGGAGTGACGGGGAGGATGTGGCAGAGGTAGGGACACTGAGAGATAGAGGGAGTGACGGGGAGGATGTGGCAGAGGTAGGGACTGTGATAGATAGAGGGAGTGATGAGTAGGATGTGGCAGAGTTAGGGACACTGATAGATAGAGGGAGTGATGGGGAGGATGTGGCAGAGGTAGGAACACTGATATAGAGAGGGAGTGACGGGGAGGATGTGGCAGAGGTAGGGACACTGATAGATAGAGGGATTGATGAGGAGGATGTGGCAGATGTAGGGAAACTGATAGATAGAGGGAGTGATGAGTAGGATGTGGCAGAGTTAGGGACACTGATAGATAGAGGGAGTGATGGGGAGGATGTGGCAGAGGTAGGGACACTGATAGATAGAGGGAGTGATGGGGAGGATGTGGCAGAAGTAGGGACACTGATAGATAGAGGGAGTGACGGGGAGGATGTGGCAGAGGGAGGGACACTGATAGATAGAGGGAGTGATGAGGAGGATGTGGCAGAGGTAGGGACTGTGATAGATAGAGGGAGTGACAGGGAGAATGTGGCAGAGGTAGGGACACAGATAGATAGAGGGAGTGACGGGGAGGATGTGGCAGAGGTAGGGACACTGATCGATAGAGGGAGTGATGGGGAGGATGTGGCAGAGGTAGGGACACTGATAGGTAGAGGGAGTGATGGGGAGGATGTGGCAGAGGTAGGGACTGTGATATATAGAGGGAGTGATGAGCAGGATGTGGCAGAGGTAGGGACTGTGATAGATAGACAGAGTGATGGGGAGGATGTGGCAGATGTAGGGATACTGATAGATAGAGGGAGTGATGAGGAGGATGTGGCAGAGGTAGGGACACTGATAGATAGAGGGAGTGACAGGGAGGATGTGGCAGAGGTAGGGACACTGATAGATAGAGGGAGTGACGGGGAGGATGTGGCAGAGGTAGGGAAATTGATAGATAGAGGGAGTGATGAGGAGGATGTGGCAGAGGTAGGGACTGATAGATAGAGGGAGTGACGGGGAGGATGTGGCAGAGGTAGGGACAATGATAGAAGGAGTGATGTGGAGGATGAGGCAGAGGTAGGGACACTGATAGAGGGAGTGACGGGGAGGATGTGGCAGAGGTAGGGACACTGATAGATAGAAAGAGGGAGTGATGGGGAGGATGTGGCAGAGTTAGGGACTGTGATAGATAGAGGGAGTGATGAGTAGGATGTGGCAGAGTTAGGGACACTGTTAGAGGGAGTGACGGGGAGGATGTGGCAGAGGTAGGGACACTGATAGATAGATGGAGTGACGGGGAGGATGTGGCAGAGGTTGCGACACTGATAGAGGGAGTTACGGAGAGGATGTGGCAGAGGTAGGGACACTGATAGATAGAGGGAGTAACGAGGAGGATGTGGCAGAGGTAGGGACTGTGATAGATAGAGCGAGTGATGGGGAGGATGTGGCAGAGTTAGGGACACTGATAGATAGAGGGAGTGAAGGGGAGTATGTGGCAGAGGTAGGGACACTGATAGATAGAGGGAGTGACGGGGAGGTCGTGGCAGAGGTAGGGACACTGATATATATAGGGAGTGATGGGGAGGATGTGACAGAGGTAGGGACACTGATAGAGAGAGGGAGTGATGGGGAGGATGTAGCAGAGGTAGGGACACTGATATAGAGAGGGAGTGATGGGGAGGATGTGGCAGAGGTAGGGACACTGATAGATAGAGGGAGTGATGAGGAGGATGTGGCAGAGGTAGGGACTGTGACAGATAGAGGGAGTGATGGGGAGGATGTGGCAGAGGTAGGGACACTGATAGAGGGAGTGGCGGGGAGGATGTGGCAGAGGTAGGGACACTGATAGATAGAGGGAGTGACGGGGAGGATGTGGCAGAGGGAGGGACACTGATAGATAGAGGGAGTGACGGGGAGGATGTGGCAGAGGTAGGGACACTGATCGATAGTGGGAGTGATGGGGAGGATGTGGCAGAGGTAGGGACACTGATAGATAGAAAGAGTGACGGGGAGGATGTGGCAGAGGTAGGGACTGTGATAGAGGGAGTGATGAGTAGGATGTGGCAGAGTTAGAGACACTGATAAATAGAGGGAGTGACAGGGAGGATGTGGCAGAGGTAGGGACACTGATAGAGGGAGTGACGGGGAGGATGTGGCAGAGGTAGGGACACTGATAGATAGAGGGAGTGATGGGGAGGATGTGGCAGAGGTAGGGTCACTGATAGAGGGAGTGACGGGGAGGATGTGGCAGAGGTAGGGACACTGATAGATAGAGGGAGTGACGGGGAGGATGTGGCAAAGGTAGGGACACTGATAGATAGAGGGAGTGATGAGGAGGATGTGGCAGAGGTAGGGAATGTGATAGATAGAGGGAGTGACGGGGAGGATGTGGTAGAGGTAGGGACACAGATAGATAGAGGGAGTGACGGGGAGGATGTGGCAGAGGTAGGGACACTAATAGATAGAGGGAGTGATGAGGAGGATGTGGCAGAGGTAGGGACTGTGATAGATAGAGGGAGTGACGGGGAGGATGTGGTAGAGGTAGGGACACAGATAGATAGAGGGAGTGATGGGGAGGATGTGGCAGAGGTAGAGACACTGATCGATAGAGGGAGTGACGGGTAGGATGTGGCAGAGGTAGGGACACTGATACATAGAGGGAGTGACGGGGAGGATGTGGCAGAGGTAGGCACTGTGATAGATAGAGGGAGTGATGAGTAGGATGTGGCAAAGTTAGGGACAGTGATAGATAGAGGAGGTGATGGGGAGGATGTGGCAGAGGTAGGGACACTGATAGAAGGAGTGACGGGGAGGATGTGGCAGAGATAGGTACACTGATAGATAGAGGGAGTGACGGGGAGGATGTGGCAGAGGTAGGGACACTGATAGATAGATAGAGGGAGTGATGGGGAGGATGTGGCAGAGGTAGGGACAGTGATAGAGGGAGTGATGAGTAAGATGTGGCAGAGTTAGGGGCACTGATAGATAGATGGATTGACGGGGAGGATGTGGCAGAGGTAGGGACACTGATAGATAGAGGGAGTGATGGGGAGGATGTGGCAGAGGTAGGGACACTGATAGATAGAGTGAGGGACAGGGAGGATGTGGCAGAGGTAGGGACTATGATAGATAGAGGGAGTGATGAGTAGGATGTGGCAGAGGTAGGGACTGTGATAGATAGAGGGAGTGACGGGAGGATGTGGTAAATGTAGGGATACTGATAGTTAGAGGGAGTGATGAGGAGGATGTGGCAGAGGTAGGGACACTGATAGATAGAGGGAGTGATGGGGAGGATGTGGCAGAGGTAGGGACACTGATAGATAGAGGGATTGACGGGGAGGATGTGGCAGATGTAGGGACACTGATAGATAGAGGGAGTGATGAGGAGGATGTGGCAGAGGTAGGGACTGTGATAGATAGAGGGAGTGATGGGGAGGATGTGGCAGAGGTAGGGACACTGATAGATAGAGGGAGTGATAAGGAGGATGTGGCAGAGCTAGGGACTGTGATAGATAGAGGGAGTGACGTGGAGGATGTGGCAGAGGTAGGGACACTGATAGAGGGAGTGACGGGGAGGATGTGGCAGAGGTAGGGAAACTGATAGATAGAGGGAGTGACGGGGTGGATGAGGCAGAGGTAAGGACACTGATAGATAGAGGGAGTGACGGGGAGGATGTGGCAGAGGTAGGGACACTGATAGATAGTGGGAGTGACAGGGAGGATGTGGCAGAGATAGGGACACTGATAGATAGAGTGAGTGACGGGGAGGATGTGGCAGAGGTAGGGACTGTGATAGATAGAGGGAGTGATGAGTAGAATGTGGTAGAGTTAGGGACACTGATAAATAGAGGGAGTGACCGGGAGGATGTGGCAGAGGTAGGGACACTGATAGATAGAGGGAGTGATGAGGAGGATGTGGCAAAGGTAGGGACTGTGATAGATAGAGTGAGTGATGGGGAGGATGTGGCAGAGGTAGGGACACATATAGATGGAGGGAGTGACGGGGAGGATGTGGCAGAGGTAGGGACTGTGATAGAGGGAATGATGAGTAGGATGTCACAGAGGTAGGGACAGTGATAGATAGAGGAAGTGATGGGGAGAATGTGGCAGAGGTAGGGACAATGATAGATAGTGGGAATGACAGGGAGGATGTGGCAGAGGTAGGGACACTGATAGATAGAGGGAGTGACGGGGAGGATGTGGCTGAGGTAGGGACTGTGATAGATAGAGGGAGTGATGACTAGGATGTGGTAGAGGTAGGGACACTGATAAATAGAGGGAGTGACCGGGAGGATGTGGCAGAGGTAGGGACACTGATAGATAGAGGGAGTGACGGGGAGGATGTGGCAGAGGTAGGGACACTGATAGATAGAGGGAGTGACGGGGAGGATGTGGCAGAGGTAGGGACACTGATAGAGGGAGTGATGAGGAGGATGTGGCAGAGGTAGGGACTGTGACAGATAGAGGGAGTGACGGGGAGGATGTGGCAGAGGTAGGGACACTGATAGATAGAGGGAGTGATGAGGAGGATGTGGCAAAGGTAGGGACTGTGATAGATAGAGTGAGTGATGGGGAGGATGTGGCAGAGGTAGGGACACATGTAGATGGAGGGAGTGACGGGGAGGATGTGGCAGAGGTAGGGACTGTGATAGAGGGAGTGATGAGTAGGATGTCGCAGAGGTAGGGACAGTGATAGATAGAGGGAGTGATGGGGAGGATGTGGTAGATGTAGGGATACTGATAGATAGAGGGAGTGATGAGGAGGATGTGGCAGAGGTAGGGACACTGTTAGATAGAGGGAGTGACGGGGAGGATGTGGCAGAGGTAGGGACACTGATAGATAAAGGTAGTGATGGGGAGGATGTGGCAGAGGTAGGGACACTGATAGAGGGAGTGATGAGGAGGATGTGGCAGAGGTAGGGACTGTGATAGATAGAGGAAGTGATGGGGAGAATGCGGCAGAGGTAGGGACAATGATAGATAGTGGGAATGACGGGGAGGATGTGGCAGAGGTAGGGACACTGATAGATAGAGGGAGTGACGGGGAGGATGTGGCTGAGGTAGGGACTGTGATAGATAGAGGGAGTGATGACTAGGATGTGGTAGAGGTAGGGACACTGATAAATAGAGGGAGTGACCGGGAGGATGTGGCAGAGGTAGGGACACTGATAGATAGAGGGAGTGACGGGGAGGATGTGGCAGAGGTAGGGACACTGATAGATAGAGGGAGTGACGGGGAGGATGTGGCAGAGGTAGGGACACTGATAGAGGGAGTGATGAGGAGGATGTGGCAGAGGTAGGGAATGTGACAGATAGAGGGAGTGACGGGGAGGATGTGGCAGAGGTAGGGACACTGATAGAGGGAGAGGTGGGGAGGATGTGGCAGAGGTAGGGACACTGATAGATAGAGGGAGTGACTTGGAGGATGTGGCAGAGGTAGGGACACTGATAGATAGAGGGAGTGACGGGGAGGATGTGGCAGATGTAGGGACACTGACCGATAGTGGGAGTGATGGGGAGGATGTGGCAGAGGTAGGGACACTGATAGATAGAAAGAGTGACGGGGAGGATGTGGCAGAGGTAGGGACTGTGATAGATAGAGGGAGTGATGAGTAGGATGTGGCAGAGTTAGGGACACTGATAGAGGGAGTGACGGGGAGGATGTGGCAGAGGTAGGGACACTGATAGAGGGAGTGACGGGGAGGATGTGGCAGAGGTAGGGACACTGATAGATAGAGGGAGTGACGAGGAGGATGTGGCAGATGTAGGGACACTGATAGATAGAGGGAGTGATGGGGAGGATGTGGCAGAGGTAGGGACACTGATTGATAGAGGGAGTGATGAGGAGAATGTGGCAAAGGTAGGGACTGTGATAGTTTGAGGGAGTGATGGGGAGGATGTGGCAGAGGTAGGGACACTGATAGATAGAGTGAGTGACGGGGAGGATGTGGCAGAGGTAGGGACACTGATAGATAGAGGGAGTGACGGAGAGGATGTAGAAGATGTAGGGACACTGATAGAAGGAGTGATGAGGAGGATGTGGCAGAGGTAGGGACACTGATAGAGGGAGTGACGGGGAGGATGTGGCAGAGGTAGGGACACTGATAGATAGAGGGAGTGATGGGGAGGAGGTGGCAGATGTAGGGACATTGATAGATAGAGGGAGTGACGGGGTGGATGTGGCAAAGGTAGGGACACTGATAGATAGACGGAGTGACCGGGAGGATGTGGCAGAGGTAGGGACACTGATAGATAGAGGGAGTGACGGGGAGGATGTGGCAGAGGTAGGGACACTGATAGATAGAGGGAGTGACGGGGAGGATGTGGCAGAGGTAGGGACACTGATAGAGGGAGTGATGAGGAGGATGTGGCAGAGGTAGGGACTGTGACAGATAGAGGGAGTGACGGGGAGGATGTGGCAGAGGTAGGGACACTGATAGATAGAGGGAGTGATGAGGAGGATGTGGCAAAGGTAGGGACTGTGATAGATAGAGTGAGTGATGGGGAGGATGTGGCAGAGGTAGGGACACATATAGATGGAGGGAGTGACGGGGAGGATGTGGCAGAGGTAGGGACTGTGATAGAGGGAGTGATGAGTAGGATGTCGCAGAGGTAGGGACAGTGATAGATAGAGGGAGTGATGGGGAGGATGTGGTAGATGTAGGGATACTGATAGATAGAGGGAGTGATGAGGAGGATGTGGCAGAGGTAGGGACACTGTTAGATAGAGGGAGTGACGGGGAGGATGTGGCAGAGGTAGGGACACTGATAGATAAAGGTAGTGATGGGGAGGATGTGGCAGAGGTAGGGACACTGATAGAGGGAGTGATGAGGAGGATGTGGCAGAGGTAGGGACTGTGATAGATAGAGGAAGTGATGGGGAGAATGCGGCAGAGGTAGGGACAATGATAGATAGTGGGAATGACGGGGAGGATGTGGCAGAGGTAGGGACACTGATAGATAGAGGGAGTGACGGGGAGGATGTGGCTGAGGTAGGGACTGTGATAGATAGAGGGAGTGATGACTAGGATGTGGTAGAGGTAGGGACACTGATAAATAGAGGGAGTGACCGGGAGGATGTGGCAGAGGTAGGGACACTGATAGATAGAGGGAGTGACGGGGAGGATGTGGCAGAGGTAGGGACACTGATAGATAGAGGGAGTGACGGGGAGGATGTGGCAGAGGTAGGGACACTGATAGAGGGAGTGATGAGGAGGATGTGGCAGAGGTAGGGAATGTGACAGATAGAGGGAGTGATGGGGAGGATGTGGCAGAGGTAGGGACACTGATAGAGGGAGAGGTGGGGAGGATGTGGCAGAGGTAGGGACACTGATAGATAGAGGGAGTGACTTGGAGGATGTGGCAGAGGTAGGGACACTGATAGATAGAGGGAGTGACGGGGAGGATGTGGCAGATGTAGGGACACTGACCGATAGTGGGAGTGATGGGGAGGATGTGGCAGAGGTAGGGACACTGATAGATAGAAAGAGTGACGGGGAGGATGTGGCAGAGGTAGGGACTGTGATAGATAGAGGGAGTGATGAGTAGGATGTGGCAGAGTTAGGGACACTGATAGAGGGAGTGACGGGGAGGATGTGGCAGAGGTAGGGACACTGATAGAGGGAGTGACGGGGAGGATGTGGCAGAGGTAGGGACACTGATAGATAGAGGGAGTGACGGGGAGGATGTGGCAGATGTAGGGACACTGATAGATAGAGGGAGTGATGGGGAGGATGTGGCAGAGGTAGGGACACTGATTGATAGAGGGAGTGATGAGGAGAATGTGGCAAAGGTAGGGACTGTGATAGTTTGAGGGAGTGATGGGGAGGATGTGGCAGAGGTAGGGACACTGATAGATAGAGTGAGTGACGGGGAGGATGTGGCAGAGGTAGGGACACTGATAGATAGAGGGAGTGACGGAGAGGATGTAGAAGATGTAGGGACACTGATAGAAGGAGTGATGAGGAGGATGTGGCAGAGGTAGGGACACTGATAGAGGGAGTGACGGGGAGGATGTGGCAGAGGTAGGGACACTGATAGATAGAGGGAGTGATGGGGAGGATGTGGCAGATGTAGGGACACTGATAGATAGAGGGAGTGACGGGGTGGATGTGGCAAAGGTAGGGACACTGATAGATAGACGGAGTGATGAGGAGAATGTGGCAAAGGTAGGGACTGTGATAGTTAGAGGGAGTGACGGGAAGGATGTGGCAGAGGCAGGGACACTGATAGATAGAGTGAGTGATGGGGAGGATGTGGCAGAGGTAGGGACACTGATAGATAGAG